>JAUTXW010000266.1:1269639-1904459 GCA_030620095.1 Kuschelorhynchus macadamiae | reverse complement strand
TGTTTCAAATGTGATGTTCCTATTTTAGCCTTTTCGCCTATTCTATTCTGATATTCTGTTGTTTTATAAATGACTTACCATCCTTTTGTAATCCCCTGGGGAAAAATATAAAATTATACAGATGATACAAACATGTTAGTAAGCTCTTAAAACCTGCGCGTGAATATACAAGGAAGTACAGACTTTATTAATAATATAATTGAGTGGTGTACATCATAAAAACTTTGCATTATCAGTAGCAAGACAGACTTTGTTCAATTTATACAAAAATATGTGTGTTGACAAAATTGTACTTATCAAGGGAGAAAATAATATTATGACGCAAGTTCCAAATGCAACGTTTTTTAGGGTTTATATCGATGTTAACTTAGACAAAATATATTAATTTTTTATGATAGGCTGAACTGTTGTTTTTTTTCCTACAATTGAGAGACACTCTCACAGCCTGTTGCACAAAACTTAATTGCTGTTTAGAATATTTTTTATTTTTATTTTATTTTATCAAATTGACGGGGAATCCCCATTTTGCAAAAAAAAAATACAACAATTAAATAATCAATTAGATGATAGACCTAGAAATTCAGATAACATATTTAAAGAATTTCATTAAAATACATATAACAAACAAAAAGATAGTCTTACAAGCAGGAACCTCAGTTAACACTATACATCACAATATTACATCACAGTATTCTGGCAAAGAAGGTGTTTTAAAGCTCGAGAGGGTACAGTCAAAAAGGTCAAAATCCAGATGTAATGAGTTTAACATACGAACACTCCTATGAATAGGAGAATGCATTCATAATTAGTGTTATAAAGAAAAGGGACGAAAAATAAATTACTTTGTCTCAGAACGTCTATTGGGAACGTTTAGTTTTATCATTGACAATAATTGCACACAATCAGTAAAACCTTTCATCAACTTAAAGACAAAACATCCATCAAACATACGACGCCTACATTCAAGTGTTTTCAAACTCAGTAAATTTAACATATCAATTCGATGGTAGTTCTCCATATTTATACCACACTTAAATGCAGCGAATCTCTCAAAAACTTGCTACTGGACACGCTCAATGATATCTTTGTGTGCTTGGTATAATGGTGACCAATGAGCAGTACAATACTTTAATAATACAATCAAAAGTGTTGACAGTTCCTGACAACAAAGACCCAGCATTCTCGTGCCCTTAAGACTTATACACAGCACATGCTCAACAAAAGTAAGTTTTTCACTCGAACAAGACACCAAGGTCTTTTATGCACTTGGTATATGATAGTTGTGTTATTTATGGAGTAAGACAACTGAATTCTCGACCTAGTAGAAAAAGCTAATGTGGAAACATTTCTTAAGGTTTAGATAGAGATTGTTAGTTTGTGTCCATTGCCAAAGTGCATCCAAATCCCTCTGAAGCCCAACTGCGTCCCCTCATCCTTAATCACTCTGAAAATTTCTAAATCATCAGCAAACATCAGCGAATTGGAATTAATCACATATCAGCAATATCATTAACAAATAAGATAAAAAGGAGCGGGGCACAGTGAGACCCCTGAGGGACACCAGATGTAACCTTAAATGGTGAGAGACACTACCGTTTATCCTGACAGTCTGCGTCCGTCCACTGAGAAAGCTTTCCAACCAATCAACAAGCTGCTGCCATAAGCCCAGTGCCAGAAGCTTTCTTTGCCAGGAGGATCCTGAAGTTTACCTTGTCGAACGCCTTGGAGAAGTCAGTATAGATGGCATCAACCTGTCCGCCACTCTCCAGGGCTTCCATCAAGGCAACCTGATAGAAAACCAAGTTCTCCTGAGTCGATTTGGCTTTACAAAATAAATGCGAAGATCGTTGACAATACCCTTGCATACCCAACTAAGCTTTATCAGATACACAGCCAAAAGTTGACATAGCAGACTGTATACAAACACCTGGATAATTATTGACACTTCACCTTGCCCGATTTATAGATAGGCGTTATATAGCTATGTTTCCAGCTTTCAGGAAATCTAGACCTAACAGATTTATTAAAAATTAGCTGCAGAGGCTTAGCCATTGTGCAAACACATTTGTTCAGAAACAAATTAGGAATCTGATCAGAGCCACAATTTGTCTTACAAGGTAAACTAAAAATTTTGTTGAAAACATCAGTTATAGAGAAGCCAGTGAGCAATATGTTTCAAAAGTTGTTACGGTGTGTGAACCGAACATTACAATTAGTCATCGTACACTATACTCAAAGTGTTGTGCAAACAAATTAGCAATTTCATCCCCATTATGAGCCACCTCTCGTTTCAAGATGCATACTGAGTGTAGGCGATTTGCCTGCCTTTTATCATTCACATATTCTCAAAGTACCTGTGTGGACTTAGCAAAAAAATATTTAACCGAGCTTTCGGATTTGACCAGTTGCTTATAGAAATCTAAGAACACGCTGTCAAATTTGACATTCCTTTAAACATTATAAACTTTAATTGAGCTTTCTGCAACCGGTCGTTTGTCTATTAACTCTTATTCTGATGTATAATGATTATATCTGTCAACAAAGTTAGTTATGGATTGTGTCATTGGGAACGCATATGAAATTTTCACTGAACAAAAAGTCATGAGGTGTATTAAGAAACTAAACCACAGAAATTATTTAGAAAACAATTTAAAAATCTTTGCCTGCTCACCATACCAAGTTTATACATTTACTTATAAGTTAAAAAAAAAAACATATTGATTTCTTCAAACAAGTGATCTACACAGTTACCCCATATGTACAGGCTCCTCTCATATAGCAGACTGACTGACAGTAAGAGAACATTTAAATATACAAGAATTAAGTACTATAATCGTCTACCTGTAGATTTATTAAAAAACTCAGAATTATAGTAGGCTCTCTCAATCAGAAGGTTTTTTTAACTTGTTTTTTGTTAGATATGTTCCTAAAGGAATGATTAAGTCTTAAAGTCAGTCACTATATAGATAAAAATATATACATCGTGAATACTAAGTCAGGATTCTCTGAGCAATTAAGACAGGTCCGTACATTAATTAGGTAGATTTATTCAGAACAAGATCCCCAGAAATATTACAGAATTAATTAAGAAAAACACATTCCTTGCCACAGATATACTCTCAATGACAGCAAACGGATTTTTTATACTATAATCTTCAAACTTTGAGACGACATCTATATACACTTCCCCAAAAAATTAACGCACCACCAAAAATAACCAAAAGTTCAAAGCAAGTTTTTTGGTCCGATTTAGACGTTTTTTTTATGTTCCTTCCAAATGTTAGAATGATTAAAATCTCTTTTTTTACTAATACCGTTCTTGCTGTCAAAAATTATGGACATCTTTCTTTTTTTTTTACAAAGTTGAAAAATTTTATTGCAAATTATTAATAACGAAACCGAAAAAAACGCAACTAAAAATTACACCAAAATGCAAAGAACGAATAACTTCTGCGTTGAGACCTTATGTCATTTTGTCCAGTTCTTCCCATATGAATAAGTCTGATCTCCAAAGTGTTTACGCGCGAACTTGAGATTTTCTATCGCACAAGGCACGCAGTCTCCAGAACATGAATACGCACGCCTAAGTCAGGATTCTCTGAGCAATTAAGACAGGTCCGTATGACTCAAATAATGTTGTATGTGAAAAATTGCGGGAGCCCTGCCGACACAGAAATATAACCGCACGCTTTTTGCTCTCCGATGAACTCTAGTTAAAGTTGACCCGAGCAGCAATCCTAGGTCTCAAATTATGCTCTCTGAGTCGCTGACGAACGGTTTCTGGTAAGCACCATTAACATCTCGAATCTGAGTTTGAAGCGCAGAACAAGATCCCCAAAAAACGCTCCCACCGGGAGTTGTTTTTCGATTCCTCCCTTGTCCCGGCCTGCGACAATTACTTCCAGTCTCTCTATATCGTTGTATAACTCGTGAAATGTTGTATGAGCTACTATAAATCGTTCACCAATTCTTCTGTAGGCTCAACCATCCCCCAAACAATATTAATGCTTGAGCACATTCTTCGCGAGTAAGAGATTTCTGTTTCACGTTGCATAGATCTACATTCATACAAAGCGGACTGACAGTGACAAAAAGCATCTGCATTTTTGACAATTACTGTTACTTTGGTTTTCCATAGTCTGTTACTTACTTTAGTGAGAAAAATGTAAATTAAAACCAATAAAATCATGTTAGCTATATAAATGCTGTTTCTCGTTTAATAAGAAAGATAATGGAGTAAATAAAAACAAAAATGTAAAAAAAGATAAGGCTATGGCGTGATTTCATTCTAACTTGATATTGTAACTGATCAACTCTACATGGTGTTACAAGTTTTATTAAAAAAACACGCTATAATTGCTACACCCGGTATTAGTAAAAAAAAAGATTTTTATTAGAATACCGTTAGTATACTAACATTGTCACCTGTCATTAAAAAAAAAAACGTCTAAATCGGACCAGTAGTTTTGATAAAATCTTGCTTTGAACTTTTGGTTATTTTTTGGTGGTGCGGTAATTTTTTGGGGAAGTGTATAAGCCCAAAAACTTGACAACCTATAAACTTCCTATAATCTGCGAATCCAAGGATAGTTCACCAATGTGACACTCAAAAGAGGCAACATTTATTTTTAATACGTTAAGAGTTAAAAAGTTGGAATTACACCATTTCTTAATTGACAAAAAATCGCTTCCCACGACATGCTCGAACTGCAGGGAGCAGTCGTATCGTCGGCAAAATGAGATATTAAGAAAAATAGATAGCTTGAAAAATTTTAATTTTATAGTTAAAAGTTTCTCAATAGTAGAGTGTATTATAGTCTCAAAGAATATGATGGCTTAGGAACTTTAATATATATGTATTATTTTTTTTTAATCTAGTACGGTCGATATGTTCTATTTGTCTTTATCATCATGTCTAATTTACACTCCCATTATATTATATTCAGTTATTTTAAATTTTCAATTTCTGTTGTGTCTTTAAAAGCATATGTTTTTTAATCTACTACTTAAGATTGGCAGTTGTCTGATAATAAATTATTTGATTTAATTGCAGGAAGCACATCTGGCTAGAGATTGACTAACACGCCCAGCGTCTTTTGTAAACTTTTATGGCAAATAAAATACCAAAATTATAATATATTTACCTTGGCTCTTCCACCGGCATTATCCAAAGTTGCCACTTCCTTTTCTAAAACTTTAAGCTGGTCGTCCATGTCTCGGGTAGCCTTGTCGACCAAACTGCACAATCTAGCGAAGGTACCGCTCAATTCCTGCTGTACCTGATGGCTGCAGTTGGCAGACGTCAAGTCGACGATCATGCGCAGCTTACGCGTGGCGTGATCTACGTACTGTTTCTTGAACGATCGTTCCTTCGCCTTGTTGGTCCACGTTAGGCGCTCATATAGATATAGGCAACTATATAGGGCTCCTAAAAAGAACACATTTGTAAATGCAGGGTAGTTTTATTTGGACCCCAGGCAAAAATTTCACTCGTATTTGCATTATGTTTTATATAGTGATTGTCAAAATTCCCAGTTGCTGAAAATTGCCGAAAACTTTTCTACAACGCTTCCGGAACTTTCTGAAACATTCCTTTGAGATATTGGAAAAACTCCTATGAAAACTTCTTATAAAATTCTCTTGTAAGTTATGTAAACCAGTCACAACAAATTTGAAAATGCTTTAATATAAGATAGAGAGTTTACATTATTTCAATTATTCTAAGAAAAAAATCAATGGATGAACCATTTTTCTATATATATATAAATATAAAAGAATTTTAATATTTTCACTTCCACAATTTTAAATCTTCACAATTAAAATGATCTAGATGATAAGAGTGGATAAGTGTCAAACAAGTCTACCATTTTTGGTTTATGTAAAGAAGTATAACAAACTGAATAATCAAATTTGATAAACACAAAAGCCAACAGCCATCGAGAAATAGGCTATCAAGACATAAACAAAAATTTTAAAGAAAAAAAAGGTTAATCTGACACCACTGTAAAATATTTGTCATATAAGGAATTCTGCATTGAAAAGAAGTGAAAATATCGAATTCTTTTTATTTTTTCTTTGAATAGAAAAAATGGTCGATCCACTGATATTTTTTTAGAATGATTGAAAAAATGCAATCTTTCTATTATTGCTCACAAAACGCGAATTTAAAAGAGGAAGTTTTTAGAAATGGTCAGACATATTTCAACGGAAACGTTCCAAAACTTTCTGAAAAAGTGTTGGAAAGTTTCCCAGAATTTTCAGCAAATAAAATTGCACATCACTAGTTTTTGTTGTTGTTTGTTGAATTTACCTCTGTAACAGTTCCGCTATTGTTTAACGTTAAGCAGTTTTATACATTATAATCACCTAGGATTGTAGCAAAAAATAAACTCAAGAAAAATTTACCATATGGCGCAGTTTACTCTACTTAGAAAACTGTGACATCTGTGTTTAAGCGGGTTAAAAAAATTTAAAATTGGGACGTCGATGTTTTAAATTGCACTTTTGGATTATTTTAAAAACCTTGAAACTTGATATTTTAAAATATCACATTTCTATTTAGCCGTTGCAAAGCAAGTGACTGTAAAATTTACACAACACAACAAACAATTGATACTCGAAGAATAAAACATTACTAAACAATAATCACTACACTATCCACAAATATTGTTTTAAAGTTGGAAATAATAATTAATAACTGTTATTTGCTTATACCTGTTACGGCAATTATTCTCCAGCCAACAGTTTTGAACATGAAACCAGCTACCAACAAACAACCCATGGTGCCCTGCGAGGTGGCACCCATAATAGCTATCCTGGACAGTAACGACCAATCATCCAAACTAGAGTTGCTGTACAATAATCTACCGTCTACGACGTCCACCGGTGTGGAAGGTATTACACTGCTTGAAGGACTCTCCCTCTTATTTTTCAGAGACAAGAAACTACCTTTGCTGCCGGCAAATCGCTGAATGAGAGCCGTTATGCCATACGAAAACCTTAAAAAAACTCAGTTACATACAAAGAATAAGGTAATTCCTACCTCCTTCTGATGTTACTTCTACGAAGTAAAATACCCCGTGCATTAATTATGGAATATTTAAAAACGCAAGTCAATTCAAATCACTCGCAAATTAATTTTTTGCCGATATGTATTTTATTCTAGAATTAAAAGCAGTGTAACTAATGTCTCCAAATGCTTTCTTCTACCCGGTTAGACAAAACGTTTAAGATAGTAGTTATTGGCAAACGTACTTTGCAATGCTGTATAACACTGCTGTGCCAACAATATTTCTCAAACCATCAATTGTAAGAAATGAGGATATTTCTGAGGAACCCCTCAAAAAGATTACGATTTTATCAGGTGAATGGTTAGTAATAATTAACTGTTAAAATAGATAACATTATTATTCCCTATTAAAAATGTGGATTACTTTTAGACATATGTCTTTATTTACAGGGTATCCGAATTTCGATGGTTTTACGGGGTATCTCCCTTATTACTGAAGATAGAGAGATACGGTTTTCGTAACACTGTGCTACTTTTTTGTGAAACCAAAAACCAAAAAACAAATTTTTCCTAGCCCTCATCGTTTTTGAGATACAGTGTGAAATTGACCCCTATTACCTCGATGGCCTGGCAACTTACCGAAAAGGTGAAAACTAACTTCGATAGAGTTTTTTGAGTAGAATCCAGTGGCGTAGTCAGTTTTTGGTTAGCTACTATCGTTTTCGAGGTATAGACTAAGGTTGGGTTTTTTTTAAATGGGATACCCTGCATATTTTTTAATATTTGGTTTCCGCTCATTTTTAGCTTCTCAGAAATATATAACACTTGATATTTATTTCAATCCGCTATCGACAATTAAGTCAATTTAAAGAAATTTTAATCTGTTTTTCTAGTAGGCCATGAAAATTGTGTGTTAATTATCTAAATCTGAATTATCTGTATCAAAGTTTGTTATAAGATCATTATTAAACAATAAATCAGTTAATAAAGATTCATACTATTTAATTTTTATGCTAGGGAAACACTAAAACATCTAAGAAATCTACTAAAAACACATCATAAACTAAAAATATATACTTATGACGATAATTTAATTATATTTGTAATGTTGACAATAAAATCGTATTCTGTCAAATACTTACTATTGACTAAATTAGAAAAAAAGGCTATGCAGGGTGTAGAAATTCCAGATACTGTTTGAACTGTTTCCCATTATACCTTATACATATATCACACATCTTTCTTATTCTACTTAGTGCGTTAAGCATAATCATTTGGCGAGCTTGTAAATATCTAAAGGCTCTTCTTGTGTCGTTTTGTAGATCTCCGATCGTGTGGTGTTGCCTCTGGTAAATGATGCCTTCAAGATATCCCCATAGAAAAGTCTAGGACCGACAAATCTGGCAACCTAGGCGGCCATCTTACTGAAGAAAAATATTTTGTAATTGTTTAATAAATCAGGAAGCGTATTTTCCAGTATCTCTAGGTACCGGTTTCCAGTAAGATTATCGTTATAAATGACATACATACCTTATTTTTGTGCCAAGGATAAAGCAGGACACGCTAAATCCAAACCTTGTTGTTCGCGTGGAAATATAACGTGTTCATTTTCTTTGGACCAGTATCTATTATTGTGTCGATTTAGAATACTTGCACTTGAGATATATGCCTCGTCAGACCATATTACTCTTCTTTTGAAATTTATTTCAGTATTAGTCATATGAATGTACCAATTGCAGAAATCTATGCGACCCTGTGCATCTCCCAGATGAAAATGGTGCACTAACTTATATTTATATGGTTTGAAATGGTATTTTTTAGAATAGTCTGCATATTATTAGGAACGATAGGCATAATTTGAAATATTAATATTATTATTCTGAAAAAAAAGTCACAAAACTAAAGTTTTATTATTCTCTATACTTTTGTTTTTCAAAAATACTGAGCGTCCTTCTACATCGGCTATCACTAGTTCCGAAAAGCCCCGCTTTAAGAAGCAAAGTTATTTTGTTTACTTAGTATTACTCCTGTCACTTACCGGATTAGATACATCTCTGACGCTTCATCCGGATTTTCCTGGCACTGTATAAAACAAACAAGCATGTTATATTTCTCTAAGTTTTCGAAATTCGCAGCCATTTGATATTTAATAAATGGACAAAGGCAATATTTGATCAAAATAATATAACAATGACAAATCTCAATCAGTTTCTACAATGGCTCAACAGAATCTATATATTCTTTTGTTTAATCAAGTCATGGCCGCCTTATTTTATTTAAAACAGATCTTGGTTATTTCTAAAGGATAAATTAAATAGTTGTAAGTAAGTATTTTCAAACAACACAATTGTCACCATTAGAAAAGTATTAAATCCAACGTCATTTGTTGTAAATAAAACATTTTTAGTGTATAATAGGTATATATTTTTTTTATTAGATTTCGTAAGTATTTTTGTTAGTTGTGTTGTCCAGGGTAAGTACTAAATAGTACGTATGTATCTTTGTTTATTGATTTATTGTTTAATTACGATATTATAATAAACTTTTGTACAGATAACTCAGATTTAGAAAATTAGCACACAATTTTCATGACCTACTAGAAAAACAGATTAAAATTTCTTTAAATTGACTTTATTGTCGGGACCGGATTGAATTAAATATCAAGTGTTATATATTTTTGAGAAGCTAAAAATGAGCGGAAATCAAATATTAAAAAATATACAGGGTATCCCATTTAAAAAAAAAACAACTTTATAGTAGTAGTACCAAAAGCTAACCAAAAACTGACTACGCCGCTGGATTCAACGCAAAAAACTATCGATGTTAGTTTTCACCTTTTCGGTACGTTGCCAGGCCATCGAGATACGAGGGGTACCTAAAAACGCAAAATTTTCAATTTAACCTTGTATTTCAAAAACGAAGAGGGCTAGGAAAAATTTGTTTGTGGCTTCTTTGGTTTCACAAAAAAGTAGCATCTCTCTATCTTCAGTAATAAGGGAGATACCCCGCGAAACCATCGAAATTCGGACACCCTGTACTTCAGCGCCCTCTTGGTTTTACGCACAATTAACAAAGTATGAAAAATATCTCCGAGAAAGTTGTAATTGGTAGGTATTGTTCTTAAGAACCGATAGGTACTGATAAGTTACAAATTGACAATCTTAGCATAACTAAATACCCCTGTACATAATGGGTCTATTTTCACAGGAATCACAAACTAGTCAGCGCCTTTTCCATTGACTGATATTAGTCAAAAATAATTTGCAAACTGCAATTATAATTACTGATTGGCTCTGACTATAGTTTCTGATTGTTTGTGGAAACAGGCCTAACATGTACAGTTATTACGGTCATTGCAAATTATGATTATTAAAATGAGTTTTCCGTTTAGGTGAATTAAAAATTGATACTGGATCCACAAATTGTATCGCATCATCTCCCTGTCTCCAGATATATTTACGCAAACGACATTGACTTGGACATCCAACACTCCTCGCAAAACTGAGTTAAAATATAAAACTAATTTGCTAAGAAAAAATCTAAAATTTGCTAGAAAACTCTCCGTTGCCGAAAACAGGGAAAAATCGTCATTATTAAATTTCAATAATTTGTGTGACAACTTTCTTAATAACCCGCTGGCCGAAACAGTGAAGCTTATTTTTACCTAAACAAATAATAACTCAATACATGCGTTGATGCGGATTGTCTATGACCTCTTTCTCAAGGCTACAGCAAACAATACGAGTATTTCGATATTCTTTCGTATCTATATTACGTTAATTTGTGACGGAAACGAGTAATTGAATGCAAAAAAGGCGTGATCATTTTATATAATAAAGAAAAATTTAGAAATATGGCAACATCGCTAAAACTTTTTTTTAGATTGACACATTATCTTTATATAGCAATATCTGGTACAATAGCTTGCCATACAGAGTAAAAAATAAATTATTTTCAAATTTCAAAACTAGTTAAATTAAAGGATCACTTAACTAATTGATCAAGAATAGATAGTTATATGTGGCCTTTTCATAGGCATTAGTTTTAGTAAAAATTTCATATACTCCTTTTTGTGAACTGCTATTTCTTTTCTAATTCTGATTACCTATTAATTTAAATTTAACTTATGCTTAAAAATGACAAAATCAATGCAACATCTATTTTATCAAAAAATAATTTATAATGACAGAAATAAATATTTAAAAGTAAATTTAATTCTTCACCCATTCATTCCTCTATTCTAGAACTTAGGTGGCAAATATTAACAACTCTTTGTTAATAATAAATTGACAAATTTATCAATAAAATATCCTTACTCAAATATGTCGTGCTTCACTTCACTACTTACACAACACTTATTACAACAAAATTAATATATTGTTCCAGATTGGCTGGTACACAAACACGTAGATTCTGAATGCCCTCCTTTTATTCAAAACACAGGTTACAGGTATCAAACGTAGACACTGGATATAGTTAACAATCGTAAAGAAGGTAACTTTAAACTTGTCAATGTCAGGTTTTTAACACTTCGAAATCTCAATTACAACTGAATCAAAATGTGACCTCGCGGCGCGCTTATATAGCCTTTAGAAAAGGATGGAATGATCTAGAAAAATCTATATACTACAGGGTGAGAAGAATTAAGCCTAATAGAACAATTAAGAACGATTTTGGACATATCATAGTCGTTACATGGATAAACATGAAGGTAAGTCTACTTCAATAAAATAACAAATAGTAAATAAATTCATCTAAATCTTAACAAGGGTCTTGTAAACAATTAAACCCACGGAATTTGATAATTTTTGAATATAAAATAGAAAGTTTACCTTAATTTAACTGTTTTAAGAAAATAAAAGAAATGGATGAACCACTTTTTCTATTAAAAAAACCAAAAAGAAATTCGATATTTCCACTGCATTCCAATGCGGCATATTCGTTAATATGACAATTTGAAGAGAGGTTATCTTACATTGTTGGCAAACTTACATTATTGTATGGAGCTTAAATTTTCCATGTTTGTCTCCCGACAGTAACGCATTTAGCCCCCCTGTGCCGATATCAAATGTTATACTTCCGCCAGTGATGCACTTCGCTGTCGTTCGCCTTTTATATTAGGGCTTTAATGATAATGCCTACGGCGCCTAACCTGGTGCTAACCCGGTACCAATGTACCTAGTGCGGCCAACACTAATCAACAGGGAGATGCATCACTGGCTAACATTCGACATCTCCCCCTGGACACATGTCGAATGTTAGACTTTCGCCAGTGGTGCTCTGCGCTGTTGTTCGTCTTTTAGGGCATTAACGATGATGCCTACGGCGCCTAACCTGGTGCTAAACCGGTACCAATCCAGCTAGTGCCTTCGCGCTCCTGCTGGTACTGATCCACAACCCACACATGCATTTTGTTTTTTTTATATAATTTATATAGGTCATATATAAAATAAACTTGGCAACGTAGCATCCCCAGCACACTGGATTTCCATCCAACAGATAACACTCCCGCTCTCTCTTTATTTAGCTGTTGTAATTATGTTGAAAAACGTTTAATAATGTCTAATATAATAATTACTTCTAGCTTTTAGTTAGAAATAATCATTTTTGTCTTATAGAGCATTATAATATAATCAATCTTTTACGTAGTTCATAAATTAAGGTTGTGAAAAATATGTTTTTAGCGACACCCCAAAAACAAGTTCAGTGCAACCTTCCGAAACCTTAGTTTTTTTTGGATTTAATTTGAAAAAGTGGTTCATCCAATTTTTGTGTATAGGAAGTATTAAAAAAAGGTAATCTTTCAAATATATATTTTAAATTTGTCAAATTCCGTGGGTAAAATTGTTTACAAGAGCCTCCTAACAAATCTATAACTAGGGCTAAATTCGCAACAATATACTTTATCTTCACTTTATTTTACTTTTTGGAAATGCATTTACTTTGCATGAATTAATTATTAAAACTGCCTTCACTAGGCAAAAACAAAGAAATTCACTTGGTACAGATTACTTGAATCCGTGGGGAAATTAGAGCATTTCAGTCTGTTCTAAAAACCCAAAAATAGTTTTCTTTTTAGAGCATGAATTTCCCACTACGATTTCGTAATTATTCAATCTGTTGTTAATTAATGACATTAATAAGCGATTTTTTATTTGCAAAAAATGCAGAGGCATATCCAATCCAGCGACGAGTTCAACGACCCAAACTAAAACTGTACTTTTACTAGGAACTGTAGTATTATCACTACATAAATTAGCGATCCCGACAAGTTTAAGCACTCAAACTAGACTCTTTACTGTCCTGTTGAACATCAGAATGTAAACGTTTAGATAAGTGTCTTTTTCCCACCTCTCGTTTCTATTGGTGTGGCTAACTGGTTGCCAAGGCAACAAAGGGTGTGACATGGGATGTTGAGATGGATATACACGGATTTGTTACAGAAAAGAGAGATGAAATATGTAATTCCTCGAAAAAATACATGAAAATGAAAGGTTTAATTTTCGCATGGATAATTGGAAAAGCGTTAAATATATATCTTAAAAATTGAATTCCAAATAGGATAAACAAATTGTGAATAGAAAAGAGTAACAAGAACAAGAATAATGTTTTATTAATACGTACATGAGTTTTAGGATTTATTTGTGGAATGGATCGGTCATTCACTGCCTTTCTTAATCAAGGCTTCTTAGTAAGCCAGCAGTATTCTGCTTTGACACGTGTTTAGCGGCGTTTCGGCATTTCTTTTGCAATATGCAGTAAATTGCTTTAAGAAGCAAGGAAAAAAATTCTTTCGTATGAAGATATTTGGCGGATTTAATCCGTTAGGACTTGTATATGATTATATTTTTAGAAGAGAACGTGACATTTTAGCCAGGATTAAACTTTTATTTCAACTGACTTTAGAGAAGTACTTGAAGTACAGCGGCGTGCACGTCATTAAATTAAATATGTTAGTTATTTTTAAATGTTTGAGAATTGTTTCTCAAATTTATTCCCTACGAACTATAATATTACAGTTAAAATACTAATATAACAAATAATAGAAATATAATACATCACTTTTTAACTCATTATTCCAGTAAAAACTTTTTTAGTTCTTTCTTGAACTTTTCCATATCATTTACTTGATTTTCTTTGGTAAATTATTGTAGGTGATAATGCCAGTGTATTCAGATTTATAGAATGAATTAATATACAAACTTTTAATTTATAAAGGGAATTTATGTCTAGATATCCTTTAGGTTTATATAAATTGGATGTAGGTTCTAAATATGGTAGTTTATGAATGCATTTAATAATTTTGTTTTGTATTTTTTTTTAAGGATTTACATTATTTGTATAAGATGTTCGGAAATAAATTGACTCCTATCAGTCAAAAAAAAAAATTGACAGTCAGTTTACACTTAACAAAATTATGTGTGATTAAAATTAACTTGCATTTTTTATACTCCATAATTAATGGACGTAATGTAGTTCTTTTTACTCACCTGAACTCTAAATCCTCATGAAAATCTGCACATAGATTATCACAATTTAACCTGTACAAAATTTCAAAAGGCTGTCTCCTGGGCATAATAAGGTTACTCGCACTTCGGTAATTTTCGGGGATAAGTGTCTCCATTTTGGTTGTCATTTCTGCTTGGCTCGTTTCCATATTCATTGCTAACGCAGTTGATAACCTAAAAAGTAAGTATATGATCAAGAAAACATTCGCAAATGACATTTTAAAATGGTAAAGAGAGCTATTATACCAAATGATAAATCTAATAGCTATTGTTTTAATCCAACAAGTAGAGCTGCTCGAACCTCAAGAGAATTTTAGTTTTCTGAGAGCTCTTTTAAGCTAGCTGAAGTTTACGTTGCTTGACCCTTTGCAAGTGCAAAAAACCTTCTTGTTTTCGACGCATTTTCCAAAAAAGTCATTAATACATGCATACAAAGCAAAGTTCTTTATTGCCAAAATGGTAGCCAATCCTTTTAGTTGCTTCCCAGAAAGACTGAACAACACTTCTTCCCCTTCAATTCAAGCTTTGACATACAATATGCACAAAATTATCTTCAGGGTTAAAAAGTATGATGTATTCTCAAAACACGTAATACCAAAAAGTTCTTCGGCTTGTATTATATCTGCTCATTTACAGCCTGTTCCCAAAAAGGTATTTAATACTCTTCCCTCAAACTAAAGACCTATATCCTACTCACCAAAGGTCTACAGTAGATCTCCTTATCTTCGTAAAACCCCCAACAGGAAAGAGACCATTGAGTTCCAAGAAGAAGGCCAAATTATTGCCCTTGACATATACAGAGCATTTGATCAAGTCGTTGATTTGATTTAATTTTTGTTCACACAATAAGCCTCTAAGACAGTAAGATCAATTTTGAAATGGGTTCTTTGAACCCATTTCAAAATTGATCTTACATAAACACACAGACTCCCAGATCCACCTACTCAGTGATATTTTTCCACTCATCATTGTTGGTGTGATAATCCAGTTGTGGATTCTTGTATTCAATATACAGCACCCAACACTGCTAGATTTCGCTTAAGCAGCCACTTCCCTGTCTATATTTGAACTAAATAAAAATATATTTTATTTTGCTATAATTTAATTTTTAAAATGGGTTTTTAATCACCTGACTTATAATATCACTGACGTTATGTGTTTTTCCTTTACCTGACAACTGACAGATGTCGACTATTTCCCCATAACTAACATCCTAATTTGTAACTCTAAATTCAAAAGACAATTATCTGTCAAAGCATTTTCTCAGCACAATAAAAACAACTGCAGCTCGTTTTACTTACTCTTATGCTAAAAAACTTTTGTGTTTACCTCTGTAAGAGGCTGCTATTGTTCATGCTTCTATGGGTTATAATTACCTGGGATCATTAAATAAATTAGGGTAAAATTTAACATATTTCCCCTCTATTTAGAAACCTGTGACATAAAAGGTTTTAATCAGCAAGGCATACTATAGTCTCGAGGAATTTTATAATGATAGGTTGTAATATTTGTTCTTTTGTTTGTTTCTAACCAAAACATTTTACATGTATGGATTATTATTGGTTTTTTTTTTAATTATTGTTTATTTGTTTGATGTGATTATATTCTGCGTGTCAAATATATAGCACTCTACTTCTTGTATTTTAAGTTATCGACTTTGACATGTTTCTACACAATATTTTTTGTATTTTATAGTTTAAGTTATCATTTGTTAGGGAGAACTATATTAGTAATGTATTATTTCTCAGGTCTACTGGCTGCAGTTTTATTTACTTATTTGTTATTGTAATTTGACTAGGTTTTTGGCCTTTTTATGTTAACTGTTTAGATGTTATTCATGTTTATGTACTTTAATTACTATGACTATAGTTAAGGGTGGATACGTTTAGCATAGTTCTTTTTTACTGCTTTGTCAACAAGATGTCCTCTTAGACAATAAAGCATATTTTTGACTTTGACTTTGTTTTAAGCGGGTTAAAATACTTAAAATAAAAGGCCAAAAAATAATTTTAAAAAATGTTAATTCATGCTTTTGACAACTATAGATAATAATATTTAAAAAATGGCCACAAACTGATAACTCTCAAAAAACTGTAAACTCTTAGTTACTATTATTTACCTGGCTCTAAGATTTGATCCTAATCCCGTTTCTACATGTAAGTGTAACTCCTTTTTGTAAACATTAAGAACTAGAGGCTCCGGATGAAAAGGCAAATTAAATTCATCAACCAGAGTACTAAGTCGGCGTATTTCTTCCGTTAAAGCTTTTGATACTCTTTGCTCAACATCTTCAACCATATTTCGAATTTTCTTTTTCATTTCCTAACAAAAACACATGAAAAAAGAAAAGGTCAGCTTGGAAAATATAGATTCTGTAGTGTAAGTAAAGCTTAAAAATCTTATATAACCGAGAGTTAATACTCAAGGACTTTGTACTTATAGCAAATTTAAAACTTAGGTTTTTTTGACAACTGAGGACCACAACGGAAATAATAAAAGGTAATTCAAGTAGATGAAAGACGACAAAGTACGATTTACAATAAATCATTTATTTGAGCCTTAGACTAAATAAAACATAGACGAAGCTACCCATTCATGAATAGTAAAAAATATGGCGCCGAAAATTCTAAACGAAGAATTTATAAATGAAAAAGGGAGTAGCTGGTTCTATTTACGCGAACTAGTACACAGGCTTAGCGTGTAGGGGTTATGAGATCTCAATAAAATATTGAAAAATTTGAAACATCTTATTTGTATGTAATATTAAACAGAATTAGATTTCATCAACTTGGTTAAATAAAACAGGTAACATGAAACTGACCAAATAAAGAATATTGTATTGTAGACTTGAAGAACCATCTTAAATTGGGTTTAAAACTAAAAAAAAAATAAATTTACAATTTTATAGGATTTGTATAAAGTTATTATATGCATATATAGATTTTGTTATATGTACTTGGTGAAATTCTGTATGAGGGAAGTTGTGGGTAAAGGCGAATTTACCGATTTTATTTATTTTTGTAAGCATAACAAGTAGTTATTTAAGGAGAGAAGCCCCTTCTCCTCCTGCTCATTATGCACGTACTCCTCCTACCTAATATTGGAAATTATTTAATCGACTTCGTTGACTTAGCCTCGCCGCAGAAGGTTATCCCCTCTGTTAAAATAGCAGCCTAGCAAAAACATTAAATATAAAGAATCACCACCTAAGCTCAGTGTTAACATGGCATTTAATACTGAAAATAACGAATTAACATCAACAATTCAAGAATTGCATAGTGAATTTAGCAAATTACTATATGAAGTTAATGAGCATCAAATGAGAAGTAGGCCATCTTTTTCTTCATTTTATTCTGAATTTTTAGAAGATTATTCAAAGGCAGTATCGTTATGTGTGGACTATTTAAAAAAGTTTGATTTGTTAAAATTTGTGCGTGAATTGATAAAGATAGGCTTTCATAGTGAGGTCATAAGTTTAAAAAAATTTGTTCAAAATTCAACATGAAAGAAATATCAGTGGCAGAAGCTGAGAGATTTTTACTTGTCAATATCTCAAGACGGTTTAGTCTAGAAAATTGTATAATTATGATGGAAAAACTAGTGACCAAAATGCTTGAACAGTTTGTTGTGAGAAATTTGCTCAAGATTTTTAGCTTTAGGTGGTGATGACGACAACGTGAATGCTCAAGACTTAATGAAAAGTCACAAATATTTAGAATATGCTTCATTTTGTAAAAAAATAGTGGAAGTGTGTAAAAACTTTTTAAAAAACAAAAACAAATAACAATTCTTTGCCGATATTGCCAGTTTAGAAATACAATACAATTTTAAAGTTATGTTATAATACATATAGCTAATATTATTTTTATTCATTCATAAAAAAATTATCAAATAAGTATAAAACGTATGAAAGTGCACACATACATAATGATTTAGAGGGATAAAAACATTTTGGTTTAGATGCCATTAAAACTGGTTGTTCATCTAACTCAATAATTGGCTTTTTTGAATACTTTCTTATACATTCAGCTTTTCCTTCCCCTTAACGTAAACAAATTCAGTATCCTCGGTCAATTCTTTGATGATATTTGAAAATTGATGAAGTGGGGTATGTCCAGAGTTCCAGTATATACAATGATAATTTTTCATTAACCAAATAGCTTGCTTATGTTTTTCAGGCGAAAGAAAGTTTAAAGGAAAAGGTTGTTTAAAAATATAGTAACTTATTCTATCTTCATTCTAAGCTGCCAATTCTTTAAATATAAATTTGTTTTTTTCGTCCTTAAAACCTTGAATGTCTAATACTAGCCTTATATTTATAATTTACAAAATTTCATTGCTTAAAAATAAGTATTTTTGTGGAGTAATCTTCAATATCCTTTTTGAGTTCTCTTAAGTTTCTGTTAAGTTTCTATCCCTCTTACTTGAAGTGACATTATCAGTTAATCACCTTTTGTTATTTGCAAGTTATATTTAGAAATTTAATTTCGAGGTAAAAATCCCGCATGCGTAGCTAATTTACAGTTGCTTTACAATTTTAGTAAGTGGATTGTAACTAAAAACTTTATCATGTAATATTACACAATACGCTGTTGTGTCTTTTTCTATGTCTTTAGTTAGTTCAAATTCTACCCTCATTACAATAGGTCCTGTTTGCAAAGACTCTTTTTGATGAGAACAATTAATGTATGCAGTGGAGGCCTTCTCCTTGAATACGAGAATTTAAAGTTGTACATGTAATGTTACAAGCATGTCTTAAATTGTAAATCATATTTTTAGGGCCAATATTTTCATCCCCAAATAACTTTATTCTTCGAATATTTATCGTGGAAACGATTGTTGGGACAATTGCAATTCAAGTTTTTAAATTTCATAAGGTGGCAATAATGCAAAAGAATAGTTTCAGAATTAAATAACAAAATGATAAAGAAATACTCTTTTCTACACAATGGATACGTTAAAAAACTGTCCACGCTCCACTCGACTAAACATTTAAGACAAAATTTATGATCACTAGAATTAGGCCTGCATCTTTCTTTATTTTTTAAAGTTATATTTATTTATTTATTTATTTATTTATTTACCGATCATACAACATATAACAGGATAAATCCCAAATAATGTTACATAAGTATATGATCAAACTAAAATTACCTCAATATTGAATCTATACAAAAATATATATAAAAAAAAAAATAAAACAAGCTAAACCAACACTAGTATTTTATCAAACTAAAATTACCTTAATATTAAATCCATACAAAAATATATAAAAAATAAAACAAGATAAAACAACACTAGATGTTAATAGATGTACAGTCATAAGTATAAAATTAAAAACAAATTTTACGTGTATAGTAAAGGACAACATTAATCACAATTGAGACATTTTAATGCACAAACAATATTAAAGAAAATAACGATTAGGGGAGTAGGCATCTAAGCTTATTTTTAAGAGAACGTGATGACCCATCTATGTCAAAATTTTGTGACAGGTGGGCATTGAACAGGCTCATAAATCTGTTAGCAAAACTAAATCTACCCACATCTGTACGACTGTAGGATACTGTGAAAGTTTCTGTTTGTCTAGTTTGTCTCAAAGGCACTCTAAAATTAATCAGGGCCAGAACCTTGGGGCAGTCCGTTAAGCCATTCAAGAGTTTGTGTCCAAACGATAATGTTAAAATGGTCCTGCGCGATTCTAGACTGTTTAGGCCCAGTAATTTTAAACGTTCTACATAGGTATATTGCGTTTTATCAATGTTTATCCTAAACAACATGAAACAAACTTTGACTGAACACGTTCAAGTCTTTTTATATGAACCTGATAATATGGTGACCAGATTGGGCTACAATACTCCATGTGACTTCTACACAGCACAAAATAAAGGATTTTTAAAGTTTCCACATTTTTGAACTCAAAACATTGGCGCATCAAAAGACCCGCCATCTTAAAAGCTTTGCCAATCACACTATCAATATGGCTTGTAAAACGGAACTCACTATCAAAGAGCACTCCCAGATCATCAATAAGTTGTACCACAGGTATTTTTAAATTAAGTGTCAGAGTGTAATCGTGACACACCAGTTGTTTTTTCCTGGAGAAAGTAATTTTTTTACATTTACTGGCGCTCAAAGTCATCCTGTTACATCCGCACCATTCACACAGTTTATCAACTTCACTCTGCAGCAGAATACAATCATTCAGGCTTTTTATTTCGCGAAATATTTTAAGATCATCTGCAAAAAGAAGGTAATGACAATTCTCGAATAAATACGCTACGTCGTTAACAAAAAGAAGAAATAATATGGGGCCCAAATGGGACCCTTGAGGAACTCCCGAGTGAACCTCAATGTAATTGGAAAAATGATTGTTATATTTTATAATTTGAGTTCGCCCAGACAGGTAACTCCTTAACCATGAAAGTAGTGGGTCGCCAATTCCATAATTCCTAAGTTTATGTATTAGGATGTCATGATCCACACAGTCAAACGCTTTCTTGAAGTCAAAATATATCGCGTCAATTTGGGATGTCGAATCAATAGCATCACTTATGATGCTCGAATATACTGCCAAGTTCGTTTGACACGAGCGGCCGGGATAGAAACCATGCTGGTGTTCAGAAATTATGTTAGAGAAAGTGTGAAAAATTTGCCCTGAAACTATACTTTCGAGGACTTTACCAAGGCAACATAAACCAGATATAGGACGGTAGTTCTCCACATTAGATCTATCCCCAGCTTTAAAAAGCGGTGTAACAATGGCACATTTCCAGAGATCGGGAAATATTCCCGATGACAAAGATTTTTTAAATAGGGCATATATAGGACTGGTTAGTGTGGGGCAGCAGTTATGAAAAAATAAAGGTGGTATTCCGTCGTTACCTGGTCCCTTATTAGTTTTTAAACCAACCAACTTTTCAAAGACTAAATCTAAACTAATGTTGATAAATGGAAGGTAACCATTATTGACTGGTAGGGTGATATGTTGGGCATAATCGTGTTGATAATCCAGCAACTGATATACCGATTTAAAAAATGAAGCAAACATTTCCGCTATCTCTGCAGTGTTGCTTGAACTCATTGTCTGGTAACTCATTGACTTAGGATTACCTACGGTCTTTTTCTTTGATTTTAAGTATGTCCAAAATAATCTACTGTTCCCCACAATTTTGTATTGAATAGAAGATAAAAAGTTTTGATAATCGTTATCAATTGAAATCTTAGATTGTGATCTTAGCTGTTTATATTTAACCTCTAAATGCTTAGATTTGTTTTTTCTAAACTTATTATATATGTTATTTTTTTCTTTAATTAATTTAATTGTCGCTTGTGTAAAATAAGAAGGAAATTGCAAGGAACTAACAATTACCCTAGGGACATACATATCAATAGCAATGTTTAAAATTGAGTAAAACATTTCTGTCACACTATTTATATCAAAGTCTGGTGAGTGCAAAAATGACCAGTCAAAACCAGCAAAAAAATCATTGAGTTGATTATAGTTAGCTTTATGAAATGCAAATTTGCAGGAATTGTCAGGTACATATAAATTTGTATCGGTTTTAAACTCAAACTCGATGTTCAATGCCGGATGATGGTCGTCAACCTTAACCAAGGGTGCTGCACATGCTGCAACAGTTGCACCTTTAAAAGTCGACAATACAAGATCCAATATAACATTGTTTTTATTAGTAATTTGGTTCAGCTGCACGAAGTCATAAAAACATAAACAGTCGAAGAGAGCCAGCTGTTTATTATTAGTACTAGACAGTACAGTGTGGGCAGCATTGTTAAGCAAGCTCAGATACGAATCCCATTCGTTGACAAAGGGTGACTTACTTGTATCTAGAAGCAACTGTGATTTTACAAAATTTGGCAAATTATAATCACCCAACACCATAACCCTAGTATTAACTAAAGAGTCCATCATGTGGTTAATTGAAGAAACATGAGCCTCATACACTGTTAAAGGAGCTGTAGGAGGAATGTATACTGCTCCAAATATGATTGATTCAGCACCATTTTTAATCCTTACCCAGATTTCTTCAACATGATTATTAGATTCTGGTACTGTACACAATGCTGAATCCAGGCTTGATTTTACTGCTATTAAGACACCACCTCCTCTTTCTTTGCCTGAGATCGCCATATATCAAATAGGACACTCATCGGAAATTTCATCTGTCATTTTATTTTCTTTTTTATTTCTTTTGAATGTTACTTGCTTTAAAACTCTTCGAGAGCCCCTTTTTCTTTTAGACATTTGACAAGTTTCAGAATTGTTTGTTACTTTACATTTACAACTTTAAATTGAAGCAGCAAAAGCATATTTACCCTTTTTAACCTTTAACTTTAAGAGGGGAGATTCTCGAAGTAATCTTATATTATTTATTATAGCTTTAAAAAAAAATTCGGATAAAAGCCTAAGTTAACGAACTCGATTAAATAATTTTTAATATTAGAGGAATCGATATAATTTTAAAACGATAGGGAGGAGAAGGAGTAGATGCATAATGAGAGGAAGAGGGGCTTCTCTTCTTAAATAACCACTATAATGGTATATTTACCTGTGTGACTAGCATTAATTGTTGTTCTGTATAGTTAATCTTATCTGTCAATTCCTTTCGCTGCTGCAATTTATCTTCTTTCAATTTTAAGGCTTCATTATATATACCTTCTAAAATGTCCCGAAGTTCACTGAAAGACAACGAACACTTTTTACTGCCTCTAAATAAGATTGAAATTTTACAGAACAAAATATTGCTTACTTTGCTATGTATTTTCCCCTCTGTGAATGTTGTTCAAATTTGGTTCTAACAGCAGATTTGGAGATACATTCTTCAAACTTCCTTTCAAAATCCTAAAACAATATCACCATTAAGTGAAGTCAAAGACACATTATACTGTGTATAGAATTACCTCTGTACTGAATTGAATTATGCATACAAATATATCTAAACAAATAATGCAGATCAAGTATAATTTAAAAAAAATAATAATAAGAAAATACCTGGAATTCAAAATATCTAGTTTGAAATCCTTCAGTCAAAGGGGTAGATGCAGTATGACCCTGCTCTGCTAGACGAGCTTGCAGTACTTCCTTAGCAGATATAAAGAATATCCTTTCTTCAGCTTCTTTAGGGCTGCATACTCCCAACTCTTTTACTAGGAAATCTATTGCTCTCTCCTGATGCTGCCTTCTAACCTAGAGAAGCGAAATAAAAAAGAAATCTGATTATAGATCAGTACAGGGTGTAAGGAAAATGTCTACAAATACAAGGTGTCTGGAAATTCCATCTCCATACTTGGAAGGGCTATTCTAAATGTGAAAATAATATAGAAAAAGTTATTATGAACATGGCTCTGGAAATGCTTTGTAATTTAGATAATAAAAGCTGATGCTAAAACCATTAAAACTGTTCATGTTTTTAAAGGCATTTTTCAAAACGGAGCAACAAAATTTGTAAAATAAAACAGAAAATCTAATAGTAGTACCAAAGCAAGTCATTGCCCCTATAAGAAACTTTTTGGAGTGGTCAAGGTGGTCGGGCCCCAAAAAAAAAGTTGCACCCAGAAAATTATTTATTATTTGTTTTTTGGGTTTAGGACAATGAATAAAAGGTCGTTTAAATATAAGTTGGCAACGTTACGACCATATATTTGGTCTTTTTCAAGGCTGAAAAAAGAAACAAGAATGTACATAATTGTTTTCTTTTTTCCTGATGGTTAATACATATGGAATATCACTTATTAATTCCTATATCAAAAGATTTGATTGATATTGTCAATTTTTTTGTCCTTATTTTTTGTTATTTGTAAGTAAGTTTGTACTATTTCAAACAACAAGGAATCTTGTGTCAAAAACTATATTAAAAGCATGCTCCAAAATATGACAAAATAAAATTTAACTATCGAAAAATAGGACACTACACTTTTACTGCCCAGTATAATTTTCGAAAATTTCGAATTAATTGAAATTTATTATGAGTCCCATATATCTTTAGAAATGTAAAGAGCACATCAAAATACCTAAAAAATATTTAAACTTTAATACCCTCTACCTTGAAAACAAAGCATTTCCAGAACCATGTTCATATGAACTTTTTTATTATTTTCGTATATAGAATAGCCTCTCCAAATATGAAACTAGAATTTCCGGACACCCTGTACATTAACACATCACAGTTCAGATAACTACGAGCAAAACTCTCACAACAGGAGTTTAGATTCAAAGCTTTTGACATGACAACATCATACTTTCTAAATGCTGTACAAATTTTCATTTTAAACAAAAGACTAGATCATTGAATTTAATTTAGAAAATTGATTTTTCATTTTGCTACAGTTGTTTGTTTCTGAAGCATGTCCATATGAGTAAAATACTAGAGTAACTTGGATGTCTATAGTATACATTATTTTTAAAAAAATAATTTTTACAAATTCTATGAAATGTGTAATTTACTTTGACCTATTTGGTGATGTCAAGCTAGGGAGCTTAATTTAACATGACAGAAACTAAGTAAATTCAAAGTATTGGATTATGACCATTTTATATTGAACAAGTACATTGCACTCACCTCTTCCTGTTCATTGCAATGCTTATACATAAAAATAAATTATTAGAATTACATATAGACAAGAATAATATGTTAAAGCTTAAAAAGCATAAGCTGAAATAAGAGTTTTGATATTATTTTTACTTAACACAGTAATCAAAAAATGAAATAACACTATTGAACTGAGTAACCAGAAGTATAGATATTTACCCTGATGGCATGACTATAATATAAACATCCAGCTAATATTAGAAATAATTTAAAAAATGAGATATATATTACATCTTCTTTCTTAAAATACATTTTTCAGCCATGCTTTTTAAATGTCAGAAAGTCTTAATGATGAGTCTGGTCATAAATAATATCCTAAGAGGAATTAAGATGCCTTATGTGGAATGTAAAAGTGTCAACTCAACTTCTGAATTGTCGATTTTATTATTATGAAGACGGATGTTAACAATCGATTTTAAAAATATCCCCGGTAGTCATTATTGAACTAAATAAAAGTTTTAAAATGTTTGGGACATTTTTACTTTTTCTTAAATCCATCCCAAACAGCGCGCTTAAATCCATTATGTAAGAGTACCAAACTTCAATCAAATCTCCTAATTTCTGAAACATAGTTAAACAAAAATGTATTTTCTTTGTAGAATAAGCCAAACATAAATTTTGTCCACATATGTTTGTTAAACAATCTCCAAAGGTAGCTGTAATCTGAAATCTTCATTGAAGAGAGAGAGAAGGGTGCTAGACATTCCATAACCTTGCATCTTGTTCACCAAGACAAGATGATTCACTGTATCAAAGGCCTTGGAGAAGTCGCTGTAGATCGAATGAACCACACCGCCCTCCTCCAGTGCCCCAGACAGATAATCGCTGTAAGTAAGCAGATTCAGCTCTGTCGAATGACCAGGACGAAAGCCAAACTGTTGATTCATTAAAACGCTGTTTAAATGAGCTGTCAAATGCTTGGCAACTAAGCATTCAAACCATTTTGGGATACAACTAAAGTTACAAATAGGTATATAATTGGTGACGTCTCCCTTGCTGCCCTTTTTATGAACAGGTACAACGTAACTTACTTTCCAGAAATCTGGAAAAATTCCTACCTGGAAGGAAGCATTAAAGATGAAAAACAAAGACCTGATAGTACAAAAGTACAATTTCGGAGTAAACTAGAGAGAATGCCAACAGGTCCAGGACCTTTAAAGATGTTGAGATTGCTCAATTCCATGAATATAACGGAAACTGATGTCACAGTTGTGGATATTTAAGTTGCTCAGGGATGTTCTCAGTGATCAGTTTGATTAGAATAAACAGTTTGAAAGTACTCGGCAAACAAATTGGCCACTTCTACACCCCCATCCACCATTTTACCACTATCAGACACTTGGGGAAGCAGCTTAGTACTAACAAAGTTCGAAAATTTTTTGATATTATGGGTTAGAAGTGATGATTCGGATTCGTGAATGAAGTCCACATAACAGTCTCGTGATGTTGTTTTGCACTGATCACAAATATAAAGAAAATAAATTTGAAAAATCAATAAATTTACTTTTACTGAAGGTCACAATCAAAATCGCTTTTATTACATACAGAGTAAACTCTTGTAAACAAGCTTCCATAACCTTTTAAAAAAATCACACAAACTAAAAGAGCTTAAACTAGATATATAGGGTTAAAACTGTCAGCACAATAATTATGTAATAACACAATTATATAAACGGCTAAAATTACAGTGGTAATAAAATGAGCATCATAAAACAGATAAAATAAGAGTAAATGTAACATCATAAAACAGATAAAATAAGAGTAAATTGAACAGTCACAAGAGGCTGTCATAAAATTCCTGCAAACTGTAAAATGATTTTTGAATTAAACTATGTTTTAAAGAATTTCTAAATAATTTAGTGTTTGTTATTTGTTTTATACATAGCGGAAGATGATTATATATCTTAAGCCCACGAACTTCTAATGACTGATGACTTAGAAATAATGTACATAAGAAACCAACGATAATCCCCCATCATTGATGGATCCCATCTGCCTTGGTAGCTTTGCTCCATTGTTAGTATATTTTGGTAGAACCTTTCACCTTACTCATGACTAACCCCACCCAAATTTTTGTGAAAAATTTTAAATGGGGGTGCAAGAAGAGTATTTTAATAGACACGCGACAGCCCATTTTTCTGTGTTTTTCAAGTAGTTCTTCTACAAGTTTCCTGCAATTTTCAACTTTTTTGTTTCCTGAAAACCTTGAAATAATTCTTTTAAAAGAACTTCACACAACTAATTCAATATTTCTTACTTTTTGATCAACATATAATGAACATTTCAAAAAAGATTTCCTCAGGATGCTATGCTATTAGGGTTATTTCTAGAGAACTAGATCCTGGTACAACAAGGAACGCGTATTTTGCCCTTATTGAAAGCCACCTCAGACATGGTATAACTTTCTGGGGAATATGCTCGCAAACGCTGTTCAACTCTGTTTTTATCTTACAGAAAAGAGCAGTAAGATACTTGTGCAAGGCTGGATGTAGAGATACCTGTAGACCTTTATTTGTCCAACAAAAAATATTGACCCTGCCAAGCATTTTTATTTTTGAAATGGTCTCATTGATGTCTAAAAAGTTTAAGAGTGAAATTAACTCCCATGTCTCGGCTTACAATACCCGAAATACAAATTCTATTCATCATTTAATGTGCTTTGTTCATGAGATATGTAAATATTCTAACAATAAAGCTTATTTGATTTGATTGATTTGATTTGATCAAACTTTTCATCCCTAAGTATTTTTCTAATTTGTGACCAACAAATATTCCTTCCTTACCTCTTAAGCTTAGCATCACTTAGATTAGAAAAATTTTGTTTAGGATTTTTTTAGGATCAACAAGAGGAATATTCTTTACTTTAGCTTAGCCTGGAATAAACTGATCTCTCTAAAGTCATTATTTTACTTGGTGGCTCTGTATCGTCCTAAACACGAAGAAAATTGTAATACTTGGTAAATCCATCCTGAGGCCCTACTAACAGTCCTATGACTTTTAGGTCGCCACATATCTGCCACTTATATGTATAATAGCTTATTGATATATAGAATAAGAATAGAAGAATCTATAGATAAGTGCCATTTGCCCGGGTTATGTGCAAAGTCTAATTTTTCCATGCCACTATTTTGATTAACACAAACACACGTTTTATTCTGCATAATAAAAAACGAGGATAGCTCTTTGTTATGGTTTCTAAATTGTAACTTTGGCTCCAGTGGCTAGTAAATTCCATTGTTGTAATTTTGAACAGCATGCTCTTTGGACAAGTGGAAGTCCCGAAATAGATTATTTAATTCAGCTTGTTTAATTAAATGGGGTGCTTTTTCTTCATCTTCCTCCCTGAATTTAATTTTTTTTTAATTCCAACAAACATTACTTTTGAAATAATGTGGCTAAAATACTAAAATTAACAAAAAATTGCCTTTTACATCAACATCCCAAAATGACTGTAAACAAGCGATAACTGATTCCTGCTAACTTACATATACTAACCAGAAATCAATTATTGATGAAGTCTTAGCCCTCAGGATGACAAATTGTTGAAATCACTAGGTAGATAATAAAAATATTTAAAACCTTGTTTCTTATTTGTTAACAACATAGCATACAACTAAAACCCCACCTATTTTTAATTTTTGTTTGACTCTATAGTATACACACCAAAGTTTTATCAGGTTATTCCTGTTTCACACTAGAATTATGGAGAAATTGGAAAACATGTTTTTCGGTAGAAACCCTAAAATGAAAAGATCTGCAAAAAATCTCCAAGGGTGATTTTTTTGCAATTAAAATACTTCCCTCTTATAAACGAAGATAAAAACTAAAACTTTAATATTGTTTTCTTTTCCAGTTAAGTTGCCCTATTAACTAAAATAGAAATGTGATATGTAAAAATAATTATCTGGATCACAATTTTAGCAAACTAATGTTATAGTTTGTGTAGAAATATTGATAACAAAAATCAAAGCAATGCAATGCAAACAAAAAGTGAGGTGTTGTAATTAAAAAAAAAATATGTTGATATAAATATTTACCTGATCTAAGTACTCCGGTTCTGTCGCGGAAGCATCCCATCTGTTGTTTAGTATAAATATGTTTGGTTTTGATAATTTCTTTGATACCTTGTGAAAGAAGTTCTTTTCCTAAAATTAAATATTAACATTTAAGCTCTCTCTGATAAATTATATTCCAGAAAATGATATTGCTAACACTTACTGTGACCATCAAAGTTGACTCTGCATTAGCTACTAAAACAAAAACATCTGCATCCAAGCAATGCTTATCAATCCATTCGTCTAAGTTAGGGGTAACATCAACCCCCGGTGAATCTACAAATACTACATCATCTCGAAGTAAAAGGCACCTGAAAGCAAAAAAATAGTAAATATTAAACAAAATATTGACATAAAAAACATATAACACAAAAACATTTTTTCAAAGTTTTAGAGCTTAACACGAACAAGTCACAAATATAAAGGATTTTTCACTTTTTTATTTGAAAATTATTTATTTGTAAGTTTAAAATATGTTTTTTTATAACACACATACAATTTTTAATTCTATAAACAGTGGTTAAAAGCTCTGGTAGATATAATATTAATATTAAAATTAAAACAATGACCAATGTGGCTGCAACTTAAGTATAAAGTCTCTTAATAAATACACAAGCATAACAATATCTATTATTAAAAAAAAAACGAAAATTGAAAAGCTATCATGGTATCACAAATATATAATACACTAATTAAATTTAAATTATAAATTAAGATGTAGTTTCATTTTTTTTAAATCTAGTTAAAGTTTCAGTGTATTAAGACAGGACCTTTATTGGTTCTTGTGCTACTTATATTCTTCCTAGTATTATGTAAGTGAATATTTTTTTAAACACCATTGTTCTGTTACTTTTTTGTATGTTATTTATTATCCTATATACTAGTTTGCACTGATCAAGGATTAATAATATTCAGTTGACAGATACCGAATTCTCTGTATACGTCCTTCACGTGAACAAACTTATAATAGCAGAATAAAATTCTTAGGATTTTGTTTTATAAAACTCGTGTATTTTTGAAATTATTTGCTCCACAAGTCCCGTGTACAGGAATCAGGTATCTAATATGTGACAAAAATTATGCATTAAATACATACTTTCAATTTGGGAAGTGTGAAAGACAGTCTTATGCAAGACATTAATTATTACTATAATTTTATTTTTAACATAATTTACATGATCTCCCTAATTTTAATTTTTATCCAAAATCAAACTGATATTTAATTTTATTTACAGGTTCAATTTTTATGTTATTAATGTAGATATTTGGGGATAAGTAAACTTGTTTTTTGTTTAAAAAGCATTAATTTTGTTTTTTGAATGATTATTTTTAACACATTGTATAGTAACCTGCGCTGGTTAAGTTCCAGAGCTGCATTTACAAGCAGTTCAAATTTTTGTACACTATTTCCACCACAAACTTATAATTGCAGAATAAAATTCTTAGGATTTTGTTTTATAAAACTCGTGTATTTTTGAAATTATTTGCTCCACAAGTCCCGGGTACAGGAATCAGGTATCTAATATTTTTATTTATTTATTTATTTTATTTATTTATTTATTGAACACCCAACAGTAACAACCAATAACAGGGTATAATATTAAATTTAAATAATAATTTTAAAAATAAATCTTAAGTGGTACACTTTGAAAGAATGAAAATATAGTATAAATTGATACAAAGCGACATACACAACCTAAATTTTGATACTAATTATTTTCTGAATCCTATACAACAAATAAGTACAGTTATAATAGTTCCATACAATAAGATGTAACAAGTGCTTTAAATTTAGAGGGCCTCAATATAGTATAGTCACCAATCCCATGTATTTTGTTGAAGCAGTAACATATTTTAAAAATTGGAGATGTATATTTAATGTTGGTGCTTGCCGTGGGAAGGTAGAACAAATCAGTGCTTCTACTAGTGATTCTAGGAACATAAAATGGCAGTTTACTCAAAAGCTCACTACAATCAATGTTATTATTTAACATTTTATATAAGAACATACAACACATATAAAATCTTCTGGACACATATAAAAAAGGTATTGGTTATCAATTCCCCGTACGCACACCATGGATTCTCTCAATATCACATATATACCTGTCATAATAAGGTTCCCATATTATGCTACCATACTCCAGTTTGTTACGAACTAGGGCAAATTATAGTGACTTTAAGCATGAAATGTTTATGAAGTCTTTACAATTTCTCATCAAAAATCCCAACATGCGGGATGCCTCAGATGTCACTTTGGTGATGTGTTCTGTAAATGTAAGAGTCGATCGTAAGACCTAAATCTTTTACTGAATTGCACCTGGATATTAGAGAACCATTGATGTTGTAAAAAAAGTTGATACGATTTCTTTTTTGGGGTTACAGTTAAAACCTTACATTTAGATATATTTAGGCCCAGGTCGTTTTTCTCACACCATCTCTGCAACTTGTCAATGTTACTCTGCAAACGAAGTGAATCCTCACAGCTCTTTATTGAGGAATACAATTTTAAATCGTCCAAAAACAGTAAACTATGAACATGCAATACATCACACACATCATTAATGAAAAGGAGAAAAAGGTAAGGTAATAATAATAATAATAATAATAATAATAATAATCTCCTTTAATTGCCAACAACATGAAACAAATCACAAAGCAACGTCAAAAATGTCGGTGTCTACGACACCCTTAAGATATCTTAAGTATTCACTCAACATAATTAGCCATACACACTATATAGCAGATAGACAAGTGAATCAGAAGAATAGTACCTATCAGATTTAAAATATAGGATTTAAAAATATAGTAAACTAGTTTAAAAATAAATACATATAGTTTAAAAACAAGATAATATGAAACAGAAGACAAAGCTATCACAATTACATTCTAAAAAATATTTTATTCACCAAAGGTAAAGGAATAAAAACATCTCGCATGCAGAAATTCAATGGTGTGCTTTCTAAATTTTACTATACATTCAATTTGTTTTATTTGATTGGGCAGCATGTGAAACGCCTTTATAGCTCGATAAACGGGGGCCTTTCTTGAAAAAAGTGGTATTGTGGGAAGGGATGCTAAGTTCAGTTCTATTCCGAGTTATCATGGTCATTTGCAGAGAATAATGATCTATATTTCTTTCAAAAAGGTTAGGCTGTTTTTTAACATACATCACTAATGCCAAAAAGTATAAAGAAGGAGCTGTTAGAATGGAAACTTTTGAAAAATAGGGCTTGCAACTGTCTCCTGGACGAATTCCACATATAGTGCGGATAATTCGTTTTTGAGTCCTAAAAACATCCATGGCCGTAGAAGATGCGCCCCAGAATAGTATGCCATAGCTCAGAATTGACTGTATACAGGACATATAAAAAATCCTAATGGTTTTAACAGTAAGCTCACACCTCAGTCTCCGCAATAAAGCACAGTTACTATTTAGTCTTGATATAAGCATCTTATTTTGTGGCGCCCAGTTTAAAAGGGGATCCAAATAAACACCCAGGAATTTAATATTAAGGTCCAAGGTTAGTACCCTGGGGTACCCCAGAAGTCACCCTAAATCCTCTAGATCTATGGCCACAAAAGTCAACATACTGATATTGATCAGTTAAATATGAACTGAAAAAAGAAATGAGAGTTTCAGAGAAACCAAACTATGACATTTTATGGAGAATTACAGAATGATTGATCTTGTCAAATGCCTTTGAAAAATCGGTAAAGACAACGTCTACTTGAGATTTAGGACAGCTCAGCTTTTTTGACAAATATTCTACAAAGCAACCCAAACAAGTAATTGTTGACCGTCCCCTCATAAATCCATGCTGATTGCTTGATATTAAATGCCTTGTAAGTGGATACAGGTAACTATGGAGTAACATCTCTAGCAGTTTTGAGAAGCCACAGGCAAGAGCTACAGGTCTATAATTACTCACATCAGATCGATCACCTGATTTAAATATGGGACAAGTTTTAGAGATCTTCCAGCGATCTGGAAATTGCGATGAAGACAGACTTAAATTGAATATTATTGACAAAGGTGTTGCCAACACATTTATACAATCTTTGATGAAAAAACTAGGAATTTGATCTGGACCACATGACAGTTTGGGCTTTAGTTTCCTTGAAATTTTTATAATATCCTCTACTGAGAATCTTGGCATTATAATTGTCAAAAAATTTTGACGAGAACGATCATTTATCCCAAAAGTATCTATTGGTATATTATACACACTAGAGAAGAATTTATCAAAAGCAGACGCAATCCATTAAGGTTCACAACATCTGGTATACCTGATGTTTTCTTTTTAGAATTGATGAAATTCCAGAACCTACTGGGGTCATCCAGCAGATTATCCTGAATTGTATTCAAATAATCATCATATGCATTATTTATTTGTATTTTTGTGAGTGATCTTAATTCTTTATATTGTGCTAAGTGAGCAAGGCTGCCAGTTTTTTTATATTTATAAAAAAACTTATCTTTTTGTTTAACATTTTTAATTATATCTTTATTAGCCATACCGGGTACTTATGTTTAAAATTAGTATAAAGTGGTACTGCTTTTTTAAAAACCTCAGAAATCTCATAAAATATCTCGCATTGAGTGTTTATATTAGTAATATTATCTAAAGCCTTCCAATCGATCTTAGACACTTCATTATATAAAAGAGGATAGTTAGCTTTTTTAAAATTATATTTTTCATTAAAAGGATTATGCGGTATATTTTTTAACATTGAAACTTCGAGATCACAGGTGATGCTTAAGGCCGGATGGTGTGCATCAAGTTTTACCAGTGGTAAATCATTCCTCTCCACAGAACACTGTAAGTTGGTCATAACTAAATCTAATATGCGATTATTTCCATTTAATGTATAATTGAATTGGGATAAATTAAAAAATTGCATAAAATTGTGTATTATTTCGGTTTCTATTTCTTTTTTTTCTTGAGCAATTGAGTAATAAAATGAAGGAATATTGAAGTCCCCTAATATCAAGATATTTTGGCCATAAATGGATTGAAACAATTCAAAATATTCAATAAGATTTACATATATATCACTACTCGATCCACATGGAATATACAAACTAAATACATACAAAGAGTTTGAAGTTGTTGCAACTCTGCAGCACACAACATCTACACTGGGCACTGTGTCATAAAAATGTCTTACATCAGCCTGTGTAGAATTAAATTTTGAGTTTATTGCTACTAACACACCCCCTGCTCCGGGTAAAAGTCTATTCCCTCTAAAAACTACATAATTCTGAGAAAACAATTCCGAGCTATAAACATTCTCTTGCAACTATGTTTCACTCAGTGCATATATGTCATACTCTTCATTACTGGCAGCAGAATAGAATTGGTTAATCTTTGTGTTAAGTCCCCTAACATTCTGATAGTAGATCTTCATTACCTTACTGGTGGGTGAACTGCTTAGTTTAAATTAGTCGTATTAACGATTTTAGGAATGCCATTGATATATGTGACAAAAATTATGCATTAAATACATACTTTCAATTTGCTACAGTGGGAAAGTCAGTCTTATGGAAGACATTAATTATTACTATAATTTTATTTTTAACATAATTTACATGATCTCCCCAATTTTAATTTTTATCCAAAATCAATCTGATATTTAATTTTATTAACAACTTTCAATTTTTATGTTATTAATGTTGATATTCGGGGATGAGTGAACTTGTTTTTTTGTTTAAAAAGCATTAATTTTGTTTTTTGAATGGTTATTTTTAACATATTGTATAGTAACCTGCGCTGGTTAAGTTCCAGAGCTGCATTTACAAGCAGTTCAAATTTTTGTACACTATTTCCACTACAAACCAAAAAATAAGGAATACATTAAGGGTCTCAACACAGAGCACAGGGGCACACCACATTTGTTTGATTTGTAATCACTATTAAATTATTAAAACAGCAGTTGTCTCAGGTCTCAGGAATTAATAGCAATATCAAAATTAATTTGATGAGGTAAAATGTAATTATTTAAGGATTAAATAAATGAAGCCTTCACTATTATAGGCGTTGAGATGCAAGCAAATTCCTGCAATTGTTTTGTCTTTTCTTGGCATCACTGTGCCTATAATGGTAAAGGTATCATTTTTTTTTAAATACTTGCATTTTAGACTGTTAATTCCCGTTTTTAAGTAATCACCCTGTATAGACAATACGCTCACACACAGATAACATAAAACAATTTGCTTTTTAACTAATAAAGTAATACAATTTATTATTTGGAGACATTCAAACATCATTTGTACCTGTTTTTAGGCCAATAAACGCGCACCATTTGCGATTCACTAAGTTTTTCTTTGCAAAGGGCATGCGCCAGTTGTCCAACTGATTCGACAGCACGTTGTTCATTTGAACCTTCTAACGTTAGATAGGGGTCCTCTGTTGAGGATCCTTCAACCTAGAAATATAAGAAAGTAATTACATACCTGCTTGTTAAAACATTATTTTGTCACTTAACATTAGTAAGACGTACTTGTAAAAAACAATTTGTTGTATGTCCTATACCACTGGGTAATATTTTGTCTCTTAACATAGCATTGATAACAGAACTTTTGCCATTCGAAGTTCTACCAAAAAAAGCAACTTTCATATGATCTCTAGCAAGAACCTCTCTAATGCTATGAACTTTATCAACAAATTCATCAATCTGCTTGACTTTCTCCTGTGAAACAATATGATCTTCCTTTTCAACTTCTGAAAGACAAATTAGTACTTTAACATTTGTTGCCTTTGTCTTCTTTGTTGAACAAATTTTAAATTACTTTTAAAACATTTTGGAAACTGAGAGACAAGTTTTATAAATGAATGTAACCATTAACAATGTATCTTGTCTAATGTTAGTTTTAGTTCCTATATAATATATTTATTTATTTATGTCAAACACAAGTACTATTTTCTAACTGGGGTCTGACTAGAATTATATACAAACCCTTAAGGCATAAATATTTATTAAATCATTAGTGCCTTTGCATAAACCCTAACATTTTGAAAGCTTTATTACAACAATAATCAATATGCTGAACTACTATACAGTATATATTTACATTTCTTAAGGTTTAATTTCACATAATTAATACATCACTTATTAAATTTGTAGAAATCAGGCTGCAGAAATTCCACTTTATGCAGAGAGTTTATAACCATAAATATTTTGAGATCATCTGCATAGAGAAATATATCACTATCATGAAAACAGTAAACAATATCATTTATAAAAATGTATGGGTACAAGGTGAACTCCTTGAGGTACTCCAGAAGTTTCATTTGTTTGTCACACAAGAAATTTTAAATGAAACATTATAGTATCATTATACCTAATCCTTTCAAATTAAAGATGAGTATTATTAGTTATATATTTAGACTTCCCTGGTAGCTCAATAGTAAGAAAGCTTTTTAAGAAAGTATGCTGATCCAATACGTTCCCTAGGGGCCTTAAGTTATCAGAATAGTAAAATAAGACAAATAAAGTTCAAAACTGATTTGTAAGCTGTACCCCATGAAACAATACCCTAGTTATAAACATAAGTACCTTTTATTGTTTTTAAGTTAAATATTTGTCTTAACTCATAAATTTTGTATGTTAGTTTAAGAAGTTTGTTAATAATTTGTTTATAAATATAGATTTGTCAATATTTAAAGTATGTAAACTACGGCCAAATAAAATTTATGCTTTTTCAAGAAAACTCTCAACTTTGCTATATGATGAATCCAAACATTGATCTCTAACAAGAATAGTGCTATTGTCTGCAAAACTGATGGTACTACCCTGATCAGTGACGTTAAAAACACTTCTGACATAACTTGTGTCAAACACCAAACTCCACCTCTGCCTCTCTAGAATCACTAAGAGTATCACCTATCTTGAATTTTTGTATTCTTCCTTGTAAATAAGATATAAATACTTCTAAGGATATACCTCTAACTCCAGCTAATTCAAATTTATTCAGTAGTAATAGTAGAAGTTGAGGAGAGGTGTAGCCATGCCAGTAGGCCAAATGTGGCCCTTGCTGTTTACCCCAAGATCTCAGCCCAACCTCTTTATACCACCTCCCTAGTGTCCTTAAACCTTCCAGGCCTATTAATATAGGCCAGGATGTCCTTATAAGATCTTGCCAGTATGGCTCTAGCTTCGCATCTACACAAATAGTATAGTGAAGTTTCCTCCTCTTCACCATATGTGATGCTAGTCCTCCTCTATTCCTAGCAGTACTAAGGTGTCTCCTCAAGCAACAGTGGCCTATTAACATTCCTATAAAGCATTTAATGGTTCGCCTACTTCTAGTAAGCAACCAGGCCATTTTGGCCTTATCAGGTCTTGCGACGACAAAATCTTTGGTCTGGCTTCCTTTGTTGTAGGAGAGCCATCCCTAGAAAAGGTTTGAAAGGCACAATCATTTAAGGCCATCTTGATTTGCTGTCTAGACAATCCTAAGATAAGTGGCTCCAAGCTTAGCTAACTCATCCGCGTTCTCGTTGCCTGCTATTCCATAATGACTAGGAGTCCAAATGAGCCTCACAACAGGCCTGAACCAAGACCGTGCTGGCCATGGATGAGTTCAACACTTTTAACCCTGCTTGGCTGTCTGAGCAAATTACCACTTCATCTTCTAAGCCTTCTTTAAATTCCTCCATCGTTGCCGCCATCATGTTGGTATATATTTCTACCTGCATGGTGGCATATATTTCTGCCTCCAAAACCATGCTATGCTTCCCAAGTGGAAAAATTTCTGGTTTAATTTCCCTATAAACACTCCTGCACATGACTTCTTTACCTCGGCTGACCTGTCGGTGTAGCACAATAGCGTTTTGTTTGTTTCTCACCCTTACCAGGGATTCTGAGAGCATACAGCCTATCTACCCAAGCCTAGTAGAATTTGGTGCACCACAGTGTCAAAAGCCTTTGATAGATCTAAGAAAACCACTTAAGGTTTAAGACAACTTAAAGGCTATCAATCCTGAAAGTCTTTTTTTAATGCACTTTTTTATTATTTTTGCAATATTGCTTGGTACACCTATGGGTCCATAATTATTTTTCTTTTGTCGCCTAGATTTACAGCAGATGTTTTTTTTAGTTTATCCCTTTCCCGTACTTGAATTAGCAAACCTTGACTGAAACTCATTTAATTTTGCAGAATACTAACAATTTTGGTCAAAAATTAAGCATCATATGGGGACGACAAGTACCAATTTGATAAAAGTTCTATGCCTTCACAAGCCTAGTAAAATGATAAAAAACTGTTACTACTCACATTAGGATTGCCAGCACTGTATACCTCATTTCAGTACTGATCTTCTAAGTAACTTTTTAACTTGCTATGGTCCAATTTAGTGATAAGCTTATTCTTTTTAGTACAGGGTTTAATAAATTAACAGTAAGAAAGATAGGGAAATGATCTGTCAAACCACTATTGATAATTGTTTTAATCATTGCAATTCATAAAAAAGTGAATGATGCATGTACACAATTTTTTAATGATTCTGGTCAGTTTATTAAGTATACATGTACAGGGTGTCCCATTTTCGTAGGTTTTACGGGGTTTCCAGCTTATGAGTAGAGATAGAGAGATGCGGTTTTCGCGACACCATGCTACTTTTCGATGAAACTAAAGAGGCCGCAAACAGATTTGCCCTAACCATTTTAGTTTCCGTGCTACAGGGTGATTTTGAAAATTTGTCATTTTCGGACACCCCCTGTAACTCAGCTATCGTAAAATATATTTAAAATGTTTCAACTGGTATTTATAGATTTTTTCACGTAGAATTCAGTGGCGTACTCAGATTTTTGCTGAGAGTCATAGTTTTTGACATATTGGCATAACCTACTATTTTTTAAATGGGACACCCTATATATTATTTTTTCATCTTATTCTTCGTGTCGAGAGCTTTTCAAAAACATACCATAAGTCATATTTATTTTCATAAATAACATGAAAAAATGCATTTTTCTTTAAACGGATTTATGGCATAGCAGATCAATCGAAATAAGAGAAGGTGGCTGTAGAGCCATGGAAAAAGTTAACAAATATTTATTAACGAAATAACAAAGTAACAGCATCAGAAAAAATTAGGAAGTAGGTAAAAGGTAATAATTATAATTTCATTAAAACTACAAATATTGTTCAAATTGTAGACCATTATGTGTCCTACAAGTGTGACAAACTTTAAAAATTCTTTTTAATGCATTTTCTATTGTAAATGACTGTCTTTGTAACTCTGCAAAAGCGTTTTCGGTGGCCATTCTTAGTTGTTCTAAGTTTTCGTATCGCCTTACATAAACCTTGTTTTCTAAATAACCCCACAAAAAGAAATCTAAAACTGAGAGGTCAGGGGATCGTGGTGGCCATCGAACAGGTCCGTGTGTTCCTATCCATCTTCCAGGAAAATGGTCGTTAAGCCAGTTTTGACTTATTCTGGCATTGTGGGCTGGAGCTCCATCTTGCTGGAAATAAATCCTATTTAGTTGAGCCAAGGGAACATCATCCAAAACTCCTAATGCGTCTTCTAGGATTCGCACGTAACCAATCGAATTCAGATTTCCTTCATATATTTGGTAAACTATTTTTCGGTTGAAAATAAAACAGGAGACATTGAATCCAAATCTGCCCTGACGCTCCCTAGGAAAAATAACATGGTTGTTTTCTTGACTCCAAAATCGCGTGTTGTGTCTATTTAAAATCCCTGAACTAGTAAAATGTGCCTCGTCTGACCAAATAATCTTTTTTTCAAAATCGATATCTTCTGCCTTCATATTTATAAACCAATTGCAGAACTCCAATCTGCGCTCTGCATCACCAGGATGCAGATGATGCACAAGAATTTGTGCTTTTTCAAAATTTTCTGCACTTTGGTTTTCGGTACACCCACCTCTTCGTCTATTTTCCTGCAAGATGTTTCAGGAGCTGTCTGAACGAGGGCTAACCTCAGATTCTTCGTTGTCTTTATTGTAAGTTCGCGATCGAGGCTTGTTAAAAGATCCATATTGGCAAAGATTATTTTTAATTTTTTGAAAAATTCTTTTTTCTGGTTGTCTTCTCTCGGGATATCTAAGATAAAATAAAGCGAACCAATAAAGTCAAAATGCAGGAAGATAAAAAAGAACTAACCTGTTCAGATAAAGCTCTGCCGCCTGATCTGCATCTTCATTAGACAATATAAAACACGCGTTCATATCATATTTCTCAAAATATTCAAATTTTTGATTCTGAGCCATATTAAAAACAATAATTATAATAGACGTCAAGAAAAATTTAAACGCAATAATGCCAAAAATGACAGCAGTAATGGCTGCCTGATCATATTTTTGTTGGCGTTGCCATGGCTACCATAGCCACCTTCTCTTATTTCGATTGATCTGCTATGCCATAAATCCGTTTAAAGAAAAATGCATTTTTTCATGTTATTTATGAAAATAAATATGACTTATGGTATGTTTTTGAAAAGCTCTCGACACGAAGAATAAGATGAAAAAATAATATATAGGGTCTCCCATTTAAAAAATAGTAGGTTATGCCAATATGTCAAAAACTATGACTCTCAGCAAAAATCTGAGTAGGCCACTGAATTCTACGTGAAAAAATCTATAAATACCAGTTGAAACATTTTAAATATATTTTACGATAGCTGAGTTACAGGGGGTGTCCGAAAATGACAAATTTTCAAAATCACCCTGTAGCACGGAAACTAAAATGGTTGGGGCAAATCTATTTGCGGCCTCTTTAGTTTCATCGAAAAGTAGCACGGTGTCGCGAAAACCGCATCTCTCTATCCCTACTCATAAGCTGGAAACCCCGTAAAACCTACGAAAATGGGACACCCTGTACAATCATATTTATTTCATATAGTAATTTACAATATCTAAAGCAGTGTCTAATACATTTATAATTATATCTCCACAGTAAATCTCTACAGGACTTTTACAGACTTTATTTTCAGATAAGGTTTTTAGATCATTAATACATCCAACTGGATCTGTTGAAGGAGACTTGTAATGTCCAATAACCCTAGCTGTAACTGCACCCTTGGATAGTGTAATCTGTTACAGCAAAGATATTTTCACACACATTTGTATTCTGTCATATTTATTCAGCTTGAGTTTATTATAAACATGTGTATAACCTTTTATATGTTGTAATCAATATTGTAAATATGACCACTCTCAGAAAAAACAACATCAGGTTCTATATTAAAAGTATTCAAAGACAAGAAAAAGTCATCAAAAAGTTTATAGATGAGGCAAATATTAGCATGTAGGATGTAGGATATCACAACTTTGAAAAGTATTTGCTATATCCTCAAAGCAATCCTAATTACTTATAATTAAGAATCAACAATCTAGTAATTTTAAAAATATAACTCGGACAAGGTTTTTTTGTACAAATGGGCAATTCAATTTTAAAAAATAAAAATATCCATTTTTTTTATTAAAGAAATAATAATTGTCACATCAATACAGATGTGAAATGTTTTTGACCCATCAAACATTAAAATTCCATTAAATTTCAATTTTTTACACCCCCATTACCAGTTTTAGGTCGCAACTCCAATTCTGATTGACAAAAAAACTGCCAGATTTGTGAAAAAAAATTAGTAATTACGATCACCAATGGGTCAAAGTTACTAAGATTCTGTTGTTAGGGATTAAGAAAATTTGAAAATTGATGTATAAAATTCAATATTTTATAAATAAAATAGTAACTTACCATGCATGTACTCAACAGTATCATTGACATAATCCTCAATTTCTCCAAAGATATCATTAATTTTCTTTTTTGCTTTTACAAATATCTGCAATGGAGAGTTATCAATACCATTAGTTCTTAATACAGCAGTCATATTCGGACGATTATGTGGTCCATCACCAGACATCATAGATATAGTACGGTTTATATAAGCAGCCATTTTCGATTCATGCAAGAGTCATCAACACTAACTCACTATTTGAGGTGCAGCTTACAAACATTTAGGACATGCAGTGTATAATACAGCCAAACTGAAAAAAAAAATGAAATATTAAAGCTTATAACATCTAAAAATAATTACAATGAAAGACAGTAACAAAAAAACAATAAAATTCAATGTGTAACCTGTAAAACTTGTTACACTACTTTACCTTTCTAAAATTTAATTTTATATAGAACTGAGAACACCTTCTTAGTAAAGCAACAGCATATAAATCTATCAAAACAATACTGTTGTATCAAGAAAATAATAACCTTTAAAATAACCAAATACCTAATAACAAATTTTATAATTATTAAGATATACTTAATTAAAATGATACTTTAAAAAAAATAAGTTATGAAAGATAATGCTTCAGCAAAGGAATAGATATATAGAAATTCCATGTCTTTATTTGTTTCAAACAAAACATAAGACCTATACAAAATTGCAAGAACAAAAACTGAAGTTAACTAAAACACAGAATTAAATAGTATTATAAATTATCAATTATATCAAGAAAATATCTAACAAACGAAATTTTAAATAATTTTTAGGATACAAAAATAAGTATAAGAAAAATTTTAAAAATGCTTAACTTTAAGTAAATAAGTATAAGGCAAACAATTTATTTTACACTATCTGTTGTAAAAAAAATCAATTATTAAAAAAAACGAATGCATATGAACCATCATCAAGGGATGTATGTTTTTTGCTGCTCTTAAATCTCACATGAATGTTTTAAACCTTGCTATACTTATTATCTCTGTATTATCAAAGAAACTCAAAAATAAGTATTTTAGACACCAAGATATTGTAGTGTAACATAGAAGCAGATGAACTTAACACAATTTACAAAATTAATAAAAAGGCTGAATGAAATAAGTTATCTTCAGGGTCTATAAGAATGTATGTAGAATTAAAAAAAAAAAACCTATTTCATTTAGCCAATTATCAGTTTACAAAATTAAATAAATACACTGAAATTGAATGTTCATGCGGAAAATTTGGAAAATAATGAACCTTGTTTGAAGGCATGTCCCTCTAAACGTTGGATGTCTAACCTCAAAAACCTTAAAATGGAAAATTTCCTTAATTAATACACCCAAATATTATTAAAACTATAAATAAAGACTTACGTAAGTCCAAAGTAACGTGTAAATAGTTTTCCTCAACTTTGAGTGCAGATTTTCCTAAAAATAAAATTTACCACTCAATCACTGACGTTTGTCACTTGACTTTATATATAATTGGGTTTGTTTTCATTTGTTTAATAATTATTTTTGTAAAACTAAAAGATCAATAAATTTTCTAATTCTTAATGTTTATTTATTCTAATTTCTTATCTGATATTGATAAACAGAGCTTTTTAGAACACAGGCACGATTTTTTAGTTTTTGTGTGTAAAAAATCTAATTTAGAATTTTTGAATGGCCGATTGGCAACACTTGAACACTTATACTTCTTCTTTATTTCTAAAGTGGCACGAATCAAATTGGGCAGAATATATATTATATTCTCTCAAAAAAATACATTACTGGGCTGGCAATCTTATAAAAGGAGACTTTTTTAGACAGAGCAGAGCCTTCGGCAGCTTCTAGACCGAGTTGAAACACTAACCTTTTAATTTCTTATGATCTTGTATAACAAATTTTTCATTTTTTTCATCAAATTCAGTGCTTCTTTTTTTCACGGGTTTTAAATAGTTTAGACAAAATACGATAGTATTGATTTTTTTTTAGCTAAATGTACAGGGTGTTCCAGCGAGGACTGAACAGGGACCTATTTTCGACCTTCCTTGTATTTTGGAAAAATTCAAAATAGCCAATTGATGTATTTTTTCTTGTAGAATCCAAAAATGTCATCGAAAAAATATTTGAACCAGAAACAAAAGAGTTACGCTATGCATCAGGTGTTTTTTAAATGGAATGTATCGTTTTTTATACGATTTTTGGAAAGAGTGTTTTTTTATATGTCCGTTCTGATTAAAAGATTTAATTTTGCGATAGCTGTTTATATTACATTTTAATGTTTTACAAACTAAAATTTTAGCTTCACCTGTTTAAAATATACGATAGGTTGGTATAGGTGATCAAGGTAAAATGACGTTTGAATGCTTTGTCAATAAAAATTGACATTATTTTAATTATTGTCGAAGTCTTCACCTAAAAAATATATATTTGACTTTGATCGGAATGAAATACTCTTTGGACGAGAGACTACAGATTGTTATGCTATTTTACAAGTGCCAAGAAAATGCAAGAGAAGCAAGAAGAAGATTTATTGCAAATTTTCATAGAAATATATCCATCAATACAATTTTAAGGATAAAAAACCTATTTGAGGAAAATAAAACTTTACATGATAGAAAAAGAAATATACAAAGAAGAAGAAATCGGGACCAGGCCATTATAAATTATTTTCAAGTTAATCCAACCAAATCTATTTCGGATGCAGTTCGGGAAGTTCAGTACGGTGGCGGTGTAAGGCGCAGAAGAGTTACCCGAGGGACTGTTCACAGGACTCTGAAAATTCATAAATTTAGGCCTTTTCGTATCTTTCCACTTCGGCACCTAACACCGGCACAAAAAGAACTTCGCTTCCAATTTGTTTCTCAAATGGTAATTCGGCAAGAAAACGAAGACCCTGATTTATTCAAAAATATTGTGTGGACCGACGAAGCTACTTTCACAACATCGGGAGTATTCAACAAACATAATAGTCACCACTGGGCCGTTGAAAATCCAAAAAAGTTCCAGACTATTAAATTTCAAGGGAGGGATTCTATTCATGTTTGGTGTGGCATAAAAAACAATAAAATTTTGGGATCAATATTTTTTAACGGGACTTTAAATGGGCACAGATATTATGAGTTTTTAGAAAACGAAATTGAAAATTTTTTGGAAGACTTACCATTGGCAGAATATCAGAATTTAATTTGGCAACATGATGGGACGCCTCCTCATGCCGTGCATGATGTGGTTCAATTTTTAAATCGGCGCCATAACGAATGGATAGGCCGAAATGGAACATATGCCTGGCCGCCCAATAGCCCCGACCTCTCAGTTTTGGATACATTTCTTTGGGGCCATTTGAAGAACGTCGTATACAGACAATGAAACGAAAATATTCAAGAGATCATGGGAAAAATTGTCGATGAAATAAACCGCTTTAACCAGGAAAATCATATTCTAAAAGCAAGTTTAGAAAGGCTACAAAGGGGTTATCGATGTTGTTTCGAGAAAAACGGCGGTCACATTGAAAACTTATGTTATTAGTAGTTTTATTATTTAATAATTATTTTTTATTGAATTTCTTTTTCTATCATGTAAAGTTTTATTTTCCTCAAATAGATTTTTTATCCTTAGAATTGTATTGACGGATATTTCCATTTCCATTTCCATTATATGTTTTTGGCACTGCACTTCGCAACTTGCCAGATTGCTCCCCGTCCGGAGCTTACTCGCTTTATCCGGCGACCCTCGGAGCGAGATACACTTTATTCCGGTTTGGGGACGTTATCGGTGGGATGTCCGGATGGCGAGCTCTGGGCTCCCGATCACCCCGTGTATTTCAAATCTTTAAATTTAACTTTCTTTAAAACTTTTCTAATGCATCTTGGCTTCCACTAGATGCCCCTTGAGAGTACTACTGCGGCCATTACGCTAATATTCTATGTAGAACTGCGGCAGACGAACGGGATAGAATACAGGAACAACTAGGCCTCACACGTTCACAGCGTCTGCTCCCTTTCTAGCGGGGTCGTTAGTTTCCACTCTGAGCGGTTGAGTCTCCCGTTTCCCCCCGAAATAAAGCAGCAAAACCGAACACGTGGCACCACTTATGTTATCAACACAGAGGTCTGCATTCGACGAGACGAACCGGAAGACTATATTGACGGATATATTTCTACGAAAATTTGCAATAAATCTTCTTCTTGCTTCTCTTGCATTTTCTTGGCACTTGTAAAATAGCATAACAATCTGTAGTCTCTCGTCCAAAGAGTATTTCATTTCGATCAGAGTCAAATATATATTTTTTAGGTGAAGACTTCGACAATAATTAAAATAATGTCATTTTTTATTGACAAAGCATTCAAAAGTCATTTTACCTTGATCACCTATACCAACCTATCGTATATTTTAAACAGGTGAAGCTAAAATTTTAGTTTGTAAAACATTAAAATGTAATAGAAACAGCTATCGCAAAATCAAATCTTTTAATCAGAACGGACATAAAAAAATCACTCTTTCCAAAAATCGTATAAAAAACGATACATTCCATTTAAAAAACACCTGATGCATAGCGTAACTCTTTTGTTTCTGGTTCAAATATTTTTTCGATGACATTTTTGGATTCTACAAGAAAAAATTCATCGATTGGCTATTTTGAATTTTTCCAAAATACAAGGAAGGTCGAAAATAGGTCCCTGTTCAGTCCTCGCTGGAACACCCTGTACAGTTAGTAGTACCCTCGCCGATTTTAACGGTTTTGGGTACACTAGTAGGTTTTGACGCGGTGGTCATGAATACGACAAGTCACATTTTTGGGCAACGTTCCCTTTCCGAAATACATTCCATCAAAATTCACAATCCTACATACAGATATTCATCTTCTTTTCCGTCTGCATTGGTAATTTTTATAAAAAAACGTTTGAATATACAATTAAACAATAATTTCAACGTAGCAGTTTTTTGTACTATTTATTATGGATATACTGTCATATAGGTGGCTCAGCATTATATTATTAAGTCTGGAGGAGGAGGTAAACCGGATCCCTATTAGCACTAGCTCAAGCGCTGGAGCGCGGAAGTATCATTTTTAAAGCTATAATACGTTAATATTATGGCTTTAAAAATGATGCCTCCATGCTCTCGCGCTCCGGCGCTAAACCAAGTGCTAATACGATACTGGTCCATTTAACATTATTAATTAAAAAACATGTGTACATTTGTTATTTTAATTATGTATTCAGTAGTTTTCTCATACAAATTACTAAAAAAAACAGAAAAAAACAAAAGTGATAAATATTTACTTACATTTACCATCACCAGTTTTGATGATTTTTGGTATACAAATAGATTTTCAAGCTGTTATAACGTATCCAAAGTCATATTTGTCATAAATTTCAAAATCTTATACACACAGTTTTTACCTTCTTTTTCATTTCCTTCAGTATGTTTTATAAGAAAACGATTAAATACACAATTAAAATATCAAAATGATACATATTTCCTTGTTTATGAAATTTAACAGATTGTCTGTATAGAATTGAGAGAAGAAAAATCTGAGTTTAAATTGAATAGACTTATAGAAACTATATTGTTGATTGGTAGTAGAACTGTTAAGTACACCACTTGTTATTTTTTAAATATTCTATTTGTTCCGCAACCAATGCTCAAAAGCATTGTGTTAGGAAAATATCCTAGGTTTATTTATTATTTAAGTCTTTTTTGTCACAATGAAAAATCAAAAATGATTGAATATTTTTTCGAATGACAATGGTTGGCAAAATAAATAACAACATACCAAGAAAAATTCATATTAAAAATTGTTAAAATGGGCGAGGGTACTTCTTACGGCACTTTTACCTTTTTTGCAATTTTTATTACAAAGATTAAAACTAAAAAAAGTTACCAAAGCCGTCATTAACACCAAGTAAAGTCAGAGCTTGCCCCTAAATTTTCTTTTAAAAAAATAAATATATTTGGGAACAGATGATAATGGTGGTAATCCTAAAATAGAGAATACTGCATTTTCACGACGAATGCATGGAAACTCACCTCAAACTTCGTAAGGATCGGACAACCGTATTTTTTGGCACTCCAGACTTTTATTACAATTTGTATAACAAACTTAATTTTAATACCTCACAAGCTGAGCTGGCAGTTCGGCAACAGTGCCAAATATTTGAAAAAATATTAGAAATTTGAAACCAGTCTTCCGGTTCGTCTCGTCGAATGCAGACCTGTGTGTTGTTAACATAAGTGGTGCCACGTGTTCGGTTTTGCTGCTTTATTTCGGGGGCAAACGAGACACTAAACCGCTCAGTGTGGAAACTAACGACCCCGCTAGAAAGGGAGCATACGCTGTGAACGTGTGAGGCCTTTGTTCCTGCATTCTATCCCGTTCGTCTGCCGCAGTTCTACATAGAATATTAGCGTAACGGCCGCTACGTGGCGGGAGTGGGAGGGGTAAGGGGATAGCTTGAAAGAAAAGGTTATCTCGTGAGACCAGTTTTCTAATGGAAGCCAAGATGCATTAGAAAGTTTTTAAATAAAGTCAAATATTTTGAAATACACGGGGTGACCGGGAGCTCAGAGCTCGCCATCCGGACATCCCACCGATAACGTCCCCAAACCGGAATAAAGTGTATCTCGCTCCGAGGGTCGCCGGATAAAGCGAGTAAGCTCCGGACGGGGAGCAATCTGGCAAGTTGCGAAGTGCAGTGCCAAAAACATATATTGGAATTGGAATTGAAATTGGAAATTTGAAACCGCAGTCTTCCGGTTCGTCTCGTCGAATGCAGACCTCTGTGTTGATAACATAAGTGGTGCCACGTGTTCGGTTTTGCTGCTTTATTTCGGGGGGAAACGGGAGACTGAGTGGAAACTAACGACCCCGCTAGAAAGGGAGCAGACGCTGTGAACGTGTGAGGCCTAGTTGTTCCTGTATTCTATCCCGTTCGTCTGCCGCAGTTCTACAAATATTAGCGTAATGGCCGCTATGTGGCGGGAGTTGGAGGGGTAAGGGGATAGCTTGAAAGAAAAGGTTATCTCGTGAGACCAGTAGTACTCTCAAGGGGCATCTAGTGGAAGCCAAGATGCATTAGAAAAGTTTTTAAAGAAAGTCAAATTTAAAGATTTGAAATACACGGGGTGATCGGGAGCCCAGAGCTCGCCATCCGGACATCCCACCGATAAGGTCCCCAAACCGGAATAAAGTGTATCTCGCTCCGAGGGTCGCCGGATAAAGCGGGTAAGCTCCGGACGGGGAGCAATCTGGCAAGTTGCGAAGTGCAGTGCCAAAAACATGTATTGGAAAGGAAAGGAAATTTGAAACAGAACTAACCTAAAATATTGAATAAGTTTCTAACTTTTTCATTTTTCCGGTTTTCCAAAACATGGGAGAATGAGAGGATTGCTTAGTTTGAATAATAATTTTAAAAGAGTTTCTAGTCTATTATACGCCATAGCAAATAAAAATAAATACTTTTTTTCGCATCACTCTGTAAAATTACATGATATGGGTCTCCAATTGCACGATGTAATTAAAAAGTTGGAAAAAATCGCCCCTCTGAATACTGCCGAATCCTGGGACAATGTAGGACTATTAATACAACCAGATAGCAATATAAATGTTAGTTCGATATTGTTAACAATTGACCTTACAGAAGATGTTGTTCAAGAAGCTGTTAATGTTGGTGCACAGCTTATTATTTCTTACCATCCAAATATTTTTAGACCACTGAAAACAGTTACACAAAGGTTTATAGTATATTTTTCTTTAATAAGGCTGATTATAAAAGTAATTTAGGTATATCATTTAATTTTAGGTTCTCTATTGATGACACATTTTCTGAATTAAAAGCTGCAAAATTTTGAGATAACTATTATTCACTTTTAATAGATGCAGAATTTTTTAACACAATACTTATTTTTAGTTCATGGAAAGAAAGGATAATTGTACAATGCATTAGAAATAACATAGCCGTATTTAGTCCTCATACAACATGGGATGCAATGAAGGATGGCGTGAATGACTGGCTGGGTTCTCTGTTACCCGTGGCTTCAAGCAGACCAATTTCACCCAATGCCGAAAATCCATCTATTGGAATGGGTCGACTTTTGACCCTCCAAGATCATATATCACTACAAAAAATTATAGATTTAATTAAACAACAAATAGGCATACCTCATTTAAGGTTGGGTCTGGGAAAATCAAAGAATTTAGGTAATTTCAAAAAGTATAATGATTTATCTAGAATAGTTTAGTTATATTAGAAACTAAATTAAAGAATTCAATCACCTTTCTTGAACCCTTGACACCCACATTTCATCCTGAATTGTCCACTGATATACCAATTTTTGTAAAACTTATAGATATCTTGATGTTTATTAAAATATTTTTAACAAAAAATAGTCAATTTATCAGTATCGTGAATTCTTATATACCCATAAAATAATAACATATTGTGTGCATTATTTAATAGGAAAGTATTGAACAAAAAATGGTATTAATTAATTAGGAAATATATTAGCAAGAAAAAAAAGATACAAAAACACATTGACAAATTAAAATTAGTTAAAATTCTGAAAAATTAAATAAATAATTTCTTAGAATACTATGAACATATTATCTCTAACAGAAAAAATAGTGCACAAACAACACAAAAACTGATAAATATTTCTAAAAAAAGGAACACTAATATTGTTCTGGAACACACATTCATGTTCATTTAGGACAGTAAGTAGGTTATAAATGTAATAAATAATATAATTTCATTAGATGGAAAATGTAATAGAATTGAAAAACAAAATTTTGCATATACCAAATGCTGATTAAATGTTACAATATACCCAAAATATTTAAATTAACACATTACCTAATCTATTAATGTATATTCTTATTTTTTTAAGAATCTCCAATAAAAACTGTGGCACTGTGTGCTGGTTCTGGTGCATCTGTACTTGCTGGTGTTGAAGCTGATTTATATTTAACTGGTGAAATGTTACATCATGATATCCTCGATGCCACCCAAAAAGGCATTAGTGTTATTTTGTGTAATCATAGTGATTCAGAAAGAGGATACCTCAAGAGTTTTCAAAAATTGTTTTCTAGTGAACTTTTAGCAGTACATGTATCTAATGTTGACCGAGACTGTCTAACTACAGTGTAGGAACTATAAAAGTGGGTTTATACAGGATATAAGATAATATAAAACAAAAATAAGAAATATGGATTTGGAGTTTATTTGTATGGAAAATGTCAATTAAATAAGAACAATTGCAGCTATTCAATATTGCTATACATATTGAATTAATTTTTTAACACAACTTTAATATTAACACAAAACTCATCTAAATAAAAAAAATTCAATGAAATTGTCAAATGTTCCTAAATGCCAGTATAAACCCAGCTTAATCAAACAATATTTTAGATTATATTTAAGCATCTATATATAAATAAAAAAACGTGTATTTTATATTAAAACTATATTTATTTTGTTCAAATGAAATCAGAAACAATTTACAAAACTGATGTTATTTTTCTTGTTCGAGGTAGTTTTTCAATTTTTCTGACTGGTCAAGTCAAAAACCTTACTCATTTTTGGGTGGGCATTCTCATGTTTGGATCACCAGTATGACTAGTCCGATTTAGGTTATTGATCTCTCGAACAAGTAAATTTGACATTTTCTGTAAGGGGCAAATAAATTAACTGCAGTAATAAAGTATAAGTAGCCAGAGGAATAGTTGATTATAAACATTCAGCAACTGGTCCTGGCATCAGAATGAATATTACCCTTTCAAAAAAAAAACCTAGAATCTATGTGGTCTTATAGGACGGTCAGGATCAAATAATACTGGATCTTCAAGGAAACAAGGCTCTTTTAAATATGTTGCCATTAGTCCTGCACTTTGTGCTTTTTTTATTTCTCCCTCGACTAGTTTCTGTTGCTGTGTACAGAGACCAGTTATATGTCTTCCATAAATTCTACCTGTGTAAGGGGATTGAAATTGCGATAATAGCCTCACATTTTTATAATCAACTTCGATATCATATTTACACAAAACACATTTTACATGTTCTTTTTCAAATGGATTTTCCATATCAAAGATTGGTTGATCATTTGCCTCAGGAGTGGGTTTTGAACTGCACGTTCTAACAAATGCTAAAAAATGAAAAAATAATAAATTAACAGTAAAGAAACAAGTTTCTAACGTTTACCATGGTTTAAAACTGGAAGTAGTTTCCTTATACTAAGAAAATTCATTTTACCTACAATATTATTGAAAATAAAATTTTCAAGACTAAAAATAAACTGAAACTTATTGGTTGGTTGGTTTTTTTTTAATTAAATTGCTAGATTGTTGGCGCGGATACTAGTCCATTTGCCAGATTGCTCTTCGTCCGGGGCTCAGAGTGGTTAAATCGACGGCGCTCGAAGTCGACCCTGCACCTTATTCCAGTTTGGAGACGTTATCGGTAGGATATCCGGATGGCGGGCTCTAAGCTCCCGAATACCCCAAAGCTTTTAAATATTTCCTCTTTAAATTTTGAAATGCATCTTGGCTTCCACTAGATGCCCCTTGAGAGTACTACTGATATCACGAGATGACCCTTTCTTTCAGGCTATCCCCTTACCCCTCCCACTCTTGCCACGTAGCGGCCATTACGCTAATATTCTATGTAGAACTGCGCCAGACGAACGGGATAGAATGCAGGAACAACTAGGCCTCACACGTTCACAGCGTCTGCTCCCTTTCTAGCGGGGTCGTTAGTTTCCACACTGAGCGTTTGAGTCTCCCGTTTCCTTCCGAAATAAAGCAGCAAAACCGAACACGTGGCACCACTTATGTTAACAACACAGAGGTCTGCATTCGGCGAGACGAACCTGAAGACTGGTGGTTGGTTGATTAAATTTTTGCGGGCTAGCAAACTAAAGGCGGTTACCCACCTCTATACTATATACTCTTTTACGTCGGATGCTCAGCTGTAGTGGGCCAACATTGTCTTCTTTGAGCATCCTATTTAGTAGACTTTTTTATTAATAAGTGACATATCGGAAGAAGGAAGAGTACGCGGAAAAGAAAATTAGAAACATGACGGGCCCTATAGCTCTAAAAGTCCGATCTTTGGCCATACCTTCTACTTGAGAGCAGATGTGATGAGAGGGAGTGGTAATTTACAACCACGGGAATATTCGGTTCCCCGACCTGGTTACCTTCATGAATAATATGTGAAAATTAAAATTCATTTTACACAAAGTTTTTACCACTAATATAGGTCGCATACTTTTTTAAATCTATAAACGGTCATCAGGATACGGACCTGGACATACCGCGGCCAAATCCAGATGATGAGCATGTATACGTACTATACGGTATCTAACCCAGAATCTTGAAACCCATAAAAAGTCTGCCATTACTTACCAGTGTGTGCGTATTACAAACCTGATTTTTCTTGATTTGTGGTCTGACTTATGATTTGATAGTGTGATTTTTTGTCTTTAATTAAAACCTAGGGCTTTAATGATCTTTTTACCGACAAACCTTGAGTTATCCTAATGCTAACGGGACAGATCCACCTGACACTACAGGTTTTGTTTAAAAAAAACTCTGAACCCGCTTGGAGTTCGGAGTTTTTCTTAACAAAACTAATCTAATCTAGTTCGCATTTTTATTAATTTTAAGTTTCGTTAAAATAAAATTTAAATAAGTCATACGCTTGAAAGACGTTTCGGATACATGTACCACGCCTCCAAAGCCGGGTATCTTACCAACGGATTAGGAAACCCATGCCGAATGTTCTAGAAAACCCATGCCGAATGTTCTAGAAGACTTGTTTATGCCCGCGGAAATTAATGACTAAAATAGAAAGCACATTGAGCAGTCTCTGTTGTGATTAACGGACTTTTTATAGGATTAACGGACTTTTTATAGGATTCAAAATCATTTGAAATTTTTGTTTTGTTGTGGCCCGTTCATCCTAGTGATACACTTTTTGTTCAGACGTAACATACAGGGGAGATGGAATAGTGCGCGAAAAGCTCAACCAACATCACTCTTCTATGATGGGGAAAGGGATTTGCTTCTGGGAAATGTCAGCCATACGTGCCCTACAGTTTATCGAGGATTCTAAACCTCGGCCATCCCCTCCACCTGAGAGGGGATTATTGGGAATTTTTACCATTAATGTTGTCTACAGGCTTCGTAAAATATATAAGCACCCACCGGGATTCAAAGCTGGCCTGCTGGTACCAATATCAGTATGACCAGTAGGCAAAATAAATGTACTAGGCCGGCTGAAACTTTTCTTTATGGTTGTACACTATAATATGAATAGTTTTTCTGTCTTCTTTTACTTTGTTGGCTTCATTTTTGACGTCCAACCAACTATGAGACATATAATTTGTAATGAGTGAAACCTTCTAATCAGTTATCAATATATTATCAAACCTACCTGTTTTAATAAATGCCAAATATTAAAGAAATGCATATATAGAAAAAACTTTCATATTTTTACAATATTTAATTAGCTTTAGAATTCAGGCCCTTCCAAGAAAATGAAAAAAAAAACGGGGATGAAGGTTGAAATTATAATTAAAATGTAATAAAAAGTTTCTAGAAAATTAGTAAAACTGCATTAATAGCTCTGCGTGCAAAAACTTATAAAAAATAGTCCGAGATTATGACCTAAAATTGGAATTTGGACGAAATTACCTTAAAAGTACGGTCAGGACTGAATAATTGGCAACCATGCGTGTTATGAGCTTTTAATTCTAAACAGTGAATTTTTTTTTATGTAACACAGATCAAAATTTTTAAAATAACCACTTCTCTATGTCATATTTAGTATGATACTCGACAGCTATATATGTCACAAAACCACTACCTTTTTTGACAAGCGGAGGTTGTTTAGTTTGAGCGTATAAACCTTTTTAATGAACAAAAGCTTAAAATTTCAAAAACAATTTGTATCGCGGTTACTTAATATTATCTGCGTAGGTTTAGGTGCTAATTAATGTTATTATATTTTATATACCGCTCTTTTAGGAAGCAATTTTATTCAAAACACGGAAAATTCCCAATTTGTATCATAGAATCCCTTAAAAGGCTTCATGCATTTTATCAATTTATTATAACCCAGTACTGTTGTCATATACACAGCATTTTCTGTCAAGTTAGGGCCCTTTGTCTGCAAGTAATTATTACACTTGTAATTGTATTGTAGAAACGGGCAAATAAGAAACGAAAGAAAGAGAAAATCGAAATAACTAAAGAAGTCTTAGCGTTCACAACGTCTCGATCTCGAGCATTTTGAGTCTTTCAGAAATCCTGGAAAAACACGGAAAACCGTGTGATGTCAGCATATTATGTTAAGCTCTATTTTAATCAAGTATCGGCGAGCGGCATTTTTTCAGTTAATTTATATGTTTATAAACAAAGTCAGTTTTTGGGACAAAAGCTGCTTAAAATTGGATTTAACAGTTTCACCTTCAAAATTAAGTTTCTTGACTGACTCATATAAAACAAAAAAAAAGAGTTCCTAAACTAATATGAATATAACTGATATATTTATTATTTATTTTATTAAATTTTACCAGAATGTAAACTCTTTTCAATTCAACCAAATTTCTTCCTGTTGAGATAGAAATTAAAATACACTAAACACATCCTCAAAAAGTAAACAAATATCTGTCAAAATGTATTCATATAATTCAAGGTCGTTGACCTCCATAGTCTTAAGAGTTAATTATTCAAAAGCCTTTCGCAAGGGCAAACACACGTAAAACTGGGTTATTAGAATGCTATTCTCCAAATATGGGTAGTCAAAGCAATTTTCAAGCTTCCCCAGGATTTTCTTCAAAGCAGTTTCTTTTGAGTAAGTTTTAGCGGCTTTGCAAGTGTTAAGATTCCCTATATTTTATCAGTTTTCTTTAGAAATTAAGTAAGATCAGTAAGGTAATGTTAAAGTTTTCCAGATTTTCGGCGTGTATCAGATTTTTAAAATGACTACTTATAAAGCACCATGTGAAATATTTACAGCACCAAAAGAATGGATATATAGAGGTGAAGGAAACTGTAACGTTGTAATATCCTTGCCAAAGTCAAAAGAAATTTTACGAATCAGAAAGACTGAAAAACCAAAATCGATACTTGGCTGGATTTTAGTGTTAATAAGTGACTTGTTTCACTGGTACTGTGGCAAGGGATTCAGAGATGAGATACGGGACCTTAATTTCTATTCAAAAATAATAAGACCACTTCTCGGGAACAAGTATACTTCTGAATCTAAGCAGGTTTTTTTAAGTAGGAAACAAATGCAGATTTTTAAAGATGAACTTGTAAAGAAAAGACCTGGTAAGTTTATGATTCATATAATATGATCAGTGTCAGTGTAAGAACTTAAATATTGCTTTTGGTAAAGACAAATTAGTTTCCATCATGTGTTTTATTTTGGTAAATTCTATAGTTTCTCATGATTGTTATTTGATGATAGATGGTTAGGTTTAGGTTACAAGTTTATTCCAAATAAAACTTGTAGGATTCACTATTTGCTGGAATAAATATGAGATAGTTATGTGCTTATTTAAAAAAGTTGCTAAAAGGACTGTAATTAATGATACTTATCTCATTCGAAGATCTTTTGGTATAGAGATTTCATATTTCAAAAGAAAAATTATTTTGTTTGCTAAACTATATTTTCTCTATTGTATTTATTTATTTATTTATTTATTTGCAATATATATAGGAAAACTATACATAATTTGCATAAATATAAATCTGCAAATTAACAAGCAACAATTAAGTACCCAAAATCATAACAATGCAAAAGCTACAAAGCTTTTTTTTTAAACTAGGAAAAGGTTCCTTAAAAATGTATACATTTAGTCTTTGGTTAAAGGCTCTGAATGGTTGCATAAGTGGAGCATTCATGACCTAATTATTTGAATGAAACAATTTTGGACTGTCCATAACATCATTAATAATTTGTTACAAGAAACCGAGATCCAAAGATTACCTTCTTTTTTCCAAGGAATCTGGAAACAAGACATTCAAAATATTATCATAAGTATTTGCCAATTGTGTGAAGTGCCTTTTAAAGCAGGGTAGGCAATGATAAATCACTATGCTTTAAAAATTACTTATTAAAGATGTTCTTTTTTGTTTTTTTTTATCCTAAAAATTTTACTTGGAGAAAATGCTAAGTAAACTATATATATATGGTAAAGAGTGTTTATTTGATGAGGTGAAATAAAATGTAATTATTTATGACTAAAATAAAGTAGACTCTGTCGCCAGTATAATCGAGACGCACTAAGGGTGCATATTGCATCTCATTAATCTATAACTTTTTTGTTTTCCAAAATCTTTTTACGAGATTTTGCATTGTATGTCAAATAAATAACGTTTCTTAAGTGGAAATACATTTTGTTAATATTTAAATATTAATAATATTTAAAAATGTTGCAGTTTATTGTAAGTTGTAAATAACACCTTCTTCTCTTATTCGTTTATTGCATCATCTGGGATGCTCCACTTCTCTTTAACTTGTTTATTAATGATGTAGTTGACTGCTTTCACTTTGGTCAAGTGCTACTATATGCTGATGACATAAAAATCTTTATCTGTTTAGACTCACAAGATTCACATCAGAATATGCAGAATGATTTAGGTATCTAGGTTTGAGAAATGGTGCTCAGAGAATAGAATGTGCTTAAACACCAAAAAATGCAAATATATTCAGTTTACAAGGAATGCAAATCATGAAAAAAATGCCTATTTTCTTGACAGATCTCATATTGAGAATGTTACAATTTGCGATCTGGGCATTATCTTTGATGAGAAATGGACTTTTACGAGTCATATTGAGCTCTGTTACAATAAAGCACTTAAAATGTTGGGATTTGTAAAAAGGCATACAGGGGACTTTACTAATATAGTTGCTCTAAAGGCTCTCTATGTTAGCTTAGTTCGTAGTCACCTAGAAAGTAGTGTTTGTGTTTGGTCCCCATATTATTTAAAGTACATTAATAAAATAGAAAGGATACAGATCAGATTTCTTAGATACATTGCATTCAAAATGAAAATTCCAAAGGATGATATTGACTATAATGTGCTTCGCTCCCAGCTGCTTCTTACTCTTTCAGAGAGGAGGCAGAACTTTGATAAAATTTTTATTTATAAACTGTTATCAAATATGGTCACTTGTCCTGAGTTGCTTTCTCAGATTAATATACATGTTCCATCTATAATTTTGAGAGATACCTATACATTTTCTCTTAAACAACATAGAACTTTATATGGTCAGAACTCTGCTAGTCAAAGTCAAAGTATTTATTCATGCTTTTTCAAAATGTTTGCACATGTCAATATGATATTAAGCCTGAAAAAAAGAAATATATAGTGCCTGTACTTAATTAAGATTATAATACAGCAAATGTCAATCAGAAAATAGCTAAATTTATTTTAAAATAAACAGACAGTTCAGAGAACAGAAATAAACACAATAAAATTAAACAAAATTACAATGAAAATACTTCACAAAACAAAATGTCACAATAAACTAGCTAAAATGTGTGTTGTTAAAATTAAAAGCATAACATTCATCCAGGGTGTAAAATGCTTGGTCTAAAAGAAAACACTTAATCTTATTTAAAAACACTTTTGGTGTTAGTTCCTTTACATTCTTAGGAAGCATATTGATCATTTTAGAAGCATGATAATTTATTGCAAATCTAGATTTGTTAGTTCTATGGGATGTGATTAAAAAGTTATTATTTCTAGTTTGATATGAGTGAATCTCATTTAACCTAACATATTCACTCAAATTATTCCCAACATATTTAAGACATTCACAATTGTACATACAGGGCTGAGTCACAATTTTAAGTTGTTTGTATGCGCTTCTACAGTCCGCTTGATACGGTACTCCTCCAACAACTTACTGCCCTACGTTGCAAGGCAAAAATTCACCCAGATTCCACCGCATGTCTCCAAGAGAGAAGGGCATAAGAAATGTGGGACTGAATAAGGGCATGATAGGTCATGAGAAGAACACTCCCCGAAACAACATTGAGTAGGTTCCGCAGTACATAAATATTAGATGAAAGCTTTTTTGTTAAATGATTGATATGAGAATGCCAGTTTAACTTCTGGTCTAGATATACACCAAGGAATTTAACAGCTTCTGAATTATTCTCACTGTTAAAAGATGTACTAAGTGTAAACGTCATGTTTTCAGTCTGTTATATTCATGCTAAGGTTGTTCGCATGAAACCAGTCTGACACCCTCAACTGTGTATCACCCATGCTCGTCTGCAATTCTAAAATTTTTTTCCCCGTTTTAGCAGCAGTGGTATCATCTGCAAATAGAATAAAATCTACGGTAGGGTCACAAGCTGCTAAATCATTCACATAAATGATAAATAGCAGCGGACTCAACACCGACCCCTGGGGTACCCCATATGTGACAGTTTCTAAGCTCGAGGTTCTGTTATTGCGTCCTACCTGTTGGTAGCGACCTGTCATATATGAATAAATTAGATCGAGGCTTTTTTCTGCAAAATTATAATATTTTAATTTGGGTATATAGTAGTACAGAAGCAAACTCATCATGGTCAAAAGAATCTGTAATTATTGAAATAATTTTGTTAATTGCCACCACTGTTGACATTCCCTGGCGAAAACCCAAATTGATGTTTATTAAATAAATTATTCCTATCAAAATGCTCTGCAATCCTTACTTTAAGAGCCTTTTCGAAGATTTTACTACATAGAGGCACCAATGAAATAGGGCGATAGTTAGACACCTCATTTCAATCTCCTTTCTTATAGATTGGTATGACACAAGAAACCTTAAATACTGACGGATTGACACCATGTTCTAAACAATGATTAATAAGTTTCGTAAGTGGATAAACAATAATGTTGGCAACGCACTTAAGCATTCTCGTGCTAATACCATGGTAATCGCGACTAGGGGTGTTTCTAAGGGAAAAAATGATATCTCTTATTTCTATATATGTCACTTTCTGAAACTCTAGGGAAGGCAAATCATTCAAATTTAACCTATATAAGTAATCAGTGGATGAATGATTTGACTGCAGAATATTATAAACTATATCTGAGGCAACATTAACAAAAAAATCATTGAAGTTTTCAGAATATAAAGTGCAAAAATGGTCCTTTTTAATTTTTTTACATCTATATTTATTCACTATCTGCCATGAAGCCTTAGAAGGATTTCCAGCATTTCTTATAAACCTATCATGAGCATTAGTTTTAGCTTCTTCAATTTTATGTTTATAATTTAAACAATAATCTCATATGCCCTGCTTTAAAACATTAGAATTTGAGCGCTTATATATATTGAATATATGACATTTTGTACAGTGATTTTTTTTTTCATTGTATATTTTATTTCTTAGTTTATAAGTAAATTATATGTATTTTACCTGTTTGATGGATTGGGCATGTCCCGTCATAAATCAATAAAATAAAATAAAAAATATTAAGAATTATATAAAATGAAACCAATTTCTTTAAAATAATTATACAACTTCTAATTTTCATACAAATAGTAAATTAAACTTCAAAAAATTGAAATGCCGGAGAAATTTTATATTTTGTGCAAATTCAACTGAAAATCAAGAAAAAAGAATTAATTTCACTAGTTTACAGCAATTTTACTACTGTCGTATAATAGGGACTTTTTTTGTTAATTTTTGGTCGCTAAATGCGAAAATGATGGTAAAAACTTCGTAACAACTAGGTATTTTAATCACATTATTGTAAAAAGTAATGTTTGTTGGAATCAAAAAAAATAAATTCGGTTTCCAGCGCCCCTGGCAAATTGGCAGGAAAATTTAGAAAATAGTGTTATGGAAAAATTATGCTTTCCACATAACCTAGTCGACTGCCGCTTATTTATGGATTCTTCTAAAATAAGTTTAAAAGCAGTATGCCATAATGTAAATGTGGCTTCTTGGACAGGTATAATATTCTTAGCAGCGTTCAGTTTGGGTTTCAGTCATCTAAAAACACCGGAGATGCGATTTTTGCATTTCTAGAAGACTTGTACTTGGGGCTAAACGATGGAGAGTGTGCCGCGGCGGTGTTTTGTGATCTATCAAAGGCATTCGACTGTGTGGATCATGGAATACTGCTGCGCAAGCTTGAAATCTATGGCTTCAGGGGCATCTCACTGAAATGGTTTCAGTCATACTTATCTGAACGTTATCAAACTGTTCTTGTGAATGGCCAACACTCTAAACCTTTAAGAACCACAGCAGGTGTTCCACAGGGATCGGTGTTGGGACCCTTACTCTTTTTGCTGTATGTCAATGATCTGCCAGTTGAACATTTTGGGAAGATTCACAGTGTTTATAAGAACAGACCTAGTTACTATCAAGGAATGGTGTGATGCTAACTACTTGTCTCTTAATATCTCAAAAACAAACATTGTTTCCTTTAAATGTCATATTAATAATAATGTTTTGCAAGATCAAATTGTTGAGGGTCTGCAGGAGAATAAATTTCTTGGTTTATTTACCGATGCTAAGTTAAAATTTGAAACGCATATTCTTCAACTTAATAAAAAACTCTCAAGAGGCTGCTACGCAGTGAGAGTCGTAGCAAGCGAATTGAATTTATCAATGGCAAGAAGTGTTTATTTTTCACTGGTGGAGTCTCACTTGAGATATGGCATCTGCTTCTGGGGATCCTGTCCCAAATTTTTATTTGACTCGGTCTTTTTATTACAAAAGAGAGCTGTTAGGTTTATGTGTGGAGCGAAGGCTCGTGACTCCTGTAGGCCATTATTCATACAGCATAAAATTCTGACCCTTGCTTGTTTGTTTGTCCTGGAGGCAGTATCTATGATCAGGAAGAAGGTGGAGCTCAGATCATTTATTAATTACCCTCTACGTACCACTCATGTAGTATCTCTACCAATTCCTTTATCAACCTTAACTAAAAATTCAATTTTTTATAATGGTAGAAAGTTATTTAACTCCCTTCCAGCCCACTTAAGACAAATTCAGTCATATAAGTTATTTAAAAGAAGGGTCCATAAAATGCTGGTTGCGAAGGCCTATTACACAGTTGATGAGTTTTATAATGATAATCAGAATTAGCCAATGTCTTAATTAGGAATTAGTTATATCTGTATTTGCGCCTTATTATTCTGCACCTGGATTTATTTTGTAATATTGTCTCTGCGTTTTTTACAACTTTTATGTTTTTTTTTTGTTTGTTAACACTGTACATTTTTTAATTTCATGGCCGTTTTTATCATATATTTTAGTATTGTCATATAAATCTCTGTAGTTTTAGTTATATGATTATTGTTTAGTTAAGCTTTGTCAATGAAAATGTTTGATTTTTATGATATTAAAGCTTTTTTTGACTTTGACTTTGACTTTGAATAAGGTATAATACAAATAAGTGGCAGATATGTGGTGAACTAAAATTCATAGGACTGTTACTAGGGCTTCACTATGGATTTACCAAGTATAACATTTTATTTGTCCTTAGGAGACTTGAGCAACATAGAGCCACTACCAAGTAAAAGAATGGCGTCATAGAGATCAATTTGTTCCAGGCCAAGCTAACGTAAAGAATACATCTCTTATTGATCCTAAAAAAGTTCTGTTACCTCCACATTAAACTGAGATTGATGAAATATTTCATAAAAGCATTAGATAAAAAAGGAGATGTGTTTAAATATCTTAAACTAATTTTTCCTAATCTAAGTGATGATAAGCTTAAGGAAGGAATATTTGTTGGACCACAATTTAGAAAAGGGATGTAAAGTTTGTCAACCTAAATATTTTTTATAAGCAGTCCGGCTGAACCTGATATTAACAGATTGGTTGAATGATTGTATGAGGTTTTATTTCAGGGTATCAATAGTTGTGTCCCCAAGAAGATCGTAGCTGACTGTAAATATACCAAATGGTATGACCTTCCCTCAAGAAAGAATTGCCTATACAAAAAATATAAAAAGAATGATAAACTTGTTGACTATATGGCCTATTCTGAGATAAGATGTGAGTTTAAACTTCGAAATGATATGTGGTATCTTACATATGTCACACAGACGGAACTACTTATCCCGGAAAACATTAAATACTTTTGGTCATTTGTACAAAACTTAAGAAGGGATTCCAATCTGCCCAGTGTTATGAGCTATGACGGGCAAGAAATCACTGGTTGAAATAACATCACAAACGCTTTTGCTATTTACACTTTAGTAAAATTGGTCCAATAAGTTATTCAGAAAAAATACTATAAACATATTGTTTGGTTTACAGAGGCAGAAATCTTTCTTAAAATAAAGGACCTTGATTGTTCCAAGAAGGCTGGTCCTGATGGAATTCCTACTATTCTCTTGCAAAGATGCTGTCAGTCATTGTCTTAGCCTCTACGTATAATTTTTCAGAGATCCATTAATTTGGGTTCCTTTCCTGAATTTTGGAAGTTTTCTACTCTTTTGTCCATTTTTAAATTTGGTGATAAAAGTGATGTGACGAACTACAGAGGTATTTCTTTACTTTCACATGTACCAAAGCTCTTTGAAGCAATTATCACCTATCATATATTTGACTCTTTAAAACACTACATTACGAGTATGCAACATGGTTTTTATCGTGGTCGTTCAACTACCAATCTTTCATTATTTCAAAAATGTTATTTACACTGACATATCTAAGGCTTTTGACAGTGTTTGCCATCAGCTTCTATTATGGAAATTACAGCAACTTGGTTTTTGTGGATAATATCTTGAGTGGATCAAATCGTATTTATTTAATTGTCGCCAGCAAGTCAACATATGTGGTTCAGTTTCCAGGGAGGTTCTTGTGACATCGGGTGTCCCGCAGGGTTCGAATGTTGCTCAAGTTCTCTTTCTGAATGTCTTTTATATGCAGACGACTTAAAATTATTTTCACCAGTCTCTTCAGATTCCAATCCTCGGCAGTCTGACATTGAAAGGCTCGTCAAATGGTGCAGCATTAATTACTCTCTCTTAGCATCTCGAAATGTAAAGTGCTCCGTTTTCACGAATGTATTAATCCCATACATTATTAGTTTTGTTAATCTGATATATTTTTCTTAGAGTTATTGACTTAATTATTTATTTATTTGATGTTATTTGCGAATTCGTACCATTTCGAATGTTTAGCATTCTGTAGTGTACTTTTCTGAAGGGCCACTTGTCCGATGCGTGCATCGGCTACGTCTTTACATTTACTTGAAGTCATCAAAAATGTGCTTATTCATCTTGTTTGTTACAGTGTTGTGCCCAGAGTTCCTCATTGCTTAATAGAAATATTCTCTTTGTTTGGCAACAATGCAAGGAGATGCTGTAAAAATGTTACATTTTTATCCAATTTCCAGCACTATTCATTAACGGACCATTCTGTTTAACGTACCTAATAATTATTATAAACGAAAAAAAAAAAATTTAATTCCACGGATTCTGTTTTCTTTAAATTAAACGTACAAAAAATATCAGGTGAATTTGCTACACTATGAGCGTTGCCGCAATCCCAATCTTATTACTCAGAGGATTGGACATCTATTTTTAAAATCGCCATTATAATTTGTATAATCAAAAATACCCCTGGATTACCCCTTAATTAACCATCAGTACCCCTGGATTACTGCTGATTACCCCCTAAAAATACCTGGGCTACCAATCAATCAATCAATCAATATATTTATTAAAAAGCCAATATACATTGGATTTAACATGTCCTAAACAAATTATAAATAATGTAAAATAGTAAAGTATCAAATCAACCAAAAGAATTACAGAGTAATACGTTCTTTCCACTAGAAAGGCAATAAGTTTCTTTTTGAACTGTCTTATTGGGAGACTTCTCAAATTTTGGGGAAGGTGGTTATAGACTGTGGTGCAAAGATACTTTGGACCCTTTTTATATACAGTCAGGCGGTGCGACTCAATCAGGATTTGTTTTAAACCTGGTGTTATGTTCATGGGCAGCATTTGTGTGGAAGAGATGAGAATGCTTCTTCACAAACATCGCTGCCTCTAATATGGCCATTGATGGGAAGGTCAGGATTCGCTTTTTCTGGAAAGAGCTCCTGCAGCTTTCTCGTGGCGCTAGTTCGAATATTAATCGGATCAGACGTTTTTGAAGAACGAATATCCTTTCCCATTCAGTAGATTGGCACCAGAATATAATTAAGTATTTTAAATGGGGATAAGCTAGAGCATAGTACATGTTGGTTAGTTGACTCATGTCAAAAATTCTTTTTAGATTTCGTATTGCGTAATAAGCGGAATTCAATCTAGCTGCGACGTGATTTATGTGAGTCAACCAATCTAAATGCTCATCTAACATACATCCCAGAAACTTCAGTGATGGCTCTTTGGCAATCTTTTCTCCATTGAGGACCAGCTCCAGATCCTGAGTCTCTTTCTTTTCATGGAAAATGAGATAACTCGTCTTGGATGAGTTGATGACCAACCGGTTTTTTCGACACCAATGTTGAAAAATATTTAGTATGTCTCTTGCAATGCTTTGGAGTTCTACAATAGAGGAGGCCGCAACGACTATGCTCGTATCGTCTGCGAATAGGATTAATTGAGCTCTTTCAAACTTCAGGTATTTATCGATATCATTTATAAAGGCTATAAACAATAGCGGTGATAAAGCAGAGCCCTGTGGGACTCCCAGCGGGCACAGTCTTGGTGAAGAGGTCTCGCTCTCAAGCCTAATCACCATTTCACGTTCTGTGAGGTAAGATTGCACCCACTCATTACATGGTCCACGGATGCCCATAGCTTCAGGCTTCGACACCAGATGCCTAGGGGCCACACAATCGAAAGCCCTTGTTTAGTCAAAAAATAGGCCCAACACCAGCCCCGAACTATCTAACTCCCGGTACACCAGGTCAAGAAGTGCAAATGCTGCAGTCGAGGTGTCTAAGTTTTGTCTGAAACCATGTTGACATGCACTTAAAGCTTTGTTGGTTTCCCAGAATTTAGATATTCTGGATTTTATAATTTTTTCGAACAGTTTGCTAAAGGAAGAAATCACGGACATGGGTCGGTAATTTTGCATAAGCTGGGGATTGTCCTTTTTGTAAATCGGCACTATACAAGAATATTTGAGTTTACTTGGGAAGTTACCAGTTTTAACAGAAGTGTTGAAAAATTAAGTTAATGGTGCAGCAGTAATATCAATACAATTTTTTATGGCTGAGATTGGTACTTCGTCTAAGCCGCTTGAGTGTTTGCATGGCATTGAATTTAGTGTTTCCTTGATTTCCAGCTCTGTGATATTCCAAATGTAAAATGACTGCTGTAAACTAGTTGGCATTGACCATCAATTATTAGGGAGGTTGATTTATTGGAGCTCGCTCTACCTAGAAGAGAGTTGACCTGTTTCCATATTTCCTTAGTTGGATTTGTGGATTTACTTATCTGTAATGTGTAAAATTGTCTCTTCTTGTTTTCGAGTATTTTTGTGAAATCTTTTTTCATAGTTTTGTATTGTAGTTTAAGTTCATTTGAGTTGCAGTTCTCCATTAGCCAGAACATATCCTTTAGGCTGTTACTTTCTAGTATCACATCTTCGTCAACCCATGATTTGCAGTAGTAGAATATTCTCCTGAAGGATTCCCAAATTTCGTCAGCATTGACGCCTTGATATGCTTCAGCGAAATCTGATTCTTCCAGTAGATATCTTAAATGATAAAGTGATTCAGGTGTTATTTGTCTTCTTGTGATATATTGTGTAGGTCTGGGATTTGGAGCTACTAAGGGCTCAATTTTGAGAGTTACTACTTGGGATTTATGATCTGATATATGTATATCCAGATTCCTGCCTGATGCTTGTTGTATGTTGGTTACACAGTAGTCGATTCCAGAGCCTTTGGCATTGGAGTATGTTTCTCTGGTTGGCTCATCTCGAGGTAGAAGATTTTTTAGAGCAAAAGTTTCGAAGAGGTCTTCCAGCAGCCTTCTTTCTCTTGTGTTTGTAATCCTGTCTATATTTAGGTCGCCGCCCAAAAAAATGTATTGGTAGTTTTTTGTGACCAATGTTAAAATATGATATAGTATATCTAGGAACTTGTTAACATTTGAGGTTGAGGTTTGAGGTACTTAATTGAGTTAATTCTTTTAGGTCCTTTACATTGCTGTGTTTTTCACCAAAAATGGCAGCACCTCTGTGTAGACCTGTCTCGCGACAGTGTGAGCTCAAAGTGGTAAAATTTCCTAGCGTCGTTTGTGATATTTGCGTCGCTTCCATCCAATGTTCTGTAATAAGTGCAAAGTTTACTTGTTCTCGCTGCAAAACCACCTCCACATAGGGTATCTTATTGGCTAGACTTTGAACATTTGCATGGATGATGTTTATTACTTTATATGGGCTTATTGCCGTTGTAGAGCTCTTCAGCGTGGTTGAAATTTTTGAAAATTTTTATGTCCATTGTTTCTCGGTGTACTGGTACCCTTAATTACCTCCAGTGTGTACACTAAAATTAAAATACCCCCTGAGGTTTACCACCCCTCGGTCTACACTCTAATTTTGCATACTATATTCATCTTTGTACAGCCTATAACAGGAAAATAACACAAAATTTATATTGTTTGTTAAACATTATAAAGATGTAGTTAAAAAATTGGCTTAAAAGTTGGTTTGCTATGCTAGGGAACATTTTAGACAGATGTAATAAGTGTACATGCCAACAGGGTTCTTAGCGACCTGGAAAACCTGGAAAAGTCAGGTAATTCGGAAATCCGACTAAAAATCAGCGAAAAGTCAGAGAATTTACAAAAAATAATAGAAAGTCAGGGGATTTTATACTAAACCTGGAAAAATAATAAAATTAATATTTCCACCAGTGTTGCTTGATTGTATTTCCCCAAAATTACTTTGTCGCGTTTATGTAACTATAATTATATTTAACATATATATTATATAACTATAATTTATTTAACATCCCTTGTATTACTTTAAATTATTTTGCGGCTCTTACATAAGAAATGTATGTATCATCATTCACAATAACAGTAACTCGGACAACTACAAAAATGGCTTAAGTAGTGTGACTTTCTAGTGGGAGCATATTATGTTTTAAAAGATTCACCTGCCAGGAGAGCTAGTTTTACAATTCTTACAAATTGTGACAAATTCCCATATAAATTTTGTGAAATTGGATGGGTAGAAAATGTTCTAGTTTGTGAAAGGGCTTTGGAAATTTTATCTCCTCTTAATATTTGGATGAAAGATAAAGCCACTAAGCTTCCATTAAATGTTTCAGTTACTAAGACAAAAAAGGCTTTAAAAGATACATTTTTAAGACAAAGCCTCACATTTTTTCACACATTGCCGCCATTTTAGAAGCATTTTAAAAAAATCAGAGCGATAAATCTATGGTTCCTTTTTTGCATGATGATCTATTACAAATTCTAAATAAATTAATCAAAAAAATCTTAAAAACACAAATTATGGATAAAGATCTCCAACAAATTTTAAAATTAAATTTTGATAATAAAAATATCCTTTTACGAACTAATAAGACTGATGTTGGTTTTGCCATAATGCCAAATAAATAAGTTAATAGAACATTGTTTTCTTAAATATAAGTTTCTTAAATATGTAACATGCTTAAAACCAAACATCATGCTTGATCAAGGAGTTTTACATATAAGTGCCCAAAATATGTTAAAATATTTGTATGAAAAAGAAATAATTTCCGCAGAAATTGCAGAAAAAGGTGGTCAACGGTATAGCCAGCATGTAATAGAAGCCAAATTTTTGCAAAACATATAATAAAACTACTCGATTGGATACATTTTTCTACAATTTCTTGGGGCAAAATGACTATTTTACAAATTGTGGCATGTTATTAAGTTAATTTTGATCCTTTCTCATGGAAACGCCACTATTGAGTCGGGGTTTTCCATAAATAAAAATATTTTATTTGAAGAAAGCAGATGATAACTTGGAGTTTATTATCTGCCAAAGACAAGTATATGACGCAATTTATCAAATAGATGGTCCATTAAATGTTAATATATCCGACAAAATGAGGGTATGTATTAAAAATGCTTATAAAACTTTTCAAAATGTGCTTGACCATTACAAATCGCCGAAAAAGGAAAGAAAAAGAAATTGATGACGAAAAAAAAGAGCTTAAAGTGAACTTTATTATTTAGAAAATAAAAAGAAAAAACTAGAAAAGGAAGCAGCAGTCATGGAACTGGAAATATCGGAACTGAAACGAAAAATTTAAAATACTTATTTTCTAATTTTTTCTATAATCCTTTTAAATTTAATTTTTAATTATGATATGTTGCAAGTGTATATTATTTTTTTGTTTGTAAATGCTTTGTATAACTTCATTTTTTTCCCTTAATTTTAAATTCGACGGAATATCCTTTTAAAAATATATACCTCATCAGTTTCATTTGTTTTATTCGCTTTTTTATAAGAAATATAAATTCTCAAAATATGGAATTTCCATGAAATTGTCAGGGAAAACCTGGAAAAGTCAGGGCTATTTCACCACACATTCCAGAGCTACATTCTCTGGAATTACTGAGAATATCAAAAATTTGGTAAAAGTAATTGTTTAATTGAGGAAAATGTAATTATTTAGAGCTAATACTAAATAAAACGACGGACATCATCAGTATAGGTGTAGCAACCCCAAGAAGAAATAAAACTATTGCAGAAACAAAATTTCAAAATTATCAAAACTTTAACCTTTATAGCAGATATAGCAGGTCTTTTAGTAGAATATTGTTTTTTCCATTTTACAAGGGAAGTAAAAACCGAAATAAACCATTTTGTATACAAGTTATGGGCTTTTAAAATAAATTTTAAGAAATTACACTCGACTTGCACCAGTAGTTTATTTTTAAACAGATATTCCAAAGAACATCAGGTATTTTATTTAAAATTGCAGCATTTCTTGTTTGAATTTATGAGTGAACTATTAAAAGTTCTTTATTTGTCTTTTTATCTAGGAAGTGTGTTTCAAGCAAAAATTAATTATAAACCATTTCCAAGGTTATTACTGATTGGGTATGAAATCACTAGTAACCTTCAAATTTATCACCTTAGTCTACCATGTGCAATAATAGCTAAATTTGTAGACAAAACTAATTATGTCTTATCATTGTTAATGTTCCAGATTTCCGCCAGAATAAGATCTTGCAGTATGGCAGAGCGGCACTTTTTAATGACTTTGCGTTTTTGCCCAGAGAATTTGATCAGCTGCAGTCTTCTGAAAACACATTTTCGGTAGAAATCAAACCTAAACAAGGATGGAGACCACCCAAAGAACAAATTCATCCCCATTGTATTTTCTGCATGAATCAATACTTGAAGGTATAATTAAAAAAAATAAAATAATATACATGGTATATATATATATATATATATGGTATATGGTATGGTATGGTATATATATATATATATATATGCTCGGTAGTCTTGTTTCACACGTACAACTGCCATATTTTCAATTATTTCAACACTCCAAGTTGCTGCCAAACTACAAATTTTAATCTGTTTTTTTTTATTTATTTATATATATATATATATATATATATATATATATATATATATATATATATATATATATATATATATAGATAGATGGGGTGGACGATTGTGGGCAAAGGGAGAGGAATTTGAAAAAACATTTTTGGGATATGATTGATAGTCAAGAACGCTCTGTTTTAAAATTATACCCATTATACAGGGTGGTCTGAAAACTTCGTGGTGAACCAAACTTGTGTTTTTTTAAATGGAATACCCGGTATATTATTATTTTAGTTGATTCTCCTATTCGTTGCGATCATTTTGATATAAGGTTAGTTGGGTCTAAAATTTATACCAAGGGAATGGGACGAGGTTAAAGTGGAAAAAAGGGTTATAATCCGGCCATTTTTTGAAAACAATTGAAGCAGGTATGGAAAAACTAAATATTCTATAAAATGTATTGTATCTAGGACTACAATAATCGCTTGTAAGTCGTTCAAAATTATTCACTGTTATACAGGGTGGTCAAGTTTTGCAAATTTACCTTGGATTGAATTTTTTTGAATGGAACACCCTGTATATTTTACTTTCATGTTAAAGATAACATTACTAGCTTTCAGAAAATACCATATTTGATACCTTTCTGACCAACAGTTTTTTAGTAAATTAGCTGTGAAATCAAAATTTCTTCATTTTAACACGAATTACTCTGAATTCACGTTGTTAAAATTGACAATTTAATATTAGGAGGCCATGATATCATCATAAATTGAACAAAAGATTGACAGTCCTGTCAAAACAGCAAAGTGTCAGAATATTGTCATCAGTAAATAAATAAATATTGTTCTTTGATAATGCGATGCCGAAATAAAAACAAGATAGAAGCTTTTGCAAGTTTATCATAGAGATTTCAAGAAACAGGAAATGTTGCTTTCAAAAAAACGTGAAGTAATTAATAAACCAGTTACCAATGAAGATAATGCTTTGACAGTATTAATAACAGATCTTTTTTTACAAAAAAAATAAATTTAATATAAATCAACAAAAACAATGTAATTAAAACTTATAAAAGATGTTCAACTAAACCACCGTTTTGCTGAAGGCACATTTCGAGTCTATCCATAAATGAAAGTTTCACTTTTCTCAAAGTCAGGTCTGAAATGTTGTGAAAACTGCTTATTATTCTCAACTTCATATCTTCCACTGTGGTTGGAACCTCTTTATAAACTTCTTCTTTAACATGTCCCCATAAAAAGAAATCTAGTGACGTTAAATCGGGTGACCTCGCAGGCCACTTAACTGGTCCACCTCGCCCAATCCAATGCTCTCCTTTCCAATTATTGAGAAAATGTCTTACATGCCTATGGTAATGCGGGGGTGCTTCATCATGTTGGAACCATAAGGAATTTCTTAACATTAAAGGTAAGTCTTCGAACAATACGGGCAACTCATTTCTCAAAAAATTTAAATAGACTTCTCCCGTTAAATGCTCTTCAAAGAAATATGGTCCTATAACATGAGAGCCAATTATATCCCCCCAATCATTAATTGAGCATTTATTTTGATGGTCCACCTGACGAATCAAATGTGGATTTTCGGTTGAATAATAGTGCATATTATGTTTGTTAACCAAGCCGTTGCTTTTAAAAGTTGCTTCATCTGAAAACAGCACCCTATCTACAAAACCTGGATTATCCCAAATTGTATTTAAAAACCAAATTGAAAACTCTTGTCGTTGGACGTAATCGCGATCATACAGTTCTTGGTGTAATTCAACGTGGTAGGCATGATATTTATGTTGTTTCAGAATCCGTTTAATACTAGTGCGTTCAATATCAGTAGCTCTCTCAATTTCCCTGGTACTTGTGTGTGGATTTTCTTGCACTGTTAATAACACTGTCAAAGCATTATCTTCATTGGTAACTGGTTTATTAATTACTTTACGTTTCTTAAAAGCAACATTGCCTGTTTCTTGAAACCTCTCTAATAAACTTGCAAAAGCTTCAGGTCTTGGTTTTTTTTCGGCATCGGGATATCGAACCGCATAAACCCTGCTTGCTAGTAAAGGGTTTTTTTGACACTCGCCCAACATAAAAGTCATGTTTATCAACTCTGGAGTACTCAAACTCATTGTTACTTAACAATTTCTCGGCTCTGACACTTTGTGGTTTTGACAAGAATGTCAATCTTTCTTTTCATTTATGATTATATCATGGCCTCCTTATATTATAGGTAGTCAATTTAAGCAAGGTAACTAATACCGTTTCTGTTAGAATGAGTATATTTTGGTTTCACAGTTAATTTACTAAAAAACTGTTGGTTAGAAAGATATCAAATAGGGTATTTTCTGAAAGCTGGCGATGTTATCTTTAATATGACAGTAAAATATATGGGGTGTTTCATTTAAAAAAATTCAATCCAAGGTAAATTTGCAAAATTTGACCACCCTGTATAACAGTGAATAATTTTGAACGACTTACAAGCGATTATTGTAATCCTAGATACAATACATTTTATAGAATATTTGGTTTTTCCATACCTGCTTCAATTGTTTTCAAAAAATGGCCGGAGTATAACCCTTTTTTCCACTTTAACCTCGTCCCATTCCCTTGGTATAAATTCTAGACCCAACAAACCTCATATCAAAATGATCGTAACGAATAGGAGAATCAACTAAAATAATAATATACCGGGTGTCCCATTTAAAAAAACACAAGTTTGGTTCACCACGAACTTTTCAGACCACCCTGTATAATGGGTATAATTTTAAAACAGAGCGTTCTTGACTATCAATCATATCCCAAAAATGTTTTTTCAAATTCCTCTCCGTTTGCCCACAATCGTCCACCCCATCTTGGTTGCACCACCCTGTATATATATATATATATATATATATATATATATATATATATAAATCATGCGAATCTGTAATGACAAATACCTTTCGGACACTTCGATTAATATTTTCAGTAGCGGTTGTTTTCATAGAAAAAAAATATATACAGGGTGTCCATAATTAGAGATATGACGCAATCGAAATTTTTTTAAATGGCAACCATGTTTTTTTAATAATTGTTTTTAAAGGGCTTAACTTACTAAGTTATACACATAACTACCAAATTTAAAATTTTTATTGCTTGCCATTTCCAAGATAATTAAGAAAATATTTTTATTTGAAAAATTTCAAAAATCTATTATTAATATTTTGTTTTTAATAAATGCGCAAACTGTTGTCCATTCACTATTTGCAATTAAATTCGTTTTGAACATTTCTTATTATTTCTGGCGAAATTAGTCTACACTCTTATTTGTGCTGTGCAGGCTTTCAACTGCTCATTGCTTACTGGCTTTGCCTTGATATCCTTGCTTTTCAAATATCCCATAGAAAATAATCTAATGGAGTGAGATCTGGGGATCTTAGTGGCCATAAAAAGGCTAAACTTGGAACTAGTTCTTTTTTAGGAATCCCAAGTATCTCGCTCCATTCAAATTTTCTTCAAAGAATATTGGTCCTATAACTTGCATGACCGACAATCCCTGCTCAAACATTGACTTTCTGCGGGTGTTGAGTGTGGCCTTCCCTCATCCAGCATGGATTCTCGTCTGCCCAATATCAAAAATGTTGTCGATTTACCTCTCCACTTAACATAAATGTTGACTCATCAGAGAAGAGAATATTTTCGGTGTTAAGATTGTTAGCCTGTAGTAGGTCCATAAATAAAATTGTTCACAAAATTCGACTTTTCGATCTGGATCGTCTTCACTCAATTCTTGGAGCATTGTCAATTTATAGGAATGATATTTTTCAGCATCAAGAATTCTTACTACTGAAGACTGACTAATATCAAGATCACGCGCTACCTGCCTAGTGGTGATATTAGGATTTTCTTCAACAAATAATATTATCTTTACTTTTATCGCAGTTTGACGATGAATATTTGTTTTTCTTACATTTCCATTTTCCAAAACTGTTTTTCAATCTTGCTTATAGTGCTTTGCGATTTGGGTGGTAAATCAGGACATCTGTCTCTGAATAAGTTAATAACTTCATTTTGTGTGCTTTTCAGAAGAACGGCATTATGTTGGATAAAACGTTAAAAGATCTGACTGACAAAATGCTAAGAAGTGTTTCAGTGTACTGATAGGTATTATTGTTTAAACAGAGGTGAAATACTATATCAAATTATCAGATGTTTACATTTTATCAAAACAATAAAAATAGAAAATGTTCAAAACGAGTTTTGAACTGCTGTTAGGTTATTGCAGAAACAGTGAATGAACATTTTTTTGAGCATTTATTAAAAACAAAATATTAATTAAATAGATTTTTTAAAATTTTTCAAATAAAAAATATATTTTTTTAATTATCTTGGACACAGTAAGCAATACAATTTTTAAATTTGTTAGTTGTTATTCTATTAAGCCCCTGAAACATTCATCACAATATGATTGCCAACATAGAACGGAAGCTTTGGTGAAGAAATCATGGTTCTTGGAATTAGACCATGTCAAATTGGAATTACTATCCGACGTTTCGTCTTCGATTGCACGAGGCATTGTCAGGGAACTTTACTCCACGAGATCTGAACACTGAATGAGCTCGAAGAGATTTAGGCGGGCTTTTATACCCTGTTGAAGCAGCTATCGAAAGTTTACCAGTGGAACAAGCCGATGAAGTCAAATATGAGACAGAGAAGAGAAGACAGAAATTCAAAACCACCGAAGTCGAACCTCTCCGCAGCGGAAAAAACAGCAATGAAGACGCAAACATTCTGATACTTCCAGCAGATAAAGGCAACGCCACAGTCGTCATGGACAGAACAGAATATATGGAAAAGGTTACTCAAGTTTTGGACAACAACACCTATAAGGTTATGCAGGCAGACCACACAAGTAGCATAGAAAGACTCATTACCAATCTGATCAACGCATCCAGTCTACCACCAGCGTTGAAAATTTCATTAAAACCAAGCAGCTCCAAGATTCCCAGGTTCTACAGTCTTCCGAAGATACAGAGGGACAATGTACCGCTTCGACCGATCGTCAGTGCAATAGACTCGCCCACATACAAACTAGGTAAATATCTTTGAAAGTTTCTTAATCCATTTACTGGCAAAAAAAAGATTCTTTTATTAAAAACTCTGCACATTTCGTGGAAAACTTAAGACAATCGAGTTGGATCCCGAAGATATTTTGGTCAGTTTCGATGTCGAATCACTTTACACAAATGTTCCTGTCAACGACTCAGTTTCCATTATATCAGACTTATAGGATAATAATAATCTTGATAAAAACCTAATAGACCTAGTGAAAGCTTGTCTTACATCTACTTATTTCATTTTTCATCTCATCACCATCCAGCACAAAAGAAATCGATTATTAACTCACTAGTATTCAGAGCTATTTCGATTTCTGATCAAGATTCTTTAACATCAGGAACATCGAAACTGACCGAAGCTCTCAGAGGGAATGGCTATTGCACTGAAGATATTACGCGTTCAATTAAAAGATATAGTAATCCAACTCCGCCAAAGGGGAATGATAAAGAGGCACCATTAGGTAGTGTTGTTCTTCCCTACATACATGGCACTACAGGCAAAATAGGACGATTACTTCGGTGGTCCAACATACATACAATCTTCAATACACGTAAGAAGATTGGGCAATGCTTGCGATCCCCGAAAGATATTGTACCTTTCCAAACAGAAGGATATAAAATTCCTTGCTCCTGTGGAGAAGTGTACGTGGGAGAAACAGGACGCTCAATATCATCTAGACTTAAGGAACATGAATGATGTATTAAAAAGAAAAAAATTGTTCAATCTGCTGTAGCTGAACACCAGCAAAAAAATTTCATAAATGTAATGGAAACCAAGTTTCTAGCATCGGTTCCAGGATTTTATAAACGAAAAATTAGAGAATCTATTGAAATATTTAAATATACAAAAAATTTCAATAGAGATACGGGTTACGGTCTACATCACACGTGGAAACCGATCTTAACACAGGGTCACGGTTCGGCGAGCACAAGTCGGGTATAAAAGCCCGCCTGAATCTCTTCGAGCTCATTCAGTGTTCAGATCTCGTGGAGTAAATCCCTGAAGATGCCTCGAGCAATTGAAGGCAAAACGTCGGATAGTAATTCCAATTTGACACGGTCTAATCCCAAGAACCATGATTTCCATTTAAAAAAATTATTGATGACGTCATATCTCTAATTATGGCCACCCTTTATAATTTTCTTTTTATGAAAAAAACCGCAACTGAAGATATTAATCGAAGTGTCCGAGCCTTTTTCCCAAAAAAGAAAGGTATTTGATTTAATGAATTTATTCCCAAGTTACAGATTCGCACTGTATTGTGGACTAAAAGGACCTGTCACACCTCTTTTGGAAAATGTTTTTTAGTGATATTTCTAACTTTTTGATATAATGCAGTTTATTTTCTGATCAAAATGTTTTTTAGTGATATTTCTAACTTTTTGATATAATGCAGTTTATTTTCTGATGTTGAAATACAAAGTTTTGAATTTCCATTTTTTTTTCTATTTTAGCGATTAACCAGTTTTTGACAAAATTAAAATTGTTTTTTGGTAGTGCAGTGCGGATCAATAAGTTTTGTAAATATAAAAATGCTGAAAATTAAAAAAAAATTCATTCAGTTTGCATATTTACTAAATAAACGGCGAGATTTTTCTAAATTTTGGATGTGGATATAGCGATTAGGGTCATTTTGTGAAAAAAAATGTATTTTATAAAAAACATGGTATTAGACTGATGATACAATATAACGCTTATTTATTTATTTATTTATTTATTGTTAAGTACGTTACAGATTAAAAGATCCAAGTAGTACTACAAAATGTCCTAGACTACAGAACAAAAAGAAAACAAATAGAGTAAAATGACAAAGCACAGGTCAAAAGGTTAACAGGATAATAATTGTTTTAATCCAGCAAGACTAACAAAGAACAAGTCTATGTTAAAGAAGTAGACATTATATGTATACACAAGGCGGTCCGCAATGGTTCTCCGTCCGTAATTTGTTCTGTGTCTTCTTTGAAAAAATAGCTCTTGTTGTCGCGTTCGTCGGGAAGGAATTCGAAGATAGATCTCTGTTAGAATTTCTTCACAGTCCATTTGACCTCTTAGCAATTTAAAAAGAAAAAGAAAAGATTGGCCTTTTCGGCGATCTTCAAGCGATTTAAGCCCACACAGCTGAAGTCTTGTTTCTCGTGATAGGTCGTCATATGGAAATTGATGTTTGTAGAGCAAGTACTTCGCAAACTTTCCCTGAACTCTTTCTGCCCTGGCAATATGATGCTGGTAAATTGGCCACCATATGATGCTGCAGTACTCCAATATACTGCGCACGAGACAGTTGTATAGCATAGTTAGAACACGGGTATCATTCATATGTTTAGTGTTACGTTTAATAAATCCTACCATCTTGAATGCTTTGGCGATAATATGGTCTAAGTGCAAGTTGAATGTGAGTTCGGAATCGAATAAGACCCCGAGATCATTAAAAGACGACACAGAATCCAGTATAGTGTTGTGTAGCGAGTATTCAGTAATTACGGGATTCCGACATCTATGAAAGGTCATCCGTTTGCATTTCTTAACATTAAGCTGTAGACAATTTCTGTTACACCAAGAAGCTAAGCGGTCGAGGTCGGCTTGGAGATTGCATGACGCAGAGGTGCTATCAATGGTGGAAAAGAATTTAAGATCGTCGGCGTAAAGCAGACACTGTGAGAAATTAAAACAGGATGTGATATCGTTTATAAAAAGGGAAAACAAAACGGGTCCAATATGTGAACCCTGGGGCACTCCAGACAGAACTGCTATCTCCCTTGATGTTACACCTGAGACGCATACTGACTGTCGACGATTCCTGAGGTAGTCTGCTATCCAGGAGAGGTAATTTGACGTAAAACCCATCTGAGATAACTTATCTATCAGAAGTTGGTGACAAACACTGTCGAAAGCCTTTGACATATCGGTATAGATCACGTCGACCTGGTGACCAGCCTCCATATTTGAGACAAGGTATTGTTGGTACACCGCTAGGTTTGTTAGCGTAGAACGACCTTTAAAGAAACCGTGCTGGACCTGTGCAATATAATGCTTGTAAGTGTTGAAAATTTCGTCTGTTATAAGCGATTCCAGAACCTTAGGTATTATTGATAATAGTGATATTCCTCGGTAGTTTTGGATGTTAGCCTTATCACCAGATTTGTACAAAGGTATCAGAGTAGATTTCTTCCACAGTGCCGGAAACATTCCCCCATCAAATGTTCTCTGAAATATTATACAGATGGGATTACAAAGTGATAAACAGCATTCTTTTAGAAATAGAGGAGTGATTCCGTCTGGTCCTGCGCTTTTACTTGCATCAAGCTGTGATAGTTTTGCTTTCACCTCTTCTGGGGTAAAATGGTGACTGGACAGTGTATTTGCATACTCAATATTCGTTTTTAGTAGTTCAACATCACTATAGTCCCTGTAACAGAGCTGAAAATAATCAGCAAATCCCTCGGCTATGCTATTAGGATCTTCAAAATGATTGCCCTCGTAGTACATAGAGCATGGTATGCCGCTTTCCTTACGTAGAGAATTAACATATCTCCAAAAGTGTTTAATGTTGGTAGGAATTGCATTTTCAGTGTTCGTTATAAATAGTGCGTAACAGTAGTCAATCTGAAATTTAGTCTCTTTGCGAAGATTAGAGTATGCTTGGTAATCAGTTGAACAACCAGATTTTTTAAACTTTCTGTGTAATTTGTTTTTCTGAACAATAAGTTTCCTTAAGTAAGGTGAGTACCATTTTAGAAAACGTTCATCTTTGACCACCGTCTTGGGAACAAAAAGTTCCACAACGGTGAGCAGAACATCATAGAACTCAGAGACCATCGATTCGAGATCTGTTTCCGTGTGCAAAAAGGACCAATCGACGTTAGAAAAGTAGTCATTAATGCCAGCGTAGTTTGCTTTAGCAAATAAATGAATAGTAATTGGTGCATCTCTACTAAGAACTCTGAAGTGTCGACACTCGATACGAACTTCCAAAGAGGGATGGTATAAGTCGCATTTAGTTAAAGGAAACTGGGCTTTGGCCACCTCGTAAGATTCAGTGTCATCCGTGAATATCAAATCCAGTGTTCGACCAAGCGCATTTGCGATATTGTTGCATTGATGAAGCTCCAAAAAGTTAAGTCCGTCGATTAGAGTTTCTTCATGTTCATGATGCACTCTGCTGGCTATCATAAATCCCTCGTCGTCAATCCACTCAATGTTAGGCAGATTAAAGTCGCCCATTATCAAAAAACTGGCCCTGTTGTACTGGTTTCTTAGTTCTTCACAAGTTTGCACAAAATGTTGATATGAAGCTGTTGGAGAGTTGGGTGGAAAGTAAGCGCAACACATTATAAAATTGGTAGTGTTCAAGACAACATGAACCCAGACATCTTCATATTGAGCCAGTTGCCTAGTTGGTATTAGTGCGGCTTTGTACATGTTCCTGATTGCTATTAGAACACCGCCCCCCCTCTCACAGGCTAATTCGGAATAGTTGCGATCTCTGCGAAAAACAACGTAGGAGTCTGGAAAGTATTCTGGTGAGCCAATCAATTCAGTTAGCCAGGTTTCGCTGAACATTATGCAATCGTAATCACATGAGCTGGTTGACAATAATATTTCTGGAGACTTGGTTCTTAGGCCTCTGACGTTTTGATAAATCAGTGTATGTATGTAGTTTTTTCTATACTTTGATGAAGAGGACGGAGATGTTTGAGGATTTGCGATCTGATGATTTATGGTCTTATTCGAGACCGTGTTTAGTAGGTCGGTAATTTTCATAAATACATTTCCCTATTTTGTTCTTTTGTTTATTATGCTTATGTAGGTATTTCATTTTTAAAAGTAAAATACAAGTATAACAAATGTAGTCGCTAGTCGATATTTTTCATTATTTACTTGTACAGGGTATTCCATTTTCGGCACTTTTGCGTGATATCTCCCTTATTTTTAAAAATAGAGGGTTGCGATTTTCGCCACAGGGTGCTACTTTTTTCTGAAATTAAAGATGGCGCAGATTTTTCATAGTTCTTCTAGTTTTTGAGGTACAGGGAGTTTTTCAAAATGTTGCATTTTCAGGTACCCCTCGATTCCCAGACTTTTTCTTAGAATTCAGTGCTGTATACGGGGTTAAGTCAAAAATGTATCGGACCCTACTTTATTTTTTTAAACGAGACACCCTACATATTATTCCTTATATTTATTAGGAATAATATGGGCTTTCCAAAAATATATACATGTATGCAGTTATTTTGAAAAACAAGCTGAAAATTCGAGTTTTTCAAAAATTTTGTTTTGTGCCCAATAGGTAGTAGGCTATGGCTAATTTGTTTGGAACAAACAGCTACATATCAAAAACTTTGCGGTTTTGTCAGATTTTGATTATTTATGAAATATGTTTGTTGTTTTGGTGGTTTTTATTTAACTATATACTATATTTAATTTACTTTTTTTACAAAAATGACAGTCTAGAAGATTATGAAAACTGTGATATAATATGCTGGTTTGTTTCATACAACCTAGTGAAAATCCCTAAGAAGGTTCGGAATTATATTTACAAAGGTAACGTACTTTGAGTGCTATAGTTAGGATAATATCTTAGGAGTCTTTTTTGTTCATATTAGATATCCAGAGAAAAGGCACCCTTTCCGAGACATATTTGCCCCCCTTAAATCAAATTTAGTGGAGCACGGATTATTTTCCTAAAGCAGATTTGAAGTAAATTGAATAGTTTTTTAGTAATATTTTTTTGACATTTCATTAGGCCGCCATTTTATTCGGCTATGTTGGATTTTTATCAATATGTTACCAGGTTAACTCCTTCTTCCAAAGTCACCCTCTGGGACTTTTGCTTTGATCTAAAACAAATATAATGAGTTTTTTTCCTCATTGAGAATTAACCTGGTAGCTGTAAACCATTCCTGCGCTACCCTCAGTCATTCATTGGAGATATTAAGGAGGTCATTTAAAGCGGATCCAAGTGTAAGTATGTTGGTATCATCGGCAAAACTAACAAGGTGAGTTCTTTCGTTTACTATATAGGAGGACAAGTTGTTAACATAGAAAACAAAGAGCAATGGTCCCATGACACTTCCCTGAGAAATTCCAACCTGAAAACTGGCCTCCTCCAAGAAATGTCGCGCGCCAGCTGTGTCGATCACAACCCTCTGTCTCCTATTGCATAAATAGGGCTTTATCCAATCCAATGCTGGTTCTCGAACTCCATACCGCTCCAGTTTCTCCAACATAATAACATGGTTCAGGCTGTCAAAGGCCTTGGACAGATCTAAAAATATGCCCATCGACAATGTCCTATTTTCCATAGCCTTTATAATCTTGTCAACAAAATCAAAAACAGTTGTTTCTACTGCCCTGCCTTTGAGGTAGCCATGTTGAGTGTGGCTAATTAATTTTTGGCTATAGAAAAAATTCAACAGTGTGGAACACATTGCTACTTCAAATATTTTCGATGATATTAAGCAGATTGGCCGGTAATTTTCCAGAATAGTTGGATCACACTTTTTGTGTATTGATGGAACCAAAGCCAATGGAGGGAAGTAAAAAATACCTCCACTATCTCTACATTGGCACCTTAACGCTTTTTTTTGTACAATAAATGTACCTATTTGTCGCCCAAAATTTAGTGTCATAAATTTCTATATCTGTGCCCAAATTTTATTTTGTACTATTACTTCATTATATAAACTCGTTTTTTAAGTTTTTTATTAAATTATTTAATTCCTTGTGTTCTATTATATTAAGTGTTTCCGAGCTAATTTCTAAATGAAAATACTAATTTACAAAAAGGTTTAGAGTTAGACCAGAATCTAATAATTTATATGGCAATCAGTGGCGGCTCGTGGATTTAAGAACAAATGAAGCGCAGCGTAGCTAGTTGCCTAGCGCCGCAGGCGAAAATTGCTCGCTGGCTTTTTTTTAACCCTTTTATGATGTTAATTATCCATAGCTTTGGAAAGTTTTTTAATATTTCGGAGAAATAATATGAATTTATAAGATTTTAAATATATTTTTTTGTTCTTAAAAAAACAGTTATGTACCTATATCTCAAAGCTAATTTCGATGTGATTCGATCGATGCAAAACTGCTTCCGCCTCCGATGATCCGAACGCATTAATTTACTTTAATTTTATAATAAGCGAACAAGCGCCTGCAGCAGTTTTATGCTGCTCCCATCTCTATTTGGCTTACGGATATTCACCATTGCGCTGCCATAGCAACTGCCGTAAACAAATCTAAGCGCGGAAAGCCGGCGTGCGGGGGGAGTCTGATGCGGAATTTGTTACTGCTGATTCTGATTTCTCAGCGGGTCGCTCTTATGAAAAGGTGTTCAGCGCCCTACGCTTTTAAGTCATTATTATTTTTTGAATATATAACGCACTAGTTTTGATAGAAAATAATGGTGTAATTAAGTAAATAATGTGAATTTATATAAAACTTAATATTTTAAAAATAAGTTTACATTTAAGTAAATTGAATGCCCTGGCGAGCCCCCACTGATGGCAATTAACTTTTAATTCGCCCCTAATGTTTTCCTTTATAACACTGCCATATGATCCATTGCACATGTCTCTTAAACTTATCACTGTCTAGTTATTTTTAATTTGGTTTTTACTTGTTTCAAGTAAATTACCTCATATTTCATGTATTAAGAAAAATATTACCAATAAACTGATATTTCAAGAAATTATTTGAAAAATTACCGTGTTTCTAACGAAACCAAGCATACTTCACCAGTGCAGTGCAGTGCAGAACTCTTATAACATTCTTTTGATCTCTTGTGAGTCTTTTATTAATTTTAGTTTTCAGTTAAAATTAATGTGATTGGATGTTAAAAATAGTTTAATTACTTGGAAAGTAATTCAGTGACTGCAGAAGTTATAAAACTACTGAATTACCAAATATAATGACTTTATTTTGTAAGTAAAATGTATTTGAAAGTGGTTTTTCGACTACTGTAATTCAACCTACAGCTCTGCAAAAGATTAAATAATAAACTAAAGTATAGCAGATTTTATTTTGCTAAAACTGGTTAATTGGTAAAAATAATAGCAAAATCGATAGTCGCTAAAATAAAAAAGAAAAATTTTTGACACCTCGTATCTCAAAATCGGGTCATAGAATCAACTTGTGGCAATGACACATTTTGATTAGGAAGTCGAGAACTGCATTATATCAAAAAATTAGAAAACTTAAGGCCATTTTTGATAAGTGTTAGAGGTTGGTTGTGCACTTTCCTATGTAAAAGAAAATTTCAAGAACATTTAGCTTCTTCCTGTAATAATTTATTATTTATAGCAGGGCTATAAACCAAATTTCTTGAAATATTTAACGAGGAAATTTATAGTTTTTCCCATGTTTCATTTACATTGTTGAACCCTATTAGCAAGTTCTATTATTTTTTTATGTGTCTTAAAGCCTACTTACTATTCATTTTCTGGAAACTCACGCTGAAAAAATATCATTGTGTAAAGGTGTATATTTTGTTTAATTATAAGACAGTTAAGTCTAGTTTTATGATTATTCAGATTTACTCTTAAGCAATTTAGCTATATAATAAAGCAGGATATATTCAAAAAAAAATCAAAGAGTCTATGTTATTGCCTTTTATTATTACGGTGGAAATTAATTCATGTTCAAAAATGTTTTGTCTCATAAAAATAAGGAAAAAAATCATATAATATTTTTTAAATGTGATTCATAGTATTAACATTAAGCAATGTTGGTAAAGTTAGAAAATACGTTTTAGAAAAATTTAGAGGGTGTTATTTTGTTCAGGGTTGTGACCTCTTTAACCTTTCCGAAAATTTTTACTACCATGTCGCTAGGCATTTTTACAACAAAATAAAATTCCTTATTCTCTTTTGTAACTATTCAACTTATTTCAAAAAAGAAGAAGGTTATCAATTCGATCCTTTTTTTATGTATGTACACACATTACCAGCTCCAGGATGGTTAATTAATTAAATTTTCAGGAAGTATCAGGATAGTGATCCTATGGCCCATAGCCAACAAAGTAAGAGACTTTCCTCGACAGCTTTAAAATGTGTTAATATAAGTATTGCTATGAAATTTTGTGTATGAAGTGTATTAACCAACAAAGAAAAAGTAATTTCGAATACTCTAAGGTACATACACCCAAGACGGCTTTATTTTTTTGTCAGATTATTTCGATTATTAAAAATCTTAATAAATGTTGAAAATATTAAATATCTTTATTCTTGGCACAGAACATTTATTGTGCCAGTGAGTGAAGGGGTGGGAGGACTAAGGAAAAAAGGGGAGTTTTATAAATATTTCGTGTTTAATATGGTTTTTGGGGTTTTTAATGGCATGAACTTTAATTTTACTAATCATTGTAATTTTCTGCAAGCTGATCTTTACAGTAATACTTTGTATAAATAGAACTAAAAAGGATTAAATAAAAATGTATATAAAAAAAATAAAATCGACTTAAGAAAAGCACTAAAAAGTAAAAAATAATATTTGATTCCATCTTGAAAATTTGACTTTATGAAATCGGCGTCAAACTAATAATACCAAAAATTTTTGTAAAAAAATAGATCCAACTAAAAAATAATATCTTGTTCCACAATGAAAATTTCATTTATGAAGTCGGCATGAAACTGATTCTTAATTATTATTTAATCACAGACATTTATGTATTGATTGTCTACATATATACCACGTTAAATAGACAGGGTATTTATTACTTTAACACCGACTTCTTAAATCAAATTTTCAATGTGGAATAAAATATTATTTTTTACTTTTTATTGCTTTTTTTATGTCGGTTCTATTATTTTATAAAAAATTTATTTCATCCTCTTTAGTTCTATTTATACAAAGTTTTTTATTCAAAGCTTTAAACTTTAAAGATCTCTAATAAAATAAGTAAAGTAGTTACTGGGTTCATTGCATATGAAATTTTGCCAGAATCATTGTATCAATATTATAAAAATTTTCATAATTTAAAAAGATGAATAAAGTAGAACTTCGTGCCATTAAAAACCCCGAAAACCATATGAAACACGATACTAACTTGCATATCTTTGCCTGATGATATGGCGAACGCAATATATATTGGCTCCGGCGCTATTTGAAATATGCTTGCTATGGAACTACTCCAGTAATATCCTGAATAATCCCTGAAAATGTTATCCAAATTGGTCAAATTATGGCGGAGCAATCGATGTACATACATAAAAAAAATACATAGGGTCAAAAATGATAACCTCCTCCCTTTTCGAAGCCAGTTAAAAATGGAATCACACAAACTTATAGACAATAAACAGGCGTTATATTCGGGACATATATAGACACTCAATGATGTTTGTGATTAAGCAATAAAAAACTAGTTTGACAACGTCTTCATAAAGTCAGATTCTCAAGATCGAATCAAATATTATTTTTTACTTTATAACTAGTTCTTTTTTTTAAGTCGGTTTTATTTTTACTATAGAATTTATTCTTGGTCTCTTAAACTTTTTCGTTATTTTTATAAATGGCCAATGGCGCCATAGTAAAGTATTTAGGAAGTTACAAGTGGCTCAGTCTGAAAAAATATAGCCCTGTAGAATTGTATTTGACTTTGGTCATATATACCGTGTTCCAAATTTGATTTACAAAGCTTTAGAATTATAAGAGGTATTTATATGATGAAATCGGTACGTTTCTTTACCCGGAACATCCCTCGTTAAAATTTTTTCCATTTGTTAGGAATAGTAAAGTGTGACCCAATTCAGTTCAGTACATAGTTACAGTATATAAGTGTTACATATACTGTCTTCATTTTTAATGGGCGCCATTTCGTTCCATCACATTGGATTCCTACCAATATTTTACCATTGTCTTTCTACCTATGCCACACTTAACTTTTGGGCATAATTTAAAATAAATTCAATAAGTAGTTTCTAAATTGACACATACCGCCATTTTGCTACGGCTTGTCGGATTGATCCGCAGATATTTCCTAACCGCAAATAATACAACACTCTAAGAACAAGAAAATCGTTAACGAAAACCATTTAGAATCCTAATATCTGGTAAATATCTGCGAACCAACGGAGGAGGTAAAGATTGATAATATGGGTTTCATGCAGGATTTAAAATTTATATATGTGTCCTGAGAATGCAACAATTAAGTTGACAATTTAAAAAAATACTAGTTTTTTGTACTGGATCTTAACTCCAAATAATACCACTCTAACAATTTTTTTTACATTGTTTGGCCATATTGGATTTTTATCAAAAATATTATCGGGTCATCCCCATATTCCATAATTTGAAGTCAATCGGGTTTGGCAGCTAGGGACGCTAAAACGTGAAGATATGTAAAACCTGAGAGGATAATTTTTTCACGGTTTTAAATATTTTATTTGGCCGCCATTTTGTTCGGCCATCTATCCTATATCCCTATACCACCAATAGTTATGGCACACAATTTGAAATTAAACCATTAAGCAATTTTTCAGGCAGAATTTTTAAATATTTTATTAAGCCGCCATTTTGTTCCGCCATCTTGGATTCGTACCAAAATGATTCTAGTTGATTCCAACATAATACTTAACGATTTGCAAAGTTTCAGATAAATTGGTTGAGTAGTTTTTTAATAATCATTTTTTAACATTTCACTTGGCCGTCATTTTGTTTCGCCATATTGGATTTTTCCAAAATGTTAGGTCATCCCCATATCACTTTTAATTTTTGACCAAAATTTGAAATCAATTGACAATTGAATTGAATTGAATTGACATCGATGGAATTGAGAAAACATGTGTAGTGTTAAGATGGCGCCGACTAAAGAAGCTAACTCGCGCGCTCCCGAAAAACAAATCGAAATTACATGTAAAGCGTGTAAAAAATTAGGTAGTATCTTACGTAAAGTGCAAATATTGTGCAGAGACATACCATCCTGCTTGTATGGAGCAAGCGGGACAGTTGAAGAAAGCAACATGCAAACACGTTGCCGAAGATTCTGAAGAGGTTAAGTCGGTAATCGAAAACGACGATGCCACATGTTTACTAAAAATAATAAAAGAAATGGATGAGAAAAACAGTATCCTTATGGAAAACTGTGAACTGCTTAAGCAAAAAGTTCAACATCTAGAAGAACAATTACATAACATGTGTCCAAATAAGGTAAACACTAATGACATCCAAAAAAAGAACATAAACAACATCGAGAAAAAGACCAGTGTGAAATTTCATAGGTCCGCCCCTGTCAACGTGCATGACGCCCCGCCTACCGATTTGACAGAACAATCGGAAGTTAGCGTTAATCCAGGTGGCAACAACAAAGCTAGCCTCATTGTAGCATCGCAAAGGGAAAATTCCGGCTTAAAAAAAAACGACCAACACGAAAGAGGTTTTGAGAATGTGATGTCTAAAAGACATAAACGTCAAACTCAAACCAAAAAACAAACTTTTATAAACAAAAAAAAAATATTAAAATTGGTGAAAGGGATGAAGGCAATGAATTTGAGTCATGGCAAAATAAAGAAAAGATGATTTGGCTCTTTCTGTCAAAGGTGAAACATGATATTACTGAACAAATCGTCAAAAACCACATAACCAAAAACATTGAAACACTACCTGAAGAAGTACGTGTTAAATTATGCAATCCAAAAAGGTAACAAAAGATGTTTCATGGTAGGCGTAAAGCCAGATCTCATGGAAACCATATATGACCCAAATTTTGGCCAAGAGGGTTCGTATTCGACCGTTTCAATTTCGCCCTTGGGCGAAATTTTTTAGAGAAGTACCAAGAGGGTTAAAACTTACTAATGGCATGATGCAAAACAATAATGCTCCTATTGCCAATGAAACAGCTGACCACAAACCAAATCACAACGATGACATTGTGGTTATGAATCTTAATGTCCAAAGTATTAACAATAAGGTGCTGCCACTGGAGGCAATGTTGTCTGACGTACAGCCAACCCTATTCGGTGTTACCGAACATTGGCTTCAGGGTCGTGACAAAGAAAAACTGCATTTAACTGGATATAACCTGAACTCGTATTCTTCAAGAGAAACTTATCGAGGTGGATGAACCGCCATCTTCTCAAGAGGATTAAAAGACACAGGTAGAGTCCACTGAAAAAACTTTTGAATTTTGTATATCAGAATTTGTAATAAATAAAAGAAAATGCTTGTTACTTACTATGAATAGGTCTCCTATTGAGAATTTTGATGTTTTTATGAACAATTTAAATGATTTGCTTGTTAGTATATTTTCACTGGGAAAATGTATAATAATATGTGGCGATTTCAATACTGATTTTTCAAATGCTAATAAGAATAATGCATTCCTTCTGTTGCAACTGCTTAGCTCATTTGGCCTTGCTTCACAAGTAAGAGGAGTGACTAGGGTTGGCAGGGACTCAGAAACACAAATAGATAACATATTTACAAATTTAAATCAAACAGAAGTAAACTATAAAATTCATATATCACACGTGTCCGATCATTACTCTCAAATTCTGAAAATCAGTATGCAAAAACCTAATCAGGAACCTGTTTATATTCGGAAACGTGTTTTCTCTGACAGGAACATTGTAAATTTTATTGCTTTACTTAGTGCTGAATCTTGGAATGAAGTATGGGAAGCTGAGAGCGTAGATGAAAAATATAACACTTTTTATGGAAAATTCTTTTACTGGTTTGATATGGCCTTTCCAATGAAATATTCTAGAGTAAATTCAAAATCCGACAATTGGGTAACTCAAGAAATAAAAAATTATTCTTCTTATATAAAAGACTTGTATGTCTGGTATAAGAAAACCAAAGTCAGCAAGTTTATTTACACTACAAGGCTGAGAAAAAAACATATAAAAGTTATTTATCAGACTATAATAACATAACAAATCAAAGACAGCTTGGAATATTTTTAAAAGAATTTCTAATAAACTAAAGACTAAAAGTAACGTAATAATTGAAGAAAATAATAACATAATTAGTGACCCTGTAGAGGTTTCAGCACTTTTCAGTACTTCACACTTCCATTTGAATATCGTAATGCCAATGCTCCTCATAATAATTTTGGGTGTCCAACAATATTTCTGTATCCTTTAGATCAGCATGAAACTCTTAGGTTACTAATGAACCTTCCCAATAAATTCTCAGCCGGACTGGATGAGATTCCGACAAAAGTAATAAAATATGTTGCAGAATTTCTATGTGAACCCCTGAGACATATTATAAAGGTATCTTTTTCGACGGGTGCATTCCCCACGGAGCTCAAAAAGGCTAAAGTGGTCCCTGTGTTTAAAAAAGGAAATCCCCAGTTGCTAAGTAGTTACAGACCCATCTCACTGTTATCGTCCGTGTCAAAGGTCTTTGAAAAAGCTCTTTACAACAGAATTCTCAATTTTGTTACTTCCCACAATATACTGGCCACCCACCAGTATGGTTTTATATATATATATATATATATATATATATATATATATATATATACGAGGTGTATGTCTGTCCCTTCTACAATCCTATATAACAGGCAGACAGCAATTAGTTTGCATCCTACACAATGGGAAAACACATTACTCATCCTTTCAAGGGTTGCAGCAGGGGGTGCCCCAGGGATCAATTTTGGGATCCTTGTTGTTTTTACTCTATGTGAATGAGCTCTCCGGGGGGCTTCCTGGTGGTGGCCTAGTCTGTCAGTATGCGGATGATACATCAGTTATGCTGGGGGCTCCCCCATGCCTGAACTATCGGGGTGTTGTTCGCGTGCAGTGGAGGCAATGGGCTTCTGGTGTGAGGATAACTTCTTAAAGCTCAATGCTGACAAGACAGGTCAGATCCTGTTTGGTAAAACTAAACAGAGTGAGTCACTTTATGTGAAATCGGGTGCTAGATCCATACCCATGTCGGAGAATATTAAATTCCTGGGTGTTTATTTGGACCCTCTTTTGAATTGGACTCAGCATAATAGGTCACTAATATCGAAACTAAATAGCAATTGTGCACTAATTCGTCAACTGAGGGATGTTCTCACCGCAAAGACTGTAAGAATTTATTATATGTCTTGCATACAATCAATCTTGAGTTATGGTATACTGTTCTGGGGTTCATCTACCTCTGCCATTGATGTTTTCAGGCCACAAAAGCGTGTCATCCGCACTATGTATGACCTCCATCCCAGGGAGAGTTGTAAACCTTGCTTCTCAGTCCAAAATATATTAACTGCTCCTTGCCTGTACTTTCTAGCCTTAGTAATGTACATAAAAAAATAACCAAATCTCTTTGACAGAAATCTGGATCACTATTCGTCGGAAATGAATGTTGTGACTGGGAATAGAACCAACCTTATCATTCCTCTCCATAATACCTCCTTTTTCAAGAAAGGTCCCCTATATCGGGCCGTAAAGGCATTTCAAATGCTGCCTACAGAAACAAAGCAAATTGAAAGTATTTCAAAATTTAGGAACCAAACTATCCAATATTTACGAGCTAAATGCTTTTACTCTTTTAATTTTGAAGATGTTTAAAATTTTTAATTTGTGTTTTTGTTAATTTGTCATATTTATTTGTTGACCTACTTATTAAAGTGTGGTCCTTTATTTTAATTTATTTTATTTTAATTGTCACATATATATTTTCATTGTCTATATTTCAATATAGCATATGATGCACTCTCTTATGACGTTGCTTTGTGATTGTGATCATATTGTTGGCAATAAAGTTATTCTTATTATTATGTTTTTCCTCGTCTAGGGACCCAGAAACGTGAAGATCTGAAAAAAACTCGGAGAGTGAATTTTTCACGATTACAATACTTCCATTTTACGAGGGAAGTAAAAATAGATTAACATTTTAACACACTATATCTTGAAAACGAAGCGCTTGCGGATTCCTCTTTATATGATCTTTTCTTCTTAGTTTTATGAGATAAAACATTTTGGACATGATTTAATTTAAAAGAATATATCTTTTATTTTCTTTCACATTTTTAGCTTGAAAAGAAAAGAATAAAATCAAAAACTCTGTACTGCCCAGAAGAGCTATTTTCAGGGTAAGTGTACATATATTTTTTACATATTTAGTTCCTTATTTTAGATTATTTAAAGAATACCACAGAATATCTCAACTGTACAGAAGTGTGAGCGAAACGTTTTGACAGCTAACCTTTTAATGCATAAGGAATGACAACTGCCATTTAGTTATATAAGTAGATAAAATAAATGTGAATTATTCGGAGTTTTGTTGACATTTATGTTTAGTAACAATAATATTAAAAATAACATTATTAACAATCTTTATCCAAAAATAGCTGTTCCCTTCTTAATAGAGAAATTTAAAAATTAGGACTTTTGCTACTGAAGCAAAAATTAGTCTTAAAAACAGTCGTAAAATAATAACAGATACATATTTCGTATTTTAACAATAATGTATCTATTACGTAACCAAATAATATTATATATTTGTGTGTAGACTATACTAAATCTAAAAGCAGTTATACTTTTTACACAAAAACTAAAAATAAAATATAAATAAATTAAAGACATTAAATCAAAAACAAAAACTAGCAGAAAATAGAATTAGAAGTAGGTAGCATAATAGATGATTTGTGTTTGATGTTTGTATAGTGTTATAGACATTCACATCGTTGTAATGAAGTTAAGTTAAAGCAGATACGTTATAATTTGAATAGATAGTCTATCAAATATAAAAATTAACTCTCTATACATAAATAAATGACTCAATGGATCCCTACTATACGAAATACAATACAAAGTTGGGATTTATTGAGGAATTATTTAATTTTGCATTAGGTGGATCGCCTATTCGGGGTATAATAGATCTTTGGTTAAAGCAGTGTTCTGCAGTTTATTACTTGAATTTGTTTAATTTTTTAAGTTTTTTTTGAGGTGCTTTAGGTTGGATGATGGTCAATAAAATGCACATAGAAAATCTATTGTTGTAATTAGTCGACGTTGTTCTATACTAAACGATATCAACAAAATACCCATTATCTAAATAATATTCCACAAGTTATATACTTGTAAGTTTAACACGGAAAATCACATATTTGTATATTCCTGAAAATGACCTCAGAGGTCGAAACGTCGACTAATTACCATAATAGATTTTCTATATGTGTTTTATTGACCATCATCCAACCTAAAACACCCCCAAAAGTACCAAATGAGTAGAAAATATTTTTACTTTATGTAATATTTGTTGCCAGCAAAGCAAGCATTTATTTAATTGTAATAACGTTGATGGCAATCGGGAAAACTTTTCATTTTTTATTTGAAAGATCTTTCCATCTGTAGTCATACCCAAAGTTTGAAGTTACTGTGAGGCTCAAAAACAAAATGGCGGCACATCAAATTTCAGAAATGTGAATTTTTAAATGTTAGTTTAAAAGACACTAGAAATATCGATTCTCTTTACTTAGTTTATGTCATGACACTTGATTTACTGTACTTAAAATGAAAATGTATTTGACTGATTTGTAGATACTATTTACATAATTGAAATGGTAATGATACTTTACACATTAGTCAAGTAAACATTGAAACTATTGATCATTAACTTCCATGCAGTGATACAGGTTCTGTTCGAAGTGATTTCTGACATTTTGTGACATCTCTGGTGTTATCCCATAGATCTTGTAAGCTTATTGGTTGACTGACATACATTTTTGATTTTAAGTGTGCCCATAAAAAATCCAGTGGGTTCAAATCTGGAGATCTTGGTGGCCATTCAATAGCACCCCTTCTACTCATCAATCTTCGCGGAAATGTTTGGTCTAAATATTCCCGTACAGGTCGCGCATAATCCTGTTGAGACATAGCATTTTGTGCACAGTTCAAAATAAGCTTTATTATCAAAAGGCTACAGAAAGTTTTATCGACAAAGCATGAGTTATATATAAGTTAAAGATAAAAATAAAACATAAAAAATATAAAAACTACAAAACATAGACAAGATCTGTAAAAACAATTGTATCTTGTAAAAACACTGATATACTGTACTAACTATTGGCTGAAAAACAAATACAACGAATACAATATTTGAGACGAACAATTCAGTATATGAATCATGGATTAAAGTAAAAATTCATAAAAATACAAATATTAGTAAAATTTAAAAAATTGAGAATTCAGTCAGGACAAGATATATTTAAAAATATAATTAAAAATTAAATTCATTCATTTAATGAAATAAAAACAAATAAAACAGACTCATGTCAATACTAACAATATCACACCATGTCACTATAAAATTCTGTCAGACCATAATAGGTCCTGTCAACCTGGGTGATATGGGTGACAGACTATTTCTTTTTTTGTATAGCTCAGATTTTCTGTCATTCAATATAAAATAGAACTTGCAGTACTTAACTTCTGTTTTTTTAGGAATAAACGTAGAATGAAAATGGCTCTAAAAAATTTATTTGAAATTCCTCAGAATAATTTTAAAATTTTTAAAAATGGTTTGGTATGCTATGATGACAAACGGAAAAATATGGATGTGTTAAAAGAAATGTTTGAGTCAGATGATTCAGAAGAATCGTAAGTAAATTTTTTTTATTACTTAATGCTTGTTAAGTTTGTTTGTAAATTGACTCTGATACATATATTTACTATATACAGAAAACCGAATTTCTAAATATTTAATTTTTTATGTTTATATCGAGAAATAGCAAACCCACGAAAATTCTATAGGTGTGGAATTTTTAAGACAAATTTGACGAATTGTGACGTTCGTAGTAATCTATCCTGTACAATTCTTTCCAGTCGCTAGAACTTTCACTTAATTTATTTGTTGTATCTATAGCTTCAACAAGCTCTTCAACTTTCTGCTAACGTGGATTTCCTAACTCTAAATTCCCTTCTTTAGAAATCATTATTCTTGAAGGCTTTAACGTTCATAATAAACAATGGTTAAGCTCTACTAAAACCAATTCCCAAGGTAGAGTAGCAGAGGCCTTTGCAATCAGCCAATCTTTTACCAAACTTGCTCTAAAGATATTAGGCGTGGAAACTGATCTTAATACAAGCCTCTGTTCAGCGAGCACGAGTCGGATGTAAAAACAAGCCTGATTCTCTCTGAGCTCACTCAGAGTTTAGATCTGGTGGAGTAGATGCCTGAAGATGCCTCGTGCAATCGAATTCGAAACGTCGTATAGTAATTCTAGTTTGACCCGGTCTGATCCCAGATAATGGCTTACCTTGTACGCGTCATGATGATAGGTTTCAAATGTAGATAATAAATATATTTTGGACAAAATTAATGTTTTTTTTATTAATATATGTAGTACATTTCTTCATTCTAACATAGTTTTTGTTTTCAGGTTAATTGAAGAGTTCTGTGATTTTTTACAAAGATGTCTCATAAAAGACCTAGGAAATAGTTATAGTACTGTTTGTAATAGTAAATGTAAAAATATTTGTAATTCAAATTTAGATAATAACTTTAGTATAAGCAATTTAGAAATTAAGTTACCAAAAGGCTCAGTACTCGAAAGGATACTCTCGGTTCAGATGTTGGACAATGAGGGAACTCACACTACTTATAAAAAGTTGACAAAAAGTGATTCGTGGGATGATTTTAGTTTTGTAGAAAAAGTACTTGAAGTTGTTGAAAATGAAAAAGACAGCTGTATTAGTTGTATGATCCTAGAAGCCCCAAGAAAGTATGAGAACGAGCTACACTTTTTACCATATTTAGTCTCGGCAGTAGCTAAGGATTGTTCTCTCATGATCACTTTTAGAAAGTTAAGGGAAAAACCACGGTAAGTTTTTAAAAAATGTTACAAATATTTAAATAGAAAAATCTGATAGAGCATTTCCATTCAAATAATGTACAATAAACAAAACCTGTTTTTTACTGCATGGTTACTTACTGAAATTGGTGCTATACAGGGCTGGCATATAGGGCGGTACTGCCACCCCTTCCCAATAGTTTATTATCTTGTTAGCAAAAATTCATCTTTAGTAGTTAATTGATTGACACTTGGCAAATATTAAAAAAAAATCTTTAAGGTCTGATATTTATGATGAAATGTAAACAATGTTGTAGAAAATCTCCAACCATTAACTACATTGTTTTCTTTGCCTCTTTTTAAATAATATATTGCACTTGAGATTATACTTTTAGTTGTACGAACTTTACACATCCAGCAAACTAGATCTTTATGGGCTATAGGGAGAGCTTGGGCTATTTTTTTGGGATCTGATTTCTTTAATCTTTTATCATTGAGCGATATAATGGATAAGGATGTAACGTTATATTGTTGATACTAACTTTTTCTACGAGCATGCGGAAACTGAGTAGCTTCCGCGCTCATATGAGTGCTTAAAATCCACTTTTCCGCACTAGTGCTGAAAGTTTGTTTCAGCACTGGAACTGAAAACAATACATAAGCTTTCTAATGAACATCACCGGAAACTGGATTGAAGAGGTCCAAAAACACTGTTGAGAAGTACCCAAGAAATTCAAAAATTATGATCCCACCGAACAATTACAAGACCTTTCTCTCTATATTGTTGCTATGAAAATAAGTTTTTGTTGTATACCTGTTTGTTGAATATCAGTATAGACGTCAAACTGATAATAATATAAATGAATGAAAGTTATTTGACTTTTAATATGATGGAATACCGTAGGATTATTGAAGAAGGCAAGAATATAAATGTCCAACTGTTGTCAGAAAAATCCAAATATCGTTACGCCAAAGAATTCGAAACATTCAGGAAATAGTGTACAAAAATTAAACGATTTAAATAAAGAAGGGATAATTCTAGTATACTTTTCCCACATTTCAAAAACTTGCAAACCTGCACGTTATGGTCGAGATACTCAATTTTAAAATCTGTGCTTAAACTTGTACATAATTTTGATATAAGCAGATAATATAAGTGATAGACTTTATCAAGAAAAAGTATGACAAACAAAAATCTTTTTTGGCTTTTTCGCAACTGAATAAAAATATTTAGCTTTAAATTAATTGAATCAAATATTTAATATAATTACATACCTCAACATGTAGACTAGTCTGTCTACGGAATATTTCGATACATAATATAATATAATATAACAGCCAAAAAAGATTTTTGTTTGTCAATCTAAACGCAACTAATAATCTGAACACATTTAAAAAGAAAAAGTATGTTGGTTTTTACCCAAAAAATCTAAAAGGGTACCTAATAAGAAACGATATAGAGCAATTTTTGAACGAGGTTCCAGATGATATATATTTTTGGCATGTTGGGTGGTCGTGAAGAATTAACTTAATAGCATTGAGTGGCTGTGAAAAATTAACAAACATAGAAAAAGACTCCAAGTCTCGGTCTAAGCAAATTATAATTTTACATTTTACAATAAACATGACACGTGTTTCGCCCTTCAGTCATCATCAGACCTACAAACAACAGGGAGAACCTTAGTAAATAATCTTACTCACAAATCCTAAAACAATTACTTACAAATAGAATAAAATCGATCAACGCGAAAGCTTTGTAGTAACAGGGAACGAAATTTAAACTTAATTAAAAAATACATACCACAAAGTATTATGTACACTTAGAAACTTGTTTTTATATACAATACAATACACTAAGTATTATTTTATGCAGTCTTCAGCCACCCTGGTAGTAGATTGGAGTAGAGTAGAGTATTTATTTGTGTCAAATTAATCAAAACAAAGATTGGAGGAGTCTTTACAATACAAAAACCAATACAATGCACATCTGATCCGCCTCCACTTCCAAACTGCAGCAATTGACCGTCGACCATCCCATGTCGAACCCACTGTATTATTAAGTGGAGAGTTCAGTACATTTAGAACTTATTTTGCGAACTAGAATATCCTCGTTATTCACTGTCCATTCATGAGTTTTTGAGAATACGTCCAAATCTCAAACAGCTTTAACCTTTTGAGTAGTGCTTCAATGAAGGCCCAAGATTCTACTCACTACAACAACACGGACAACACAACAGTTTAGCAATCAAAGCCGGAGTTGACTGTAACTCCATCGGACACTTTTACTTCTCAGGAATGCTCTTCTGGCTTGTTCAGTGCAAGATTTGATTTTGATAGAAGGATCCCCCCACTGGTCATTAACAATGCTTCCAAGGTAAGGCTTTTTAGCAACTCTTTGTAAAGCCTCCAGTTTGCTGTGAGGCTAGTGGCATTTGCTTCTCATTTCGTTATTATCGTTACCGAGATATTGAGTGCTAGTGCAAAGTTTTGTCAAACCTGGATTACTTTATCTATTAAGCATTGCAGATCTTCCAGATTGTCTGCTAAGAGGACCGTATTATCCGCATATCTGATTTTGTTTAGCCGTACTGCGTGGACGTTAATACCCTCGGTTTCGTTAAAGAGGGCTTATTTGAAAATATGCTTCAAGTGAAGATTAAAAATAGATAGATTAAAATAAGGGCTCTCCAGATGATCTCACTAATTATTGCCCTATCTCATTGCTGCCGATCCTATGTAAGGTGTTTGAGTCCGCTTTGAAAGCACAGATTACAAGACACTTCGAGTCAAATAACTTCTTTTTCTAACAGCAATTTGGTTTCTGTAACAAAAGGACTAGTGCTCATGCTATTGACTGTCTTGTGAGGCATGTGATTGAGAGTTTTGAGAATGGCTGCGATACTTATGCCTGTTGTCTAGATCTTACGAAGGCGTTAGATTGCGTTTCTCACGAGATCCTACTGAAGAAACATCCTTATTATGGTTTTCAGCCAGAGCTCACAGGTCTCCTAAAATCATATTTATCTCATTGGACACAGTTTGTATCTTGCAATCAAGTCACATCTATGTATAGTGCAGTCAAGTGCGTTGTGCCCCAGGGCTTTGTGCTTGGTCCTGTACTCTTTTTTGATTTATATAAATGACCTTGCCAACTTTCAATCAGCGAGAAACATAATTTTGTTTGCTGACGATACCACAACATTCACTTCTTATCTTCTTTCGCATATTGAAAACTCATGTATCTCTGAAACTGCCTCAAACATCGAAGACTGGTTTGTCACTAACAGACTGTGTATGAACAAACCCAGTCAATCAATTTCACTCTGAGTAAAATTGATGGAAGTGAATTTTCTGGGGGTAACTCTAGATACTGTGCTATGATGGAAAAACCATGTAATGCACCATGTAACCATGTAATGCATGTCGGAATAGTTTTATTAGATATAGGTTAATGACTCTTCCTTGCATATACATCTTGCTTTTGCATGTCAGGCAAAACCTTCGTTTTTCAACTCGCATCACGATCTCCATGACTATCAGACAAGGCATGGCACTAATCTAATAACTAACCATCTCCGCCTCACTAGGGCCAGGGTGGGCACTAACTATTGTGGTCCAAAGTTTTCAATTGCTTACTCTCTCATATTAGAGCCTTGGAGATGCTTTTATGCTATGTCTATTATTTTCTAATTGTATTTTATTATGATAGGTACATTTAAAACTTTTTAACGTTATTCACTAACTATTGTACATCAATTTTCAGAATTTTTAAAATTGTTATGGAATTTTTAACTGCAAACTTATGCATTTTACTTTTGTACGTTTGTAAGAAATGTTTTTATGTTGTTTTTTTATACTATTCTTAAGAAAGTCTTACATACGTTTTTATATAGTATTGTGCTTAAATCAATATGTAGGCGTTACTTTCTTTTATAATACATTGTCCTTTATTCATTTATTGTTATTTTGACTTGTAAATACAATTTTATTGTGTACTGACATCAATAAAGATCTATTTATCTATAAATAACAAAGGCGATACGATATAGCTTTGTCTTACTCCCCGTATATTCGTTATCTCTTCTGACGGTCAGGGATAGGAATTGCAATTGACATCTCGACGTTGTTAAAACAGAACCTGTAAACTAAGAGGACATTCCTTCATTCCTAGTTCTTTTCCGTTCATAAATAATGCTCAGCAGAAATTTTTAGCAAGTAACTCATCAGACTTGTTGTTCTATGATCACTGCATTCTTTAGCGTTTGGCTTTTTTGGTAGTAATATCAAAGTAAGTACTTCATTGGTAATTTGGTCCGGACCCACAACTTTTTTATATGGAGATTTTTGCATTGGTTTTACTACTTCATCGGTAGTTATAGCGGGGCAAGTATACTCACGGGTTGGGTTACATTGATTTTACAAGGAAATTGGTCATATTGCAGTGGTTTTCCGTTGCCTTCTGCATCGCAATGATCACGGGTTTTGACGCCTGTGACCTGTCAATACATGAACCGGTTGAGAAACTACTTTTCTGTCACCTCGTGCTGTTAGTAAAACATGTGCTTCCGGTGCCATACCCTATTTGCTCCGCGAGTGCTTATTGGTTATTCGCGCCTACCATGCATATCTTCAGGAAGTTCCTATATCTGCCACCTGTGATGCGCCTGTTAAGAGTTGAGCTTCTCCGCTTCTCTCCAAAGGATAAGAACTTAATATTCACTCAGTCCGGCTGACATCTGTGACCACATAACCAACAAAATAACGAAAACCGCATATAACGGAGAATTGTACATTCCAGTGGCGGCTCGTGGATTTAAGAACGGGTCAAGCGCAGCGTAGCTAGGTGTTTAGCGTTGTAGTAAAAAATAGCGCCGCAGGGGTGCCACGCAAAAGGGTTATTCTTTTTAACCTTTTTATGATGTTAATTATCCATAGCTTGGGAGCGTTTTTTAATACTTAGGGGAACTAATATAAATTTATAAGATTTTAAATATATTTTTTTGTTCTTAAAAAACAGTACATATACAGGGTGTTCCAGCGAGGACTGAACAGGGACCTATTTTCGACCTTCCTTGTATTTTGGAAAAATTCAAAATAGCCAATTGATGTATTTTTTCTTGTAGAATCCAAAAATGTCATCGAAAAAATATTTGAACTAGAAACAAAAGAGTTACGCTATGCATCAGGTGTTTTTTAAATGGAATGTATCGTTTTTTATACGATTTTTGGAAAGAGTGATTTTTTTTTTGTCCGTTCTGATTAAAAGATTTGATTTTGCGATAGCTGTTTATATTACATTTTAATGTTTTACAAACTAAAATTTTAGCTTCACCTGTTTAAAATATACGATAGGTTGGTATAGGTGATCAAGGTAAAATGAAACGTTTGAAAAATAAAACTTTGATCAAAAAAAATTGACATTATTTTAATTAAAATTGTCGAAGTTTTCACCTAAAAAATATATATTTGACTCTGATCGAAATGAAATACTCTTTTTATTTCACGAGAGATTTTTCCAGATCTGTTATGCTATTTTACAAGGGCCAAGAAACTGCAAGAGAAGTATCAAAAGAAGATTTATTGCAAATTTTCCATAGAAATATATCCATCAAAAATACAATTCTAAGGATAAAAAACCTATTTGCCAAATTAAATTCTACTGAATGGTAAGTCTTCCAAAAATATACAAAGAAGAAGAAATCGAGACCAGGCCATTAAAAAATATTTTCAAAATTAATCCACACCAAATGAATATTTCGGAAATGCAGTTCGGGAAGTTTTCAGTACGGTGGCGGTGTATTATGTCTGTTGAAGAGTTACCCGATGTTGGACTGTTCACAGGACCACACAACATTTTTGAATAAATCAGAACTTCGTTTTCTTCCAATTACCATTTGTTTCTCAAATGGTAAAGTTCTTTTTGGCAAGAAAACGAAGACCTGATTTATGAATTTTCAAAAAGTATTGTGTGGACACGCCGCCGGCGCCGTACTGAACTTCCCGAACTGCACCGAAATAGATTTGTATTCAACAGAAAATAATTTATAATGGCCTGGGCCGTTGTATATTTCTTTTTCTATCATGTAAAGTTTTATTTTCCTCAAATAGGTTTTTTTATCCTTAGAATTGTATTGATGGATATATTTCTATGAAAATTTGCAATAAATCTTCTTCTTGCTTCTCTTGCATTTTCTTGGCACTTGTAAAATAGCATAACAATCTGTAGTCTCTCGTCCAAAGAGTATTTCATTTCGATCAGAGTCAAATATATATTTTTTAGGTGAAGACTTCGACAATAATTAAAATAATGTCAATTTTTATTGACAAAGCATTCAAACGTCATTTTACCTTGATCACCTATACCAACCTATCATATATTTTAAACAGGTGAAGCTAAAATTTTAGTTTGTAAAACATTAAAATGTAATATAAAAAGCTATCGCAAAATCAAATCTTTTAATCAGAACGGACATAAAAAAAATCACTCTTTCCAAAAATCGTATAAAAAACGATACATTCCATTTAAAAAACACCTGATGCATAGCGTAACTCTTTTGTTTCTGGTTCAAATATTTTTTCGATGATATTTTTGGATTCTACAAGAAAAAATACATCGATTGGCTATTTTGAATTTTTCCAAAATACAAGGAAGGTCGAAAACAGGTCCCTGTTCAGTCCTCGCTGGAACACCCTGTACCTATATCCTAAAGTTAATTTCGATTCGATCGTTGCAAAACTGCTTACGCCTCTATATCTCTTGGATATTCACCATTGCGTTGGCATAGCAACTGCCGTAAACAAATCTAAGCGCGAAAGCCGGCGTGCGGGGGGAGTCTGATGCGGGGAATTTGATACGGCTGTTAACGGGTCGCTTTTATGAAAATGTGTTCAGCGCGCTACGTTTTTAAGTCATTATTATTTTTTTGAGTATATAAGGCACTAGTTTTGATAGAAAATAATGGTATAATTAAGTAAATAATGTGAATTTATATTAAACATACTACATTTTTATAATAGAAATGTAAATTATAAAATGCTTAATATTTTTAAAATATTTTTATTTTTAAGTAAATTGAGTGGAAAATGTAATCCCGTGACTAGCCGTCACTGGTACATTCACGAATATTATACAGTATCCAGTTCTGTGGAGCTGCACCTCATGCCAGGATAGTGTTTAAAATCCAGAAATGTATAATAATTAAACCATATTTTAAGGAGTTTAAAATTTTACCACTACCATGTACTTTCTCTGAAATATGTTGGTCCGTTTTTAAAAATTGTAAGATGTTTGATAAGAATAACTATTTCCATAACTGCACAAACCTAAAAGTTTTATACTTAAATTAGGACTAAAACTGTTTAACAAATTACATTCTGTGATTAAAGAAATTATTCTATAAGTGTTTTTACGATATACGAGTTTCTTGCTCAATAATTGCTGTTTTTTTAACTTATTGTTAAAATTTTAACTCGGCATGACAAATTCCATCACTAAGGTGTCCTTTTGGAATTTGATTTTGGTTTGATTCATGTACAAAGGCTAGACAAGGTTAAATTTTCAAATTTTGTTGTAAGCCCATTCATTTTGCTGTAAATCTTCTCGTTTTAAAGGAAAAAGAATTAAATGATGATCAAGCAATGATAGCAGTAGATTTTATTTCGGAAATGACACATATATCAAATTTGGATATAAGAGAAGTCGTAGCAAATCTAGCCCACTTCATGAAGTCGGAATTCGTTATGGAAAAGTGTCAATAGTACTCATTCTGTTTTATGGTGGAAGGGTTTGTGTACATCACAGCCGCTCATGAAAATTGCCTCCCGGATTTTGAATGAACCTCCTTCTTCTGCCTCTTCGGAAAGAAACTGGTTATTATATGGTATCATACATACCAACAAGAGAAATAAATTAACACAGCATCGAGTTTAAAAGCTTATTGCTATTCAGTCTAGTTTTTTTTGAACCTTTATAAAAATGGTAAATTTTTGTATAATCCCAGTTCATTTCTGCTTTTAGAAAAGGCTGAAAAGATTTAAGTCAAGATCAAGAGCAGCGTTCTGTGAAAGTGGAATCAGAATAATCAGGTGTTTGCTCAAAAGACTCAGTATCCAACTCTGACGAAGATCTTGCCCTTAGTTTCTTCACAAAATAATGTATTTTTTAAAATTATGTTTTTTGAAAATTGGGAAATAATACCCAAAACGGATTTTAATTATTAAAGTCTAATAGAGTTTTTTTTTGTATATTAACTCCACACAAATGTAGTGTTTTGTTTTTGTTATACATATTTGTGTGTTTTTTTTTGTGTGAATCTCTAGTTCCAATTATCTTAAACTATAGGTCTCCTTAATTGGACGAACATGAATTTTCAATGTAAATTTAGAGCAAATAAATTGACAATACATATTAAAATTTTAAAATAATTACTCCAATATTTTTTATTCACCTAAATAGCCACTAATAGAATTTCTAATTTTTTGTTTACAGGCATTTATTAGTACTTATTCTTTTTTATTTTTAGTGAAGGCATTGCCGTCAACAACATATTTGAAACGAGGTTTGGATCATTTGTTGTCAACATTGGTGTCTTTGATCTCTATCCAAAACCATTATCTACAGTCCACAAACACTATAAGCGAAATAGGGACATGTTGAAAGCTTTAAAGAAACGTGAATTACTAACTTAACCATATTCTATGTATACATTAATTTTTGTGTGATGAATTTAAACCATTACATAAAAACGTGTGATTTTAGCAAATATTAGGCTGTACTAATTTTATTTTTACTTTATACACTTTATATACTTCATATAGTGCTTTAAATTTGTATAATTTTTAGTAAATTGTGATTGACAAACGTGTAATTATCCATCGATTGATTAAAATATATTGTATATACATATATCTTTATTTTATTTATAACGTTAAATATATAATAAATGGTTAAAAGACTGAAAAATTAAACGTTAGATTCTTGAAGTTGATGGGTAAGGGCCACAAAAAATTAGGAGAAATGATTGAGCAAGGTAACTTTGTCTTGAACATTTTTCATATAAATGAGGTTCTCATCAATATTATTTCCTACCAACCCAAGAAGCTAGTTTATATTTTAGCAGCATTAATCATTTTCCTTCTCTTTTTTTAATTACGCATTATCTTAATCGTGATCAAAATTGTGCATTTATTATATAACATATAAATGTAAAATATGGGTAATAGTTGTATCTTGTTGCGAGTTAAATGTTTCAAAAAAATTTGGAGTGGTGATGACGAATTGTAATGTATTCAGCATCGGTTTGTTTTTGAGTTACCCATAATTATGTTTAGAAGTAATAAGATGGGGACCAGCTGAGCAATTAAATCTATAACTCGTTTTTCACGACCCCAATTCCATCCACTTTCCTACCACAACCGCTATAGTGACAGCTGTCCGCTAACCCTAGCTGATCACAAATCTTATATACGCCTTATCTTTCACATGTTACAACACAGATTGTACTTTCTATAGGTTCGTATTTTCGCGGAGTATAAATATCATTTGTCATCAAGGGCGTCCTGGCTCGGTGGTATGATACTCGGCTTTGTATGCGGTTTTTATTATTATTTTTTTTAACCAAGACTTATAATTACTAAAAATACGTATTAAATTAAATTAGGACTGGTTAGATTTGTTATAAAGAAAGCGGGCGGTAACACACCAACAAAATTCCGAGTCTATATTAACACCAGGATCTATGTCGTTCGCGTTAGGTTAGCCCAGGTTCGTCGATAAAATCGTCATTAGAGCTATAAAATCACACTCAAAACGTCGAAAATCAGATTTGAAATGCGCGGGACTTTTATAGTGGTGTGATTGGTGGGTGGGGTGAATTTAAGGCTTATATTTATATTGTGCTTGTTGAGTTTGCAGCTTTTTATTCTTAAATATCTGTACGAGTCCAACCGCTCGCCGAGTCCTTGATTGATCCTTTTTTTTTTAAGCGGATTGCGCTTAAGTTAGTCCTGGTTAGGTTCTTTTTTTTTTGGGTTGATGTAAAAAAGCGTATCTATATAAAAAGGTATGTCTCTATTAAAACCAAGATTGTCAAACGAAAGACTCGGCAAGCGGCGGGACTTTACTTACAGTGATTGTTAAAACACCGAGTCCCCAAATACTTCTCCGACTTCATAACTTTCCCAATAATCTTTTATTTATGTTTATAACATCAACCACATTGATTGGGTAGCATTTGTTTCTAGGCTCTAATCCTGATTTAGCCTTTTGTTGCTATCTGCATCACATCCGGTGGGTTGTCCTGTTCTGCCACTGATTCCTTGTTTAGATTTCAGTTTCGAAACACTTTATGCGCTTTAGACTTAGACGAATGGATGAATCGCCATTTTGAACAAAAGAAGGTTCTTCGGCCGTATTTGGCTAATTTTTAAGACAAATCTGTAGAATATTAAAAAAAAACTAAATAAATATATTTTTAATATATTATAATATTATAATAATAGATGAAAGATATATTTTTTACACAAAATATGGTTTCAAATAAAGCATAGCATACTTGATCAATATAACTGGAAATAAGACATTTTACACTAATATCTATCGACAGTAATGTTTTTGCTAGTGGTGGCTACCTATATCTAGAACAGAAATGTTAGAAATGATCCCTGCTATTGAAACCATAGACTGATCCGGACCAAAATATTAAATAGTTACAATTAAGATTCTGATGCGCCGACGTCTGTTTGTCGGACCTGCCTAAATAGCCATCGATCGGCATGCAACGCATTCGTTGACGCAGCTGAGTGTAGGCTTGGTAAGATGGAACTGAACTTTAAATGGTTTATTTATATTATTATTTTATTATCACTTAAAAAAAAATATATCCGAGTTATATAGGTTTATAAGTAATTGTATTAAGTTTAGGCCGTTTACAGGTGTATGCTCTTCTCGAGGCAGCTGATATTTTGGGAACTCAGCGCGAAATTTTTCAGTTTTTATGGATGGTAGTATCATTAAAGTTACTTCAACACAAAAGGTTGGAAATTTGGCAAAATTGTGAGCCAAAAACGTTATTGTGGCTTGACGCGCGTTATTCTATACATTTTTGAAACAAATGCGGAATCTATAAACTTTTCGTGAAAGAATTTCAAATGTATCAAAACTTTTGCTGGGAACGTTATGTAAATGTTAAACACACGCGTCACTCACTGGGAAAGTTTCCTGACGCAGATTTTTTAGCCAGGGCTAACCTAAATGCAATCCGCTTTTTTAAGCACATTTCTTTGTCCATTTCATAGGTTGAAAAATAAAGTAGTGATAGGCGTCACTTACCAGCGTATAAGTGACCTTAAATGATCGGGTCACTTTATTAAATGACCGGTCATTTTTAAAAATGACTGATTATCAATTTTTTATTAGTAATATGACTGCAAAATTAATCGTTCATTTACCTCTACAAGTGACCGATATATAAATGACTGTTAAACGAGGGGCAGCGCAGATGTAACTTTTTCCGGCTTATACTTTTTTATTTCGTGTGAACTGCGCCGTATTAACAAAAAAGATTACGTAACAACAGAGTGATGGGATTAGAAGGGATATTGATTCGTTTTCAGAGAAGATATTATCGAGGCACTAGCAATATGCATATGAAGAACAACGCGAGCCATGTTGTCTGATAATTTGCTAGTACGAGGTACCATTGATTTTGACGATTTTTGGTAGATTTTAAGGTATTGATCACGAATCCGAAATAATATTTTTTCGGAGGCGTTTCGTATTTGAGATATACGCTGTTAGATTTTATAATTAATAATTGAATTATAATTTGATTACATCTTTATTTCGGCAGCAACTAGTACGGCGTACCATCGTCAGTTTTATGATTTTTGGTACTCAGAAATATTTTTTAGCGCTGATCACGTACCAAAAATGATCAAAATCGACGGTGGAAATAGAGGATCCATAAAACGAAACGCTGGAAAAAAAGATTTCAGATCCGTGATCTGGAATTCTACACCTTTACCAACATCCATCAAAATCTTCGACGGTACGCAGTACCAAATAATGATGGATAACTCGAATACGAAGCGTCGTCGAAAGCGTCGGCGGTCCGAAATCTGCCAGTGTACAAAAAACCGTTAAAATCGGCGGTGGTACCCCGTACTAGAAAATTACCGTTGTCTATAAAGGCTATAAACTGAAATATTATAAATTTCGCCCCGCTGCAGGAGTACATGTGGCTCTGCGTGCAATTTTAATCTGACATAAATTTAGTATGATCCGCTGTTTATTAATCAGGACCAAAAAAAAATCTAAGTTAGGTTAACCAGAAACGCAGTTCGATATATGAATCATGATTACCGTATAAAATTACGTAAGAACGTAATTACCCGGGGATGACCTCAATAGTTGACTGCATAACTTTGCGTTAATTAATTTATTATTATAGCTTTATTGACAAGCCTGGTATTAATACGGGACAGATCAACCTAACAGTATAGATTTCGCTAAGAAAAAAGTCTGGCACCTTGTTTTAATATAGGTACCCTTTTTTACATCACCTCACAAAAATTCTAACACGCTTTAACCCAAAGGCAATCCGATTTTTAAAACACATACAAAATTATTTTATTAAAGTTAAAAAAAAACTAAAGAAAAATCAGCACTCTACCACTGAGCTACTAGGCTTTAAAACGGAAATTTAACGCACCTTGCTTATACTTCGTCGAAATAAATATATATATTAGAAAACGTTCTTTAACGGGCTGATCGAAAGCTGAACAGTTCCATAATCCATTATGATTGGTCAATATGTCACGTAACCCAACCGGAATTCTGATCAGCGTGTCACTCTCGGATAATTAAATGTTCGTCAAAGTTTCTTGCGGTTCTATGGGTTAAATGCAGTGTTGAAACATAACACTTTTATTCGCAGTACAACTGAAAATATAATTAAATGTTCGTCAAATTTTCTTTCAAAATATCTTCCAGCTGCGCAACAATTTAACCTCCGGTATATTTTATAGCTTAGAGTATGATAACAACTAAGGACCTCCATTTTGAGCTGGTAAGTCCTTAATTAACTGAGCCAAAAATCTTAAAAGAACAAGGTAAGGTCGAACTAACGATCTAAACACACGTGCCATGTAAGGCTCCCTGACGGCGAAGAAAAAGTGTTCTTTTTCGTGGTGTTTCCAAGGGCAGTCCAACGACCGTTGTGGAAACATCACTGGGTGAACGTCCTACATAACGGGCCATCCGCTGTGAGACGAAGAGTCCTAGGGGATGTGGGAATTGTGATTTCTCTGCCTGGATACGCTTATCTAATAAGTCCAAAGGCCTTGCGGTGACCAGAAAGTTCCACGGGAGTGCGCTAGCTCGGCGCCGCTTTGAAAGAAAAGGATATACGTCAATAACAGTAGAAGTTCCCCTTTGATAGTGAAAACGGTGAGTCTGAAATAGGATACAAAAATTGAAATATTTTGAAATGATGGGAAAGGGCATAGTCCCAGACGCACGTAAAGTGCTCCCGACAAATTATATAACTAGTCCTGGCTAAATATCCTAGTTGACAAGCGAATATTTAACTCCCACGCGTGCATAACCCTAAACAAAAAAAAAGAAGACATATTTATCAAAGTGACCTAACCTCGAAAAATAATAAAGATTAATATGTTGAGAAATATTCCTAATACATTAAAAAATGCCTTGTCGAAAAGTTATTCAACAGTGGTTCAACCCGCCTCAAGTGAAATTGACGTCTTAAAGCCCCGAACATTACTATTTCCCCCAAAATACGTAAAACCTAGGCAAGTATGGCTGGAGAGTTTAGATACAATAGATGAAAGAAAATTAGGAATACTAGAACTTCATCCTGATATATTTGCCGCGAATCCACGGATAGATATAATTCACCAAAACGTAAGGTGGCAACAGCTTTATAGATATGTTAGTTATGCCCATACGAAATCTAGGTTTGAAGTACGAGGCGGCGGAAAAAAACCATGGCCTCAAAAAGGACTTGGTAAAGCAAGACATGGCTCGATAAGATCCCCTTTATTTAAAGGAGGCGGCGTCATTCACGGACCTAAATCTCCAACTCCTCATTTTTACATGTTGCCTTTTTTTCTTAGAGTATATGGTTTAACATCAATGTTGTCTGTTAAACTTGCGCAAGATGACTTACATATAGTCGATAGTTTAGAGATACCAACAGAAGAAACTGATTACATAGAAGAACTGGTAAAAAGTAGGCTTTGGGGTCCTTCTGTACTTTTTGTTGACAGGTAAATAACCATATTTTTAAGCATCTTCATTAATTTGTTATTATTTAAATATTAGCCTAAAAGGATACATTTATTACTTTACACTTTACAGTGCAAAAATATAATCATTTAAAGAAAACAGCTTAGTTAAATTCAAAAATGTCTCCTTTGTAGAAATTACTACTGCACAAAAATGTTTTGAATAATGAAACCGAGATATACATGCAGATCAACTTTTACAAATGATTCTTATCAAGGGATATAAGATATACCCAGTAGAATACATCTGCCAAACTATAAGTTTAGCCTATAACAGCCCTTCTAAGAAAAGTTCTCCTATAGGCAAAAATGAGCTTTTTTTTATCGCATAATCAATTAACATATTTTGTTAACTCAGTCATTTATTATAATTTTTCACAACCATTCAAACAAAAATTAATGCCACATTTTGTCTGGATTTATCAAAGGCATTCAACAGTGTTGACCATGGGCTGATTGGTAGGAAGTTGGAGATGTGCAGAGTAAGGGGCATGGCACACATGAAAGCTTGTTACCTCATATCTTGCAGATAGGACACAGTGTGTGATTGAGTATGTCGAGAGTGGTGAAATGATTGCATCAGATCTAAAATGCATTACCAGGGGTGTACCACAGGCGACAGGGTTGGATCCTGGGCTCACCACTCTATTCTTTATACTAATGACACATTTAACATTCTGACAGGTAACATAATATTGCTTGCAGATGATACCTCACTTGTTTGTAGAGATAAAAGTAAAGAAGATTGTAACATCTCTTGCACATTTAAATTAAAGGTTCTTTGGTAACAATCTTATGTTAAAAAGACACAACTTTTAATGTACAGAAAGATTAATGTTCCAGAAGTTACATTAAACTACAAAGGCATTGACATTGAGATCATTGAGAGTGTATCTTTCCTGGGGTTGCAACTTGATGCAAGCCTTGACTGGAAGGAACATATCTCATCTTTGGATGTTAGCATAAGGTGGCATATATATGCTCTGAGGGGAATGTGAATTTGCAAGCTGCCCTCTCGGCTTAAGATTTGGAATCATTTTTTGGAGAAACGCAGTCACAGCTGTTGAAGTTTTTTTTTGAGATCAAACCCAGAGAGTTGCAATTTTTTTTGTTAATAATAAAATATTAACATGAGCATCTCTGTATATTTTTGAGAGCATAGTCTTTGTACTCGCTTCTTTTTGAACATCTAATGGCAGTCATTATTATGACACCAGATTCAAGGGTGATTTCGGGTTAGATAGGCCAAGTTTCTCTCGAAATGTTAGACACTCAATTTTGAAGGTCTGGAACAGGCTTCCAGTGAATGTGAGAAACGTGGAACCTAAAAACAATAAGATCATTGTAAAATAGACCTTAAAAAAAGCATATTATTGGCTGGAGGACTTTATGTCTGATGAGTCTGAAGGGATATGCTGCCGTACTGTGTTGTTATTTTTAATTTGTATTGCTTATGGTGCTTTTTCTCTTGTATGTTTTGGTTGTGACTGTACTTATATTCTTGTTGTGTTGTCCAATGTCTTTGTAACTAAATTTTAACTTGTATACAAACATTTTTTAAGTCAATTTTTCAATAGGTAATTATAATGTTATATTTTCTGACATGATCTACACCCCATGGGTAAATTGTGAATGATCAAATAAAGAAATACTACTACTATATGATTTTTATAAAAAGTACATACAACACCACTAAAATGTTTCATATTTCAAAACTACTATTTTGCATTTAGGACAAATTGTCTTAGGAGGGCAGAAATACCTAACTCAAAAAATTTAAACTCCTAGGAAAAAAATATACTATTTATGTATTCCATATAGTTAAAATGTTTATAATAAATTTATATAATTTATATTTCAGTATTGACATAATGCCAAGAAACATAACAGCAGCTACAGATCCTGTGAAACATTTTAACTTGATGCCAGTCTATGGGTTAAATGTCTACTCTATGTTGAAACATGACACTTTGATTCTCACTAGGTCCGCTGTAGACATAATTGAAGAAAAATTATTAACCCTTTTGCACAGAAATGACACTAGAGATGTTACTGCCAAATATAAGGTCAATCAAGTGTAAATTAATATTATTCAATTAAATTTTGTTTGTTAAATTTTGTTATTTAAATGTTCCCAAGTTTAAGATAGTCTTTTTACCATTTGAGTTACCACTACTGGTCTGCCACCTTTTAAAAAAGAACAGACCTGGAGTTTTTGAACAAATGGCTATTTCTATTTAACGGTGTAAGTACAGGGTGATCTATGTAGCTCTTTAAATGGAGATATGTACATATGTGTTTTTTTTACAGTGATTTTCTCTGTAAAATTACCCTTTTAAGATGTATCACATGTTAACCTTTACTTTGAAAATAATTATAAAATAGCCATTTATTTTAAATATTTTTTATTTTTTTTTACTTGTGAATGTAAATTGTTTTGTCCTTTTATATATCTAGACACTTGTTACTTGTACTTTTTAATATTGACATGTAGGTATTTCATAATTGTGCGATTTATTTTATTTTTTTTCTATTTTATTTTTGACTTGTGAAAATACTATGTGTGTGCATCACAAATAACTATTGATTGTTTGATTGATAAATAAAATCTATTTTGATTTGTCTAAAATGGTTTGAATCGCCATATACCATATACCACATATCTTTAAAAAGGTAATTGTATGGAGAAAATAATTGAAAAAAATATACAAGGTGCCATTAAAAATATTGGATAAAATGATTTTTCTATTAAATGAGAAGTTAAAAAAATGTAAAAATACCTTTAGTACCACAAACAGTTTTTAAATCGATGTATTTTAAAAAAATGAAGAAATAAGTTTATATTGGACTGTTTAAAACAAATATTTTATAAATAGTGAGTGTATTTTTTTTTGTCTAAAGTGGCAATAAATTAAAAAAATAGCCATTTTTCCTCTAGGCGCCATTTTGAAAACAAAATTAATTTGTGAAATATGATTGAAAAGTTAATTTTAGACTGAATAAGACAGTCTGTAAAAATATACAGGGCCCTATTTAAAATACTGGTAAAAATAAAAGTACAATTTATTTATTTTTTTTAACAGAAAAATTGTCTCTTATTAAATTATAGAAATGTCTCAAATTTTAAATTGATATCTACAAAATTTAAAAAATGTTGGCAAAATGGCTCTAAAAGCAAGACCAGCAATTTCAAAGATAATAATGTTAGAGAGCAAATAAAAACACTTTAGAGAAATTGCTTAGTACCTACTCTTTGAAACTTGAATAAAAACTTTTAAATTTAGACAAGGCTGTTCTAATCTTGGACATAATTTTGCACACCATGTATTTTTCTGCTTAAAAAATGAACTATTCAATTGCTGAAAGGTTTAAAATGCCACAATAATACGAAAACAGTATAGGGAAAATGTTCAGAATAGTCAGGAATAGCACCTGTAACAACTATATTCACAAGAAGTTATTGCAAGAAACAGCAGAAATGAAGAAAGGGATCTTATTATATTACTTTATTTTCGAGAAAATCTATCAGAGGCTGTTTCAGAGATATAAGATATGGACCACGACACAAGAGAGTTAGTTATAGAGAAGTTCAACAATTAAATGAATTTGTTTAAATTATAAGAGCAAGTCTTAATAAAGATCCAGATTATTTCCCTGAGGCGATATTGACAGCTGCCGGTATGGAAAAACTGCTATATTTGATCCAATGAAAATCTACAAGCTGTTGAGCCAGTTGTTCAAGGACGATTTTCAATATAAGTTTGGTGCGGCATTTTAGGGCATAAAGTGCTAGGTCCGATTTTTAACCTGTAGCAAATTAAATGAGTGAAGATATCTGGAACTTTTGGAAAATCAAATTGAGCACTTTATTGATGAAGTACCACATCAAACTCGGTAAAGTATAATTTGGCAACAAGACGGAGCACCACCCATAATGTTGTGGTAAATTATTCCGCCACAAAAGCATCCCATAAGACCCAATACGCACGCAAAATTCGATCACCATTAAAAACCTCATGGGAACCAAAAGCAGTGATTTTATACAACTGCGACAAAAATATTAAAAGAATCGTAGACATAGAATAGAAAGAAACTTACACGAGCCGACATATGTCGTAATATTGATTAGATTAGGATGCCAAGTTTTTGCCCCCTCCCCCCGTGGATTATAAAATGACATCTGTTTCCTCACAAGTACATAAAAAAGTATAAAACTAAAGATAAAAATATAAATATAAAACTAAAAATAAGAACTGAAAATTATGAAAACAGTAGGTATAAGATACAATACAATGTTAAAATTTAGGAAAAATAAAAGATAACAGATAAAAGATAACAATACAGCAAGTTACAGCTCAAGCGAGAAGAATTCATTTATGTCATAAATAGAATGTCCCAACAGCAAAGAAACAACTGCCATCTTAAACTGCTTAGGGCGTTGAATTCTTCTTATGTTAAGTTGATGTAAACTTTTATAAGCAAGATGTCAGAACTACTAGCAGTCATGCTCAGTCTGTGAGCGAGCAATCTTAGACTGTCAGTAGTGTCCCTAAGATCTTAGGTAGTATAATTACATTAAACACATTATTAGGTACTTATTAGATATCTATAGTAGGTATGATATAACTAACAGAGTACTTACTAAGACATCAAAGGCCTAAATCGTTATAAAAAAACCGGACGTTTCAATTTAAAAAAAAAACGCAATTTTTGCTTTAATATACAAATTTTAAGCTAGTTGGACGGACTCAAGATCTAATCACACAAACCTCAATTTTTACAGGAATGAGAGGATAGATACAACTTTTGAAACTTACCTCGTTAAGCAAGTCAAAAATTCACTTTTTTCTATCCACCCTATCACCCTTATGTAATTAAGAAAGAAATAATAATGTGTAAACGTAATGGCATATTAGAAAGCTGTAACTGTAGATCAATGGCGGCTCGCGGGTGAGAAAGTAAGTGAAGTGCAAATGAAGCAAGAAAATATCGCAATAATTTTTATCCAGAATTTTTTTGTATGTAGAAGGGGTAGAATATTTTCTTACGACTCACCTAAATTTTGTATACTAAATCAATTCTCCTATCCTTCATAACAGCAAATTTATTTATACATCCTCATAAAATGGATGAGTTGCCTTAATCTCCTCCGAAAATTCCTTTTGAATCGAAATATTGCCCAAAGAAGTAAGTCTTTCTTCAGATATTGTATTTCTTTAATAAGCTTTTACACCTTTGAGGCGAGAAACATTTTTTTCCACTGAAGCACTTGTCGACGGTATTGTCAAAATAAGGGAAAACACTTTATATGCTTTGGTTAAAATATCTATCTATATTTTCAATAATTTTTTTCACTTGCTCTTGCAGCGATATATTTCAATTACTGTCATTGGCAAAAATAAGACCAAGCTCATTTTTAGTTTTTGACTTTTTGAAAATATTTCCCCATATAACTGTAACAAATTTTCAAACGGGCCAGTCGGAAACTTTAAATTTTACAGTCTTGTAAGCTTAGTGTCATTTCCATTAAAATATGGTCCAATATTTCATGAAAAAGGGTTCTATACTTAGCCCTAATTTCTTCAGGTGAAAGCTTAGCAAGCTCACGTTTGTAATGATTTATTTCTGTAATAGAATTTGCTTTATCAAACGTAGTATTAAAAAAACGTTCATTTCTTTTTTTACAAAGCGCCTCTCGACAGCGTTTTATATTGGATATGCAAAAATGAATGTTGAGCGATTTTTTTTGAAGAACGCAAATAGTATGTCCGTGATTGAGAAAATGTCAGAAACGTGAATTCAAAATCGTTCATCTCACTTAAAAATCCTTTCGCAAGCCGGATTGATTTTTCATCAGATTTGTCACAGTTTGTAATAAATTCAAAGACGTCTTTTAATTTATTCTAGTCTTGAACAATTACATTTACTAACTTCGAATTTGAAGACCAACGAGTTTCTGTAATTATTGGTATAGGCCTGGTAGATGCAAATGTATGAGCAGGCGTTCGTTTGGCTGAGTGATGAAAGAATGAGGGAATACCACTAAGGCTTGCAAAAAAAATTCGACATTTAGAAATATTTTTAAACTTTGCTGCATCACAAGGTTAAGACGATGCGCAAGACAATAGACAAATACAACCTGCGGCGCTTTTTCTTTTTTTGAAGGCTATTTAGATGGCCAGACATCACACTTGCGTCATCGTAAACTTGCTCTTTTAATTTACGTTTATAGTCAAATTGCTCCAAAATTTGACCCAATAGAGAATATAAATTCTCCGACGTTCTGTCTGACTAACCTTCTGAATTAACGTATTTTAAAATTATGGAGCACTAAGAGGTTTGCGTAATATCAGTGGTGTCATCCATTTGCACAGAAAAAACTGTGTGTTCATTATTTCATTTTTTACATGATCATTTAAATAATCAGAAATGTATTCAATTATTTCGTTTTGAATAGTTTTCGAGCCACCAGTAAAAACATTTTTAATTTTTTCGTGATGATCTTTTAGTTCTTGGGAACTTCTCGATATTAATAAACCTAAAAGCTTTTTAAAATTCCCCCTAATTATTGACTCACTGCTCTCATGGCCGCGAAAGACTAACTTTTGTTTTGCAAGGTACAAAACTGCGTCAATTACCAAGCACATAAATAATCTATTTAATCGAACGTTTTCGTTAAAATGTATTTTATATAGTTTAGCATTTTCTTTTAAAGTGTCAGCTATAGTGCTTTGATTTTTTACAAATGTTTTTATCATTAATTCGCATTTTAAATGCTCCGTCGAGTCTTCATGTTTATGTAAAGACCTTCATATATTTAAAATACCTGCAAATCCTTCCTTATTCCACACTGAATATTTATTGGAAACTAGTAAACAAGGCCAGCAAAACAATTTTTGTAATATTTGACTACTACATAACTATTTGTACGCCGAAAACCCGGATGACAATTAAAACTCTGATCTTGTTCCTTCCATCGATTAAATGGAGTTTCCAACAAAATGCAAACCACATCCGTGATCGGATTCATCAATAATGTAAATTAATAAACCCGACACCAAATAAAGTTGTAACAACACCATAAATAAATATAACACAAAACAGCCAAGTAAACTGCAAAGGTATTAACCGGTTGCAGCGAAAATAAAAGTCAACAACCACCTCAAACTGAACGACACGTGGGTGTAGTGTACTGCGTTAGCAATTCACCAAGAGTATTGTATGGCGCTGGTTAACATTACTCTTCCATGCGTTCGACCTCATCGAGTACGCGTTGTTATGGCAACGTAGTAGGAAAATCGTAAACTAAATATAACACCTCCAGCAAAGTCGAAGCGGTTTGCGCCACTGTTATAGTTGTTATAATAAAGTTCGATTGAAAGTTTTAAGAAGACATACCGCCAACGGTCAAGTAAAATATTTATTCGAGATGTACAGTTTATTTTTTGCCAATTAGGTGAATAAATGAATGTAAAAACTAAAATTTTAAGAGATATATAATAAATATAGTTAGATGTTTGCTTGTTTATTTTTCCTGGTGCAGTAGCACTTCATCTACTTCACCTGAATAGCCGCCACTGCTGTGGATCCTAATGCCGACAGTACAACCAACTATTCAGAAGACGAAAGATATTTCTGCAAAAATGCGATTTTTCTTATAGCCAAAATTTTGATATTAAAGAAACTCGTTTTCACAATGATTTGCTATTTGCTCATAGAAATTCCACTGGTATATCATTTTTCTTTAGAAATTGACTTTTTTTTTTTGACTCATCTGTGGTCAGGGCTGAAATAGTTACTGAAAAAATGTATCAAGATACAAGATAAAAGTTACGTTTTTGGAAAGTATCTTAGATACTTTTAAAGTTTTTATTTAATCAAAAAGTAACTAAATCCCTAAAAACTAAGTTACTTTTTAAAAGTAACTAGTTACTCTAAAAAGATACTTTGTTTTCTGGGTTTAACATAGGTAGTATCACTATATTAAATACGTTATTAGTTTTTATTTAATCAAAAAGTAACTAAATCCCTAAAAACTAAGTTACTTTTTAAAAGTAAGTAGTTACTCTAAAAAGATACTTTGTTTTCTGGGTTTAACATAGGTAGTATCACTATATTAAATACGTTATTAGTTACTTATTAGATATCTATAGTAGGTATGATATAACTAAAAACAGGGTACTTACCAAAATATCTAGACTATATCTTTATAAAAAACAGAGCGTTTGAATTAAAAAAAAAAACTTTTGCCTCAAAAGTGCAAACTTTTAGCTATTTGGGAGGACTCAAGATCTAATCCTACATATCTCAATTTTTACAGAAAGTTGAACAGAGTACTACAACTTTTTAAACTTACTCCCTTAAGCAAGTCAAAAATTCACTTTTTTTATCCACCGTATCACTACATCTTCATATAATTAAGGAAGAAATAATAATGTGTAAATTTAAGGGCATATTAGAGAGCTGCTACTGTGGATCCCAATAACGACAGTACAATCAACTATTAAGAAGACGAAAGATATTTATGCAAAAATACGGATTTTTTTATAGCCAAAATTTGGATCACAATAATTTACTATCTTGCTCATAGAAATGCCATTGCCATATCATTTTTCTCTTGAAATAATAAAATCTATTCGTATGCAAATTAGTTTTGACCAATCTGTAGTCTGTCAGTCATAAACCAACAAAACAACCTAATATTTATGAAAATACTAATTTATGATACAATGATTTTTTTTGACCACTCTGTTAAACAGGGCCCCCGTAAGAGTCGTACAACGCATAGGCGCCGGTATTCAAAAATCGGGGGCTCAGTGTCTTTTTCCTTGGGAGGCATACGATGAAACAGGCCTGTGCGAAAAGTATATAATAACGATGTTAGACATCCAAATTATCCTGTCTACCAAAATAAAATTCACACATTTTTAAATTTTTTATTCGTCATTAATTTTAAACACGCCAAAGAAGGCACAAAACAAACTACCAATAAGCAAATATATACGCAAATATAAAAATCGGTAAGTTAACTCGCACAGCATTCCACTACTTACAATAAACTGACTATATACGTTTGATAACAACTAATAGTTTAGTATTTAATTTTATTAAATATTAATCAATATTTGCGTAGTCTAAAAACAATAAGTTTTAATCTTTATTATTTTCCATTATTTTCCTTCATAAAAAGGTGGTTTTATTTCCGGACATGGAATTTTGACGAATAATTACCTTATAGGATTCACACTAAAAATGTAGGAGTCACTTCCTGTTTAACTTTTGATTTTTTTTTCAAAATTTGAAGTCCATTGGATAAGTAGTTTGTAACCCTGGATTTTTCTTAAAACCAAGGTACAAGATTGCTACGCTCTTATTTAATAATTATTATTACTGTTTTATTATAAATTCACAAAAAGGTATCAAGATTACAGCTCGTGGTCAACAGAGCGTGCAATGTAGATGCCCTAGCTCAATTAACCCGGAGAGTAGGGCGTGGGAAAACTTAAGAAATCTTAAAAAAAAGAGAGAGAAACTGAACTGACTTGAACCCTATCCAATAGGGTTCAAGTCAGGGGCCAACTGTTAGTCACGGGCTTAACTTCAAGACTCGGGACTAATCCCATGTCACGGGCCTAGTTTGAAGTTAGGAGCGTCTCAGAACTTCCAGGTGCTGCTGGATTTGGTGACACCTATTGTTTACATTTTATTTTTTTTTCCTTCTTTTATACCGTAACTGATAATAGATTTTTTTTTTACTATATTTGTGTTTTATTTAACTCACTCTTTTTCTTTTAAAGTATCAAGAGGAAGCAAGTGCCGCAAAGATCAAGGGGCTTTCCAATTTAAGCCGTTCTAAATTGGTGGCGCTCATTTCTTTTTTTCTTAAGTTTTCCCACGCCCTACTCTCCGGGTTAATTGAGCTAGGGCATCTACATTGCACGCTCTGTTGACCACGAGCTGTAATCTTGATACCTTTTTGTGAATTTATAATAAAACAGTAATAATAATTATTAAATAAGAGCGTAGCAATCTTGTACCTTGGTTTTAAGAAAAATCCAGGGTTACAATTTGGCGCCCAACGTGGGGCCCTTTTGAAATTCTTTTACTTTCTTTTACTGATTTGCTTTTGCTGCTCTTTTTGCTTTTAATTTTTTTTTTTGAGCTTTTGAACTTAATGATTTTTTTTTCTGTAAATTGCGTTGTTTTTCCCTGTGAGCTAAATAGACACCTTTTTGTTTACTGACCCTATTAATTTAATTTTTTTGCTTTATCGCTGATATTTGGTAATTGATTATTTATTTGCCTTTATGCATATTTGATTATTTGAGTGATATTTGCGTATTTGATTTAGTATTTATATTTGAATGGTTATTTGCCTTTAGTAAGTGTTTATGATTATTGACTTAGATTACAATTTTTTTGGCTTACTGCTCTATTTTTTTTGCTTTGATATATTTGTTATCTCTTTTGCTTTTCGTGATATTTATTGTTTTGATCTTGCGTTTCTTTTGTTAATATTGTCACGATGGATTATAATATGCAAATCGGCTACCTAAAAAAAGACATGTTAATCTATGAACTGTCGGTTCGTGGAATTCCAGCCGATGATAGTAAAACTGTGGACGAGTTACGTTCTGCCTTACGACCTGTTTTCAATCTTGAGAAAAAGGGCAAATTATTGACTTATCCTGCTTATAAACTAGATTTTAATGAAGAACGCGAATATATAACAAAAACCTTAAAAGAATTACAAGATTCAATCACCACAATCTCTGGTGAAAATGCTAAAAATACTTTTGATAGGATTCAAACGCGGTTAGTTCATCTTTTAAATCGTGTAGATCGCATCCCTGTAGAAAAATTAAATGAGGAATCGATAAAAGATCGAGCGTCTTTAATGGGCGAAATCCTTAGTACTCTTGACAAACTAGAGCAAACATCAAAAAGCGATCCTACCTTAAGCAAAATCTTTAGTAAATTTCAAATATCTAACTCTGATTCGGATTCGTCTGAGTCCTCTGGTACAAGTGCCACTTCTAATAAAAATAAAGCGTCAGTATCATCGCGTAAGCAGTCTACGCCAAAGCATAAGCCTTCAGCTGTTTTCACTCACCCCTCTAGTACAAAAACTCAAAGAGTTGAAAAGTGGGGTCTTAAATTTACAGGTGACACTAAACATCTATCTGTTTATAATTTTTTGGAACGTGTCTCGGAATTGCGAATTGCTCGTGGTATTTCAGAAAAGGAATTGTTTGAGTCAGCTATTGATTTATTTTCAGGTCGCGCATTAAACTGGTTCCGCGCTAATTGCTCACGTTTTACTGATTGGAAAAGTTTATCAGATTTACTTTGCAGGCATTTTGAACCCCCCGATTATAGTTCTCGGTTGTTTAAAGAAATTTTAGATAGAACTCAGGATCCGCCTGAAAGCATAGTAGATTATTTATCAAGTATGAGTGCTTTGTTTAGGCGTTATGGTGGTATGTCGGAAGACGTTCAATTAGATATTATCTCTCGAAATTTATCTCCTTTTTATACTACTCAACTTAATGTGGTTAACTCTTTAGAGGAACTCGAGACAGAGTGTCTTAAACTGGAAGCTAAGAAATATCGTGCTGATCATTATGTTCCACCTTCTAGAAAACGCCATAATCTGGTTGAACCAGATTTAGCTTTCATAGCTTCTGGCGATTATTCTCCATATAATCCTGTAGCATATGTTGCTTCTGATTCATCCACCTCAACAGCAACTCCACTTCCCTATACAAATAGTACCCCTGTTGTCGAGGTTATTCAACAGCCTCCAATTGTTCCCCCAGCCAATCGACCTTCTATCACTTGTTGGAGTTGTAAGGCAACTGGCCATGTGAGTCGCCAATGCCCCCAAGATCGTAAAGTTATTGTTATCGCTGTGGTAAAGCTGACGTTACAGTCAGATCTTGTCCCAAATGTTCAGTTTCGGGAAACGGTTTCCGGGAGAGTCGATAGGTCGTAAGATGTCTCCCACTTCAAATATTCTATCGACCAACGACACTTTTTTCAATCAGCCCATTTTAGATTTTATTATTTCTCACGCTCATGGTGATGAACGCCCTTATTTAGAAATTTTTGTCTTAGGTCATCCTATTTTAGGTTTATTGGATTCAGGCGCTTCTCGCACTATTGTTGGACAGTCTGGCTGTAAAGTCTTACAGAATTTGGGTTTAAAAATCGTTAAACAGGAAACTAGATGCACCGTAGCTAATGGCAGCAGTTGCGTCAGTAGTGGGTTTGTTCAAACTCCTGTAACCTTGTTAGATAAAACTCGTATGGTTGATATTTTGGTCATTCCTGAGCTTTCGCACCAACTCATTTTGGGTATTGATTTTTGGAAGGCCATGAAGATCGTTCCAGATTTAAGGAAAGATGTTTGGCACTTCGCCAGTGATATAGGTTCTTCAGAGATTTGCTCCGTCGTGGATGGCACTACACCGTCCCCAGATGATAAAACTGCTCTGGATGCATTGGTCAAGGAGAAAATCTCATTGATGGGTTCCGATCTTGGCTGTTGTAAAGTAACTGAGCATATCATTGAACTTGAGCCCGGTACTAGGCCTATTAAACAAAGGTACTATCCTGTTTCTCCTTTTAAGCAGAACATTATTGACCAAGAAGTTGACGAAATGTTAAAACTTGGTGTCATTGAACCTTCGAAAAGTCCGTGGTCCAGCCCCGTGTGTTTAGTCAGGAAAAAGGACGACAGCTACAGATTTTGCATCGACTTCCGCCGTCTTAATGAAAAGACGAAGAAAGATTCCTATCCAATTCCTTATATTTCAGCCATTTTAGATCGGCTCCGAGATGCACGATTTATTAGTTCCATCGACATTAAGTCTGCCTTCTGGCAGGTCCCTCTTAGTGAGTCTTCTCGAGAACTTACCGCCTTCACTGTCCCTGGCAGAAACCTTTATCAGTTTCGCCGCATGCCTTTTGGGCTAACTAATGCGCCAGCTACCTGGCAACGTATTGTGGACCGAGTTCTGGGAGTTGACTTAGAAAATAACGTCATGGTCTATTTGGACGACATAATAATTATTTCGAAGACATTTCAAGAACATTTGAGAATCTTGAGTCTTGTTTTTGACAGATTGAGGGAAGCTGGTCTAGTTGTGTCTCGGGAAAAGTTTAATTTCTGTAAACCTGAACTAAAGTATCTTGGATACATCGTGGATGCTCGAGGACTGAGACCAGATCCAGAAAAGGTACAGGCAATAGTGAATATACCACTCTCTCGTAATATCACCGAAATTCGCAGGTTTGTTGGGACTGCTTCATGGTACAGACGTTTTGTACCCAATTTTTCAACTGTATTAGCCCCTATCAGTCGGCTTACTAAGAAAAATGTTAAATGGGAATGGACAACTGATTGTCAACAGTCTTTTAACACCATAAAAGAAGCTCTTGTTACAGCTCCAGTTCTTACCTGTCCCGATTTCAATAGAACTTTTACTCTCCAGACAGATGCTTCATTCTTTGGCTTGGGTGCTGTTTTAACTCAGCAGTTTGACGATGGCGAAAAGGTCATTGCTTACTTATCCCGCTCTCTTACCAAACAGGAGATGAAGCTAACCGTTACTGAAAAGGAGTGTCTTGTCGTTATTTGGAGTGTCGAAAAACTTAGGCATTATTTGGAAGGTGTTCATTTTAAAGTCATAACCGATCATCATTCGTTATTGTGGTTGCATAACCTTAAAGATCCACAAGGTGTGGTGAGAGTGTCAATGAGATCGAATCATCTTTAGATTTTTCTAGAACATCAGACAGATGGTACCGTGGAATGTTGGCGAGGTTAGAGGATCACCCTGAAAAATATCCTTGTTGGCGAGTGGAAAACGGCAATTTGTATAAATTTGTCAAGTCAGCTAATCCTAACTTTCCAGATCATTCTAGTTGTTGGAAGATCGTCGTTCCCAAAGATAGGCGAAAGGAAGTGTTCCATCGTTGCCATGATAACCCAGCTGCGGGTCATGTTGGAATTTTTAAGACATTTTGGAAGGTAGCCGAAAGGTTTCATTGGCCAAAAATGAGGGCCGATGTGGCTAAGTATGTTCGCTCTTGTAGAATTTGTGCTCAGAACAAAATAGAGCAAAAACCTCCGGCAGGTTTAATGGGTAATCGTCCTGAAATCAAAGAGCCTTGGCAGTCTATCAGCCTTGACTACATTGGGCCATTGCCTCGTTCAAAACAAGGCAATACACACATTTTAGTAGTGACAGACTATTTCAGCAAGTTTGTCGAACTTTTTCCTTGCAGATCCGCTACCGCTAAGTCCTTGATTAAATTTGTTGAAGATCGAATTTTCCTCGTCTATGGAGCTCCTCAATTTCTAACTTGCGACAACGGGACTCAAATGAAATCTAAAGAATTCCAATCTCTTTGTGACAAATATAAATATTACCCTAGAGCTGATCACACCGAGCGAGTTAATCGTATTGTAAAAACCATGCTTCGTTCTTATGTACAACAAAATAATCACCGAACTTGGGAAGATAACTTATCTTCAATTGCTTGCGCTATTCGCACGTGTCGTCACGAAACAACAAGTTATACACCTTTTCTAGTTAATTTTGGTAGGGAACATAAACTCTTCGGTCCAGATTTTTCAGACAGCATTAATAGACCCGATACTGAGAACCAGGACTACGTTAGAAAACGAGTTGAATCATTTCAACGGCTGTTTCAAATAATTCGTAAAAAAATTGAAACCTCTCGGCTTAAAAGTAAACATCATTATAATTTGCGTAGACGTCCTGTTAGTTATACTATTGGCCAACAGGTTTGGCGTAAAAATAAAAGTTTATCTGACGCCGCGAATTATTTTAGCGCTAAATTATCTCCCGAATTTATAGGTCCTTTTATTATTAAAAGAAAAACTGGAACTTGTACATATGAGCTCGCAGATGAATTTGGTGTAAGTAAAGGTATTTGGCACGTTCAAGATCTTAAACCGGTGCCAATCCAATCTGAATCTGATTGTCCATCTAACTAATTTAGAAAGATCAAAACAATATATTTTTTTTTATTCACCATATATTTTATACTGCGTATTATTATAGTTTGTATTTTTTTTCCTTTTCTCTTTATAATTTTAAGTTTAGGGTTAGAAACACTGCAATTTTTTTGATAATGTAAGACTCGATCAGAAATTAATGCTTTTGATTCTTTTAAAATTCATCAATTCTGACTGTTTTCCCAGACTTGATTTATACCCCGATTGTGACTTTTTTTAACATGGCGTGTCTGCTTTGTATACCAGGCCTTTTCTTGCCATAGCAATGAGCGGTACTACTGCTATTGTTATTTAGTTTCTGGACAAACTTATTTCTCAGAATAGGATAACATGTTTGTCTTTAGTGGTTTATTGAAGTTTTTCTTATACAGTATATAATTATTAAATTCGGCAAAATTAAATAAATCCAACAATTATATTTGAACTGATTTTTTTTTGGCGACATCTATGAACGAACGCTAAACTTATACCATTTACTGAAAATTATTCCTTTATATCTTGAGTTCAGATATAGGTACAAAATTAACTACTTATCGAGAGGTGACACTGTGTGTACCGAAATTTGCTGCAAAAGGTGTTGAATTTATATTTCGCTTAAATATGAACAATGTAACCGCTTCTAATAAGAAAACTACTAATATCTAAATAAATCAAACCAACAAGGCGTACATATTAATCACTAAACTTAATACTAAAGTAGTAGTATAACAAAATTAAACTGTTACAAGTTTTTTGGTACTGGGTTTTTTATTTATTAGGCCGCCATTTATTCCGCCATAATGGATTTATCAGTTTATCTCTATATAATACTCTATTTGACATTTGACGTCAGTCGGATAAGTAGTTTTTGAACTATGCCGCGTACAGATAGACAGATTGAGTTCATTCTAATTCTTGATTTTTGTGCAACATTTGAGCTAAATTGGACAATTAGGCCACCATTTTGTTATGCCATATTGAATTTTTACCAAAATATTATCAAATTTCAGGTAAATTGCATAATTGGTTTTATTATAATATAATTATTAAATATTTTTTTAACATTACACTAGGCCGTCATTTGTAACCCTTTAACCATGTATTAAATTTTAGTTTTTGTTTTTTCTGTTTCATTACAAAAATTAAAATCGACTACACCCGGGTGTTTTAAAAAACATCCGCTTTGTAACAAAATAAAATTTAAAATTCAATGACTTTATTTAGTTATGCCGAAACAATAAGAGCTATTTGATTAAGATTTCAAAAACCTCATAGGTATCCAAGGGCTATAAGTATTCAGTAGTTCCTACTTTAACCACGGGTAACTATAGGGCATTTGCCCACATATATTTATAAAAACCTTTTTTCTTGGAATGATCGAAGGAATCATTTTTGTCCATGATTAATGCTGAATACTGTAAAAATATGGCCTTTAAATATCTATGAGGCAGTGGCGGCTATTCGGAGGAAATAAAGGAAGTGCCTCTCTTCACTTTAAAAATCAGTACAATATACTAATTTTCAATATTAAATCTTTTCAATATTAAATCTAAATCATTTCATTAAAAATTATCAATAATTGCAATGTTAAATTTAATGCATTTCTAGTATTGCCGTTGGCCGCTCGTCAGAAAAGTAGAGACAAACACAAAACGAAATGATATACCTGCGCGTATTAAGCAAACCCGTATGTGCGCATACCGCTCCGGCAGCAAATTCGTTTGTGTTCATCCACCAACGGAAGAGCCACGTGCGAGCTGGTAAAAATCTTCCAGCGAGAAACGAAAACAGTGCCTGAAAATAACGCATTGCTATGGCAACGAGAGTATCTCAGTCGCGCATCTAGGGAAGAGCCGCAGTTTAACGCTTCCGTTCGTATTGTACTTAAAGTAGATCGCGGCGATCGCGCTTCATTCAGTATTTTATCTGCGGTCTTTTATTTTATTCTTTGGAGGAGTGGCATGTGTGTGTGGTTGAAAATGAATTCTGTTGGGCCCGTTAGTGACATTTTTTGTAGTTTGTTAGAAACTCCATTTTCCCGTTGGAAAGAACATGTCAAAAAGGACCTTTTAATTACGAGTCGACAAACAAGTGTGCTGACAATCAGTGCTTAAAAAGATATTAAAAATTCTGGAAAATGCTACAATATTCATTTCAAATATTCTTGGTCTTCTGAATTTAAGTGGCTGTGTAGCAGTCGATATTTGCAAAAAAAATTTTGCATGCGGTGCTCATTTTAGACCTCGTCTGTCCTGCTTTTCTCTAACTAACACTTCCACTGCTATGAAGTTGTACCAAATCTGAATCAAACAACTTTTACTATTTCGGAATAACTAAAGAAATGATAATTTTTTGACTTTAACACCAGGGTTGAATTAAATAATGGGGCCTGGGGCTAGAAGTATTCAGGTGCCCCTGAACCGGGCGAGGTTTTCCAGAAGCGCCCTTTAGAAATAAACACATGACTCGAAAAACAAAAATTATTAGGCTTTAAATATTTGGGGCACCTTGGTCTTGTATTTTGCGGATAAACTACTTTTTCCGCCTTGCCGGTCCCCAAACATGTAGATCCTACGCCTTTTCAATATAAAATCACCGCAAAATGTCGTGCGAGTTCTGTGCTGGGACCCCTACTTACGACGACGACGGGGCCTGGGGCTATGCCCCTATAGCCGTCCCTTTAATCCAGCCCTGTTTAACACCCTCTATCTCGAAAAACAAACATCTGCTGCATACCCATATTTAAATGAACTTTTCGTCTTATTTTCTTATAAATAGGGTTGCCATACGTCCGTTTTTGAAACGGACAGTCCGTTTGTCCGGTCCGTTTTAGTCCGTTGTCCGTTATTTTTATAACCTTTTACAACTTAAAAAATAAATAAAAACTACCAAAACAAAATACGGTCCTAAATATTATATTATTTTTTCAAGTGCATGGCTTCATCTATGTGTAGTAAGGTAAGGTATAAGGTTTTCGACACTGGGATAGATGGGATTCCCCTATATAAATCATTGTAAAATCATTTGTTTTAATATATAAATAAAGAAAGACTTAGACTAAGACGAGTTAGAGTCGAATTTTGCAGTTAGAAATAAACATATTCAGGTAAGGACTGTTTTTTTTAATGCTAAAATGAACCTAGTTAAATTTATTTTAACTTTCTAATATGTATAGTTATTAGTTAGCATGGGTTTTTGTTTGATATTTTATTATAGTAAAGCTAAAGCATATTATTTTTTTTAGCTTTAATATTTAACAATGGGGAAACGCAAATGCAAATATTCTGCGGATTTAGAAAAAGACTTTTCCTTTATTAAAAAAGGCAAATTTGAAAACATGGCCAAATGTGCAATATGTAACACTGAATTCTCGATTGCTCAAGGTGGTCAGCATGGTATCACTAAGAAACACAAGACAATTTCTAATGCGACAAATATAAGCAAAGTTGTAACTTCATTTTTCAAAAAAGTGGAACCTACAGATAGTGATTTAATTTGTGCAGCAAAAGAAGCAACTTTCGCTTATCATAGTGCTCAGCATGATTTTAGTTTTAATTCGTCTATCTGTACCTCAAAACTAATTAATAATTTGTATGATTCAAAATTTTGTAGCGCCAAAACTAAAACTGAAGCAATTATAGTTGGTGTTATTGCTCCAGATATTTTTAATGAATTATTGGGAAACATGCAACTTGCAAACTTTATTACCTTAACTATTGACGCTTCAAATAGACTGGATAAAAAATTAGTTTCAATTATGGTAAGGTATATGTTTGAAAATAAAGTGTATACGAAATTATTAGAATTTCTTGATTTGCCAGGCGAATCGTCAGATATTTTAACTGACTATGTTTTTAAAACATTAAAAAAACACAAATTAACTAAAAGAGTAATTTGTTTTTGTGCTGACAACACGAACACGAATTTTGGGGCTGCTAAAAGGAAAGGCACAGGAAATGTTTTTACTAAATTACAAAATAAGTTAGGTCATAAATTGATAGGAATTGGATGTGCTGCACATATTGTGCATAACTGCATACAAAACGCTGTAAATAAACTTCCTCTTTTAGATATTGAATTTATTGTTGTAAAAATATTTAAATACTTTTCAATTTATACAGTAAGAACAGAAAGATTAAAAGAATTTTGTGTATTTGCGGAAGAAGAATATAAAAAAGTCTTTAGTCATTCTCTACTAGATTTTTAAGTTTACTTCCTGCAATTCACAGAATTCTACAAATATTTGATAGTCTTAAATCTTTTTTTTTATCCGAAGAAAATTGCCCTAATATTTTAAAAAATTTCTTTGTAGATCCTACAAATGAATTTTTTTTTTGTTTTATTCATGGTATACTGGAGCTCTTTAATCATACAGTATTAAAAATGGAAGCAGAACAACCCACTGCAGTCGAAATTTTTGCATGGTATCAAGATTTGGTAGCAAAACTAGAGGAAAGGCAAAAACAAAGATTTGTACCATTCTTGGCTCAGCAATTTTTAAACAAAAATAAAGATCTTGATTCCCAAAAATTGCTTCTTGTTATTGATAATTTTTACCAAAACTGTTTGACATATCCGAGTTTATGGGAGCACAATTTTCACGAAATAAAAAATTTTGAATTCACGCTATTAAAGAGAGAACTTGAATGGTCTGCTATAAACACTACTGCAGGAATAATTAATAGTCAATTTACTAGCAATATACTTATTAATATTGATGATTTATTTGATGAAATTACTCAAGTAAACAACATTTTAAAAAACAAAAAACAAGATTTGGATAAATTAATTATTCCTGCAGAGAAATGGAAAACCATTTTTGATAGGTCAGAAGTTAATAGCTTATTAAACATAAAAAAGATGGTGGAATTTACATTATGCCTGCCTGGAACATCGGCTACGGTGGAAAGGATTTTTTCTTTAATGAATAATATTTGGAGACCAGAGAGGTAGGCTTGATGTTTCAACGGTAAAATCCTTGATTTATATAAAAGTTAACTCAGATTTGGACTGTCTATCCTTTTATAATAAATATCATCTGAAAAATATCAGTGGTTTAAAGAAGAAGTAAAAGCCGGTGAAACATCTGCTCTCTGATCTGATCTCGAAATATTATTTAGGTATGATTAATTAACTTTGGGTTTTGTTTTCTATGGTTACTTAATTCCATTTGTTTACTGAAAAAGAGTTTAATATGTTTACTGATCATAAAATAAATATATTATTTATTTTTAATAATTGGTTTTGTTTTATTTACAACCAAAAATTTCCCGGTGCCCAGCACGGCGCCTAACGTCCAAAGCTTTTTTTTGTCAAATATTGATCAGGGCCGTCCGTCTATTATTTTCTTAAAAAATATATGGCAACCCTACTTATAAAGAATCTCGTTTTAAAAGTTGGCGCATTTTTTTAAACACCCTGTATATTACATTAACTTTCTAAACTTAAGAAAAATAAAGCGAACAATGAACTTTAAAAAATATATGTATAAACTAAGTTCTTATTCGTAAAAATATTGTCTATATACGTTTTTTAAAAGGCGGCAAAATATTTCCGGCACGCGGGCGCCGATAGCCCTTACGGGGGTAGTGCTGTTCTCGATTTACCAAAATTGTCATTTGTATAGTTGTTTCATAAAATGTTTCACTAAACTAATAAAATATGAAACTAATATTATTATTTTATTAGTCTAGTAGGCTGATCGAAATGGAGTAATACCTATGTCTAAATATCTGTTTATTGCGAAGATACATTTTCATACCTTTACGCACCATATGCCCTATGTGAAATGGCACGAATGTCCTGACAGTGCCTGACACTCTTATCAATTAATGCGAATTAAGAGAATCCCTATAAAAATTCTACAGGTCAAATAAGTGTTCTAAGATAAAACGCATCAAAGGAAATTTTCATTGACCTTATTTCCACGAAACGAGAAAGGATTCTTGCGGCATGGTTTTTTTAGTCCGTTCTCACATTATTCAATGCGAGTAGCATGCAATGTAGAGACCGTTGTTTAAGTGGTACCAATTCTGTGGTATTGAACCTGTATCGTAATGACCATAAAAATTCTAACATTTTATGTTTAAAGAGAGTTGTATTCAATATAATATTTTTGATAAAATATATTTATATATTTAACCTAAGCGAAAGAGGTGGGAACAGGACAAAATGACTGAAAATAAAAGTTTTGCTTGATACAAAAATATGATTTAATAAACAGAAAGAATAATATGAAATTGAATACTGATCAACTAGAAATTTTGGAAGCTATAAGAGAGATAAAATCATTCGGGCTTCATTGTATGTCAATGAAAATATTTGAAAGCTTACCCACTACTGTTTTAAGCTGTTTAATTAAATGTCTAAATAATAGTTTTCAAAGAGGATATTTTCCCGATTGCCTTAAGACAGATTTAGTAATACCAATACATAAAAGAGGCAATGAAGGATGCTCTTCAAACTTTCGCCCGATATCACTATTACCAACACTCTCAAAAATAATAGGAAAAAGTCTTGTCATTGCTCACTTAAACAAGTTTCATTTACTAAGTGTAAATCAGGTTGGTTTCCAAAATTCAAAAAGTACTGGAGATGCAATCTTTCCTTTTTAGAAAAAAAATTATTCTCGTTTAAACGATCATGATATAGTTGCTGCTGGTTTTTGCGATTACTCGAAAGCTTTAGACTGTGTAAATCATGAAGTTCTCCTCAAAAAGTTAGAGTGATATGGATTCCAGGGTAACTGCTACAACTGGTTTAAGTCATATTTAACAAATCGGAATCAATTAGTTAGCGACGAGAAAAGATGTCTAGTTCAACTACAGTTTCTTGTGGGGTGCCACAAGGATAACATAAACGGAACTTTTACATTGTTTGCGGACGACACTATTATTGTCTGGCGCAATAAAAATGAAGACCTATTGAAAGAAAATATCTCAAGAGATCTGATCTTAATTAAGAAATGATGTGATGAGAATCACTTTAGTTTTAATATATCAAAAACTAATGTTTTAACGTTTAAGTTTACCTTTCATAAACAGGACATTTTTGGGAATACACATTGATAATAACTTGAAATTTATTAACCACATAAATAAACTAAACGAAAAAGTTGCAAAAGGCAGTTATGCCGTTCGTGTTGTTTCAAATGAGCTCAACATTACTGCAAGGGCGCTTACCTTGGTAATTACCCCCGCCCCAGACACCTAATACCTAATATTGAAAATTATTTTCCCTCTAATATTTTTAACAGTAAAATAGTAAAGGGAAAATTTGATAAATATTATTGTGATAATTTTTCAATGTATGAATAATATTCGACTGATATGGCAACAACGTCTCCCACACGTAAGGCGTTTGGCGGTCTTACCCCCTCGCCACTGTGAGAATTTAGAACGAAAAAATGCTTTTGTTTTGTCTATTGCAGTAAAATAACTAAAATTTGTAATTGCAAGGTCTCCATTTAATTTTCACAAGGTATGTACTGTGTATTAGATATATTATCGTCATTTTGAAAGTATGAAAAGTTACTATTTTATTTCCAAATATTCTATCATTACTTTTCTTTCTGAATTTTAAAAATAAGGTTAAGTACGGCTAAATAATAATTCTTTAATTTCCTAACTTTTGTTTAAAATTTGCTTAAACGGGTGTCCACATCCCCCCCCCCACCTCCCGCTGCGAACCACTACCCTCTCCAGTCCAGAGTTTTGGAAGCGCCATTGCATTACTGCAACAAGACTAACTTACTTTTGTAAATTCATACCTAACCTATGATATAGCCTTTTGGGGCAATACCTACTAACGTTGTTTAGTCGGTATTGGGTTACTGCAGCCAATAACTTTTTAATTCTACTTTTATTCTGCAAAAACGGGCTGTTCGCGCAAATATCGCAATAATTTTTTTTCCAGAATTTTTTTATATGTGGAGGGGGTAGAATATTTTTTTACGACTTACCTAAATTTTGTATACTAAATCAACTCTCCTATCCTTCATAGCAGCAAATGTATTTATAACATCCTCATAAAATAGACGAGTTGCCCTAATCTCCTCCAGAAATTCCTTTTGAATTGAAATATTGCCAAGAGAAGTAAGTCTTTCTTGAGATATTGTATTTCTTAAATAAGTTTTTACACATTTGAAGCCAGAAAAACTTCTTTCCACTGAAGCACTTGTCGACGGTATTGTCAAACTAAGGGAAAACAGTTTATATGCTTCGGTAAAAATATCTTTATTTTCATTAATTTTTTTTCACTGGTTCTTGCAGCGATATATTCCAATTACTGTCATTTTGAAAATATTTTCCCATATAAATAAAATTTAGCAGAATCTACAAACATAAAAATGTAAGTTTTCCAGAGTCTTGAAAGCTTAGTATCATTTCCATTAAAATATGGTCCAATATTTCATAAAAAAGGGTTCTATACTTAGCCCTAATTTCTTCATGTGAAAGCTTAGCAAGCTCACGTTTGTAATGATTTATTTCTGTAATAGAATTTGCTTTATCAAACATGGTATTAAAAAAATGTTCAATTTTTACAGAGCGCCTCACGACAGCGTTTTATATTGAATATGCAAAAATCAATGTCAAGCGATTTTTTTTGAAGAATGTCAAATAGTATGTCGGTGATTGAGAAAATGTCATTAAACACTAATGCTAGAAACGTGAATTCAAAATCGTTCATCTCACCTAAAAATCCTTTCGCAAGGCGGATTGATTTTTCATCAGATTTGTCACAGTTTGTAATAAATTCGAAGACGTCTTTTAATTTATTCCAGTCTTGAACAATCACATTACTAACTTCGAAGTTGTAACAACACCATAAATAAATATAACACAAAACAGTCAAGTTAACTGCAAAGGAACTCACCAGTTGCAGCCAAATCCGCGAAAATAAAAGTAAACAACCACCGCAAACTGAACGACAGGTGGGTGTAGTGTACTGCGGCTGCAATTCACCGAAAGCGTTGTATGACACTGGTTAACATTATTCTTCCATGTGCTCGACGTCATCGGGTACGCGTTGTCATGGCAACACAGTAGGAAAATCGTAAACTAAACACCTCCAGCAAAGTCGAAGCGGTTTGCGCCACTGTTATAGTTGTTATAATCGTTCGATTGAAAGTTTTATAGAGACATGCCGCCAACGGTCAAGTAAAATATTTATTCGAGATGTACAGTTTACTTTTTACCAATTAGGTGAATAAATGAACGTAAAAACTAAAATTTTAAGAGATATATAATAAATATAGTTAGATGTTTGCTTGTTTATTTTTCCTGGTGAAGTAACACTTCACCTACTTCATCTGAATAGCCGCCACTGGTGTAAAGCTGTAGCCCCAGACTAACACAAACCACTTTTTGTGAAATATAAAACTTTAACACTTACCTGCCTTTTAATATTTGAATCTGTATCTCTCATACATAAAAAACATGGAGATTTAATAATTGAAAGGAACTTTAATACTGAACAGAATTTGAACCTCTCACTACCTATCCCCAGAACAACTTTAGTAAAATATTCAATTCAATATATGAAAGTAAAAAAATGTACAACCACCTCCCACAAATATTTAGAAATATAGAATCTCTTAAATTGTAGTAAAATGTAGCTTGGAGGCAAAAGCATATTATAACTTACAAGAGTTTTACGATGATAGTTTGTGAGCTACCATATATTTGTTTTTTTTATTACTCATATATTTTAGTTCCTGTGACTAAAATCTGTACTTAAAAGATTTATGTCTCTTTTATTATATTATATATTTAATGGTGGATTTTATTATGGTTAAATTTGTGCCTTTTTGTATAATATGTAGTTATTAAGTTTATAGTGTTAGTTTATTTATTTTATTTTTTCAATGGTTAGACCCCAATATTCTTACTTTTATACAGCTTACTTTGTTGACAAGGACTATCTGTTTTTTAACAATAAAGTATATGTGCCTTTGAGTTTTTATTATCAAAATTAAACTAGCCTTAATTTTCTCTTTAAAGCAAAATAGTACGTGATAAAAATAGTTAACATACAATGCATAGGTTAAGTGCCGAATATCTGTTAAATATTTAGAAACATTTTAAAGTTTCCTAAATTTCACAATTTTACGTTTTTACCTTTCATATCTACTTTTACCTACGCCACAGCCTATACCTATTTATTTAAATTCAATAATGAATCTATTATTATAAGTATTAATCATTTATTATACAGTGAATACAACAGAAACAAAATCAGAACCTTGATATTGCACATATTTCCCCCATTTGTCAAAGAAAAATGTTGGGAATAATAACAAATTTTTTAATTTTTTCTAAATATTTAACTGATATTCTCAATTTAACCTATGTGTTAAATTTTATGTAATATTTTTTTCAGGTGAATATGATTTTATCCTCAAATGAAAAATGGTGCTGCTTTCAGTAGCGGTTCTTCTTCTTCTCTTCTCATAATTCGATCGATCGGTCGCGGCATCGCGTCGGCATGCGGAAGTTCAGTTGTTCAGAGGTCGCGCGGTCGATATTCTAACTCGATATTGTTTCGGACGTTTTTAATCGATAAAAATTGTTTTATATACTGTTTTTTATAATATATATTTTTTTATTTTTATGATCCATGTGTGAGTAGGAAATAAAATGTTGGTAGTGACTAATGTGAATGTAGATGAAATAAAATGTCGGTAGTGCAAAAAATTAAACAACTAAAGAGTGCTAACTAACTTAATTTTGAGAAAATAACCGAATTCAAGGTAAGTGGTCGCAATTTGCCAGAACTTAGTATACGACAAACTAGTAAAGACAAAAATGAAGAGGTTCATCGAAACTTTCGCAAAAGTATGTACGATTTAGCTAACTGGATATGTGATTGTGAAGTCTCTAACTCATTTTACTGTTATGTTTGTTTGTTGTTTTCTAAGGACTCGTCGGACTCATTATAGTGCAAAACGGGTGTTAAAGACTTAAAAAATTTAAAAGAAAAAATAAAAAAACATGCGTTTTCTGCAGATCACATGAAATGTTCGGTGAACTATGGTACGGTCGGAAATGTTGATATTCGCACTCAGCTAGACACAGCTTATAGAAAATCGCTTAGAGATTTTAATTAATATATGTATCCAAAAATCGTTATATTTTAAACAAAACTATAGATTGTTTCCAGGGGTTTTTGGAGGGCTTATAAATGTTGTTGAGGAGTTAGGCCAAGATAGATTATCCGATTTAGCAATGTTAAGTATCGAGAAATCGTTTATAATAAAATGAATGTGCCTGCAATTTTAACGAACGTGTCATTCAGAATTTTTCCAATTCTAAAGAACGAAGAGTAGACCTGAACTTCAAGAGAATTTAAAGCTCAATTTAAAGATAAGATATTCATTTTCATTTTAAGGATGCCTATTTTTAAATTTGTTATTGACCTCCCAAAATAATTCACCACGAGCCGCCACTGTTTAAGTATCTATTTGTATGCGTCTGTTTTCTATACACAGAATGTCCTAATGTACCATTTTCCTTCCTTTGAATACATCTAAAAAGAGAATCATCCCATTATATTCAATTTCCATTATGAACTTGATATTATGATATTGTTAATTAAGGTGGTCTAGAAATATAAGGAGATTATCCTGTTCATGATGTCAAACTAATATTAGACGTGTCAAGGTAGCTTTATACCTTGAACTTTTGCAGAGTTGTTTTTTTGCAATTGGGCTTGCTTCACCCTAATCGTTAATTTAAGTCAGATGTACATTTCTTAAATTGTTCATCTAAATATCTCCAAATTTTCTACTCGAAGGTTTTCAAGGATGCTGAACACGATTCTAAAGCTGAAATTGAAATACCAAGTCCCTTTACCCCTATTGGGGTTAGTTTTAGCTTATTTACCCTGTTTTCAAATTACTCGGGGGGTTTTCAAGGACGCTGAACACGATTCTAAAGCTGAAATTACTTTAACCCTCCCTCAACCCTATTGGGGGTTAGTTTTAGCTTATTTACCCTGTTTTTAAATCATTTATGTCAATCACTCCAAATTCTCTACTAAAGGAGTTTTCAAGAATGCTGAAAACGATTCTGAAGTTAAAATTTTAACATTAGCCCCTCTTCAGTCTTATTAGCGGTTGATTTTAGTTTATTTACCCTTTTCCTAAAATATTGGTATAAATCACATCCAATTTTCTACTCGCGGGTTTTCAAGGTTGCTGATCGCCATACTGAAGTCAACCCCCCTTCATTCTTATCTAATAACGTGATAAAAAATTATATTTTATTTAAGGGTATTTAATGTAGAAATAGAAATAATAAAGGAAACTGATTAAATAATGTAACGAAAGGATTTTTATCAAATTAAGTGTAATTTTTCCGGGGGTTGTGAAGGGTGCTGATTCCATTTTTGGATTCAATTCAAAAATATATACCCCCTCTAGGGTGTTTCACAACTATTTCCTTGGCGATTTTCAAGGATGCTGATTTTTTTTTTGGAGTCAATTCAAGGATATGTACCTTACTAGGAGGTAGAAACAAGGGTTGGAAAAGGTGAAAAAGCAGTTTTTGCCCCTATAATTTTCGATTTTTACACTTTCACCTCTCCAACCCTTATTTCCACCATCTAGAGGGGTACATATCTTTGAATTGAGCGCCGCAAATATTGAATCAGCACTCTTGAAGACCCCTGGGGAATCACTTATAAAGGCACAAATCCGATGGCACGTGAAAATTCGCACTTTCACCCCCTCCAACTTCTATTTCCACCCTCTAGAGGCGTGTATATTTTTTGAGTGATCCCAAAAACAGAATCAGCATACTTAAAACTTCCTGGGGAAGCAGGTTTAAAGACTCAAATCCGATGTCATGTGAAAATCGCACTTGCACCTCCTCCAACTTCTGTTTACACCTCCTAGCGGGGTGCATAATTTTGAATTGACCTCATAAATGTAGCCAGCTGCCTTGAAAATCCCGTAGAAACAGTTTTGAACACCCTCTCCAGCTCCTATTTCCAACTCCCTAGATGGAGTCATATCTTTAAATTGACCCCAAAAATGGAATCAGCAACCTTGATAACACCCGGGGAAATTACATTTAATTTGTTAAAAATTCTTTCGTTACAATATTTAAGCACTTTTTCATTTATCATTTCTATTTTAAATACTAAGCGTATTGATAAACATGATATAATTTTATATTACGTTATTATATAAGAATGAAGAGGGGTTGATTTTGAAATTTTGACTTCAGAACCGTGTTCAGCAACCTTGAAAACTCCTTAGTGAATAATTTAAAAACAGGGTAAACAAGCTAAAATGAATACCCAATAAGGGTAAAGGGGGGTTGCTGTTTCAATTTCAGCTTTAGAATCGTATTCAGCATGGTTGAAAATCCCCCGGTAGAGAATTTGGAGTCATTTACATGAATGGTTTAAAAACTTAAATAGGCTAAAATTAAGGTATTTTTTCCACACTTATTTAGTTCTGCACAGAAACCAGTACGGCAGATAGGAATAACATATGACAAATATGACACTTAGGGAGCTTTTATGTGAAAACAGAACAACAGCAATCGAAAGTACATGAAAATTAACTCTAGATGGCGCGTTTAGATTAAAACAGCTAAAATGTCGCTTAGGGGCTTCTTGCATAGAGCCCTTTAAATTGTTTCTTTCTAATACATATTTCATGATCCTTAAGACTAGTAGATATGAATCGTCCAGTTTCTTCAATATAGACGTCACCACAGGAACAAGGAATTGCATATACCTCTTCCGTTTGGAAAAGAATAATGTCTACTACCAATGTAACAAGAATGGTTCCCATGACTGGTCTTGCAAGAGCTGCAGCGGTGTTCAAACTAAACGTATATCGTTCGGAGGCACTACTCGAATAATCCCACTTCTAGTGGAGGCAAACGAAGAAATCGTGCAGCCCCTCTCCCTACTCATCCCACTCAGAACATCACACAGGAATCCAAATTAACAATTTGGAAACTGCAGGTAATGCGACCATTAATGATGTGGTTTCCCTCATTTCCCAGGTATTAACACTGCTTTTAGATCAACAACAAAAGACTGATAGGCTCCTGACTGAATTAAGAAATACCGAACAACAAAAAATCGATAAACTTGAAAAGGAAATTATGGAAATTCAAAATCAACTGTCTACTAATAACAGTCCTCCCCCCCTGTCATCCACTATGACCCCCACTCCACTCTGCAGTCAGGAGGTCATTATACATGAAACCTATGAAAGGCAGTTAAGAGCTAAAAACGTTATTGCATATAACATTCAAGAGAGCACATCACAGCTTTCTGCAGAAAGGATTGACCATGATAAAGCCCGCTTTGTGAGTCTACTTGGAAAAATGGATTTAAATACAGATGTGGATTTTCGAGCATCAAGGATTGGGCGCATATCAGATAAACCGAGGCCTTTAAAAATAACTTTTGCTAACACAGAATTAGCTAAAAACTGCTTAAGAAACAAACACAAACGTAACGGCTGTAACATAAAGCTAAAAAACGATCTTACTCAACTTCAGCGAGATCAAGTAAAGAATTTATATAAAGAAATGGATAGAAGAAAGGAAAATGGAGAACAGAATCTAGCTGTAAGGTTCAAACGGGGGATTCCGTGCATTGTCACAATAAATAACAACAGTAATGATAGCAATATTTTAGTGGGTGGTGCCATAAACTGACTTGCAAGGTACATTCCATTGAATATATACTGTCAAAATGTGGGAGGCATGAAGACTAAATTAAATACTTTTAAAACAGCAGTTCTGAATTCTGGATACGAGATCATACTAATTGTGGAGTCATGGTTGGATGGTGATGTTGGTGATTCGGAGATGCAGATTGACGGATATAATATCTACCGAAGAGACAGATCAGCGGGATCTAGTGAGAAAAAACGTGGTGGTGGTGTCCTAATTGCAGTTCGTGCAAATTTAAACTCGAACTTAATTCATAATGATAACCCCTCAGTTGAGCAAATTTTTGTATTAGTTAAATGTAGGTTTAAGGACATCATTATTGGAGGCTTGTATATACCTCCCAGTAGTGATGATGGTAAATACGTAGCACACTGCACAACTGTGGAGTCGTTGCGTCAGGAATATCCAGACACTAAGCCGCTCGTTTTCGGAGATTACAATCTACCAGAAGCTACATGGTATAACGATAACTTAGGGACTCTAGTTAATTGTCCAGTGGGCTCTTCGGCTGTCCACGTAAGTGAATCATTTGGGTTCCTTAATTTATTCCAAAATGTCACCATACCTAACAAACGTAATGTATACCTTGATTTAATTTTTAGCAGTTTTGAATCTTTAGATGTGCGTACATCAGTAGATGCTGTACTCCCAGATAGTCTTCATCATTCTGCCTATGAATTTGTTATAGAAATTGTTCCTTGTAATAATATATTGAAGCAGGATGAAGAGTACTGGGACTTTAGGCAAGCTGATTTTGTAGGTTTAAATGGTTTCTTTGCATCGGTGGATTGGGATGGTATGATAAATCACTCTTCTGATGCCAATACCGCGACAAACACCTTTTACGACATTGTTAATCGGGGAATCCAATTGTTTGTACCGCGCAGACGATTTGTTTCAAGCAATTTTCCAAAGTGGTACTCTACAGAGTTAAAAAAATGCATTGTTGATAAAAAGAGGGTACATAAATTATATAAAGAATCAGGGTTATACCACCATTATTTACACTTCTCCGAGTTAAGAACAACATGTATAAAAACCTCAATTACTCTATGTTATGCCCAACATCTTGCGAGAGTTGATGCTGATATAAATACCAATCCGCGCAATTTCTGGTCATTTGTAAATCAAAATCGTTCATCATTTAGTTTGCCATCTACAATGTTTTTGGATGATGTGAGGATATCAGGGGGTGTAGACATAGCTAATGCTTTTGCAGCATATTTCTCAACTGTTTTTGCTAACCAGAACACTCCTGTACCCGATTATATACCAAATCCTCATGTTAACATAGACTATCGATTGTTTTCAGTATCTGAGATTTTTGAGCAGATCAATGGATTGCCTGATAAATTATCTTCGGGAACGGATTGGATTCCGAACTATATGCTGAAACGTTGCGTCTGCACCTTGTCCCAGGCTCTCACTATGCTTTTTAATGTTTCATTAAAGTTTGGTCAATTCCCGGATACATTTAAAGAGGGTTTTCTGGTCCCAATCCACAAAACCGGTGATAAGGAATCTATTAAGAATTATCGTAGTGTCTGTATCCAATCTAGTATTCCTAAGTTATTTGATGCACTCATGTATGGGCAGCTTTCGTGTTTATGTAGAGAATTAATCTCAAATTACCAACATGGTTTTGTGTTGGGCAGATCTACGGTCACCAATTTGGCTGTCTATCAGTCGCGTCTGCTGAGCGCCTTGGAGAGGAATGTTCAGGTAGATTCTATCTACACGGATTTCTCCAAGGCGTTCGACAGAGTTAATCACAAGCTACTATTGGCTAAGATTTCAGCTTTGGGTTTCGGTGAACATCTTGTTCAATGGATCGGGAGTTATTTGCAAGGGCGGACGTACAAGGTCAGAGTTGGTGGCTTCAGGTCTAACCCAATCGCAGCCGTCTCGGGGGTGCCTCAAGGCACACACTGCTCTCCCTTATTGTTTAACCTTTTTGTTAATGACGTTTATAATTCTATACTGCTTTCTGATTTTTGATGTTCGCTGACGATCTTAAAATATTTAAAGCGATTGAATCCACTGTCGATTCGGATGCCTTACAGTCGGACCGGGACCGATTTGTGGAGTGGTCGAGAGTAAACGGACTAGCTCTTAACACTAGTAAATGTAGTTACATTAGCTTTTTTAAAGGACAATTAAAATTCAATACATATTATAATATTGCTGGTGCGCCTCTGGATAGAGTTAACACAGTGAAAGACCTTGGAGTGATTTTTGATTATCGTCTCTCATTCAGTGACTATATTAATTCAGTGACTGCTAAATCAAGCAAATTGATACGTTTTATCCAGAGAACCAGCGGAGATTTATCTGTTAATTCATTAAGACTAATTTATTGTACTCTAGTAAGATCTGTACTAGAATATGCCTCTGTGATATGGTCGCCAAATTATGAAGTTTATAAGTATAGTATAGAAAAAGTTCAAAACAGATTTCTCAGGCTATGTGCCTATAAATTAAATATTATCATTGTTGATCATAATTATGAACACATCCGTAGTATCCTTAAATTAGATAAATTAACCAACAGAAGAACTGTTAACGATGTGAGCCTATTGTTTAACCTCTTAAACGGCCGGGTGAGATGTCCAGCTCTTCTACGGCTGATTAACTTGCATGTACCATATAGATCGCTTAGAAGAACTGAACTTTTTTATATTGAACACCATAATACCAATTTTGGTTTCCATTCACCTATTACAAGGGCAATGAGATTTGCGAATCAGCATGAAGAGCTTGACTTTTTTTCATCTGGCTTGAATTATGTAAAAAGAAAAGCCTTACATATTTTGAATATGTCACTGTGATGTGATTTGCTCATCGCCACATAATGCGGACTTTCTGTTTAAATGGGTCTCAAATAGTTTCTAAGTAAACATAGATACTCTTGTAGTATAGTACTTTTGTAATAAAATGGGATGTACAAGTAAAATTTGCAAATAAATAAATAAATAAATGTCCTTTGGCCATCGCAAACATTGTCCAATTTTCTTGTATGTGTTGAAGATTGTACGTATGTTGGCACCGGTGCAGTAATCTTGTGTGTGGTTCGGTGTATAAATAGAAGAGCTACACTTCCTATCGGTAACTCCTTATTATTTTCATTTTGTGGAGTAGGATTATTACATTTACTAATCGACCGTCTAATATCCTCAATGCAATATCCAGTTTCTCTGTTTCTGATTGTAAAGAATTTTGGTCAAGATTTAAGAGGGAATGAATATTCCGCTGAGGATATTAGACGATCAATAAGAAAATAAAATAATCTTACTCCACGAGATGAAACTAATGAAAAGTTGCTGGTGAAGGTAGTTCTTCCATTTATACACGGAACTATAGGCAAAATTGCTAGGTTACCTTATTATATTACATTGTTTCTAGGCTTAAGGAATATGAACGATGTAATCGAAAGAAACAAACTATACAATTTTCTTTATCTGAACACCAACATTTCAATGGACATGTCATAAATGTAAAGTTCTTGCATTAGTCTCCCGATTGCATTTTTACGTTTCCTACACAGCCAGCGCGACAGGTCGCGCTCACCGGTTAGGTTAGGTTAGGTTAGGTTAGGTTAGGTTAGGCCAGCGCGACAGGTCGCACTCACCGGATCTAGGAAACGGAATGCTTCATTGTGCAGTCCGTTTCCTAGCAGATGAAATGCACTACCTATACACATGCACGCCGCGTCCATCCAACAACTAACAACTGCTGTATTGTGAATGTGTCGCTATTATTATTTTGCAACAATTTTTAGTCTAAAGAAGACACATTTTGACAATAAAACGTAACTTTATCTAGGCTAAATATTCAACTACAAAAAATACGAACAAAATCTAACGTGGAATATAAAACAATCAAAAATAAGAATATTATCAGTGTGTATTACCATGACCATGACTTAGAGCGTTTGTGGTATTCTGTAAAATGTTTTCTATTAATGACCGCTTTTCACGAGGTCTCTTCTTGGAACTTATTTCGTTTCTGGATGGCCGGCCCGCTTGAATCGCTTTGGCACCTCTGTAAGCAGATATTCTTCTAGAAACTGAGGTTGGTTGCGCGTTAATTCTGCGAGACTTCTTTTGATGAGTAAACGAGGAACATAGGGCGTAGAATGAAGCTTCGCTATCCATGTTCTTCATCTGCTTATTGAACTTCTTGACAATAGGCAACAGTGTTGGATGAGAATCCACGAAGCTGCTAATTTTTTCTAAGTTGTTCTTGAATTCCTCCAGTTCAGCTGGTCCATTAATCTCAGTATCGTTTACTTCAACGGAAAAAATATTTTCTTCACTAGGACTCGTCTCATTAAGACCATCTTCCATTTCTAATGCCATGGGTTTGTTAAAGTCAGATGGAATCTCGTTGTCTTTTTCCTTATCCATTTCTTTGAAGAAGTTAGCACTACTGACTGTATTTCCAAGTGCCAACGTGGCTAGTTCTATTTTATCTTTTAATAAAATATGAGGAACGTTGTGCAGCTGGACACCAGTATTATATACAGCGCACAAATGTTTGCAAAATTTTCCTCCCGCCCCTTCTGGACAGTCACACACTTCCAACCTTGTATTTACTTGGTACAAAAGTGTCTTATCTGTAGCTGAAGTTACTGTAAATTGATCCTCAGACACTTTTATGACACGGAGATCTAACGATTTTTTTACAAATTTCGTAAAATAAATTAGCAGTTTGTTATCCCTGGAGCTAGCATGACGCAACAATTTTTCTTTGTAGAAGTCTTCCAGCGAGAAACAAATGAATTCTACTAAGGATGCTGCGTTAAAAGCCTTACATCTTTGTAGTATCAAGTCCTTAAAAAGTCGTATTGATACTTCTACTAAGTTGTTTGTATTATGGCCCCTATTGCACAGTTTCTTTCGAGAATAATGGCACCAATCCTGTCTTCTCTGCCACATATTTTCGAAATATTGAAGAAAATTTGTATATCTGGCAATTTCACTGTCGCATAGAGCCTTCTTGAATAATTCGCAATCAATTTCTTCCTTGGCATAAAGAATATCACGAACATGTAGCATAAGCATACGACGATCTTCTTTTGCAATTCCATGTTCTGATTTCCACAACCACCTCCAAACAGTCTGCATTACGTGAAATGTGCAAAGCAGTAGTGCAGACTCTGGAAAAACTTTCCTTATCGCATTTCGCTCTGCTGCACTATCGTCGGTCATGAAAACTGAAGGACAACTTTTCTCATAAAATCCCTCATTTCCAAGCAGCTCTTTTAATGCTTTGAAACAATATTCGTACACTTGCTCATTTTGTTCATAGTGAATGATGCAACCCAATGGAACTCCACCTATTTTACTAGCCCCAAATAAGAAAGACACTACAGATCCACCTTGGTCACAAGATCCACTTGAATCGACAAAAACAATGTCAGTCGAAAATGGAAGCTGATGGGCACGTAACATAATCGGAGTTAAAATTACACAGCAAAAGGGTTCAGCTTTTACACTCAACTTGAAACCTTTTCCTTCTAGCTCGAGAGCTTTTTCATGCAACTTCTCTATTATACTTTTGCTAGATCTATCGCCATAGTTACGACTCCTGAAACAAACAAGGCTATATAATAATATATTATGTAGATAGGTAATACCATAACCCTAGGCCTAGGTAACACCAGAGATGATATAAAAGCTTAAAAGAGAGGCGGTAACATTTCTTAGGGTCTGGGGAGAGGGGGAAGAGAGGAGAGGGAGGTCATCCAAAATATACCAGAAACGTTGCCAAGTATTTACGTCAAAGTGAACACTATTGACAGGCAAAAGCTTCACCTTTGAGCCTCTATCCTCTCTAGAAACTCATTCTTAAAGCACACTTTAAAAAGGATTGTCAAATTTACCTCCACTTTTCATACATGTCATAAATACTTCGATCCGTAGGGTTTATTTGAGCATTTGCAAGCACTTCCACTAATTCGTCAACTGGCGTAGCTGCCATAAGGGAAGCCCTATGAAACGCTTTTGCTTCACTCGGAGACATGCTGTCTTCAAAATATTTCGTAAAAAGGTCTTTTGTTTTCGAAGAAACGCGGAGAAAACTGAAAGCTTCAGCCACGTTTGTTCTGTGAGAATGATCGAAATTAATCTGAAAAAAAAAACAGGATGAAAATAACCTTTTAAGAAAAGAAAGTTTATAGGATATTAGGAAGAATCGGCTTGTCCTGAGACCCTCTCTGGTTTGTTCACCTTTCGAATTTTTGGAAGACTACAATACTTTATACCTACGTGAAAACAAAAATCGTGTACATCTCTATACACCCTGCAACCAACCAAGAACCTACATTCCAGAATTCCGATCGTCAAGCGGTTTTTGGAGTAAAATGACAAAAAATTGAATATCTTTTTAATCCACTTACCACAATCACAGTATCCAGTCCTTCTTTGAGGTACGTATCTCTGTATCTGCTGTCCTTGTTGCTCTTTTTAACTTTCACGATGATTTTCGCAGAGCAATGTTTATTTCTATTTCTGGTTGTCTCCTTCTTACGTTTTTTATTTTTGTCGCTATGTTGGCAGAAGAAATCTTTCCTATATTCCAGCTGCTTTAAATTATTGTAGGTTCTACCTACTATCCACTCTGTGGACGTGACTTCTGAAAATGTTTTAACCCACTTCTTACAACTATCATCTAACGTCTCGTTACCATCTCGCACGAAACACGTTTGAACAATCACTTCTGAATCCTTTGTTTTGTCAGATATAACTTTATAAGTAACACCAATTGAATTAAACGCGATTTCTATTTGTTCGATATTCATTTTGTTAACAATTTAAATGTTCTAGGTTATAAAGAAAGCACTAAAAACGTTATTCGGTAATTAACTGCCCTTGAATTTCATCCTGACGCAGTGACATAAACAATAAAACGCGGGAACAGAAAATATGTTACGCGTCGCGCATATCGGTTAGGAAATGGAGTGTTTCATCGCGGCATCTTTGCATTCCGTTTCCTAACCGGTGAGCGCGACCTGTCGCGCTGGCTGTATAGGAAACGTAAAAATGCCTCCCGATTCTATAAACGGACAAGAGAATCTATTGAAATTTATAAGCATCTTAACAATTTTAATAGAGATTCGGGCTTCGGTCTGCGTCATACGTAGTTGTGATCGGTGAACACAGATCGACTATAAATACCCGGCCTAGGTCTCTTGGAGTTCATTCAGTATTCCTATCACGTGAAGTAAAGATCTCTGGAGATGCCTCGTGCATTCGAAGGCGAAACGTCGGAAAGTGATTTCTTAGTTGACCATAGTATGCAGTTATAAAAAGGGGTAATATTGGTAGCATTAGTATGATAACGAATAATAAAAACAGTTTATTCAATAGTTTTGAGTAATATTTTTTAAGATATCGTCATGTTGCAGTCTCTCACCCCACTTCCTCGAAAACAAAACGAGTTGCCCCCTGCATAGTTCAGATCCTGGTTACGCCCTTGATTCTCTTGCTACTTATTTTTATACCAGTTTCAGAAATTGTTGCTCAATTAATAAACATATAATATTTATCCCAGCTGCTGTTGGAATTTCGATTAATTATTTCCTATCCTGTTTAGGGATTATTAAGTTTACCAGAATCTAATTGTTTTCAAATTAAATCAATACTGAATTCCTGTAACAAATAACTTTTGGTTTTTTTGATTCACCGCTTATATGTGCTTGGGTAAAAAATAAAACATCCACAGACAAGCAAATATATTCTTGTGTGATTGATGTGTTTTTTCCAAAGGACACTGATTTAGAAGTAAACACACTACGTGTATCATCACTATTGTTATTTCATAATAATTAATCATTTAGCCTTCAGTGTTAAACATAATCTGCGAATTCTAACAACAAAATATAAATAAATAATACGTACATAGCGTAGTACTTTCCATTTCCATGAGTTTCGGTTGATTCATTCGAAATTAATTACGGTTGTTATTTCTTTCTGAAAGATTTATGTACGATGCTGAACTTTAGGATGATCAGCAGACAGTGGCGGTTCGTGTGTTTGGCTTCAACGTTTTTGTTAACGTTTCCGATTTGCTGATGATACAGCCGTTATTTACCAAGCGAAAACTTGAAATTCACCAATGATAATGACGGCAAACGATTTTCCTCCCTGCGAGCCTTCTCTCACTGTCCCAAAAAACTAAAATAAATTTCAAAAGTTGCTAAAGCCTGCCGTCTTAATATCTGGTTACAACTAATAGATAAACTGTATTCTTTTTGTCGTAATCGTGAAAAATCACACTCCTAAATTTTTTTCAGATTCTAGATCTCTAGATTCTAAAAAACAAAAGTTGAGGGTCATATGGGTATGAAACTTTAACATTTTGGTAAAAAATTTCTAAAAACTACTTATCCAGTTTACTCCAAATTTTATACAAAAAGCGTAGAAATGAACTTTAACATTTTGGTACGAATCCAAGATGGCGCAACAAAATGGTTGTAACTTTAAAAGGTCTTTCTCTGTCTCGGCTAGTTGTTTTAGGGTTTGATGAATATGTTCTCTTAGTAAAGCTTTACTAGCATTTCGAAGTATGGTATTAGTTTCAAGAGGTTCGTGGGTTCGGGAAGGGTTTAAAAGACACAAGTATATTCTGTGCAACGTTTCGTAGATGTATTTCTACTTTATCAAGCACTAAAAGACACAAAGCACATTTAAAAATCAAAATTACAGAAAACAAATAATACTCCTACCTGAAACCTTTTAGCATCCATGCACCCATATTTTTAACTTCATTGTACAATAATAAATATAAACTTTGTTTTTACGTACTTGAATGAGACATAAACTGTTGTAAATACTCGCGCACTGCGTGTTGTCGAGGAACTGAGCAGATGGTAATTTCAAAATATTTGCAAAATAAATAGATGTTATACTTTTTTTACGATCCCATTCAAATTTAAGAGCCTTGACTCTTTATGTCAATGTACGGGTAAATTGATGCTTTGGGGTTGGTTACAAAGAAATTATAATATGATACAAACAATGACTAATACATATAAAATAATATAGAAAAAAAAATACAATACCGAACAAAATAATAAATATCGATATACATTGTAAGTATTTTTAATTAAAATTCAATAAAAATGAAATTAAAAATCATGTAGTAGGAATAAAAGATTTTCCCATTATATCTAGACATAGAATACTTTTTGTTTTACATGTTTTTGGTTGCTTTATATTTGTCTAACACATTACTATATATAACACTTAAATTTTGTGTGTCCGATCTTAGATTTATTGTATCATTTAAATAAATGTAAATCATTTCGCCTATATTCCGTTTGTACCAATTAGCCTCTCTATCCAAAATGGTTGTATTGTCGAATTGAAAAATGTGACCAGTGTTAAAACGATGAGACGCTAACGCAGTTTTATCTTTTTTTGTTTGATTATGGTTTTGCAGTCATTTTTGTGTTGGTTTATTCTGTCGCCCAAATATTGTTTGGTTTGTCCTATATACTGTTTTCCACAAGAACAAGGGATGTTGTAAATGACATTGGACTGTTTATTAAAAGCTGTTTGATCTTTGATTTTGGTATAAAGGAAATTGGTTGTTTTGTAGTTGTAAAAAGCTAGTTTTACGTTAGTCTTATTGAAACAACTTTCAATTTTTTGTGACAAACCATTAATAAAGGGAAACTTAAAAAACTTCTTGTCAGATTTTTGATTGGTTGATTCAGTTCGGATTTTTTTTAATTTATTGATGCAAATGTTTGAAAAATTAGACGGATAGTTATTTAATTTTAAAATATTCTTAATAATTTTTATGTTGTCATCGTGGAAAGACGGGTGACTAAGGGTTATAGCCCTATGTAGCATTCCTGTGATGGTACCAATTTTCTGAGAAATAGGATTGTTTGAGTAGAAATTCAACACTCTACCGGAGCTGGTGGGTTTTCGAAACCAATTGGTTTTTAAAGTTCCGTCGTCATTTCTAATCACCTCAACGTCCAGAAAGCCAAGTTTTTTGTTTTTTTCAACTTCAATTGTGAACTGAATATTAGAGTGATATCCATTAAAGTAGTTTAGAATTCCGTCATACTCATTATCAGGAACTGCAGTGATGGAATCGTCCACGTATAAGAAAAAGAAAGGAACTCTGAAAGGTAGTTTGCTCAACACTGTAGCCACTAGGTCGTTCATTAGAATGTTAGCTAAGATAGGACTTAACGGATTACCCATCGCGCCTCCGTCTAGTTGCAAATATATGTCGTTTTTAAAAGTAAAAAAACTAGAATCAAAGCAAAAAGCAATCATTTCTAAAAACAGTTGTTTAGGTATGTCAACATAGGCAGATATGAATCCCCATTGCCTACCAATAACATCCAATACAAGTTGTTTGGGAATATTAGTAAACAATGACACTACATCGAGTGATACAATTTTATGATTAGGTGGTATAGTTATTGTCTTTAAGAGTTCAACACACTCAAATGAGTTTTTTACATTAAAAGGATACGTTGTGGTTACCGGCTGTAGTTTTTCATGCAAAAAGGAAGCCAAATTGTAACATGGGGTGTTGACGCAACTAACAATGGGTCGTAAACTGAAATTGTCCTTATGTGTTTTTCTTAGTCCGTAGATTTTTGAGGCAATGGAATTGTGAATTTTCATTTTCTTCTCATCCTTTTCGTCGATACATTGGTTTTCTCTAAGCAAGGTCACAAAAGTGTTGGCTTTGTCTTGGAATTTTTTAGTCGGGTCCTTTTTTATGAGAGTGTAAGTTTTGTTGTCGCCCAACATTTCTACCATCTTTTTGTCGTACGAACTTTTTTCCATTATTACTGTCGAGTTTCCCTTGTCAGATCTTCCTACCATTATCTCCGGATGGTCTTTTAAAAAGCGTTCTGTTGTTCGTGTATCTTTAAGCAATGTATTATACGACTTGAAAGTTTGATAATTATTATAGAAATTGGTTATTATATTGGTGGTTTTTCCCCTAATACTGTTTTTTTCCTCGTCGTTTATTGGCTGGTTAGAAATACAATATTCTAAGTCCTTGATGATTGCTGGTATGGGAATTTCCTTTTTGCTTAATGGTAGACCAAATTTTGGACCAAGGGAAAGGGTTCTTTTTACTTCATCAGGTAAACTGATTTGTGTGTAATTGAAGATGCATTTTTCGTTAGGATTTACCATTGGTTTCGAAAACCCACCAGCTCCGGTAGAGTGTTGAATTTCTACTCAAACAATCCTATTTCTCAGAAAATTGGTACCATCACAGGAATGCTACATAGAGCTATAACCCTTAGTCACCCGTCTTTCCACGATGACAACATAAAAATTATTAAGAATATTTTAAAATTAAATAACTATCCGTCTAATTTTTCAAACATTTGCATCAATAAATTCAAAAAAATCCGAACTGAATCAACCAATCAAAAATCTGACAAGAAGTTTTTTAAGTTTTTTATTAATGGTTTGTCACAAAAAATTGAAAGTTGTTTCAATAAGACTAACGTAAAACTAGCTTTTTACAACTACAAAACAACCAATTTCCTTTATACCAAAATCAAAGATCAAACAGCTTTTAATAAACAGTCCAATGTCATTTACAACATCCCTTGTTCTTGTGGAAAACAGTATATAGGACAAACCAAACAATATTTGGGCGACAGAATAAACCAACACAAAAATGACTGCAAAAACCATAATCAAACAAAAAAAGATAAAACTGCGTTAGCGTCTCATCGTTTTAACACTGGTCACATTTTTCAATTCGACAATACAACCATTTTGGATAGAGAGGCTAATTGGTACAAACGGAATATAGGCGAAATGATTTACATTTATTTAAATGATACAATAAATCTAAGATCGGACACACAAAATTTAAGTGTTATATATAGTAATGTGTTAGACAAATATAAAGCAACCAAAAACATGTAAAACAAAAAGTATTCTATGTCTAGATATAATGGGAAAATCTTTTATTCCTACTACATGATTTTTAATTTCATTTTTATTGAATTTTAATTAAAAATACTTACAATGTATATCGATATTTATTATTTTGTTCGGTATTGTATTTTTTTTTTCTATATTATTTTATATGTATTAGTCATTGTTTGTATCATGTTATAATTTCTTTGTAACCAACCCCAAAGCATCAATTTACCCGTACATTGACATAAAGAGTCAAGGCTCTTAAATTTGAATGGGATCGTAAAAAAAGTATAACATCTATTTATTTTGCAAATATTTTGAAATTACCATCTGCTCAGTTCCTCGACAACACGCAGTGCGCGAGTATTTACAACAGTTTATGTCTCATTCAAGTACGTAAAAACAAAGTTTATATTTATTATTGTACAATGAAGTTAAAAATATGGGTGCATGGATGCTAAAAGGTTTCAGGTAGGAGTATTATTTGTTTTTTGTAATTTTGATTTTTAAATGTGCTTTGTGTCTTTTAGTGCTTGATAAAGTAGAAATACATCTACGAAACGTTGCACAGAATATAATTGTGTCTTTTAAACCCTTCCCGAACCCACGAACTTCTTGAAGTTAATTTAAAATGGGAGACGAAGTTCACGTCAGGTATGGTATTAGTTTTTCTAGTTTTAGTATGATAAGACAACCGTGTAAAAGTAAGTCGAAAATCGCTGTCACGACACTTAGTTTGAAAAGTCAGATCACATAAAAGATTAGTTTTTTTACCTCTCAGTTTCTCATATGTTTTGATTGTCTTGAAGATCTCCTCCCCGTGGAGGTGTATAGTGTTCACCAACAAACCCCTAAATACAACAAAAAATCATACCACGGGAAAAGTCGAGCAGATGTCCTAAACTCTATGGTTTACCAAAAATACACAAACCAGGGGCTCCCATCAGACCTATCGTTCGTGCTGTTAATTCGCCACTACAAAAACGGGAAAAATATCTTGCTGAAATTAGGCAACCACCTATCGAAAAAGCTGAATCATTTGTGAAAAACTAGGAGAATTTCACTCAAATTATAAGAGATATCGTTCTTGAAAAAGAAGATATCATAGCAAGCCTGGATGTCAAGTCTTTCTATCCTAGTATTCCCATCGACGAGGCATTGAACAGGATTGCTATGCACGAGGATTTCCAGGCACACATAATACAACTCTCGGAGCATTGCCTTAAAAATACTTATTTTTCATTTTAAATGGGCAAATGTATAAACAATCAGATGGTGCTCCAATAGGGTGTTCGCTATCACCAGTAGTTGCGAAATGATATGCTTCGAGAGAGAAGCTCTTGAGAAACCAAGTTTGAAGCCCAAGTTATGGATTCGTTATGTGAATGACATATTTATTATATAGCAACATGGTTATACAGAGCTCGAAAACTTTCTGACTCACCTAAATTCAATACATCTCAGAATACAATTTACCCTAGGGTTAGAGGAACACAACAAACTCATTGTTAGATGTTCTGATCACAAAACTGCATAATGGACATTTCGAATACACTGTGTACAGAAAACCAACACATACCGACAGATATTTAAATGCAAGATCATATCATCACCCAGCACAAATTCGAGCTGCGGCCAACACTCTTATATCTAGACCCGTGCGATTAACTAAAATACAGACGAGAGAAAATTAACTTAATATAATATCTCGTGCTTTAAAAAAAAAATGGCTACACAGATCGCACTATAGAGAAAGCTATTAATGCACAGGGTTCCCGAACAACGAATACCAAAAATTATGAACCTGGAAGGCAACAAGTAGTCTTACCATATGTAAAGGGCACAACAGATAGAATCTAAAGAATTCTTTGAAAACCAACGTTCAAACATTACACAAACCCCAAACAACCATAGGTAAACTACTTGGAAACCCAAAAGACAAAATGAAATTGGAAAACCACGGAGTATACAGCATTCCATGCCAGGACTGTGAAAAGCTCTACGTTGGGCAAACTAACAGGCAAGGCTAATATTAGCAAGAGTAGAAGAGCATAAACTTTAGCATCAAAAACAAATCAACAATCTCGGCCCTATTCCCACATCATCAGGAAACCGGGCACAAAATAAATTTCGATGGGTGTAGGGAGATTGCCAATATAGAGCATTATAAGACCAGAATAATCCGAGAAAGCAATAGAAATAGAAAAACAAGGCGATTTAAATAAAAGGGATGAATCATTAAAACTACCAACAGTATGGAAGACATTAATCCACAAATCTAAAAATCACAAAAAATTAATCGGAATTAGCGCAACAACAACAGTAACACGCGGAAAACATAAATAATGACCAACGGCCGCTCAGGGCCCCGGGTGGGGGCATAAAAGGAAGCTCGCAGTCACTAACACTTCAGTCTCTATTCGGAAGCGAGAAGGAAGAAGGAAAGCTTCGAAAATGCCAAATGTGATTTCGGAGAAACGTCAGCAAAACTGTTCTTTTAAGAACGAATGTATCCCTGGAATGAAAACATATCGTATTTTCCCATCCGTGAAGGACTAAGAATCAACACATGTTACGAAAAAATATTATATATTTTTATAGATTTTCCTGTATTTTATTCTACCATGAAATGGGCTTCTTTTTGCTACTTTCAAATTTCGCAGATTTAATATCTTTATAGACAGCTCAAAACAGTCTGCAAAGAAACCTAACTAGAAATTCCCTGCTGATTTTTTTTTCTACAAAAATGAAAGAAAACTATCCCTAATAAAAGGAAATATTCACAACGAAAGAAGTATAGGAATAAAGAAAATTTAGTTATTTTTTTTGTAGGAATTATTTTTTGTTAATAAAAAAGTGATTTTATTTGAATAACCCTCGTACAGAAACCTGTCTGTAACTGAAGTACTCGAGTTCCCTTGAGCACCTGTATAAACATTTAGTGACTTGGGAAACTCAAGGCAGTGTTTATTTTTAAATTTTTGGGATACTGTATTTCACTGACCTCGGAAATACCCCGCAATAATATCGATTAATAGCAAATGAGGTCAAGTAGTGTTTTCGATTACCTACGATCATAATTTTTTGTTACTGTGAAAATATAGGCAGAATTCTGGCGATTACAACCGTAACAAAAACCAACAATAATTCAAGAGCAAATATTAGTTAGCGACGTAATATTTGAACTAATTTGTTCAAAATATGACAATATTTACTACGTAAACACTGTGGCTCTTAATCAACCATAATTTTACAGTTATTGAGAATTGAAATGTTGGAATTTTTATTTCATCATTAAATTAAACTTGTTTGACAGTTAAATACTGTTGTCTCCATATTTTACAGCAAATTTGTTTATTTATTTATTTATTACTTTAGGATATATAGTGCTTTTCTTTTTAACGAACTTAAGTCGCCTGAAAACAGGTCCAGCGTTTCATGCCGATTTGCAAATCTTATTGCACTTACCATTGGTTTTATAGGGATAATGCTAATGTTCTTACAATAGGTGCTCCATAATTGGTATTATGATGGGAAATATAAAAAGAGATCTAGATGGAATGTGCAAATTAATCAGCTCAGCCGAACATCTCACCCGGCCATCAGTGGCGACTCGCGGGTGAAAAAGTAAGTGAAATGAAGCAAAAAAATATCGCAAGATTTTTTTTCAGAATTTTTTTATATGTGGAGGGTATAGAATATTTATACTTACTTAAATTTTGTATATTAAATCAATTCTCCTATCCTTCATAGCAGCAAATTTATTTATAACATCCTCATAAAATGGATGAGTTGCCCTAATCTCCTCCAGAAATTCCTTCTGAACTGAAATATTGCCAAGAGAAGTAAGTCTTTCTTGAGATATCGTATTTCTTAAATAAGTTTTTACACATTTGAAGCAAGAAAAACTTCTTCTGAAGCACTTGTCGACAGTATTGTCAAAATAAGGGAAAACAATTTATATGCTTTGGTAAAAATATATTCATTTTTATTAATTTTTTTCACTTGTTCTTGCAGCGATATATTCCAATTACTGTCATTGGCAAAAATAAGACGTTCATTTTTAAGTCATTGACTTTTTGAAAATATTTCCCCATATAACTGTAAAAAATTTTCAAATGGGCCCGTCGGAAAATTTAGCAGAACCCACCAAACATGAAAATGTAACTTTTTCTCAGTCTTGAAATCTTAGTGTCATGTCCATTAAAATATGGTCCAATATTTCATAAAAAAGGGTTCCATACTTAGCCCTAATTTCTTCAGGTGAAAGCTTAGCAAGCTCACGTTTGTAATGATTTATTTCTGTAATAGACTTTGCTTTATCAAATATGGTATTAAAAAAAGTTCATTTCTTTTTTTTACAGAGCGCCTCACGACAGCGTTTTATATTGGATATGCAAAAATGAATGTCAAGCGATTTTTTTGAAGCACGTCAAATAGTATGTCCGTGATTGAGAAAATGTCATTAAACACCAATGCCAGAAACGTGAATTCAAAATCGTTCATCTCACCTAAAAATCCTTTCGCAAGGCAGATTGATTTTTCATCAGATTTGTGACAGTTTGTAATAAATTCAAAGACGTCTTTTAATTTATTCCAGTCTTGAACAATCACATTTACTAACTTCGAATTTGAAGTTGTAACAACACCATAAATAAATATAACACAAAACAGTCAAGTTAACTGCAAAGGAACTCACCGGTTGCAGCGAAATCCGCGAAAATAAAAGTAAACAACCACCGCAAACTGAACGACACGTGGGTGTAGTGTACTGCGCCTGCAATTCATCGAGAGCGTTGTATGGCGCTGGGCTCGACGTCATCGGATACGCGTTGTCATGGCAACATGGTAGGAAAATCGTAAACTAAACATAGCACCTCCCGCAAAGTCAAAGCGGTTTGCGACACTGTTATAGTTGCTATAATAAAGTTCGATTGAAAGTTTTAAAAAGACATGCCGGCAACGGTCAAGTAAAATATTTATTCGAGATATACAGTTTATTTTTTCCCAATTAGGTAAATAAATAAAACTAAAATTTTAAGAGATATATAATAAATATAGTTAGATGTTCGCTTGTTTATTTTTCCTGGTGAAGTAGCACTTCACCTGAATAGCCACCACTGCCGGCCATTCAAGAGATTAAACAGCAGACACACGTCGTTGACAGTTCTTCAATGGGCTAGATTATCTAATTTGACGATACTATAGATATGTTCATGAGCCTGAGAAATCTACTCTGGATTTTTCCTAAACTATACTTTAAATTTTAAAATTTGGCGACCATATCAGTATCACACAGGAATATTCCAGCCAGTGGCGGCTTGCCAGGGGACGCGGGTGAAGCGCCACTTCACCTACATTTTCCAATCAATTTACTTAAAAATAAAAATATTTTTAAAATATTTAGCATTTTATAATCTACATTTTTATTATAAAAATAGAGTATGTTTTATGTAAATCACATTATTTACTTAATTTTGCCATTATTTTCTATCAAAACTAGTGCCTTATATACTCAAAAAATAATAATGACTTAAACACGTATCGCGCTGAACACCTTTTCATAAGAGCGACCCGTTGAGGAATCACAATCAGTAGTAACAAATTCCGCATCAGACTCCCCCCGCATGCTGGCTTTCGCGCTTAGATTTGTTTACGGCAGTTGCTATGACAACGCAATGGTGAATATCCGTAAGCCAAAAAGAGATGGGAACGGCATAAAACTGCTGCTGCAGACTGCAGGCGCTTGTTCGCTTGTTATAGAATTAGAGCCTTCGGATCAACGGAGACGCAAGCAGTTTTGCATCGATCGAATCGAATAGAAATTAGCTTTAAGATATAGGTACATAACTGTTTTTTAAGAACAAAAAAATATTTTTAAAATCTCATAAATTAGTATTATTTCTCGTAAGTTTAAAAAACACTCCAAAGCTATGGATAATTAACATCATAAAAAGGTTAAAAAAATAGCCATTTTGGGCGTGGCACCCCATCTTAAATCCACGAGTCGCCACTGATTCCAGCACAGATTTTACTAAAGTACCATGAAGTAATCTTAATGAATTTACCGATAAATCACTACATCTTCTCTGAATTAGATTTATCAATTTCTGCTCTACGATATAATCGTCCAGTGTTGAACGACTTTATAGCACAGCAAAATGCATTTATTGAGTCAACGATAACCGGTTCCCATGCAAGTTTCTTGCTATTGATAACCAATTCGCGGAACGGAGCTTTAGATTATGCAACAAAATCTGAGCTTTTTTCATATATCTTTCGATTGTTTTTTGATGGACGCAGGCTATTTTCCTCTTTCTCTCAATCGTCACCAGGTGTGGAGATGATTAATGATTCCATCGATAATAGCCAGCAAAATTTTTGTCAACTGCCCAACCTTCCAACTCACAATTAGAAATGGTAACTGGTGCTAATGACAGATCGTCAGCGGATGGTAGTCTTGTCATGTTTTACCAAAATGTCAGGGGTCTACGCACCAAAATTAATAAAATTTCTCTTAGTGTCATGTCTTTCGACTATGACGTAATATTTCTCACCGAGACATGGCTTAATGAGGATATTTCTAACACTGAAATATTTAAAAATGAATATATAGTTTTTCGAGCAGATAGAAGTTATAAGGAACTAGGGTGTCAACGCGGTGGCGGTATTGATTGCCGTTTCTTCTTTTTTTCAGGCTTCTATGATTTTTACTCCTGCTCATATCGAGTTCGACGCTGTTTGGGCTCTGATGAAGGCAGGCAATGCAAGTTTGGTGCTAGGATGTGTATATTTTCCACCTAATTCTAACCAGGAATGTTATCAGTCTTTCTGCAATACCTGTGAGTCGCTGAGAAATCGATTCAGTAACCATACATTTTCTATTCTTGGGGATTTTAACCTTCCTTCGGTGGAATGGATCTATGAAGACAATTCACTGGTTCCAAAATGTTTACCGTCCTTAGCTTCTGAAACTCTTTTTTGTGACAATGAGTTTTCTTGAATTGCAACAAATGAATTCTCTTTGCAATCACATGGGCAGAATTTTAGATCTGCTATTTGCTGATGACTTCGTTAGTGTTTTCGTTTCATCTTCAAATTTTCCTCTTGTACAGACTCCTACCATCCAGCAATTGAAGTGAAATATAAAATTAAATATGTTTCGCCCATAAAAAATCAAAATCAAGTAAGTGTTTACCAGTTTCATAAAGCAAATTTCGTCAATTTGGATATTTTTTATAAGCAGTCCGACTGGTCACTCTTATTGTCTGAGCCTGATATTAACAGAATGGTTGAACAGTTCTACGGGGTTTTATTTCAGGGTATCAATAATTGTATCCCCAAGAAGATCGTGGCTGACTGTAAATATCCCAAATGGTTTGACCTTCCCTTAAAGAAGCTTATTTGGCAAAAGAATTGCTTATACAAAAGATATAAAAGGACCGACAAACTTGCTGACTATTTGGCCTATTCTGACACAATCACATGTTTGTTGAAAGGTACCACCGTTCAAATTATGGGTTTAGCGCATTTGTTGACCGACTGCCTCACAATTACAATCGTCACTTCTCATAATATGATATTTTCAGACTAAGCACTTTGCAGCTGAAAAGGCAGTTAACCGGATTGGTTGATCTGACATATTTTTTCTTAGAGTTACTGACGCGAATGCGTATACCATTTGGAATGTTTAGCATTCTGTAGTGTACGTTTCTGAAGGGCCACTTGTCCGATGCGTGCATCGGCTACGTCCTTACATTAAAAAAAAATTACTTGACTTAGCAGTCATTACTGTATTAATATAAAAAAATGAAACCGACTTCAGTCTGACTACGCAGAATTTCTGTTGAAAATTTATCAAATAAATTAGGCTCTTATTTATTTCGTTTAAGATATTAAAACGTATAGATATTTGCATAATTAATATTAAAAATTACTTTACGATGTTGCCGAAAAAAGTCATCATATGTTCTTTTCCATAATGCGCCGCATCGAGAATGTAACAAACAGCACAGATTGCAATGCAATTCGACTCTTTTGGGCGGTCGGTGACTCTGCGGCTCTTCATCGTCGCAAGTCGTTCCCGCTCCGTTACGCTGTAAGTGAGAGGTGAGTCAGAATCGAAAAAGATCTGTGAAGTGCGGGACACGTAAGAAAACCGGGCGGTACTTAAAATAAAGGTTTATAATCTTAAGCAAGCGGAAAAGTAAAATTTTATATTATTTTATTTGTTATAATAGTTTGCCGCTTCACATATAAGGTGCGCCAGCTAAGCGGTACGGAAAATTAATCGAGGATTTAGTACATTTCGCACTGGTCCACTTGTAATTGGGATGTGCCTAAAGTCTCCATGCACTTGCCGCTAGAAGATTCTAGCTATTTCCAGTGGCGCCTATACATTTCGAGCATTTGTTTTCGTTTCTATATAAATGCGTTGCGTTGAATTTGAATTATTATTTCGAAGTAAGATGGCGAGCAAAAGAGAAAAAACAATTCGAAGCGGTGCACGTAAAGTTATTGCGAGCGTTATAGAGGCCTGTACTAGAGAAGCTGAAAATAACAGTTAGACTATTCCAATTCAAAATCGAACAGAACCCGCTGCATTTTACACTGGTGTTTCGGAAAGTAGAGTAAGAAAAATTCAAAGAGAACATAATGATCGCTCATGTTTTACTTCACCTTTAAAATCTAAAAAAAAGACCCCGATTATCATACAAAGATAAAATTGACGATGGTGATTTTCAAGTAATTCGACGAACAATAGAGGATTTTTATATAAAGTTGAAGAAGGTTCCGACCTGCAAACCCCTACTTCGTGCTGAGAAGAACAAAACAGATTTTCCGTACGGCTATAAAACCTTAAATCGGCTTTTACGATCAAATGGTTTTGTTTGGCGCAAGTGCCAAAATAAACGAAAATTGCTCATTGGGACACCAAATATTTTTCCCTGGCGGGTGAAATATCTATGAACTGTAAGGCAATATAGGCAAGAAGGACGTACTATTGTGTATCTAGACGAAATCTGGGTAGATAATGATATGATAGTGAACAAATGCTGGCAAAGTGAAAGTGTTACAGGTGTTGTTCAGGGAATCCGCTCTAGTAGTCGCTTTATTATAGTTCATGCTGGTTCAGAAGCCGTATTTGTTCCAGGTGCTGCTTTAGTTTTTCGCTCGGGACTAACTGGACTGAAGACTATCATGGACAGATGAGTAGAGATAATTTTTAAAAGTGGTTGCTCGAGAAGCTTCTTCCTAACATTCCTCCCAAATCAGTCGTGGTAATGGATAATGCGTCTTATCATTCTCACGCAGAAGATAAAGTGCCAACTAAATACTCTACAAAAGCTCGTGATATCGTGGCTTAAATCGAACAATCTTGTATGTGATCCAACATGGAGAAAATATCAATTATATGAAGTAATATCAGCCAACAAGCCTAGAGAAAAAAGTATAAAATTGAGGGTCTTTCACGTAACCTCGGTCATACACCTTTAAGGCTGCCTCCATACATACTCCATGACTTCAAACTTATTGAACTTGCGTGGGCAGGAGTAAAAAAATAGACTGAAAGATTTAAATAAAATAAAATTACAAGCGATTGACTTAATATCGGCTGAAAATTGGAAATCGTGTGTTAAACATGTTCGTTCTATTGAAGATAAATACTGGGAAGTAGATGGCAGAATTGATACGGTTATTGATGATTTAGTTATCACACTGGGATCTTCAAGTAGTGATGACGAAACCTCATCATTTTTTGAGGAAGACAACGATTTAGAAGGAATCGAACCATTAGAATCACAGCCGCCAACCTCAGAAATGGCTTAGTTTTTTTTCATATATTTTGTAAAATTGTTCATAAAGGAGCTGTCAATAAACTGCTTCAAAATAATTAATTTTCTGTTGAATACTGGGTGTCAAAAAATATCTAATATTGCAATTAATATTTGAAAAACTACAGAACTCATATTTTTCCAAAATTAACACATCAATGTAGTTATAGTAGGGGAGCCAGCACTAATTCCAGTGAACAAGATTTATCAAAATTTTAGCTTATGCAGTTCGACTATTCGGATATGCCAAAAGTGACCGTTTGTCTCCGTCTGTCATATTACTTTGTACAGGGGGCGTCATATACAGGGCGTTTCATAATTGCGTGCTAATGTTAAAGTGGTGTGATTCTTGGACCTTTTTAAGAAAAAAGTTTAATATGAACCTAAAAGTCTTAACTTTGGAGATACAGGGTTTTAAAAAAACATTTTTTTAAATAACCGTGTGAAATTTGATACACGTCTTTTATGCATAAAATGGCATTTTTTATTAACAATCAATTTTTGAAATTCCTTCCAGTGGCGTGCATATGTAATTAACCTGGGTAAATTCGTATGCACCTTAATGCATAGAAGACGTGTATCAAATTTCATGCAGTTATCTACAATCAGAATCAGGATGAAAAAAAATTTTTCTTTTTAAACTTTACCATCCTGTATCTCAAAAGTTAAGACTTTTAGGACATAAACACACCCCCTTTCACATCAGCACGCGATTAGAAAACGCTCTGTATACTACTTCACAATGACGGCCACTGTATAAAGTAATATGACAAACGGAGACAGACAGCCACTCTTGTAACCCAAAGTCGAACTGCATAAATTAAAATTTTGATAAATCTGGTTCACTGGATCTGATGCTGGCTGCCCTTGTAAAATCTGGACTTGTAAATCGTGTATCACTATATTGGGTGGTCTAATAATAGTGGACGTAGGCAGTAGCCCGGGAACCGTTAATGACAAAACTAAAGAAAAAATATATCTATAGGTAAATCGATCAAGAAAAATGAAAATTAAATCATTTTAAAATTCGAAAGTTCGCCGTTTTTCCAACACAAAAGAGATATAGAAGTGCGGTACACGAAATAAAACAGACAAATATACATAAAGGTTAATTAAGCATAGTTACATTTTTAATTATCTGAAGTACGTATAGTCAAAAAGGAGTGTCATATTATTTAAAGAACGACGGCACACCACTGGTTTAAAGAGATTTCTTGGCCGACCTTCCTAAACCGATTGACTCCGCCCGGTTTTCTTTCGTGTCCCGCACTTTACCGCAGAGCTGCTTCACTTATTATTATTACAAAAAAACGGGTTCAAATTAAAATATATGAGACCTTAGTATGGGACCACCGGAGAAACGCCTTCTACGATTTTTAGTAGACTTCAAACATTTTTATTAGACGCCATTTTGTTCTATCATATCGGATTCCTACCAATATTTTATCAGCTTCTACATATGCCTTACTTTTGGGTATAATTTAAAATATATTCAATAAGTAATTTTATATTGGCACATACCGCTGTTTTGTTAGGTCATATTGAATAAGATTTTTTTACGTTGATATTTAAAAATTTATTTGGCCGCCATTTTTTCCGCCATTTGAATTCGGATCACAACTTACCTTTAATGCTTTCACAAAATTTGAAATTAATCTAATAAGTAGTTTTTTCCAGGCTAATTTTTTAAATATTTTATTATTACCATTATTTTATTTATTGTTTTGCTATCTTATATTCATACCAAAATATTACCAGTTAATTCCTATGTAATACTTGATTTTTGTGCAAAATTTTAGGTAAATTGGACAATTAGTTTTTTTAGTAATAATTTTTTTAACGTTTCATTATTCTGCCGTCTTGTTCCGGCATATTGCATTTTTACCAAAATATTACCAGATCATCTCCATATGACCCTTAATTTTTGACTAAAATTTGAAGTCAATCTGATGAGTAGTTTTTAAGCTATGCCGCGAACAGATAGACAAACCGACAGACGGACCGACGGAATTGATAAAACATATTTTTTGGCATCTAGGGGCGCCACAACCTGAAGATATATAAAACCTTAGAGGGTGATTTTTTCACGATTACAAACGTTTTATTTGGCCACCATTTTTGTCCTCCATCTCGAATTAATACCGCAGTTTTACTGGTTCATCTTTATACCACAATTAGTTATAGCACGCAATTTGAAATCAGTCGGGTAAGTAGTTTTTTAGCTATGCTGCGAACAGGCAGACCGACAGACAGACACACAGACTAACGGAATTGAGAAAACATGTTTCCCTCCCCATTTACGAGAGAAGTAATAGTCTCTGAATGACAGAAGGCAGTCGACTAGCACTCCAATATTCCTCACTAGGTTTAATGGCGTTTGATCAATATTATAGTATTTGTTGAACTTTAAATGGCCTATGTTAAATGCTAGCCAATTTACTTTCGACCATTCCTCAAATCGGTTTAGATTCGACTGTAAAGAATTATAATCGGCAGTGGATTCAATTACTTTAAAAATTTAAGATCCCGGCGGACATAAAAAAGTCTGAAAATTGTATAAAATAAAAAACATCCGTAACAGGATAAATAGCAAGAGAGAGTACTGTAAGAAATGGGTTAGATTTGAAATTTCCGATTCTGTTCGCCTCTCTAAATAACTTTTCATTCATTGAACTAAATGTCGACTGAAACATAAAGCCGATATTTTATGTCGAACGCCTTTGAAAATTCATTGAAGATGGAATCTACTTGAACACCTCTCTCCAAGGCGTCCAACAGGCGCGATTGATAGACAACCAAATTGGTGACCATGGATCTACGATAGATACACTACAACTACAACACTACGATAGATCTTAACGGATTCTGGATTAACAGATTTATGGAATGGAACGAGAAAGCCTTCTTAAATATAGGTATTATGAATTGATGTATGTGTTGGGGAATTGATCCAATTTTAACGAGTTATTAAAAAACCTAATGAGAGAATGAGACAGGGTACAGGTGCAGCGCTTCAGCAGATCTGGGGATATGGTATCCCCAGTTGCCGAAGATATTTTATCAGACAATTTATTAATCGCTTCAAAAATGTCTGATACTAAAAAGTATCCATAGTTTATGTTTGCATTAGGATCTGATAGATAATCAGACAACAGGAGTATTTTGGTTAGCAAAAACAGTTGTATTATTACCTATATTAGTCGCCTCCTGATGCCTTCTCATCATCCAAAAACATTATAGATGCTAAAATAAATGATGACCGAATCTCATTTAGAAATGAACAGACATTGCGCTGGTTGGTGATTATATTAGCATCAATCCTCGCAAGATGCTAGGCATGTAATAGAGTGGTAAGATTTTTACATGTCGATCTTAATTCAGAGAAGTGTAAATGATATTGGTATAAACCTGATTATTTATACAATTTATGTACTCTTTATTATCCACAATACATTTTATTAATTGTGGTGAGTACCAGTTTAGCAAATTCCTTGAAACAAATCGTCCGCGAGGTGTAAGTAACGAAACTACTGGATGTAACTAAATAGTGATAGGTGATCCCTGCTATTGGAACCATGGAACTGATCCGAACCAAAATATTAAATAGTTACAATTAAGGTTCCGTTACTCCGACGCGTGTCTGTTGGACCTGCGAAATAGCCGTCGATGGGCACGCATTCGTTGATTCAGCAGACTGTAGACTGGGAAGAATGAACTGAACTTTATATCGATCTGTTATTTGTCACCTATTCCATGTACCTTTTATCAAAAATTAGATATACGTATTCCAACGTATATCGGTATTTATTTTGTTTTCAAGACTTGAGAAAAATATGTTCCAGTTATATATGCTTACAGGTTTAGGCCGATGCCGCGATGGATGGTAGTATATTTAAAACAATTACTTTAAAAGGTACGACGCGACGCACACTGGCCGATTTTGCCAAAATCATGGCAGAAATTAAAAATATCTTTTTAAATATATTTCACTTTAAACAGGACTAGTGGGCATTCTAATATATCAAACATCAAGTTGCCTTTGAAATTGATGTAATAGAAAGTCCATGCTTTGTTTCAACAAACGTCAAAGTCAGCTAATTTTACAGGTGAGGTAATAAAGTTGGTTTCCTAGTAAATAAATTAAATTTGTTATTTTTAATAGCCAAGTTTGTTCTATCATGGAAAACAACGAGCAAGGTATGTTGTTTAGAAATATTGTAAGCCATAACATTATATTTAAATTTTGGTAGTAAGTTATAAATGGGAGTATATTTTTTGGCATATTTTATTAGATTTCAAAATTGAAAAGTCATTTTGTTTATGATTTCACCACATTTCACCTATCGCATATATATTTTTTAATTGCGCCTACGTCCTTATTTTCTGTTGGCAAACGTTGCCGAAAAATGCCGATAGGAAAATACATAGTAATTAAATCAAGGTTTACCATTCGCCACATCTCAGAAAGTATAATCGTTAATTTTAGATAAAAATGTATAAAATCATCGAAAGGTTAAAACCTAATTTTTAGTTTATAAAATAGTCGATAGGGTATGCAACAGCCAAAAGATAGTGTAAATGTCGCCTTTCTGGTAAATTTATCCTGTTAATTTTTTTGTAATGCATCAAGCATTGCATTGTAATTCTTAACATATTTTTAATTGTCCATTTTCGCATGTTCTTTAATAAAGCGATATGATATTTTTAAAAACAGCTTTTTGGTATTAAAAAGGCACCTTTTTAATACTGAAATTATGGCGCGTGTACCCAATAATAAATACGGATAATTTCAGGTTCTAATTAATTTCACCAAAAATAATTCGCTATCTGTGGTTTTTTTATTTCTTCCCGGAAAAAAATCTAAATACCAAATTCCTAAGACTAAAAGGCAGAATTTTAGAACTGACCGGTTATGCATCATTAACCACTGAGGCTATACAAACTTTGAATAAGTTTTATTATAAATTTAAGAATAAATGGAATTCTACAAACAGAAGAAAACAAAGATTTTTTGAAGAATGTAGTGTATGGCTTGAAACTAGAATTTCATTTTCTCGTAATCATAATGAGGGTGGCAATACGCGTCGAAAAAAACTAAAATTCGAAGAATGTAATGAGAGAACAAAAAGACAAAAAATGAAAAATTACGTCAAAATTTTAGTTCAGAACAATTAGTCTATGCTGCCAAATGTGTAAGTATAGGAGCGAAAAAAATGTTAATGCGGCAAAATTATTAAAAACAACAAATCAAGAGCCTGCAAAATCAGACGATTTTCTCTTTGCTTTAAATAAAAAAATCAATATTCTTATTCCGGACTTACTGGAGACGAAGCTCTTTCATTGATGGTTGAAGCGAAGCTATCAAAATTCCAATATAAATTCATAAGAATACAAGCTTTAAATATAAATAATTGGTCGATATATCCTTCATATGACCAGGTCTTAGAGGCAAAAAAAAGATGTTACCCTGATTGAATTGTTGTGAGAGAATCTCAGGCTGAAGTTCCACTTCAAAATCTACTTAATCATACATGTCTAAGATTGCTTCAAACACAAGGAGATGTCCTGAAACATCGAAATGTCATTGAAAAATTGACCGATTTAACTTTAATTTGTAAATGGGGTTTTGATGGTTCTTCAGGACATTCAGAATACAAACAGAGTTTTAATATCAGTAATTCCGATTCCAGCATCTTTTTTACTTCCCTAGTATCCATCAGACTTAGTTTAGAGAAAAATAACAAACCTGATATCATAATCTGGCAAAACTGCAAACCTTCCTCGACAAGGTTTTGTCGACCCATTAAGGTTCAATTCGCTAAAGAAACTAAAGAAAGTAAAGTATAAACTATTGTTAGCAATGATAGATGGTAACGTTGGAAATGCTACAACGGACAACAATTCCACTCAAAAATGTTTTTCATGTGGTGCAACGTCGAAGGAATTTAATAACATTGAACAAATATTATCTAGACCTATCATAAATCGAGATTATTTAAAATTTGGCTTATCTACATTGCAAAGAAGCGTATACAGCAGCTACATTCTCATTTAGGGTTAATTGTTGATAAACCGAAACCTGGCATTGGCTCGTCTAATGATGGCAACACCGCACGTAGATTCTTTGAAAATGCTGTCGTTGTTTCCGAAATTTGCCAAATTGACCTCCAAATTATAAATAGATTTCATGTCATATTGCAGACTTTGTCGCCTCGATATGAAATTGACATTGAAAAATTCAACAAATATTCAATTGATACGGCTAAATTATTTTCTTTATTGTACCCTTGGTATCCTATGCCTACCACCGTCCATCGAGTTCTGCTCCACGGATCAGAAATTATAAGTGAATTTATAATTCCAATAGGATGCTTATCTGAGGAAGCACAGGAGGCGAGAAATAAAGATATAAAAAATTGCCGATTAAATTTTTCCAAAAAAACTTCGAGAACTGACAATTTGCATGACACTTTCAATGGCCTCCTTGTTTCTTCAGATCCACTCATTTCAAGTCAACGGTCAATTCCGCCCAAACATGGAAAAAATTTCAGTCCGGATGCAGTTACCTTATTAAAGTCTCCAAATGTTGAGTACAATAAAGAAAATTTTACTTTGCCAGATGATGATTCTTCTGAGTCTGATGGGTTCTAATATTCGAGTCTGAAATTAGTTTTCAATAATATTTGTATATACTATTTTTTTGCTTTTTGTTTTAATTTATTATAGGTAGTAGCTAGTAAGACATAGGTATGATTATGTTTTCTCTACGACCAATAAGGATTTGACATTTTCATGGTTTCCTCGCCTTGGGATCAAAATTTTCCACTTGAATCTAGTTTTCATTACGGATTTATTTAAAAAAATACTTTTCGGTTTAGTGCTTTGGAAATCTCATAAATTATTTCTTATAGATAGTTACCCATTGAATAGTTTTGAAATTTACCTAACCTAAATAATTGGAAAATATGACAATTCTATTCAAATAACCTGATATTTTTATTTTTTTTATAAAAAACAAAAATATAGTAAAACATTATATGGACCTGTAAGTTACCTAAGGATTGTTTGTGTTTAATGTACATATTATTATGTTTTTTTGTGAATTACAATGATTATAATGAAAAATTTCCATAATTACTGGTTGTACAATATAAATGGATATTAGTGGGTACAAGAAAGTATCGTTCGGATAATTCTTAATATAATATGTAATAACACGTCTAGTATTTTTTCTTATTGTTGTATCTGATTTCTGTAATGTTTTACTGTTATAATGTTAATCACAGTCAGTAAATTCTTACTGATTTCGGATGTTTGGAGTATTTTTCGTAAGGTTATAATGTAAAAATATTGATATAGATATAAAGTTACTGGCCTTAGTTCCAAGGTTTACAATACCTTTATGATATTTTTCATATATGTATATGTTTAATTTGCTCTCAATATACTGTAGACTAGTTTAAGCAAAGGCCTTTGTTATTTGTGTTGTATATATTTTTATTGACTTGTGCAAACACTATTGTATTTGGCACTAATAAATTATCTTTATCTTTATCTTATCTTTATGTTTATATATTGGGAGCAAAACATGAATAATAGATTTTAGAAAAATCAGAACGGAAATTTTGATTTTCAAAGTAAGAGCATTCAGTGGTATTTAACTGGCCCCGAAATAACAACACTAGGTATGTTTTTCTAAAATTTATTATAGGGTTATTGAAGCCATTGGGACCACTATTCTGCCTCCAAAATTTAAATAAATTATCTTTGGAAATGTACAAGTTATATAAAAGAAAAAAGGTATTACAAAAAATAACACCCTGTATTTCGGATACTGTCAACAGTAGTACTAAGGTTAATTTTAGAGGCAGGTACATTTTTCTAGGCCTTTTACAGGCTCGCTATATATAAAAGATGCTCTGATTTAATAATAAGGCAATAATTTTAATTTTAACACCCTGTATAATAAAATAAATTAAATTTAAAAAATTGTCAAGAAAACAATTTTAATGACTTATTTTACCAAACCAGACATACTTTACTCAATTAAAACCAACAAAATACATCTATAATTTATGCCATGTTTTTGACAAAATCGACCAGTGTGCGACGGCCGGTTGTAGATTGCAAGTGTAACGCTCTAGGGAATAAGTACAGGTGAAACTAGGTACAAAAAAGTTAATCCAGTACTTTTTACATATATTCAAATTTTAAAATACGTGCCCTCACTTCTCTGAGGTACATGCCATACGTACGTACATGTGCTTGAACATCCTCGAGAATTTATAAAAGTTAAATACTCTACCAGGGTGGGTTTCGGGTTGCAAGTGTAAAGCTCTACGAAATAAGTATAGGTGAAACTAAGTACAAAAAAAGTTTCTCCAGTACATTCTATATTAAAATTGTAAAATACGTGCCCTCAGTTAGTTTGAGGTACGTGACCCTTGTGTTTGAAAATCCACGAGAATTTATAAAAATTAAATATTCTCCGGAAATGTATTGTAAAACTCAAAAATGTATAGAAGATTTTCAGACTATATGAAATAAAATTTTGAGAATATTGGCAAGTTTAGGAAAATTAGCCATATTCGATTCGAGTTCGGTTTAGTTCAAGGTTAACCAAATTGATACCGACAGTACTCGAACGTAAATTGGTATAATTTTTTTTTCATTGGGCTCGTAATTAGAACTGATCCACAGAACAGCAATTTATATATTATTATGTTCGGAACTGAACTACCCTTAATAAAAGAAAATATTCACAACGAGGGAAAAGCTAAAGGAAATTTACTGATTTTTTTTTGTAGGAATAATTTTTTTGAAATGAATTTCTATTTGAATAACCCTCGTACAGAAACGTGTATTTGATTGAAGTATTCGAGTTCCCTTGAGTACCCGTATAAAATTTTACTAACTAAGGAACTTCAAGGCGGTCTTTATTTTTAAATTTTTGGGATACTGTACTTTACCGACCTCGGAAATACCCCATAATAACATCGATGAATAGCAAATGAGGTCAAGTAGTGTATTCGATTACCTCAAAGCATAATTTTTTGTTACTCTGAAAATATAGCGATTATAACCATAAGAAAAACCAGCAAAGTAAATCCCAAATTATTCAACATCAAATATTATTTTAGTGACATAACATTTCAATTAATTTGTTCAAAATATGACAATATTTAGTTTGTAAACATCGTGGCATTTAATTAACCATAATTTTACAGTTATTGTGAATTAAAATGTTGAAATTTTTATTTTCCCATTAAATTAAACTTATTCGACAGTGGGAGACTATTGTCACCACGCTTCTGGATAAATTTACATAAAATGTATTTATTTGTGTATTTTATAATTTTACGAGTACACTCCGTTTTTATAACAAAAATATAAACTACGTAAGTAATTAGAAATAAATAAATAAAGCAAACATTTTATCTAGCAATGAACAGACTGTATCATAATGACATCTTTAAGATATATAGGGCTTTTCTTTTTAAAGGACTTAAACGGATGAAAAGAGCAATGGCATAGCTACGGGAGGAGATATTGGGGATATATCCCCCCAAGACTTTTAGGTATAAACAAATTTTTAAAAGTCTTTATAATTTTAATTTCTCATTTGTTAAATTTTTACTATGAAAATAGTTTTGTTATATCTGTTGACTTTTTGTTATTTTTCCTTATTCCTCTTGGTTAATGTTCGTCAACAACTTGCATGACGATTTGCAAATCTCATTGCCCTTGCAATAGGTGCATAGAGAGCATAATTGGTATTATGGTGTCTAATATACAAAATAGGTAAATTTCCTTTACCCGGGATCCAAATTAGTTCCGCAGTGTCATTTAGTAACACACATTCACTAGACCGCCATTTGGTTCTGCCGTATTGAATTCTTACCAAATTGTTAGCAGGTCATCTTCGTCAGACTCTTAATTTTTGACCATAATTGAAGTAAATCGGATAAGTAATTTTTTAGCTATGCCTCGAACTGACAAACACACAGACTGACGGAATTGAGAAATCATGTTTTTTTTGGCATCTGTAAAAACCTGGGAGGGTGATTTTTTACGATTACAAACATTTTATTTGTTCTCCATTTTGTTTTCTATATCACACTTAATTCTTTAACAAAAAAATTGAAATCAATCTAATAAGTAGTTTTTCCAGGCGATTTATTAAATATTTTAATAAGATACCATCTTGTATTTGTACCAACATTTTACCAGTTTATTCCTACGTAATACTTGATTTTTGTGTAAGACTTAAGGTAAATTGGATAAGTAGTTTTTTAATTATAATTTTTTTAACATGTCACTAGGCCGCCATTTCCTTTCGCTATATAGTTTTTTTAAATATTATCAGGTCATCCCCTTCATTTTTGACCAGAATCTGAAGTCAATCGAGTAAGTGGTCTTGCGGCCAATAGACAGACAGATAAACAGACAGACAGACAGACAGACAGACAGACAGATAGAAAGACCGACGGAATTCAGAAAACGTAGTTTTCAGTATCTAGGGATCTTTTAACGTGAAGTTCTGAATCTCAAAGGGTAATTTTTTCACGATTACAATTCTTCCGTTTTACGAGGGAAGTAAAAGGTTCAGATCTTCTAAAAGATCTAGATGGAACGTGCAAATTAATCAGCTTTAGTAGAACCGGACATCTTATCCGGCTCATGGTCTAGTTTATCTATTTTAACGATACTACGGATATGTTCATAATCAAACAGCCTGAGAAATCTTGTGACCTTTTTCTAAGCTATACTTATGAAGTTCATAATTTCTTTATTTATATATCAGCATGCATCTTACTAAAGTACAACAAATTAACCTCAATGAATTTGCAGATAAACCACTACACCTCTGGATAAAACCTATCAATTTGCTTGATATAGCAGTCACGATATTAATATATAGTCTCTGAATGAGAGAAGGTAGTTATGGGTTCGCGGTCCCTAAACGAGACCGAGACCGAGATTTGAAAAAGTATTTTGAGACCGAGACCGAAACTTGGTGTTCGAGACCGAGACCGATACCGAGACTTACCTATCGAGACTATCGGTCTCGATCTCAAAGTGAAGTAGCAAAATAACTAATGTTCGTAAATTATTTGTTTTGACAAAATAATTCAAAAAATATATGTTTGGGGGCAAATTAATTGATGCAAAATATAATTTTTCTATAATCAATTATATTATATTAGCATAGTATATGTTCTTATAACAATGATACTAGTGAAATAGTCATTTAAAAAACGATATAAATAACCATGAAAAGAGAATTTCTCTAATTTAGAAATTCTACAGTAAATTGCTACCCTGTTCTCAAAGAGAGACACTTTATACTAAATAGGATTTTGATATTGTGATCTTTATATCTTTATAATCGGTTTGTATGCTTAATTATTGAAAGTAACTAAAATCCAAAAATTTTTAGATTTTTGGTTCAATAATTAATAACTAATAGACTGTAACAACTAAAAACATCGCAATATCATATTCTTATATAGTATAGAAACGGTAAAGTCTCCAACAGATAAAGTAATTGTAGTGATTTTTGTTTAAACATTTTCCGACATAATATAAACAAAAAATTGTTAAAAAAATCAGTGAAAATTTTTCGAAACATTTTCTTCTTTAATCGCTTCGATGGCTTGCTAATTAAAGAAGGTACGTGTTTTATAGAACAATATTTTTGTATTGATTTTGTTTGTATTTGAAAATATTGGACGATATAAAATTTTTAACAATATGAGTATAATAAAAATAATACATATACATACGGACAAGATTTTCAACAAACAAAACACAAAGTAGAATTTGGCTTAGGATTTTAAATAGATGATCAATAAAGCTAATTCAACTATTACGCTTAAAAAATAACGAACTGTTCTAATAACAAAGTAAAAATTTAAATTTCTAAACATACATTATAAGCATATTTTTAGATTTTATTTCAACCTATATAATAAACCTAAAAATATTACAGAAAATTTAAACTAATATTTTATAATTTCATTTTTCAAGTTACTTTTATACCATGAATGAATAAATAATAAGTATTTGTTTGAAGTTTCATTTAACATGCTTCTTAGTTTTTTATTAATTAACCCTGCTTGTGAAAATAAACGCTCTACTGCCACAGAGGTCGCCTGTATAGACAAAAGATCTTTTGCCATTTTCACTAAATTTGGAAATTGTTTATCGTGTGCTTTCCACCATTTTAAAATATCTATACCCTTTGAAGCGCGCTTTAATTGCAAATATTCTATTATTTCTTTTCTCCAATTTTTGGAATCACTTTTTTTTCAAATAGTGATGTATAATCGATGTCATAGCTATCATCGCTTGAGGAACTTGATATTATTTGTGATTCAGCAGGCACAATATAATATTTATCCCTGTACATTTTCTCAAAAAAGGTTATAGATTGATCTTTCAGGCGAAAAATTGAACAAGTAGATATTTGTTTAATAAATAAATTTACTTTTAAAATCTACTCGAGTTTTAAAATTTATAGTTAATTTACCAAAGAACAAAAATAGTTGATTCACAAGTATTATTATGAACCATAGCCGCCTTTGTGCAAGCACAACGTGCAGACCGCTAAGAACGGTCCTTATTAAGAAAGTAATAAAAGTTTGGTTCAAAATAGCAAAGTTTACAGAATACCTAACGGTGCTTTACTTTTTGGCCATTGATCGTTTTCTACATATTGAATTATAACGTCTGTCCCTAGAATGCCCAGCACGTTGCTTGCATGAGTTCGGCAGCATTATACAGTGTGTGTGTTATACAGTCCTTATTTTGTGTTTAATATATCTTAGTCCATTTGTATATCTTTCGAAATGTCAAATAATTATTGTTCTGTGGATGGTTGTTTAAGTAACTCTAGTGATGTGTTGTTGATGTCCAAAGAACAAGGGATCTGGGATATTTATTTTGATACACCTACTATTGTCCGTATATCTTCATTTACTGATTCCATCTGTTGGCAACATTGACTTTTAAAAACGTATATTTACGAATGTTCAGTGCCAGCCCATTTACTTTCGACTATTCCACAAATCGGTTTAGATCCGACTGTGAAGCATCAGAATCGGCAGTGGATTGAATCACTTTAAGAAGAAGAATTATAAACATCAATAACAAAAACTAGCATGGGAGCAGTGCATGCCTTGTGGCACACCAGAAATTGTTGCGATTGGATCAGATCTGAAATTGCCGATTCTGAACCTGTCTGTTCGCCCCTCTAAATAAATTCTGATCCATTGAATTAAATGTTGTTTGAAACATAAAGCCGAAATTTTAGCCAAGAATAGCTGATGATCAACTTTGTCGAATGCCTTGAAGAAATCAGAGTAGATGGTGATCGTGAATTTGCCAACACATAACCATGTTGGTGGTGATCGGACAATAATTCTTTACATGACCATGGAAGCTGCTTATACATGAGCGCTTCAAGCAATTTAGGAATACTGGTATTTGGCAATTCACTCAATTTTAACGAGTTATTAAAAACATAGTGAGAGCATGAGATAGGGTGCAAATGCAGGGCTTCAGCAGATAGTTAGGGCTACCATCAGTGTCCGAAGATAGTTTATCAGCCAATCTGTTGATCCGCTTAAAATTTTCTGATACTAATAAGTATCGATGATTTATGCTAGCATGATGATTTGATGCATAATCATCAGGCAACAGGAGTATTTTGGTTAGCAAAAACACTTACACTGGTCTGCGTTAAAATAATTTTTCTCTGAGGGCAAAGGTTTTATAACTGTTTTTTAATAATTAATATGTACTGATTCCAGAAATGTAGCTCATTTTTTGATATCAGGTCAAGTTTTTAAGTTTAAGTTAAATATTAAAAAAATATAGCTGAATTAAAAAAAATTGAAAAAAAAAAATTCAAAACTTGAAAAATTAAAATGCATTTATTAACACCAGGTTTTAATGACATACAAATTCTTCACAAAAAAGTTATTGAGGCAGAAAGTCTTTTTCAAAGATTTGCGTATGTGCTTGGCATCTGGAACATCCCTTTTTAGGCACCAGCAGTAGTCTGCCAGCATATTTACATCCCACCGGCCCTGATACCTCTCTTCTATTACACGAATATCCTGGTGAAAACGGTCACCTTGCTCTTCGCTAAAATCGCCACAATTTTCTGGAAAGTAATCCACATGAGAACTTAAGAAATGCATTTTTACAGACATACGTGCTCCAAGAGACTGAAAGCTTTGCAATAGGTCTTTAACCACACGTTGATACTCTTGGCTTCTGTGATTTCCCAAAAAAATTTGAACGATGAATTTAAATGCCAACCATGCATTTTTTTCATTACCTTCCATACTCTGATCAAACTTCTCATCCTTCATGAGTTCTCGGATTTGAGGGCCATCAAAAATTCCAGCTTTGAGTTTAGCATCACTGATATTTGGAAATTTTTTATTAAGAAAACTTAAAGCACGTCCTTCTTTATTTAGAGCCTTAACAAAATTTTTCATAAGCCCTAGTTTAATATGTAATGAAGGAAGCAGTACTTTCTTTGGGTCCACTAAAGCATGTTATAAAGCATTATGTGAGCCAGGTTGTAAACCTTGGTTGCCAATCACGTTTTACATAGTGCTGTTTATCGTCTCGACTGTCCCATAGACAAAGAAAGGAAGGGTATTTTGTATAGCCGCCTTGTAAGCCCAGCAATAGAGATATAACCTGAAAATAAATAAAACCTATTTTAAAATTGCCGGTTTCTAACTAGTAAAGTTTACTACAATTTAATTTTTCTGATTGAAGAAACTAAGCTTAAAACTTCTAGAAAGATCCCTTTGACATTACAGGCCTATAGCATTTTGTAAATTTACTAATACCATTCATAGGAAATAAGGCAAAAGAATCTTTATTAAAAACGTTTTTATATAACTAAGGTCAAGTATAGTACTTTTAGATCTCCACATATTTTCCAATTATGGACTCGATATTTCAAGGAAGTCAGTAAACGTTCCATGTTTCGTAACTTTTTGTCATCTGTACTGAATGTCCCACTGGAACAGAAGAAACTTTATTGCCATTGAACAAGAGTACTGCCTTTAAACTTCTGCTCGAGGAATCAATAAACAACTTCCATTCGTTAGGAACATATTTTAAGCCTAAAGCCTCAATGAGACCCTTGATATTGTTGCAGAAAACTAGTGCTGTGTTTTTATCTTTTTCAAAAAAAACTCTAAAGTAGAATGTTGTGCACGGAGCTAGTAAGTGATTTTCACGAAGGCGAGATCCTAACAGTTGGGCAGATTGCTTAGACAGGCATAAATCTCTCGTAAGATCGTTTAATTCGGCTTGTGTAAAGGGCTTCGGGTGATTTAATTCAGAGGTGTCTTCAAAAAATATATTATTTTCATCTGACTGCTCATCATTAGAATCTGAAGAAGAATCTGTAAATGTACCCGGTGGTTCTGGAATGGGCACTTACGGACCATGGCTGACAGGCTTTATGGCAGATGGCACATTAGGATACTTGACATGTTGTCGATTTTTTCTATTTATGCCTTAAAAGTAAAATTAAGGAATTTGAATTTAGGAAAATAGATTTCATCTTTTACTCATTCTTACCTTCCAGATTAGTCATACAAAAATAGCAGTCAGTCGTTTGATCTTTTCCTTCACGCCAAACCATCGGTATGCCAAATGGTAGGCATTTTTGTTTCTTAGTTCTCCATCGTCGCAAACCTTCTACGCATGTTTTGCAGCAAATGTGCGGAGCAAACGACTTGTCTTGGTTCTCGAGTTTAATCCCAAAGTAGGCGTGGTACATTTTTTGCACAAAACGCGTGATATTTGCCTTACGATTTGGTAAAGTAACTTGCCTACATATGTAACAACCTGTCTGGGTCATTTTTACATTTTTTCCTGTTCATTTTGAAGAACATTAGTTCAAATTCACAAATTAAAATACGTACTACTGCTCAAATAGCTCGAAAATGACTGACGCCTACTTGTTTACACCTGCGAAATAGAAACACGTGGTCGTAGCAAACTGTTTGAGCGGCGTTGCCAATAATTGCGAAAATTCCCATTTTTTTTTTTTTTAGTATATTAATATTAATTTTTTACAATAGAACGAAAACTTGATCTGATAGAGCGAAAATCGTTATCTTTCTGAATTCTGTAAGTAAAAATAATAATAAGTCAGCCAAAAAAATCGTGACCTCAGAAATGTTGCAGACCAGTGTTATATTTGCTAACCTCATCATCCAAAAACATTTTATATGCTAAAATAAGTGACTACCGATTTTGGTTTTAGAAATGACCCAAAAATTGCGCGGATTGAAGATTATACAGCCCGACCCCCTCAAGCTGCTGGGCATAGCATAGAATGATAAGATTTTTACATGTCGATCTTAATTGAAAGAAGTGTAAATAACATCGGTACAAATCTGATTTTTTATTACTCTTTTTTATCCACAATATACTTTTTTATTCTGGTGACTACCACTTTGGGAAATTGTTTGAGATAAAGCGTCCTCGAGATACAAATAACTAAACTGCTGGGAACCTAACTGAAATTTCCTGTTTGTTTTTTTTTAATTTTCTACAAAAATGTACAATGCAATTTATATGTGTTACTAAATGACTAATGTGCGGAACTAAATCGAGTCATACTTCACTATCCCTAATAAACGGAAATAGTCCCAATTAGGGAAGTTTCGGTTAAAGGAAATTTACCGTTTTTTTTCTTGTTAAATATGAAAATCGTTCTTTTATTTGAATAACTCTCGTACAGAAACCTGCAATACTGTTCTTCACCGACGTCGGGAATACCCCACAATAACATCCATTAATAAATAGCAAATGAGGTCAAGTAGTGTATTTGATTACCTACAAGGATCATTTTTTGTTACTCTGAAAATGTAGGCAATTTTAACCAATAAGAAAAACCAGCAAATTAAATCCCAAATAATTCAAGAGCAAATATTATTTTAGCGACATAACATTTTAATTAGTTTGTTCAAAATATGACAATATTTAGTTTGTAAATACTGTGGCAATTAGTTAAACATAATTTTACAGATCTTGTGAATTGAAATGTTGGAATTTTTATTTTGTCATTAAAATAAATGTTTTCATCATACTTCTGAATATATTTACATAAAATATATACCCCATTTATATAACAAAAATATAAACAACTAATTACAAATTAATATAAGCAAATATTTTTATATACATACTATGTAGTCATGAACAGATTATATCATAATGACACCTTTCAGATATATAGTGCTTTTCTTTTTAAAGAACTTAGGTCGAATGAAATGAGCCATAGCATAGCCACGGAGGGAAAAACATGTATCCCTCAAGACTCTTTAAGTATAGCCAAATCTTTAAGAATATTTTTAGTTTTAATTTTTTCTTCTGCTAAAATGTTTACTGCAACCGTGGTGAACATAACTGTATCCTCCCCTCCAAGAGCTAAGTCTGGAGACGCTACTGGAAAAGAGGTTGAGCTCTTCGTGACGATTTGCAAATCTCATTGCCCTTACAATAGGTGCATAAAGACCATAATTGTTATTATAGTGTCCAATATACAAAATCGGTAATTTTCCTTTACCCGGAAATTCCCTCGTTTTATCAGGAATAGTTAAGTGTAACCCAAATTAGTTCCGCACATAGTCGTTTATTAACACATATAAACTATTTTTCCTTCAAACATTTTTATTCGACGCCGTTTTGTTCCACCCTATTGGATTCGTATCAATGCAAATTTCTACTTACGCCACACTTGATTTACTTGTATAATTTACAGTGGCGGCTCGCAGGTGGAAGAGTAAGTGAAGTGCAAAAGAAGCAAGAAAATATCGCAATATTTTTTTTTCCAGAATTTTTTTATATGTGGAGGGGGTAGAATATTTTTTTACGACTTATATAAATTTTGTATACTAAATCAATTCTCCTATCCTTCATAGCAGCAAATTTATTTATAACATCCTCATAAAATGGATGAGTTGCCCTAATATCCTCCAGAAATTCCTTTTGACTTGAAAGATTGCCTAGAGAAGTCTTGAGGTATTGTATTTCTCGAATAAGTTTTTACACCCGCATTTGAGGCAAGAAAAACTTCTTTCCACTGAAGCACTTGTCGACGGTATTGTCAAAATAAGGGAAAACAGTTTATATGCTTCGGTAAAAATATCTTTATTTTCATTAATTTTTTTCACTTGCTCTTGCAGCAATATATTCATTCCAATTACTCTCATTGGCAAAAATAAGACCAAGCTCATTTTTAAGTCGATGACTTCTTGAAAATATTTCCCCATATAACTGTAACAAATTTTCAAACGGGCTAGTCGGAAAATTTAAACTATATTCGGAAAATTTAGCAGAATTTGCCAAACATAAAAATGTAAGTTTTTCACAGTTTTGAAATTTTGGTGTCATTTCCGTTAAAATATGGTCCAATATTTCCTAAAAAAGAATTCTATACTTAGCCCTAATTTCTTCAGGTGAAAGCTTAGCAAGCTCACGTTTGTAATGATTTATTTCTGTAATAGAATTTGCTTTATCAAACATGATATTAAAAAAATGTTCATTTCTTTTTTACAGCGTTTTATATTGGATATGCAAAAATGAATATCAAGCGATTTTTTTTTGAAGAACGTCAAATAGTATGTCCGTGATTGAAAAAATGTTATTAAACACTAATGCCAGAAACGTGAATTCAAAATCGTTCATCTCACCTAAAAATCCTTTCGCAAGCCGGATTGATTTCTCATCAGATTTGTCACAGTTTGTAATAAATTCAAAGACGTCTTTTAATTTATTTCAATCTTGAACAAACATTTACTAACTTCGAATTTGAAGACCAACGAGTTTCTGTAATTGTTGGTATACGTCTCGTAGATCCAGATTTAAGAGGACTAAGGCTTGTAAAAAAATTTAGAAATATTTTTTAGACTTTGCTGCATCACAAGGTTAAGTCGATGCGCAAGACAATAGACAAATACAGCCTGCCGGGCTTTTTCTTTTTTTTGAAGTCCATTTAGATGCCCAGACATCACACTTGCGCCATCGTAACATTGCCCTATTAATTTATGTTTATAATCAAATTGGTCCAAATTTGATCCAACAGATAATATAAATTCTCCGACGTTCTATCGAAGCCGACATTATAAAATCCTAAGAATTTCTCGACTACTGAAAATGGATAGACCTAGGACCTCGACGATTGGTAAACAAACGATTGATCTTGTTTATGCAAAGTCAAATCAGAGAAAATAGTTTCAGAAAGTTTGTATATCGTATATATTCTGTGATAGATGGTTAGAGAGATTTATTCAATTTAATAGTTTTTGTTAGTGTTTGACAAGTTTCATATTATTTTGTTTTTGAATTTTCTGAATTAACGTATCTTAAAATTATGGAGCACTGGGAGGTTTGCGTAATATCAATGGTGTCATCCACTTGCACAGAAAAATAACTGCGTGTTAAATATTTCATTTTCACATGATCATTTAAATAATCAGAAATGCATTCAATTATTTCGTTTTGAATAGTTTTCAAGTCACCAGTAAAAACATTTTTAATTTTTTCGTAATGATCTTTTAGTTCTTGGGAACTTCTCGATATTAATTAATAAACCTAAAAGCTGTTTATTGTTTATGGCCGCGAGAGGCTAACTCTTGTTTTGCAAGGTACAAAATTGCGTCAATTTCTAAGCACATAAATAGTCTATCTAATCGGAGATTTTCATTAAAACTTATTTTACACAGTTTAGCATTTTTTTTAAGCGTAAGCTATAGTGCTTTGATTTTTTTCAAATGTTTTTAGCATTAATTCGCATTTTAAATGCTCCGCCGAGTCTTCATATTTATGCAAAAACCTTGATATATTTAACATACCTACAAATCCTTCCTTATTCCACACTGAATATTTATTGGAAAATAGTAAACAAGGCCAGCAAAACAATTTTTGTAATATTTGACTACTACATAACCATTTGTACGCCGAAAACTAGGATTATTTAAAACCTACATTCCATGTTCTGCCACTTTTCTTTGCGGAAATTGTCAAGTCAAACCTTGGCTGCCCTACATTTAATACATGGAGTTTCCAACAAAATGCAAACCACTTCCGTGATCGGATTCATTTTAAAGCTTAAATATTATAGTCAACTAATAATGTACATTAATAAACCCCACACCAGATAAAGTTGTAACAACACCATAAATAAATATAACACAAAACAGTCGAGCAAACTGCAAAGGAACTCACCGGGTGCAGCGAAATCCGCGAAAATAAAAGTAAACAACCACCCTAACCTGAAAAATACGTGGGTGTAGTGTACTGCCGCAGGAATTCACCGAGAGGGTTGTATGTATGGCGCTGGTTAACATTATTCTTTCATGCGCTCGACGTCATCGCGTACGCGTTGTCATGGCAACATAGTAGGAAAATCGTAAACTAAACATAGCACCTACAGCAAAGTCGAAGTGGTTTGCGCCACTGTTATAGTTGTTATAATAAAGTTCGATTGAAAGTTTTAAAAGGACATGCCGCCAACGGTCAAGTAATTTTGACATTTTGCCAATTAGGTGAATAAATGAATGTAAAAGCTAAAATTTTAAAAGATATATAATAAATATAGTTAGATGTTTACTTGTTTATTTTTCCTGGTGAAGTAGCACTTCAGCTACTTCACCTGAATAGCCGCCACTGATAATTTAAAATAAACGGATTAAATTTGAAATTAATCTAATAAGCAGTTTTTTGAGGGTTTGTTTTAAATAATTTTATTTTGCCAATTTGGATTCTAACCAAAATTTACCAATTTATTTTTAAGTAATATTTGTTTTTTGTGTAATACTTTAGGCAAATTGGATAACTAGTTTTTTAATACTAATTTTCTTAAAATTTCACTAGGCAGCCATTTCGTTTCACCACAATGGATTTTTATCAAAATGTTACCAGATCATTCCTTAATTTTTGATCAAAATTTAAAGTCAATCGGGTAAGTATTTTATCTATGCGTCGAACAAACAGACAGACAGATAGATAGACATACCGATAGACAGATCTACAGACAGACAGACAGAGAGACGGACAAACAGGCAGACCAATTCAATTAAGAAAATATGTTTTTCAGCATCTATAGAGACCCTAAAACGTGAAGGCCTGAAAACATTTTGAAGAGTGATTTTTTCTAGATTACTAATATTTCTCTTTTACGAGGGAGGTAAAAAGTTCAGATCTTCTAAGAAATCTAGATGGAGCGTGCAAATTAATCAGCTTTAGAAGAGCCGAACATCTCACCAGGCTAATCAAGAGATTGAACAGCAGACGCTAACATTTCTTCTATGGGCTAGATTATCTAATTTAACGATACTATAGATATGTTTATTCACAATCACACAACCTGAGAATCTGCTTTGAATTTTTTCTAAAGTACACTTTAAACGTCACAATTTGGCGACCATATCACATAGAAATATTCCAGCACAGATCTTACTATAGTACAATAAATTAACCTTAATGAATTTACAAATAAATGACCACAGCTTCCCTGGATTAAACCTATTTGATCAATTTACTTGACTTAGCAATCACTGCATTAATATAGTTTCTAAATGAGGGAGGTTAGCCAAATAGCACTCCCAGATCCTTCACTAGGTTCAATGGCGTTGAATTAATACTATGGCAAAGAGTAGGAATTACAAACAGTTGACAACCGGTAAAACACCAAATGATTTTTGCCTTGGCTCTCATTGACCTTGAACCTTTATTTTGAAGTTGCACGATTGCCAGATGTTTCGCCATATCAGCAGAAACTATGCCAATACTCCTAATTTATTGTATTTAACTCGTAAAAATAATACATTTTTAATGTTTAGGAGATTGAAATGATCAAAAAAGAACTATTTTGTTAAATAATCAAGTTTGCAATAGACACTTACTATGCGAATTTATAACAGGTTACACAACTTTCTTATTTTCTAATACGTTTAAAAACATGACGTACATTAAATCACATAAATATTGCATCAATACATAAACAAACACTGTTTGCAATATTAAAAACTCGATAATAACGTAACAAACGCAATAATTTGAATTCTTAGCCATCGAGTATCCAGTCGCATAACGTTATAATATGAAACTTTGCATACGGCTTTCTGGAATACCAGCTGCCGTTTTGAAAGTGATCCAGGAAACAAAATCCCCAACTAGCTCGCATGACCTATTGGCCAATCATAACCTAACTAGCACCCGGTGTATCGTAGCACCCAGTGGTTCGCAATACAAATCCAGCAAAATTCAGAATATTTAATAAATAAGTACATATTTAATAAATAAGTACAAATGATCAAGGTTTGGATGTTATAGTTTTGTTTTGTAGGTATTAAACTTGAGAAAATATTATTATACTTAATTATGTATGTTGAGATCTAGGTAAGTCTATATACAAAAATGTATGTTTAATGAGTAAGAAAATGTTTGAAAAAATAAGATAATTTCACATTTGTCGAATAATAAAAGAACGTTCCGCTTAGTTCCAAACTAACTTTTTCTAATATTTTCAAATAGTGTGTATATAAATTCGTAGATAGAAGTCCATTTTTTCTTACTGCTTGAAATCTATTCAAATCTATCTGAAATTAAATAATATAATTTATTTTATGAATTTGTATGCTGATTTTAAAAATGAGGTGAAAGATGTAAAATATGAGTTTGTAACCTGTGAGTATTCATCTTCAATAGAAATAAATATAACTTTATCTTTAAAAAAACGCGGATCTTCGAATTATGCAATATCAGAATGCAATGATTTTCCGACGTTTTGCCTTCTGTAACACGAATCATCTTCAGGATTCTTTACTTCACTGCCGCAGAGCATTAAATGGAGGTAAACAATCCATTTGTGCATTCCAATGCGAAATTTTGATAAGTATTTCAATTTCACAAAATCTTATTCCATGATGCAGGGTTAGTCAGATATCTGGAAACGGTCAAATATCTCAAAAACCACTGAACCGATCTGAACCATATGTGCTAATTAGGCATTACCGAATTCCTCCAACCCTTTGGTGCATACCGCAATGTTGTCAGATTTTCAGTGTTTCGACAAACTAACCTAACTTTGGTTTTCAAATCAAATGATATGTTTTTTTAAACGTGATTTATTCCTCGTATTATCCTTAGTATAACTCCAAAATTGCAAACTTTTATCTTGATCCGTTAAATGTTAAATTTATTAAATGTTTTTAAAAATACATCGACAAATTAGGAATTAAAAACCTAAAACTAAAAAAATGAATAATAGGATGTTGAAAATGTTATCTTTCTACAGCTTGACAGTATCCTAAACGGTCAATAAATTCTCGAATAGTATTTGCGATCCATTCCGGTGGTACTCCTATTTCAGCTCTAATCTTTCCCATTAGATTTTCAAGGTTCTCGGGCTTCGTTTTGTACACGGTCGGTTTTAGGTGACCCCAAAGGAAAAAGTCAAGTGGATTTAAATCTGGTGACCTTGGAGGCCACTTAACAACTTATCTTTTCCAATCCAGCGTCCCGGAAACGTCGTGTTTAAATAATTTCTAACAGCCACTGGGAAATGCAGCGGTGCCCCATCATGTTAGAACCATACGTGGCCAAAACTATTAGGAAAAATATTGTAATAATACTGGAATAATTTGGTTTTCCAATAACTGTAGATAAAGTATCACATTCATGTTTCATTGAATGAAAAAGGGTCCAATAATGCGATTACCTAATATGCCAGCCCACACATTACATTTTTCGGGAAATTGCGTATGGACCTGCATCATTCTGTGGATTGTTTGCAGACCAATAACGACAATTATGCCCATTTATAAAACCGTTTAGGCATACGCAATTTCCCGAAAAAAAGTCCATGTGTGGGCTGGCATATTAGGTAGTTGCCTTATTGGATCCTTATATGAATATATGAACGTGAAATATTAATTATCTACAGCTGTTGGAAAACCAAATTATTACAGCATTAAACGATATTTTTCCTAATAGTTTTGGCCACGTATGGTTCCAACAAGGGCTCCACAGCAGTTTGCAGTTGCTGTTAGAAATTATTTAAATACGACGTTTCCGGGATGCTGGATTGGGCGAAGGGGGATTGTTAAGTGGCCTCCGAGGTCACCGGATTTAAATCCGCTTGACTTTTTCCTTTGGGGTCACCTAAAAACAACCGTGTACAAAACGAATGAAGTCTGAGAACCTTGTAGTTCTAATGGGAAGGATTAGAGCTGAAATAGAAAGAATACCCACGGAAGGGCTTCAAAACGCTATTCGAGAAATTATTGAGCGTTTAGGATACTGTCAAGCTGTAGAAGGACAACATTTTCGATATCCTATTAATCATTAAATTATTTTAGTTTTAGTTTTTTAATTCTTAATTTGTCGATGTATTTTTAAAAACATTTAATAAATTTAACATTTAACGGATCAAGATAAAAGTTTGTAATTTTGGAGTTATAGTAAGGATAATACGAGGAATAAATCACGCTTAAAAAAACATCATTTGATTTGAAAAAAGAAGTTAAGTTAGTTTGCCGAAAAACTAAAAATCTAACAACATTGCGGTATTCACCAAAGGGTCGGGGGAATTTGGTAATGCATAATGACTATATGGTTCAGATCGGTTGAGTGGTTTTTGAGGTATTTGACCGTTTCCAGACATCTGACTAACCCTGTATATGTGCTGCCATTTTAAAATATTCGATTATATTTTTAACATAGTAAATTGACAATTTATTATCATTGAATCGAACCAAATAAAACGTTTCAATTATTCTAGCTTTAAGTTAAATGAAAGGGAACAAAGAAACATTTTCTACCAAAAAGGGCCCTAGGGTAACCATAAACTTTTACCGGGGATGTATTCAATAGCACCATGATAGGTTTATTTTAAGTAAGTTCATATGTATCTGCACATATTCGTGTTTGTTTAAGATTTGTATTGAGAAACCGACTGGTTACTCTATGCCATTGTCATACAAGCCGCTTGCTAAAATCCTAACCAATATTCTAACAGATAAACTGGATAACTATCAGTCGGTGGAACAAGCTGAAAAGAAATAGAAAGAATATAGGAACAAAAAATTGACCAATTCAAACTACACGACTTCTGATAGAAAAAACTAACGAATACAATAAAACTCTTCATCTAACTTTTATTGACTATAAGAAGACTTTTGATTCTGTAGAACACTGGGCAATAAGACAGTCCTTAGACAATGCTAAAATGGACTCAAGTTTCACAAAACTTACACTTTCATATATGTAAAAGCAACAATGACCACAAAAATCGATGAAGTTCTAACAACTGAAAAAAAAGGACAAGCTGACACAGTTTCACCTAAGTTATTTACAGTAGCGCTGGAGGACGTTTTCAAGAACCTAAAATAGGAACAAAAGGGTATAAAGATTGATAGAAAGTACTTAGGTACAGTCATCTTCGTTGCAGATGACATTATTTTTATAACCGAAAACCTAGGAGAACTAAACATCATCATAAATAAAGTATATGAAACATTTGAAAAAGTGGTTTTCAAAAGAAAAATTTCAAAAACAAGTCAAATAAAAATGGAAAGAGAAAACTTGCATCCTACCAGTAATGCTTGGTTACTATGATTCTAGCAAAGAAAGCATAAATAAACTGCATTGTGCACATAGGTCGATGGAGAGGCAAATTCCAAGTGTCAGTCTTAAAGATTACGAATGGCTGGATGACGTGAAAGCGACGGTTGGATGTAGATGTCACCAACTAGCAAAAGATAGAGAAGCTTGGACATTTTTGAAAGAGGCCTACTTCCAGCAGTGCAGAAGTTAAGAAAAAGAAGAAGAAAGTTTGGGGGGAGCTCATGTTTAGCAGTACGTTTCGTAGAGTTAGGTCTTGCAGTGGAAAAAGTACTAAAATATTAAAATATAAATATTTTATTTATTATTTACATTATTTACTTAAAATAACCACTTTTTCTTTATGTAATGCAAAGCTTTCCCTGACAATGTAATTTAAAACAAATGAACGAATATTAAAAAGTTGACATCACGTGCTGACATTATTAATAACTGAAAATTTCCACAATTAATATCTTACATCAGGGATAAACTAAATATTGACACAGTGTGAGCGTAGCTGGGATATTCCCAATTTATTTTAATAGTCCTGCATAATTGGTTTCACTTGAGAATGCAGACAGATGCCAAATATTAAACGGAATTATTAATGGGTTATATATAGCTTGTTGATATCAAGACCAATAAATTCGACTTGATAATGATATTTGGCGCATGGCGTAAGTAAAAATAAAATTCATCCGTTGATATTTTATTAAAAAAATTAAAAATCGTGTGGCCGTTTTATGAGCTTTTAAAAAACTTCTTTTGACCTGTTTTTTTTTGTTTGACAGTTTTTTTTCTGTTCGGGTCAAATCCTGGACATCCTCAAAATTTTAAATAGGGTTATCAGTCATAAAATTTAAATATCTTACTATTTTCAGTCCAATAGATGGTCAAAATACCCACCCCCATAAAGAGTAAAGAATCTGTTTAAAGTTGTCGGACATTTTGAAGTATTTGTGATGTTATTTGTCTGCATTCATGTATATTCCGATGATGCAAATGTTCTAAGGAATTTGGTTGTCCGAATAAATTTTTTATTCTAAATAGCCCCTCAAAAAAAAGTCGAGTAGAGTTAATTCGGGAGAGCGAGCGGGCCATTCAAAAGGGCCTCCTCCGCCGATTCCATTTTGAGAAGTTTTTCATTTAAAAATTACCTTACTAGCATGGCATAGTTTAGCGAAGTACGTTTTGTTGGACAGTCAAGTATAACTGAATTTCCATTAAGGCAATCTCCAGAAAAAAAGATCTTTGTTTAGGATTTACCAACAATTTAGAATAAACTGAAAGTTTCAGAAAGAGCAAAAGAGACGAACAAATCAATATTTTTTTGGATTTTGAAGAGACTCCTGAAAATTCAACAAGGAGTGCTTCTTCATCTTTGCAATTAGACGCCAGAATAATAGCGCTAGCGTCTCTTCAGATAAACAAATAGAAGCCCTATAAATATTGTCCAGTACAAAAATTGGAACAATGTGACAACTCCAGGTTTCCAATATTCTTATGGAGACACATTTCGTAGAAAATATATTTTCTAATATTTGGACTGATAATCCATATTTACTGCCTCAACTAAAATCTTTTAAACATTATTGAAACAGTGAGAATAAAAAAAAGTTATGAAAGTTACAAGATCAGGTAGATCTTCAGTAAAGGTTTGGTGTGGCATTTATAGGTCCAGAATTATAGGTTACTTAAAGCTATTAAGTAACATCCAACGCCTCGTGGAAAATGAAGTGCCTCCAAGAGAACAAACAAATTTAATTTGATAGCTAGATGGTGCCCAATATCACAGAAATCAAGATATAACCAACTTTTTGAATGCAATTATGGAGAATGCATTGTGAAACATGGTAATTACTCCTGGCCCCCGAGGTGTCTCGATCTTACCCCCCTAGATTTATTTCTGTGGTGTACACATAAAGATCTAGTATACAAACACAAATCATCAACTGCTCAGGAACTTAAACGATGGATTCGGGAAAGTTTTCAATATCTAAATAAAAATGAATATGTAAGGAATTCCGTTATGTATTTGGAAACTTTATATCCACTTGCATTATCCAAAATGGAGGACACATAAAACATTTGTTGCATTAATAATAATTATTGTTAATCTTTAGGTATATTTGTTTGTTTAATTTCTTGGTTTAATAAAATATTTTAATACTATAGATACAAATATTTCGTTGACAATATTTGAAAATTCAATTTGGTGTTAAAAAAGTATTTACTGAAGATAATCGTCTATAAGCTCGTGCCTCACACCCTTTCGGACTAAACTCGTCGTTTAATTCTCTGTATAGATCTAACTTAAGGGGGAACTGCACGCAGTATTATGGATCATTTGCAAGCCTTCCGCTGCTGCAATATTATGTTAAAACTATAAGAGATATGTATTAGCTTCAATGTGATTTCAATAGGGAAATATGTATAGTTGGGCGCTAAATGCGATTTTTTATGACAAAACCTAATCTAGAATTATAAAATAGAAGTAGATTTGTCCATTTTCGACTATTTTTCGACCACTTTTTTACGCAAATGCCGTCGCATATAATTTTTTTTCACAAAATGGCTCTTTACCGCCTTGCATTGATCCTTTGTCTACGTAATTGCAAAATTTGAAATGGTAAATCGTACTCATGTCTTTGTATTTCTGCAGCGCGTGAACCCTTTTGAACCCATTTTTAAACGAAATGTTTTTTCTAATACGTAGATAGGTACCTTTTCATCTTAGTTTGAACATGACTAGACCTTGTCGCTAGTTTTTCACTTTTTGCGTGCAGTTCTCCCTTAATATATGGAGGATTACATTTGAAAATGTTGAGAAAAATAATTATACGCCAAATTTCGAAACATTGTAACATTTCTCCTTATTTTGAGAGTTGGGTACTAGCACCGAACCGGTTGTCCGTCGTTGAATAAAGTATTGAAATGTACCATCGAATATTAATATATATCAATTGTCCTTAGATTTGCCGGCGTGCGGCGTGAGACTAGTTTTTTTATATTTTTTATAAGCATTTACCAATTTACTCAGAGTTTTGTGTTTTGTGGCTGGAAAATTACGGCTATCTTTCTTTATCTATCTTTATGGGAAGCTTTAAGTCGCATAAATTATTTATTTCTTTTAACAAGAAACCTTAATCAAGATTGCCTCGATTTCTTTTTGGCCTGGTAAGAAATTGTGGCGGAAAATCGAGAAATCCAACCCCAATACAATTTTGTAAGCCATTCAAGAAATTATTACTCAAAAATATCTTAATGAGGTTGAAGGTGCAAATTCTATCCAAGATATTAATAAAGTGTTGCCTAACTAACTGCTGATATGATCGAAGAATATAAAAATATCGATAACAAAAACTAGTTCTTTAAAATTGTTTGCATGATACCATATAAATCTTTCAAGTACGGACGGCAATGCTGTAGTAGTGTTTACATTATTAGTTATTTTCTTTACCCGGAACTTCCTTCGTTATGAATCTTTTCTTTTATTAGGAATAGTGAAGAGTGGCCCAATTTATTTCAGTATAATAGTCATTACTATATTTTAAACATTTTTATTGGTTGCCATTTTTTTCCATCATATTGGATTCCTACTAATATTTTAGTAGTTTCTACTTACGCCACACTTTATTTTTGGGCATGATTATTAATTAAAGATAAATTCAATAAGAACTTTCTGCATTGGCAAACACCGCCATTTTGTTACGTCATGTTGAATTCTATCAGTTTATCCCAAGGTTTATCCCTATAGGGAAAAGTCGCCTATATTGGACCAGTTACGACATTTTTCTTTTTTTCGTTCTATTTTTCAGCTAATTCGTTCCAAATTTTGTCATCGAAATTAATCGCCTGCACATGTAGATCTAATAGCAATAGATATGACAAGCGTTTTTAAAATTATAAGAGGAAAAACCAAGGTCTGCAATCGGTCCAAAAAAGGCAACCAGTTGCCTATATCGGGCCATTAAGACTCCTAAATTGGACCGGTTGTTTAATATATAAAAATTGACAAAAATATAGTAAAATATCTTTATTTTTTAATATACTAAATAATGTAACATTAGCTTTCTAACAAAGGAAACAAACTATTCCCTAAACAATAAGATAAATCAGCTAACAAAATAAGAAAAACGAATTAATGAACCGAAGCTGGAAACTCTATTCCGAAAGAAATATAAGAGTTTTGACGTTTGTTGATCCATGTTTTTCTGGTTTTAATTTCATTTTAATGTCGCGCTCATCTACAATTGAAACATCTGGTACAGCTGGATAGATAAAGGCGTTTCTAATTTTGCTTGACTTCCTCAAAAAAGTAACTTCAAATAAGCCTGTTGTGTTTTTATCTTGTATTATTTTTCCTACGTAATAAACCTCATTATCTTTTTAGCCTTTTTCCTCTTTTTACTAACTGCACTAATTTTTCCAAATATTGGACGTGCCACTTTTGGCTTTAATTTGCTGTTAACTTTAATTTTCTTTTGTTCTAACTCTTCTTTATAAGGAGTCCTCGTGATAACTTCGGCATCTTGTGTCCTTTTCGGCTTGCTGTCGCTAGAAGTAGCTTGCGAAACTGGAGAAGCTTGGTTTAGAGATTCATTAAAACTCTGTGACGTAGTCGAAGGTGGATTATCAATATCAGGTGGTGGGTTTAAAGCTTCAGAAGGGGCAAAATCATGTTCTTGAAAAACATGGCGATTAACTTTCATGTGCCAGCAGTTTTAAAAGCATTTTCAGCAATACCAACTGTAGCTGCTCGTCCGTACGCTTCTCCAAGTAAAGCAACAACATCATATTGGGAGACTGGTTTTCCTACATTTTGCCTTAAAAACGTGTCGCGCTTGTGTGTAGTACACTCCAAGAGGTCGAAAAAATGCAATATCCAATGGCTGCATACGGCGCGTCGTGTGTATGGGTAATTGAAGCATAATTATTCCATTATCCTTCGCAAATAAAAGCGCATCTAGATTTTTGCTGTGGGTGACGTGTCTATCCAATAAAAGACATACCAGTGCTTCTTTTGTGCAACCAAAAGTCTCCTTAAAGTGGTACAGCCATTGTAAAAAAAGTTCCGATGTAATGTATCCTGTATCAGAGATAACTGTCTTGTTTCCTGTTGGAGCTTCCTTGGCAGTCGTGTTCACACCCCTTTCGCCACTGCTGGCTGCACCAACTTGATGTTTACCCCTAAGACCAACTACTTTTTGTGGCTTCTTTTTGGACAGTTGTAAATCCGCTTTCGTCTACGTTGTAGATCTTTGTGCCGGTTAATTTATGTTTGTCAACGAGTTCTTCCAAAAGGTCAAACAATTTTGAAACACGCTCCTTGTTGAACCCACTCATTCTAGCTAAAGACGTTGCCTCAGGCTGCCTAAGAGATACGCTCGGATGTCTTCCCATAAATTTGTAAAACCATTTCTTGCCCGGCCTTCCTTTCTCTTCACTAAAGCAGTGGTTGAGTCCGTGCAGTTCAGCTACATCAAAAGCAAGCTTTTGTATGTCTTTTACGGTCGGGCCAAACATTCTTTGCTCGAATTTTAAAATGTGGGATGCTAGTTCATCTTCCATCTCTTTAGAAAAAACTGGCTTTCGACCAAACAATTTAGTAAAGGCTGGGCCTCTATTTTTTTCATCGAGATGTCGTTTTAGTGTGGCTTTCGAAATATCATACCTTCTCGCTGCCTCTTTCAGTCCGACAGTAGCCGAGCAAACTGCGTTTATAGCTAGAACAAGGTCCGCTTCATCCCATCTCCCATATTCACCTCGTTTAGACATGTCGCTGTAAAGAAAAAAATATATTATTGTGCTGAGATTAAAGGGTTTCGTAAATTGGACCGGTCTATTTTAGGCGGCTTACGTCTGTCCAATTTAAGCAATTCCGCCGTATTGGAAATAACAAATATTTCGGGATAAACCTTTTTAAAAGTACAAGTGTAAGTGAAAAAATCGTAAGCCAAATAACCATAAAGTAGCACCAATATAAATTTATAATACTTACTTTCGTTTCGAGTACGTAATTCCTTATGAAACACGATACAAATATTACATCACGGGAACGAAATTTTGAAGGTCACTTCTCGTCGACTACTCAACGCAGACTAAATCAAATGTTTTGCGGTAAATATGTTCTTAGTCCTTAGTTCTACTAACTAACAACAGATATCATTTCTGTAATGTTCGTTTAAAGGCTAGTCCGGACCCATCCAAATTACGAGCCGGTCCAATATAGGCTACTTTCCCCTATCACATTTAATTTTTCTATAAAATTTAAAGTCAATCAAATAATTAAGTCGATTTAAAAACCAAATTACCGCCATTTTGTTCCATCATCGTGAATTCGTGCCACAACTTTACCAGTTTATCTCTGGATCACATTTAATGCTTGCATAAAATTTGAATTTAATCTAATAAGTAGTTTTTTCAGGCCGATTTTCGCGTGACATTCATTTTTGCATATCCAATATAAAACGCTGTCGTGAGGCGTTCTGCAAAAAATTAAATGGCAGGTTCTGCTAAATTTTCCGAATATAGTTTAAATTTTCTGGCTGGCTGAAAATTTGTTAGAGTTATATGGGGAAATATTTTCAAAAAGTCAATGACTTAAAAATGAGCTTGGTCTTATTTTTGCCAATGAGAGTAATTGGAATATATCGCTGCAAGAGCAAGTGAAAAAAATTAATAAAAATAAATATATTTTTACCGAAGCATATAAATTGTTTTCTCTTATTTTGATAATACCGTCGACATGTGCTTCAGTGGAAAGAAGTTTTTCTTGCATCAAATGTGTAAAAACTTATTTAAGAAATACAATATCTCAAGAAAGACTTACTTCTCTTGGCAATATTTCAATTCAAAGAGAATTTCTGGAAGAGATTAGGACAACTCATCCATTTTATGAGGATGATAAATTTGCTGCTATGAAGGATAGGAGAATTGATTTAGTATACAAAATTTAGGTAAGTCGTAAAAAAAATATTCTACCCCCTCCACATATAAAAAAATTCTGGAAAAAAAATTATTGCGATATTTTCTTGCTTCATTTGCACTTCACTTACTTTTTCACCCGCGTGCCGCCACTGCCACCCCGGTACAGGGTATCCCATTTTCGGCACTTTTGGGGGGTATCTCCCTTATTTTCAAAGATAGAGGGTTACGATTTTCAGGGCAGTATGCTACTTTTTGTGAAATTAAAGATGTCGCCAGCAGAATTTACACAGCTCTTTTGAGATGAAAATGTTGCATTTTCAGGCATCTATTGTACCCCAGCTATCAATCAAAAAGGCGAAAACAGTCCCTTATATGAGTTTTTCCGTAGAATTCAGTGCCGATTTCAGAATAAGTATACGGGGTCAGATCAAAAAGTTATCGGACCCTACTTTATTTTTTTTTTAATAGGACGAAATTCGCGAATTTCTGAAATTTTCTTTTGTATCCAACTAGTAGGTAATAGGCTACGGCTAGGTTGGAACAAAAAGCAAAATGCCAAAAACTTTACGTTTTTGTCAGTTTTTGATTATTAATGAAATATTTTTGTTGCTTTGGTGTTTCTATTTAACTATATACTATATTTAATTTACTTTTTTTACAATAATGGCGGTCTACGAAAATTATGAAAAGTATGATATATTGATTTCTTTTATACCATATCATGAAAATCCCCAAGAAGCTTTGGAATTATATTTACAAAGGTATCGTACTTTGAGTGCTATGGTTAGGATAATGTATTAAGAGTCCTTTTTGTTCATATTCGATATCCATCCAGAGAGAGGCAACCTCGGAGACATTTGCCCGCCTTAAATCAAATTTAGTAGGGGATGGATCATTTATCCAGTCCCGTTCTAAACTATCAACGTATTGGGTTATGTAGAAGCGACGCCTTCATCTTCTTGGCAGCAAATAGAGAAAGCAATTGGTGTATCTTAGCCTGACGTTCAAAGAATTTTGGAAAAATATAAGTCTCACCCATATAAATTTCACATAGTTCAGCATTTATACCCCGGCGATGCCGAGCTCCGATAATCGATTTAACTTACCGAAATTTGCAAAAGAGGCCTATGATTCTTTTGAACGCTAGTAGAAGAATGGCGAAATTGTGCCAATTTTGCATACGGGAAAATAGCCCTCATTTTGAAAACCACCTTTGAAAACTCTTTGCTTTTTTAAAATTTTGTTTTCCTTTGGTTTCACCTAACTTTACTTTTAAGTATATTAGATAATTATTGTTTTGTTTTTAGCAAAATTCAATAATTTTATCATAATTAAGTTAAAACGCTGTAATAAATCATTAAGAGTTGAGAACTAAAAACAATTTTTTGAACTAAGTTTAAAAGTAATACATCTTTAGTATTGAGCTTGTTCTCAAAATAACTGCATACATAATATACAAGGTGTCTCTTTAAAAAAAATAAACTAGGGTCCGATAACTTTTTGACCTGACCCCGTATACTTATTCTGAAAGCGGCACTGAATTCTACAGAAATAGTCCTGTAAGGAACAGTCTTCGCCTTTTTGATAAGTTATCAAATACCTGGGATACGAGAGGTGCCTGAAAATGCAACATTTTTAGAAAGAGCCTGTATCTCACAACACAAAAAGGCTATGAAAATTCGATTCACGCCATCTTTAATTTAACAAAATAGTAGCACATGTCGCGAAAATCTCAACCTTCTATCTTTAATAATCCCTTATTTTAAAAGTGCATAAACTGGGATACCCTGTACAATAGATTCCTTACCATAAACATGAAATTATTGAAAATAATATAATCTGATTTCAATATACAAAATCTAGATCAATCAAGCTTTTAAAATCTAGAAAGCACATTAAAATCTTTTAACCCGTATTTAAATTACAGCAGTTTAAAAACGATGGAAAAATACCATATCTGTTTTTTTTGGGGAGCAGTTTGTTATCCATTTTAAATAAGCTTATGAAAACAGAATATTTTTAATATGATTCCCGTTCTATCGTGGGATATTTGGAAAAACACATTTTGCCATTATCAGTAACGAGTACAGTTCATTACGCCATATCTCACACAGCGGCCTTTTCTTCGTAATTTTTATATCAACCACTGATATGAGGGTGGTATTTATATTACTGTATATATTAATAATAGGTAGTATGCGCGTCATTTAGGAATTTCCTATACAGGGTTATTCACGTAACCCGTTCATTAAAAGTTTTTGATGATGCCATTTAGATAAAAATTTCAAATTTTGGGATTAAGGTAAGGTCAAGGGGTACTTCTTTTTTGAAATATTTTCAACTTCCTGTCACTTCCGGTTTAACCGGAAGTTGATATCAACTTGCTTATTTTAAATGGAACACCCTGTATTTTATGATATGTTTGGATTCTACGGAGAATTTTAATGCTATTTTATGTAGTATGTCCTATACCTAGGTTCAAGCGTTCTTAAGATATTTGACCTTGAACCGAAAATGAGCCTTCGGGGTACCAAATTTTAAAATCTCATATTTTTGTAAGTTTTGAAGATATAATCTTCATATTTCGCAGACTATCAGTAAATAATCTTAGGTTTCTTTTTTTTTTATTGAATTTGTCTATTTTTATACAGGGTGTCCTAAATTCAGCGGCAAACATTCACATTTTCAAAGCCGCTAAAGTCCGTTTTTTTAAATGGGACACCCTATAACTTTATGCACCAACAAATGTAGAATTTCATTTTCTATCGAACTGTATTAAGGTTCCCTATACCTATTCGTAACCATTTTCGAAATAATTGGGTTTTATGAAAATATCGTATGTATTTGCTTACATGTTTACATGTTCCAATGGTGAGCCATGGAAAAACAATTGAGATCCAATATCCAATATGACAGATGATTAGTATGCGTATGTTATTTATCGAAAGCTGTCAGTGATAAACTAAATCTTCTAAATCGAAATGGAAGAATACTCAAACGCTAATATTCTCAATCTATTTTATATTCATGGAGAATGTTATAAAATTTTGAAGAGAACCTGTCGTGTGTTTAATGAACGCCACCCTGATTTGCCGCCAATGAACAAGTCAAAATTCAAGAGGATTGAAACGAACTTTTTGCGTTTTGGTTAAAATTACAAAAAATGTTCCGAAACCAGTGACAAATGCCGAGGATAACGTAATAAACACATTAGCTTATTTCCACGCAAACCCGCAAAGTTCAATACCGTCTGCAGAAAACGATTTGGGAATTTCTTCTTCATCTGTCCAAATAATCTTGAGCGAACATCATATGCACCCTTATTCCTTCCAAAACGTGCAAGCCTTGAGACTTGGTGATGACGTCCGACGAGTAGAATTTTGGGAATTCATGTTTTTGAAAATTCAAGAGGACCCTCAATTCCTTTCAAAAATAATTTGGACCGATGAAGCGAAATTTTCTGGAGAAGGAATAACAAATAGAAGAAACGAACATTTCTGGGCAGCAGAAAATCCGCACGCTTTACGCGAAACGCGTTCTCAAGAGAGGTTTAGCTTCAATGTTTTCGGTATAGTATTAAATGATCAGGTGCGGTACTGTATTTATGAAGACAATTTAAGCACTGATAAGTATTTGGAAATTCTACGAGGGACGGTTTCTGAATTTATAGAAGAAATTCCTATTGGTGAGCTGCAAAATTATTGGTATCAATTAGATGGGGCACCAGCAGTCCCAATGGCCCTTGGAGATGGCCCCCGCGATCGCCTGATTTAACACCCCTAGACTTTTATTTATGGGGATTTATCAAAGGCAAAGTCTATGCTTCCCCAGTAAATAACCAACAAGATTTACTGGACAGGATACAAACAGCTTTTGCCGAATTAGAAAACGGACAAATTCAACGGGCAACAACAACTGTACAAAGAAGAATTGAAATGTGTCTTCAAATGAACGGACAGCATATAGAACATTTGTTATAATTCAATTTTATTATTTTATTTATTTATTGTTGATTGTTAGATTGCTATAATTTTTAAGTTCACTAAAACAAGTTTAGAACAGTCTCGAACTTAGAAGATATGGTTAAAAATAATGTAAACAATTTATTACATTTTTTATAACTTTAACTTTTCCGAAACGAAAAAATTTCGTTTCAATCCTCTTCAATTTTCTCTTGTTCATTGGCGATAAATGAGGATGTTTTTCATTAAAAACATGGCACGTTCTCTCCAATATTTTGTAGCATTCTCCGCGAATATAAAATAAATTGAGAATATCAGCTTTTGAGTGTTATTTTATTTTAATTTAAAAGTTTCAAATCAGCTGTCATGTTGAATAGAAAAGCACAACAATTGTTTTTCCATGGCTTACTACGGGAAGGTGTAAGCATTTAGCAAACACATATGATAGTTTAATAAAAACCTGATTATTTCGAAAATGGTTACGAATAGGTATAGGGAACCTTAATACAGTTCGATAGAAAATTAAATACTACATTTGATAGTGCATAAAGTTATAGGGTGTCCCATTTAAAAAAACGGACTTTAGCGGCTTTGAAAATGTGAATGTTTGCCGCTGAATTTAGGACACCCTGTATAAAAATAGACAAATTCAATAAAAAAAAACCTAAGATTATTTACCGATTGTCTGCAAAATATGAAGATTATATCTTCAAAACTTACAAAAATATGAGATTTTAAAATTTGGTACCCCGAAGGCTCATTTTTGTTTCAAGGTCAAGTATCTTAAGAACGCTTGAATCGAGGTATAAGCTACATAAAATAGCATTAAAATTCGCCGTAGAATCCAAAAATATCATAAAATACAGGGTGTTCCATTTAAAATAAGTAAGTTGATACCAACTTCCGGTTAAACCGGAAGTGACAAGAAGTTGAAAATATTTCAAAAAAGAAGTACCCCTTGACCTTACCTTAATCCCGAAATTTGAAATTTGTATCTAAATGGCATCATCAAAAACTTTTAATGAACGGGTTGCGTGAATAACCCTGTATATGCTTTTAAATTAAAATATGAATTATTATTAGCGACCTGCAATACGAGCCACTAAATATTTCAACACGTTCGAGTTAATTAAAATTTAAGATAATTAAAACAGATGAATTAAAATTAGATAGAAAACTTTGAATCCTATTATATGTTAATATACTAAATCAGAACATTTACGGCGTCCTATTTTGCTAAGCACGTATTTCTAAACTCAAAGGATTATCAGATTCAATCTGATGTGTGACAGGGATAATATAGCAATTAGGCAATTAACAAAAAAATCTGTCGATTTACAGAAAAACATTAAATGAAGAAATAATCTGACAATTGACAGAAACCATCTTGCAATTACAGAAAAACTTCTCTATTGGCAAATCAAAAAGTGACTGTGTTTGTTAGACAGTGGTGGTTTAAGCATTTAAGAGGCACAAAGCTTGGTTGGAGACCGTACTACCCCAAGAAGCGTTCTTTTCAGACTTCGATATTTAAAAGATTTTTTTTTTAATTTGGGGCATATATTACTGTATATACTAATTGTGTCGTTGAGGAATTTCCTATTTGAACTCTTAAATTAAAAAATGAATTATTATTACCGACCTGCAATACGAGTCTCTCAGGATGTGCAGTCCGCGGAAGCAAGGGAAGCAGTGCTTCCCCAAAAAAAATTACAAAACATCTAAAATGTAATTTTTGAAATAGGAAAACCATTAATTTAGTTTATATTAAAAATACTAAAATATTATCTTAATTATCAAGCCCATAATAAATGCGGTCTTGACTCCGACCGAGCGACAATAGAAAATGGAATAGAACCAATGACGTCAAAAAGAAATAGACCCCGCATTTCATTCATAAAAATTAAAGAAATAGAATCAAACATCAATTTGTTATTGTGTATGAGTGGAAAAAAGACGGACTGATCGCATAAAGAATAATTTGCGGTGAAAATTGCAACGCTGTCATAACTTCGCGAGGCTTGAGTGGCGTATAATGTATTATTTGCTATATTTTTTTGAGCCCAAATATTAGTTTGGTGGTTACGGCAGTTTTTTTGTTCTAAGATGAACAGGAACGACTTCACATTGTAAAAGTGAGAGTTTTAATAATAACTTGAAAACAATTAATTTAGATATTATGTCGTGGAAAAGTCTGCACTGAATGGGAAACTTTTTTATTATCAATTTCTCGAAAAACTTTCTTCTTGATAAAACTTGTGTGTTTGTCGAAAAAATAGTTTTCACAATATTCAACTTTAAGTCAGATATACAGGGCATTCAAAAAATACGAAAAAGTGTATTTCAAAAATTAAAATTTTTGTGACTGCCGCGGCCGTAAAAAATCGTAAATAAAGGTTTAGTATTAGTTATGTCATATTAGTAATAGCTAAGGAAAGATTTAAATAGAAAAATGTTTTTTTGCTGTTTGACCTTAAATATCTCCATAACTATAATATAAAAAATTTTACTCAGTTTATATTTACGATTTTTTATGGCCCTTAAAACTACTGTCAGAAAAATTTTATTTTTTTGAAATTGTTAGTGAAATCCACTTTTTTGAACATCCTGATCTAAAGTTTATTACTATCAAAAATATTTTTTTTGAACCACCAACTTTTATCAAGAAATCAATAATAAAAAAAGTAAATAAATGCATTAAAATGCAAGATGTTAAAAAATAAAATCATCGAAACTTTTTGATGATTCTGAAGCACCCTGTATAATATGTTACAGCATATTTGAAATTTAATTTTTTTTATAAAAATTTAAATAACAAGGTTGAAAGTGGTGCTGCACTTTATAAATTTTCGTGGTTTATAAAAATAAAACAAAGTTTAAAAGTTTGGTATAATTTATTTATAAACATTTTGATATAATAACAAACAACTATTATTATCGACAAAACAAAAGTAACAGCATATTAATTTAATATTTCATTATATATATATATATATATATATATATATATATATATATATATATATATATATATATTAAACTCGTCTATTACATATTTAATGATTCAGTGACAATTTTCAAAATCGGAAATTTAGAGGAAATATATATATATATATATATATATATATATATATATATATATATATATATATATATATATATATAGCAAAATTGCGAATGCGTGCCGAGACCAAATTTATGATAATTCCGACAAAAATTATTATTATTAAACTTAGAATATATGGTAGCTGCTGAAAATTTCTCTTCGTGATCCATTTTCACACAATTTTGAAGTTCTTATCTTTACGTATACAAAACACGATTTAAGGAATAAGAAAATTATTGAATTTACCTTTGGAAATTGAAAAAAATTACCTCCAAAAAATATTCGATTTTGACAGTGAGGAATATTTAGAATTCTCAAAAAAAGAAAAACTTTTAAGCAAACGCTCATTAAAAGTAGTTTTAGAATTTCGAGAAAGTACTAAAAAGAAAGATGAATACATTTATGATTAAAGAAATCCAGATTTTTAATGTAGCAATATGGTTCCAGACCCTCTATGGAAGATAACACCACACTAACCTCGATATTAACAAAGTGACTTAGCTTATTTATTAAAATACTATTAAATATATAAAACCTAAAAATATTAAGCAAAAGTCGCCAATATCCTATTTGCTCAAGATATACCTATAATTTTTTACATTTTCATAATTGCTCTACCTGCAAAAATAATGTTTTAATAGATATTGGCAAATAACTAGTTTTTTGCAACTTTTTTTCATATTTTGTTGTACTTGCAGGGGGCTAGCAACAAGTGAAAAAAAAAGCATTCTTCTTAATAATTTTTTTGTTATTGAATTGGCTTTGACAGGGTTGGATCCCCCTAGAACTGAAATACTGGCTACGTGCCTGCAAAAGACATATTTATGTAATGGTTCATGTGGCAATATTTATTATTAGCAATAAGCTTAGTCATTAAAGAACAAGCATTTCCAAGACAAAATACAAGCAATAACAGGGTGAGTTCTTATTACTATTGTTACTAAAGATGAAGATAAAACTATTTTGTTACATGGACCCACTTTGTGTTTTGATGTATATAATAAGAGTATAATGCTTATTTAATACCTTTCTTTATCAGCTTATCACCGACTTCATAGGAAATATGTAATAAAATATAATTTATCACTTTTTAATGCAACCTATTTTTTGAAATCGGGTTTGTTTTTCAAAACATTTTGATTTCACTCTTTTTTCAACACATTTTAGTTCCATTTACGCGAAGTTAGGTAAAAATTTGGGTCCACTACTTTTAAAAGTTTGCCAGGCTCGCGGCAAGTAATATATAAAAATGCACCACCTTTACATGTATTGGATCTATTCATATTCACAGAAAATCAGCAATAAACATGGCCCAATATTAATATGAATACAAAATTGAACTTCGTGTCCCTAAAAACCACAAAAACCATATTATGGAAAACAATATCTTTACAGTTTTTATCCCATAATTTACCCCCTTTTTTTTCCCCACCATCCACCTTCCCCGCTATACATTTCACTTATTGACAATATAAATATTTTGTGCCAAGATGTTTAATATTTTTAACATTCATTATAATATATTATATTATTATTTATATTACCGAAATCACCTGATAAAAACAGATTTTCCCTAGTTGGGATAATGTACCTCAGGATGGTTTTTATTTATTTTCTGATTACTTATTTTTAAAAACCAGATTTTTAGGCAATAAATTAAAGCATTTCAAATTCATTAAAGAAAATCTACAGTAAATGAAAAATTGAAAAGTAACGCTATTGCGCTATTTTCATTTTTTGTATATGCTTGGCTATTTGAGAACTCCGACTACCCTAAATATTCCTTGAAAATTTCATCCAAAATGCAAACCATCCTGGAGTAATTAATGACAACATAAAATAGTGGGTCTTACAGCTTTCTCAAATTAAAATTTAGTACCTATGCTTTAACAAATAGTATATTTATGTTGTTTATTAACCCCTCAAAAAAGGTGGTTTGATAAATTTTAGAGGAATATTTGAGACTTATCACAAATATATAAATTAGCAAAACGCTGTACTCCGTTTATCATCAATGTCTTCGACTTTATAGATAAGTTGAAGTTATAAAAAATTAATTCAAGCCCAACGGAAATGTGCAATACAATAACAATACTTCATTTGCAAATATAAGAACCCTATTAGACGGTGATTTTACCCTTCAACTACAGCACTGGTATGACTTAACCTAACTTACCTTCGAAAACAAACTTCTGGGTTTAAATCGTTTCTTTTTCTGCAAATAAAACAAGTTCGCACCATTTTCTTAAGGTTTTTTAAACAGATTCTTGAAAATAGCCACACAAAACATTTGGATTTCTGAAAAACACTTATTTCACCAACTAGAACAATTACAACACCGCGCATCAAATAGGTCGAAATCATGAATGACTACGACCGTCTTCGGCGTCTTCCGAATGATCCCGAAAGAAATCTGTAGTATACTCGAAAAAGGTAGAATTCCGACGTTGCCGATAATTCTGGGATTTATTTTTTGAAATAAGGAATAATAATTACAGAAGATTTAAATTACATTTAAAACAGATTCGGTTTGAGTATTTATAATAAGCTATTTAATTATCAGTTTTAAAATATTCTATAAGGAAATTTATACTGGGAATTTCTGGAATTCCTTGTTTATTGACAATAGTGTAAAGGATGATATCCGTTATAATCTGGCCACAGTAACGGTTTGGCAAACCAGGGTTAATGTTGGATTTCTCCAAAATGTAAACAACTGGGTCTATGTTATTTCCATGTCGTTGAATAGAACCTATGCGGGCCGCTGGCTTCTTTGCAGCCAAGTCATGTATGCTTGATTTCATGTGAATCGAGCCAGAGGTTATTGAACTTTCCACCAGCTGTTTGCAATTTTTGCGTTTCAGTCGCGTGCTTTAAGTGGGGGCGGAAGCTATCGTTGGAGTAGGTTCTTTTTTTGAACGGCTATCCGTGTGTTGTGTGATACGTACGTCGCGTCGTGCATGGTGCGATAATGGAAGACAATAATATGGACTTGGATATGCAAATACCGTCAACTTCGGCTGTCAGTAATAACGTTGAAAATGTTGGAGAATTTAGTAAGAAGAGTGTGTGTGAATGTGTGGTGTGTGTCTTAATAATAAAGGGATTTTCAACATTAAACTTTGCTGATAAGCTTCCAATAATTTCCAAAGGAAGGGCAAAACTGCCTATGAAAAATTTAACCACAAAAATGAAAAACTGTATTGGACATTTTTATCCGGAAAAACAATACGAACAATTTAAATGGCTAACAGGGTGTGAAAATATAAGTAAATTATTTTGTTGGCCATGTTTACTTTTTGAAAACGAAAAAGATCTCTGGAATAAAACTGGTTTTTCCGATTTAAACAATTTCCATAAAGCTGTAAAAAGACACATTATGTCCAAAGCGCATTTGCAGGCCGTCATAAGAGAAAAAGTCTTCGGCAAAACCAGAATTGAACACGCCCTTAATAAACAGTTGAAAATTAGTCACCGCCAACACAATTAACTAGTCGATAAAAATAGGCAAATATTAAGAAGACTTATCGATGTTGTTTGTTTTCTCGGACAGCATGAATTGGGATTTAGAGTTCATGACGAAACAAGGGTTTCTTCAAATAGAGGAAATTTTCAAGATTTACTTAGTTTAATGGCTAAATATGATGATTGCTTAAAAAAACACTTAGAGCAGTCTAGCGTTTTTCGCGGAACGTCGAATCGAATCCAGAGTGATTTAATTTCCGTAGTTGCAACCATTATTCTAAAAAGAACTAAGCAGGAGATTGGCGAGGCGTGGTTCATTGCTATTGTTCTGGACGAAACAACTGATATCACTAATTTTAGCCAATTGTCTATAGTAATACGCTACGTTAAAACAGACGGAAGTATTCAAGAGCGATTTTTAGGTTTTAAGAATGTGTCCGAAAATCCAACAGCAGATGCATTATATACCGTAGTTTATAACGTTACTAAAGAAATTAATGGAGAGAAAAATTAGTTGCTATGATGGAGCTGAAGTGATGGCAGGACAGTTAGGGGGTCTGCAAGCTAAAGTTCGAGAAACTTTAACACATTAAAGAATGTAAAGTATTTTTCGTTACTTTAAGTGGCATGGCTGCTTTTTTTTTCCAAGTCAACAAAACGTACATAAGCTTTGGACTCCATTGTCCACAAACGGTCGCCCAAAGTAGCTCCTACTAGGTGGAACTATAATGGAAGACTTGTGTTAACAGTATCTGAAAATAGTGAATCACTGATTGAACTATATGAGAATATAATAGAAAATAGTGAAACGTGGGACTCAGAAGCAATAAACAGTTCGAGGGGGTTTTTGGACTGTTTGAAACGAGATTTTAATTTTAATTATTTTTTGAACATATTTTCAGAAATATTTCCATTCTCGGACAATGTTTTTAATATATTACAAACTAAAACAAATGATATTGCTTTTTGCCTAAAAAAAGTAGATGATTTTAAGTCCATGTTAAGCCAAAAAATGACTTTGACCTATTTTGGGAGAAAACGATGACGTTAAATGTAGAGCCACAAGCCAAGCGTCTTCGAACAGACAAGGTAGGAGATGTTCAAACATCATACAGATGCCTCTTTTAATAATTGATCAAATTCAGCAACAAATAAGATATAGATTTAACGGTTAAAACGTTTCCAGAAGATACGTTTAAGTCTTTGCTTCTTCATTATGGCCAGTTCTTCTACCGACAGTTACTGCGATCTGAACTAAAAGTGATTTACGAAACTGATGACATTAGCGCAAAAAATAACGCTAAGGAACTAATGCAATTTTTAAAAGATAAGGAGCTGGAAGAGGCCTACACCGAAGTGTCGAAATTGTGTGAATTAGTATTGACAATACCTGCCACAAGTTCATCAGTAGATCGGAATTTTTTAATAAAATTTAAAATAATTAGAAAAGATAAATTAATAATAGATAGAGAACTTTGAAAACTGCAATATGTTAATATACTAACTTAAAACAATTTTTAATTTACTAAGTCGTATTTTGGTAAGCATATATCTTTAAATTCAAAGTATTATCAGATGAAATCTGAAATCTGTAAATGTATGAAAGGGATAATATAGCAATTAGGCAATTGATAAAGAAATCTGTCAATTGGCTAAACAAATGTGCCGATTTACAGATAAAACATCGGTAAATTTCCTATACCCGGAACTTCCCTCGTTATGAATCTTTCCTTTATTGGGAATAGTGAAGAGTGGCCCAATTTATTTCAGTATAATAGTCATTTAGTAACACATAATATCCTGTCTTATTAAACATTTTTATTGGGCGACATTTTGTTCCAACATATTGGATTCCTACCAATATTTTAGTTTCTATCTATGCCGATGATTTTTCGGTATAATTTCAAATAAATTCAATAAGTAGTTTTTATATAGACACCCACCGCCATTTTGTTACTTCATGTTGAATTCATACCAGTTTATATCTATATCATATTTAATATTACTGCAAAATTTAAAGTCAATTGAATAAGATTTTTTTCGCCGATTTTTCAAAATTTCATTTGGCCACTATTTTGTTTCTCCATTTTGAAATCTACTACAACTTTACCATTTGCTCACTATATTACACTTAATGCTTGCACATAATTTGAAATTAATCTAATAAGTAGTTTTTTCTGGTTAATTTCTGAAATTTTTTATTAGACCGTCGCACATACCGACAAATAGCTATATTAGGTTGCCAATAATAGTTTTAGCAATATACTCAAAAAACATTTTTAATACTCGTAACACGATATGCAATAGTCGGTCTTTAAAATCCCGAATTATTAATTATATTACCGTATCGTAGGAGGCTGTGCGTAAAAACAAAGTTGGCTTGTAAACGAAGCCATCTTTTGTATTAAATTGCGTTTCAAATTTTATTGGAATAATTACGTTTGTTTATTGTTGTGTTATTTGAATTTAAAAAAACATCATTTTAAAGATTGAAACATCAGGTATGTACTTTAATATTCTAGTGTTACTTTTTCTTTACATTCATAAAATTTGTAAAAATAAAATACCTTTCATAAGACCACTCTTTTGGTTTCAAAAATTCGATACAAATTTACATAGCAATGATTTCAAAAAAAGTTCCATTGAGTACAACTGTTATTCTTTAATAACATGAAAGTTAATGCCTTAACGATAAATGTGAGACCAGAAACAGCTCCCCATGTCTCCCCCATTACTGATTACATATTATTTTTTCCAGGTAGTCTCAATGAATCCGCTACATGAGGTAAATATAAAACGAAACGAACTATTCTTGTTGAACAATAACCAGTTGTTTAAATTATCGTTAACAAAGTGTATTGAACAATTAATAAAGTACATAATGGACAAGTTCAGCATAAGTGAAATATCTGAAAGTGTTCCTACACAGTTAAAAAACGTTGTGTTTGTTACGAAACTATTATCTAAGTGGCCTGAATGTAAATACATGTACGAGAGATTTTGTGAAAAAAGTAATGCATGGCTAGATACAGAGCTAAAACTGTGTATAGACGTTTTACCACAACATCCAACAAAGTCTACGCAATTCGGTTTTTCAATGAAGCCAGAAATGGCAAAAAAGTTCTTCGACGACAGTTCTAGCCGCAGTAAATGCCGAAGTGTTGTATCATTTGTCACGGATCACCCTCCTTGAAAAAATATATTTTGCTGCGGAATCAAACCTAATAAAAGCAGGCAAAAGAACAGCAGCGCAGGTTGTACTTGCCGTAAACAGCACTCCAAAGCGATTAAAAAAATGAAGGCAATTCGTGATGGATCTTCCTTTGATACAGTAACATCATATAGTCCTAATGAAGTCTTAGGTCTTATGATAGACTTGAACCTAATTAAGGAGGGATACATAAATATGAGATTTGGAGCTAAGAAAATAGGTCCTTCTTATCAAATGTTCAAGTTTCAGAAAATGGGGCAGATGTACCTGTGCAATACTTACTTGATTTGACTGTACAGCGGCTAGCAGAAGTACAGTCAGAGGTAACCTCGCAAAATATTCCAGAAAGATTTAATACCCTTAATGTTTTTTATAAATAGGGACTAGACGGCAGTGGCGGGCATAGCATATATAAGCAGAATTTTACAAACAATTCGCAGTATGCAGATTCAAATATAATTTTATGTACTATTGTGCCCCTCGAAGTATCTGTATGTAAAGGGGCAAATAAGAAAATATTTTGGAAGATCATGAGCCCATCGTCTATCAAGTACCGCCGACCAATTTTGTTTAAATTAAAAAAAGAATCGCGCGACAATGTAAAAGAAGAATTCAATATAGAGCAAAATCAAATTTCACATCTTTTACCCACAATTGTTTCTATAGGCACTAAGGGGATATCATTCGTGCACACTTCTATATGCACAATGTTAGATGGTAAAACCATTAATATTTTAACAGATACCTTAAGTACTCAGTCATGTAATGTTTTCAAAGTTAGTTCTAAAGATATGAACGACTTAGAAAAAGAGCAAAAAAGAATTTATGATACAGGCACATACAAGTATGGTATTTCTGTATTACATGCCTATCTCAGATCTTACGAATGTTTATTACATATTGCACATAAACTTGAGATTCAAAGCTAGCAGGCTACAGAAGGTGAACGAAAAAAGAAGAAAATCGTTAATGATTTTTACTCAAAAATGGGTCGTCGATCAGTTAAAGCAAGGCAGAGGCAATAGTAATGACGGGAATACAGCCAAAAATTTTTTCAAAAATTCTGTTTAGTCGCCCAGATAACTGGAATTGACAAAAAACTAATAGAACGCTTTGGGAACACACTTAGTGTAATTTCATGTGGTCACTCTCTAAATGAATAGACTTTCAAAAGTACATAGAAACTGCTAAGAGAGCTATCTTTCTTTAAAGCTGGTACAGAATGTACGCCAGCGCAGCGTGTACCAGTTATTGATACATGCCTCTGACATCATTCAATCCACTACCTGTACCTCCTGGTCAACTTTCATAAGATGCTATTGAAGCTGGACATAAAACTAACAAAATTCTCCGACAGTTTCACAAAGAGAACCTCAAGGCTTGCAACTAATTCGGATATATTTAATTGGATGTTAATAGCCTCTGATCCCATGATATCGTCATCTAGAAAGAAAACTTTTTATAAAGCAGTACTAAGCATGTTAAAAACGCCTGACTTTATCGCAACTATGGAACCAATCCGTAGTGGTGATGATGAAGATGAGGTCGATGATTTCGATAATATCGATAATGATAGTGATGAAGAACCATCGGACAGTAATTAAAATGCCTTTTTAACTGCAACACTTAGGGATTCACAAACACGATTAATTTATATATTGTTAAAAATAAAATTTGTTTACCTAATACATCTACCTATTATTCGATTGTTTTTTTTTAATTCTCACAAACATGCGAAGACAAGGGCCACAACTACATTGAATTTCTAATTTTTATTTAGGCGATTTTAAAAAAAATTATAACTTTAAATATCGAATTATGGCCACCTAAATTCGCGATTTGTCCGTATATGCGTCGATGCGATTTTGTTTTGTTGTCTTCTTGAACTCATACTAAAATGTTACCAGTTTATTCCTATATAACATTCGATTTTTGTACAAAATTTGAGGTAAATTAGATAGTTAGTTTTCTAGTAATAATTTTTTTAACGTTTCACTAGGCCGTCATCTTGTTCCGTCATATTCAAATTCAAATTCAAAAGGCTTTTATTGGGGATAAATAGAAAGTTAAATACATATTTAGAATGGTGGCGAGATCCAGCATAGTGGCTCACCTAACCACCATAAAAAAACTAAGGTAACAACATTTTTACTAACATAGTTTTAAATAAAGAAATAATACTTACCTGTAGATAACACGAAACCAATAATCATAGTAAAATATACAAATGATAAGTTAAGAAGTAATACATAAAAGACATATAAGCCAAATAGTATTTGAAACGATTGAGAGCAAACAGTATTTTTTCCGAAAAAAACCACACTTTAATCTCTGGCCATAAGTAAATACTGACAGTATTGTTTTTTCATAGCAAGAACCGATGAGCAAGCTTTAACATGTTCAGGCAACGTATTATAGAGTCTAGCAGCACAATAGGAGAAAGATCGCTGAAACGTCGCTGTGTTATGTCTGGGAACAGTACACAAATTACGGCGCCTTGTAGCAAGATCTGAGCCTTTGACTAACTTTTCAAAAAGATAATGGGTAGATTTAGATATCCGGATTTTGAATACTAAGGAAGCCATATGCAGTTTAAAATGATTTTCCATGTTTAACCATTTTGATTGGCTATAAAAACGTGAGACATGGTCGAACTTTCTCAATCCATAACAAAATTTTATACAGGAATTCTGGAGTGTTTAAGACTATTTTTACTTTTTTGAGTGAGAGCTGGCCAGTAAAGAATGTCAGCATACCCAAGACCCGATAGGAGCAAACTATTACATAGCTCCAATCTGACGTCGTCACTAAGAAAATCTTTAAATAAATATAGTGTTTTTGGTTTATAGTTTGAAATCTGCAATAAGTGAGATACGTGAGTGTCAAAGCGCATATCATCATTTATTTATATTCCGAGGTTCTTGCAGGCTCGGGAGAAATTTAAAATATTATTATCTAACTCCAAAACAAACTGTGCATCATTACAGGTTAATTCTCCGCCTTTGCCAAAAATAAAAACCATTATTTTCTTACTATTAAGCGATAGTCTATGAGCATCTGACACTCTTGCTATACTTGCAAGATCCCTGTTAATAAAAGTGGCAGCCTCTAGGCGACTGTTATATGAAAATGAATGGTAAAGCTGCATGTCAACAGCATATTGATGAGATTGACTATAAGAGAGAAAGTTAGAAACATTTGCTGTATATATAGAGAATAATAAAGGCCCCAGAACACTCCCCTGTGGTCAGGGGCGTGCGGTGAAATTTTAAGAAAGGGAAGCAATTTTTAGAAACTTATCTATTTGTAATGTAATTTGATTGTTCCATAATTTTTTGCAAATTCGTCAATGACATTATCATAAAAACGTCGATGCTCCGACATATTTTGGAGAAGTTTATTTTCAATGGACAACAGCGATGTATGCGAAAGTCTCTCCTGCCCCGTTGAATTTCTCACGAAATTTTTTATACGTTTAAGTGTTGAAAAATTGCGTTCTACTGATGAACATGTGGCAGGTATTGTCAATACTAATTTACACAATTTCCACACTTCTGTGTAGGCATCTTCCAGCTCCTTGTATTTTAAAAATTGCATTAGTTCCTTAGCGTTATTTTTTGCGCTAATGTGATTAGTTTCGTAAATCACTTTTAGTTCAGATCGTAGTAACACTCGGTCGAAGAACTGGCCATAATGAACAAGAAGAGATTTAAACGCACATTCTGGAAAAGTTTTTCCTTAAAATGTATCAAAATTGCAGAGCTCGAGGAATTTAAAATCATTTAAACCGTTAAATCTATAGTTTATTTGTTGCTAAATTTGATCGATTATTTCATAAAAGAGGCGTCTGTATGATGTTTGAACATCTTCCACCTTATCTGTTCGAAGACGCTTGGCTTGTGGCTCTACATTTAACGTCATCGTTTTCTCCCAAAATAGGTCAAAGTCATCTCTTTTTTGGCTTAACATGGACTTAAAATCATCACTTTTTTTAGGCAAAAAGCAATATCATTTGTTTTAGTTTGTAATATATTAAAAACCTTGTACGAGAATGGAAATATTTCTGAAAATATGTTCAACAAATAATTAAAATTAAAATCTCGTTTCAAACAGTCCAAAAACCCCCTAGAACTATTTATTGCTTCTTAGTCCCACGTTTCATTATTTTCTAATATATTCTCAAATAGTTCAATCAGTGATTCACGATTTTTAGATACTGTTGACACAAGTCTTCCATTATAGTTCCAACTAGTAGGAGCTACTTTGGGCAAGTCCAAAGCTTGTTTGTGGACAATGGAGTCCAAAGCTTGTGTACATTTTGTTGACTTAGAAAAAAAAGCAGCCATGCCACTTAAAGTAACGAAAAATACTTTACACTCTTTAATGTGATTGATGGACTGGGACAAAACTAAATTTAATTTATGAGCAAAACAATGGACAAACTCAGCACTTGGGAAAGTTTCTCGAACTTTAGCTTGCAGACCCCCTAATTGTCCTGCCATCATTGTAGCTCCATCATAGCTTTGAGCAACTAATTTTTTCTCTCCATTAATTTCTTAAGTAACGTTATAAACTATGGTATATAATGCATCTGCTGTACGATTTTCGGACACATTCTTAAAACCTAAAAATCGCTCTTGAATACTTCCGTTTGTTTTACCGTAGCGTATTACTCTAGATAATTGGCTAAAATTAGTGATATCAGTTGTTTCGTCCAGAACAATAGCAATGAACCGCGCCTTGCCAATCTCCTGCTTAATTCCTTTTAGAATAATGGTTACAACAGCGGAAATTAAATCATTCTGGATTCGATTCGACGTTCCGCGAAAAACTCTAGACTGCTCTAAATGATTTTTTAAGCAATCATCATATTTAGCCATTAAACTAAGTAAATCTTGAATATTTCCTCTATTTGAAGAAACCCTTGTTTCGTCATGACCTCTAAATCCCAATTCGTGCTGTCCGAGAAAACAAACTACATCGATAAGTCTTCTTAATATTTATCTATTTTTATCGACTAGTTCATTGTATTGGCCGTGACTAATTTCCAACTGTTTATTAAGGGCGTGTTCAATTCTGGTTTTGCCGAAGACTTTTTCTTTTGTGACGGCCTGCAAATGCGCTTTGGACATGTCTTTTTACAGCTTTATGGAAATTGTTTAAATCGGAAAAACCAGTTTTATTCCAGAGACTTTTTTCATTTTCAAAAAGTAAGCATGGCCAACAAAATAATATACTTATATTTTCACACCCTCTTAGCCATTTAAATTGTTCGTATTGTTTTTCCGGATAAAAATGTCTAATACAGTTTTTCATTTTTGTGCTTAAATTTTTCATAGGCGGTTTTACCCTTCTTTTGGAAATTATTTGAAGCTTATCAGCGAAGTTTAACGTTGAAAATCCCTTTATCATTAAGATACACACCACATATTCACACACACTCTTCTTATTAAAATCTCCAACATTTTCAACGTTATTACCGACAGCCAGCAGAAGTTGACGGTATTTGCACATCCACGTACGTATTATTATCTTCCACATCGTACCATGCACGACGCGACGTACGTAACAAAAAACCTACTTCAACGATAGCTTCCACCACCTCTTAAAGCACGCGACTGAAATGCAAAAATTCTCGGCAAAAATTCTCTGGCTCGATTCACAGGAAATCAAGCATACAGGACTTGGCTGCAGAGAAGCTAGCGGCCTGCATAGGTTCTATTCGATTTCTATTATTATGGGCTTGATAATTGATATAATATTTTAACATTTTTAATATAAACTATATTAATGGTTTCCTATTTCAAAAATTACATTTTAGAAGATGTTTTGTAATTTTTTTTGGGGCCATGGACTGCACGCCCCTGCTCCAACAGTTTTCTCTCCTCTCTATCCAAGCCATCATCAAAATGTACGCTTAGCAGTAGAACATAAACTCTTTTTAGTGACATCGTACAACGAAACATATCTCGTCCAGTCCCGTCAGTGACAAACATAGCTTCAAGATCTTCATTATTTGATTTGAAGATGTCCGTAAACATAAGTATTCCCAAGAATGCTTTGAATTTAATCAAATCAGTATCTCTATAGTCGGTATGGTTATCATCGGACAAAGTTTTCCTAATCAGAGCCAATTTTTCATTAGTTTGCCGCCGCATTTTGACTACAATTTCCTCACTAAATAGAAATTCTCATGAAGACTGGGGCTACAAAGTGGGCCAAGGACTCTTGCAGGACCAATTCTACCTGGAAGGTGGGTGATAATATTGCCCTTTCTTTTTCGGATGTTTGAAGCGGGTGCTTGTTTTGCCCATACGAAACCATTTTCACCATAGTATTTGGCTTGCTTTTGCAGATGTTTTTGCTTATCTGCAAGAGGTTTGTCATCGCCTGACGAATTTAACATATCTGTTTCGAAGTGTGGCAAAAATGAAGAACATGAAGGAGATGAAGGCTGTTCTGAAGTGCCAGGAACACAAGTCAATTCGTCTTCATTGTCAGATGCTTCTTGTTCTGAATTACTCACGTGATCACTTTGTAAATTTGTTTCTAAGGTGTCTTCTTCTTCGCCACTGTTCACACTTTTAATGTCATCCAAAACAAACATAGCCCACTCACTAAAACCAGGGTTCAGTGCTTTTTTAGATATCATAGCAACTAGAAGTGAAAAATAGAAAAAATGCAAACTCTTACGTAATTGGTGAGGTCGGGTAAAAAAAACCCGGAATTTATGAATTTCGCCAATAAAATTAAACACTACTAGGCTACCGCGACGCACGCACTGCGAAACAACAGGGGGTAGACTGACTTGAAGTTTGAAGGTATCTAAGCGAGCAGGGTCCTCGGCATCGATTGGTGTTGCTAGTGGCGCACAGAAATTTGATCTGGGATCAGACACCCAACCTCATCAGTTACGTGATACATATAACTGGACACCCCGTACATATTGCCCAGCGTACTTTAAGATAATTAGAATAACATAGAAAAATCAAAGTGTTCTGAAGTTTTACGACTTACCTTGATATAATATGTCTGCAAGGGTTATAGAGCTTTGAACTGATATTGGGAAAACCCAGTAAGAAACGGCGCCTAAATATAGTACGAATGTAATTAATTTATGTATAGATAAACATTACGGATTCTAGATTAACGCAAACAGAATACCAAGAATTGATAATTTTTTAAAGCTTGCATTTTAGAAACATAGATATTCCTTACTTGTGTAATTAGTTCTTGCTTGCATCATTGCTTTATCAATCACGTGATGAAATCGGAGCACTCATTAGTCTGCTGAAATCAAAATACATTTTTAAAATTTTAATGTAATTTATACAGGGTTATTCACGCAACCCGTTCATTCAAAGTTTTTGATAATGCCATTTAGATAAAAATTTCAAATTTTGGGATTAAGGTAAGGTCAAGGGGTACTTCTTTCTTGAAATATTTTCAACTTCTTGTCACTTCCGGTTCAACCGGAAGTTGGAATCAACTTGCTTATTTTAAATGGAACACCCTGTATTTTATGATATTTTTGGATTCTACGGAGAATTTTAATGCTATTTTATGTAGCATGTTCTATACCTAGGTTCAAGCGTTCTTAAGATACTTGACCTTGAACCAAAAATGAGCCTTCGGGTACCAAATTTTAAAATCTCATATTTTTGTAAGTTTTGAAGATATAATCTTTATATTTTGCAGACGATCGGTAAATAATCTTAGCTTTCTATTTTTTTTTTATTGAATTTGTCTATTTTTATACAGGGTGTCCTAAATTCAGCGACAAACATTCACATTTTCAAAGCCGCTAAAGTCCGTTTTTTTAAATGGGACACCCTATAACTTTATGCACTATCAAATGTAGAATTTAATTTTCTATCGAACTGTATTAAGATTCCCTATACCTATTCGTAACCATTTTCGAAATAATCAGGTTTTTATTAAACTATCATATGTATTTGCTAAATGCTTACACCTTCCCGTAGTAAGCCATGGAAAAACAATTGTTGTGCTTTTCTATTCAACATGACAGCCGATTTGAAACTTTTAAATTAAAATAAAATAACATTCAAAAGCTGATATTCTCAATTTATTTTATATTCGCGGAGAATGTTACAAAATATTGGAGAGAACGTGCCATGTTTTTAATGAAAAACATCCTCATTTATCGCCTATGAACAAGAGAAAATTGAAGAGGATTGAAACGAAATTTTTCTTTGGACAGATGAAGAAGAAATTCCCAAATCTTTTTTTGCAGACGGTATTGAACTTTACGGGTTTGCGTGGAAATAAGTTAATGTAGTTATTACGTTATCCTCGGCATTTGTCACTGGTTTACGGAACATTTTTTGTAACTTTAACCTTGCCAAAACGCAAAAAGTTCGTTTCAATCCTCTTGAATTTTGACTTGTTCATTGGCGGCAAATCAGGGTGGCGTTCATTAAACACACGACACGTTCTCTCCAAAATTTTATAACATTCTCGATGAATATAAAATAGATTGAGAATATCAGCGTTTGAGTATTCTTCCATTTCGATTTAGAAGATTTAGTTTATCACTGACAGCTTTCGATAACGCTGTATAAAAGTAGACAAATTCAATAAAAAAATAGACTAACCTAAGATTATTTACCGATCGTCTGCAAAATACGAAGATTATATCTTCAAAACTTACAAAAATATGAGTTTTTAAAATTTGGTACGCCGAAGGCTTATTTTCGGTTCAAGGTCAAATATCATAAGAACGCTTGAACCTAGGTATAGAACATGCTACATAAAATAGCATTAAAATTCTCCGTAGAGTCCAAAAATATCATAAAATACAGGACATTCCATTTAAAATAAGCAAGTTGATACCAACTTCCAGTTAAACCAGAAGTGACAGGAAGTTGAAAATATTTCAAAAAAGAAGTACCCCTTGACTTTACCTTAATCCCAAAATTTGAATTTTTTATCTAAATGGCATCATCAAAAACTTTTAATGAACGGGTTGCGTGAATAACCCTGTATATTTGGAATATATTTTCCAATATGTAATGTCTTATTTTTGAAAGGTTTAAAAGAAAAACAGGACAAGAGTCTTTCAAAAATAAGACATTACATGTTGGAAAATATATTCCAAATATATAAATTACATTAAAATTTTAAAAATGTATTGTATGTCAATATTATTTAAGGAAAAGTGGTCCACTATGAAGTTTAGATCGATGATGATAAAAGGGTTCAAGACCAGTTTTTGAAACAAAAACTACTTTTCAATTGCCGACGCTTCGCTTTATTTAAAAGCTTCTTTAGAGCTCTAAACTAATACAAACATAAGGGACACTTTATAAACAAATTTGTTATCAATACAAATAATTTAGTGTTTCTTTTCCAAAAAAGTAAAATTAATTTTTAAATTTTTTTTTACGTCTACCATAATTCCAAACACAAAGTCAACAATTTTAAACTTTAGTGAACAGGAATAATAATTTTTAATAATACAGTAAGGATTTCACGATCTACGAAACATCACTGAAAGCATATATTTCGGCGGGTAGATAAAAACATCGTAAAAAAAAAGAAAGAAAACTATAAATATAGGGTGTGTCTTGCTGATCTAGAATGAATAAGTGCCAGATATGTACTGTATGTAATGTACAGGTTCTAACCATCGCTAGTACTTTCTGCCAGGAGTACCACCGATTCTCTGTCAATGTTCCAAAGAGTACTTTACTCTTAAACATTTTTACAAAAATGTTGCCAGGTACTAGATAATAAGCAATAGATATGTCAAAAATTGTACAAGTACTAACCATTGATAGTACCTCCCGCCAGGGGTACTAAAGATCCTCTGTCAATGTTTAAAAGGGTACTTTACTCTTAAATATTTTTACAAAAATGTTCCCAGGTACTAGACGAATAGCTGTAGGTGAGGCAAAATTAGCTCTTTTTTCTAAGAATGTTAAAGAGTAGTTTTCAACTTTGACAGAGGATCGGTGGTCCCTCTGGAAAAAGTAAAAATTTTTGATTAGCCTACTTTTAATATGCCAAAACATAACGTTATTCAAAGAACACACATGAACGAAACGATTCAAGTGTATTTTGTCAAAAATGGCGGCTCGTATAACAAAAATGCAACAGGCAATCATGTGATTCTTTTAGATCAAAGTGCCGACAAGAGAGTAATTTAGCTGCACTCCAATTAATAAAAAAATCAAGCATGTAAAAAGAAGAAGCGACAATAAATTAATTAAATGAGAAATTGCTTACTGATTTCAACACTAACAAAAATTAATTTCGCTCCAAAAATTGTTGTGCTGCTAATAAAAATAAACGCTCTTGTTTTTGTGTTTAAATCATGTTCACTAAGAAACTATTTTTTAAAGTTTTCTATGGATATATATATGTTATCTCACTATTTGAAAAATTCACTTTTTAAAAAACACTTTTATTAAAATAATATAAAACAATATGTTCACAACTTTGGAAATCAAATGGACAATAATTATTGTTACAACTTAAAAGAATAATATTATACTGTCTTTAATAAAATCTACATAGTCTATTTATATTAAAAATCTTGCTGAGGTACGTGGGAAACCGGCAAGCATCCGCTGGCTTCCATGGAGACTGCTGACGGTGTTCGAGCGTACTGTCGCAATTCTTGGAAACTGCTGATGTTGGTTTCTGTGAATGACGCAACTGTGTGATAATATGTGGCGACATTCTGGAGGCACGTGGAAGGTCATGGGAAACGGATATAACAGCTTCCCCTTTTAGTGAAAAGTTGGTGCTTTGCAGCTACTTTTAGGACTGAAGTTCAAATGCTTCTTCCTCTTCTTGTGTATTTTCTGGATGGATGCTAGTTCGCCTTTTTGGTATTAGTCTTCTCAACTGGTATGGGGCAAAGCGCTTCGGACTAGGCCTGGGAGGTGATGGAGGATCCTGACTACCAGTTATGGACAGTTTCAGTGGCTTCTTACGTCTACACTTACAGAGGATGTAGAGGATTGCCATTCCAACGACCATTGATATTGTGAGTATCGTAAACCAATGGATATGTTTGGTTATGAAGGGTTCTTTCATCAACTTGTCTAGCTCTTCTGAGTATTGGTCTAGGCGGTGTTGAGCAACGTTCAGGTCATCGGCATTGATGTTGCTGAGCTTCAAGGGTTTGAGCTTTGGGATTTGAGACTGTTCTGGGAACTGTTTGCAGCATTCGAAAGGAATCTGAACAGGATGGCTTTTATAGGTTACATTTTTATATTCCTCCACCAGGTACTTGGAATGAATTCTTGTGCTTCCAATAAAAGCGTTACAGTTTAGTTGTAACTTAAGAAGGGAGTTCGTCTTCAGGATCTGGGTTTCTATATTCCTGGTTCCACATTTTACGGTTACAGGAAGTGGCTCGGAAACTGAGATAAGCCAGTAGTTCGTGGAGATCTCTTGGACGTGGTAATCGGTGACTAGCAATATCGATGTTTGACAGGTTTTCGGTAGTATGTTCTGCTGCCTGAGTAGCTGTGCTTCGCAGATAGCATCACTGTCGATTGGATATTGCAGAAGGTCTGAACAGATCTTAGTGTGCGTCTCGAGTGGCTTGCAGCTGGAGATGTCTTGTGGTAGTACATATAGTAAGGCGTCGTCATCTCGCGCAATGTATTTTTTTGTTGTTGGTATTATGTGAAAAAGACCTGTTCGATTGTCCATAATAGGAATAGGAAAAATTCGATACAAAGTGTATGATTCTGGTTCAGTTAGAGGAATTTTAAGAACGAACACAATCCTATTATCGGACTGGTATGATTCTAATTCAATTAAGTCAATATAATTGGCAATATTTGATGAATATATAGGGAGAGGAAGATTATTTTTTGATAGAGAACGCGATATCCCTTGGAGAGAAGTGATCAAATCTCCTGGAGTTATTATAGAACTATGAAGAATTTTCAAACGAGCGAATGTGATGGCATTTATAATATCGTTTAAAGAATCTTCTAGAAAAACATAACTTTCCATTAAAGCTTCGCAAAGATTTAGAGTTTTAATTTGCCCTTCGTAAAACGCTAAGTCATCAGATATGTTCATGATAGCGCTCTGTATAATATCTATGTCTTGGTTGAAGGTTTCTTCATCAATTTGAATCTTTTGAATGGTGGAATTGAAGTTTTTAATTACAGATGAAGTTACCGATATTTGATTTTTAAGTAAGCTTTCAAGTTCGCGTTCATCTCGCGTGATTTTGTTTATACATGCATTGTAATATTCGCCATCGGCTGAATCTAAATTGCCTGTGATAGATTTAAAAATACTACCAATGCCGTTTATTAATCCGCGTTTGTTCCTATAAGATAACTTTTTTGTATCTGCCATGATTTCTCTATATTTTTGATTAACTGCGTTTGAAATTTGGGTTAATAAGCTCAAATGTGTTTTAATTTCTATTTTAAAAGATACAGTTCTAGGGGATGGGTCATTCAACACGTCACTGAGTGTAGTAAGTAATTTGTCGTTGTTTTGTATAGTTTCTTTAAGGGGTTGTAAATCTTTGTATACGAGTAACGTCCACTTATCGTTAGTAATTTTGACAAAATTTTCCTCATGGTAAAATAGTCCAACGGTATTGTTGATTGGTGTGAAGAAGTATTGGGAGAAGACGGCTGGAATAAGCCAAAGGAGTCTGAAAAAAAAATAGACTAGTCATAGTATGTCTTTAGCCTATCAAAATTTATTTTGGAAATTTGGTTTGTAGAAAGGTTTTTAAGTTTAGCTGAAGTTTGGTAAAGTTCGATAATTTGAAAGGGGCCATTGAATTTATTTTCACTTTTGTCTTTAATTTGCGATTCTTTGACATATACTTTGTCACCAACTTTATAATCGGGTTGTTTATCGGAGACTGATTTGTCGAATCTGATTTTTGATTTTTCCTTTTGGGCGTTTGTTCTAGCTCGTGCGATTTTGTAATATGTTTCCATTTTATTATTTAGATTTCGGATGTATTTGGAGATAAGTTGTTCTTGATTATATAAGGTTTCTGGGGGTCGGCTAGACGTATGGCCGAATATCAGCTCATAAGGGGTGAATCCATGAGTTTTGTTTTTTGTGTTATTATAACAGATGACTGAATAGGGGAGGATATTGAATGGGTGTTCCTCGGGATGTTCTGCTGTGTGAACCCTAATCATTTCGGTTAAAGTGGCGTGGAATCTTTCGAGCGATCCATTTGATTGTGGATGGCTAACACTTGAAAAGGTTAACTTGACGTCATAGAGTGTGCACAGGTCTTTCATTAATGTGTTATCAAACTCACGGCCATGGTCACAGTGGATCCGTAGGGGAGTTCCATAATGTTGAAAGAATAGCAGGAGTGTATTGACAATCGTTGAGGCTTTTTTATCCGATGTTGGGTACGCCTGTGTGAACTTGGTTAGCTCATCTCGGATCGTAAGGGCATAGTTACGAGTTGGATACTCGAAGATGTCAATATTGATTCTTTCGAATGCAGTTTTTGGAGTTTCTGTTATGACTAGGGGCGTACTAAGATTTTTCCTACAGATTTTAACTTTTTGGCAGATTTCACAGCTTCGAATGAGTTTTTCGACATCTTTAGTTAGTCCGGTCCAATTGTATTTTTGTCGAATGCGTTTGACAGTTTCATTAATACCGCGATGAAGATTCTTTTTGCCAGTATGGTGTTGATCTAAAATTGTGGGTATTTTATCCGGGTCTGGGTTTCTTACGAGGTTATGGCATATTTTTAAGTTAATATCTTTATCAGAGAAAATGAATGAAAATATTTCGAGGATGGGAAGTTGTAAATTATTTTCGATACAATAGGTTTTAGAAAGATCGAATTTATCTTGACATTTATAGATAATATAGAAAAGCTGCTGGACTACGGTATCAGTATTATACGACAAGGGTATTATGAAATATTTGCGGTCCTTTACACTCTTACTAGACAGGGTGTTTACCGTAAGCGGGGCAAAATCATAGTTTTCCTCAAATAGGTCCTCTATAATTTTAAAATAAAAATCTTCCATTTTAGTTTGCCAAAAGAAAGTGACAATATTTTTGTTTGATTTGTCCAAAAATTGATCATTGGAAATTTCGATTTTGGAATAATCGATGATTGATTTTGTCTTGTATAAATTAACAAATCTATTGTATTCGTCGGTTATTTCATTATCGTCTAGATCGTTTTCGGTTATTATTTCTGAAAATGAATTTTGTTTGCTGGTCGAGGGTCTGTTATTAAAGTCGTCTTCATTTGAGGCGTAAATAGCGATGGTTGATTGAAAATCTGAGCAATTTTTAAAATGGTTAATTTTAATACGTGATAAGGCGTCTGCGTTTTTGTTTATTCGGCCGGGTTTATATTCAATCTTGTAATCATATTCCTCGAGTTTAAGGCGCCAGCGAGCTAGGCGACTGCCGGGGTCCTTAATTGAAAATAGCCAAGTCAAAGGGCGATGATCTGTTACCAAAACAAATTTTCGACCAAAAAGATATGGTCTGAAGTGTTTGACAGCCCATACAATGGCTAATAATTCTCTTTCTATGGTGGAATACTTTGTTTCAGCACTACACAGAGTTCGAGATGCATATGCTATCGGAAGATCTTTTCCGATGGGACCTTGAGATAAGACGGCTCCAATAGCGAATGCGCTAGCGTCTGTGGTTAGCAAGAAAGTTTCTTCGAAATTGGGGTAAATTAAGATTGGGTCCGATGTAAGTGCCTTTTTCAGGTCAGAAAATGAGGTTTTGCATTCCGCGTCGAATGTGAATGGGACGTCCTTTTGTAATAACTTGGTCAGGGGTTTTGATATTTTGGCAAAATTTGGGATGAAGCGTCTGTAATATCCAGCAAGACCTAAGAATGACTTTATTTCTTTAGGATTTGTTGGCATAGGAAATTTCTGAATGCATTCAACTTTGCTTGGATTAGGTTTTACTCCACTTTGGGTAATAAGGTGTCCTAGATAAGCAACTTCCTTTCGAAGGAATTCGCATTTATCAGGTTGGATCTTTAAGTTGGCTTTGCGGAGACGCTTGAAGACTTCTGTTAGTCTTGAAATATGTTCATGTATTGTTGGAGAGTACACGATGATGTCATCCATATACACTAAGCAACGTTCATTTTGAATACCGAGAAGGATGTTGTCCATGACTCTTTGGAATGTGGACGGGGCATTCTTTAAACCGAATGGCATACGGACGAATTCGTAATGGCCATTTTCAACAGAGAAGGCAGTTTTCTCGATGTCTTTTGGATTGATCTCGATCTGGTGGAAACCAGAAGCCAAGTCGAGGGTTGTGAAATATTGACATTTCCCTAATTGATCGAGAAGGTCGGAAATGTTCGGAAGAGGATATTTATCAGCTATAGAAAGCTCGTTCAGCTTGCGGTAGTCTATAACTACACGCCATTTGGGTTTTCCGGAGGCATCCAATTTTTTGGGAACAACCCAAACCGGGGAGGACCATGGAGAGATGGACTGGCGAATAATTCCTTGCTCTAACATTTTATTTACCTGGCTTTTTACCTCTTCTTTATGAATGTGAGGATATCTATATGATTTGGTAAATACGGGCCTTGAATTATTAGTATCTATAGAATGTTTGATCTCGTTGGTAAAAGATAAATTATCGCCTTCTAAATAAAAGATATCGGAAAATTCGAGACATAGGTTAGTTATTAAATCGTTTTCTTCGTTGTTTAAATGTTCGGTGCGTAACTGGTCTTTAATAATTGAGCGCCTATCTAAAACTGCGTTTTGTATAGGGTAGGTATTTAAGTTAAAAATTGTTTCAGTATCAATTCCAGGGTCAAAAGGTTCGATATTTAAATTTGAAAAGTCGATTGTTTTTTCTATAGCATTTGAGTTAATTATAGATGTAAAAAATTCACCGCGTTCATTAACCTTAACCAGGGCATTTGGCAATCTAACATTTTCTTTGACATATGCGTGAAGTATAGCATCCGTATTAAATAGTTCGCACTTGAGTTTGAAAATTTTTTCAGTTCTAGCCTCTATAGAAATTTTATTACGGTTTTTAATGCATTCTTGTATATCTGATATGGCTGTAGTTGTGGTTACTTTGTGAAGGGGCATAGTTTTAAAATTTGTAATAAGTTGTTTTGATTTCAGATCTACAATACATTCATAATGTTCCAAGAAATCCAATCCTAATATACCGTCGAAATCTATATCTAAATTGCAAATATACACTTTGTGTGGATCACCAATAGTAAAAGGTATGAGTGTAGATTGAGATATTGAAAGTTTTTCATCGGTAATTCCCTGAATAGTGACATTTTCGGGAAATCGTGTAGGAAATTTTTGTACGGTGTTTTCCTTAAATATAGAAATGCCTGCACCGGTATCAATGAGAAGTTTGAATTGTTTTGATGCGTCATCGATATAATATAGATTCTTGGAATTTACAGTAAGAAGAGGACTTAAAGAAACGCTTGTTCCGGGAAATTGAGATTTGGATCCATATTCTCTAGATTTAGTGTTTCTATTCTCGATTGGATCTCGGTCATTGGGTTCTGGGGTGAATTGTCTGGAGGGTCGGTATTCGTAAGGGGTGTAAGAAAATCCTGGTAATTACTAGTGTCATTTGAATAGTTTATATCTTGGTAAGATTCTTCCTCTGGTTGGAAAAAATCGTAAAAACCGGGATTGCCGTTTTCGGCGGTGTACTGATCGTATTCGGGCAAATAATTCTCTGAGGAGCATTCTTGTCTTGTATTAACATGATGCGTCTTAGCTGGTTGAAAATTGGGATTTCTTTGAATTATTGATGGCCTAAATTGTGCTTGGTTTGTATTTTGGCTAGGATTATTTGGTCTATTTTGTTGCGAAAAATTTGGTTGATATTGTGATCTTTGGGAATTCGAGTTTATTGCGGGTCTTTGAAAATTAGAATTTGTTATGGGTCGTTGGAAATTATTATTTTGGGGAAAATTAGAAGAAAGTTGCCTGCACTGAGATATTGTATGACCAATTCTGTTACAATTGGAACACTTTAATTGTTGTGGCTGGTGTGGTCTAGGTAACTGAGGACTGGGTTTCGGAATAGTTGGTTTATTAACTTTTTGATTTTCGAAATACGAAAGCTGAAGTTCTCTCCGAATTCTTGATTATGCTTCTAAAAGTGACGTTGGATTACTAGCACGGATAAGTTGTCCTAGGCGTGGCTCTAGACCGGTAAGAAGTGTATTAAGAGTCATAGTTTCAATTAACATGGTCTGAGCATCTTTTTGTTCTTTTGAATGTAGGAGTGGGGACTTTTGTATGCTGGCATGCATTTTAGCGTTCAGGACCTGAAGTCGATTAAAGAATGTAAGGGGCGACTCATTAGGAAGTTGTCTTAATCGCTGCAGATCGTGTATAAGGGAAGTAAGATCCCTTGAATCACCGAAGTGTAAATTTAACAATTGTTTAATTTCAAGGTATGAACTTGGATTCCTTGAACTAATTAATTGAGCTGCTCTACCACGGAGCTTGTTTTTTATGTGAATAACTAAAAACACTTTTTGTTGCGTTGTTGCCATGTCGTATGCACAATCGCATGCGGTTATAAAATTGCTTAAAGAAATTTGATCACCTTCAAATTCGGGTACAATGGAAAAAATTTCAGAAAGTTTATAAGGTTCAATTTCAATGGTTGTTTGGGTATTATCGAGAGACATTTTGAATTTTAAATGTAGATGCGTTAAAAATAAAAAGGTTTTATCAAAAACGAGTAAAATGAAAACGTTAAGTTATTAAGAATATCTTAACAAAAATAATAAATAGTTTCCCTTTTTGTAATTTAAGGAAACAAATGGTAAGGGAAGTAATAATATGTTTAAATCCTATTTGAAAAATCGAACAGTATAGAAAAATAAAATCAAATACGAGACGATTCTTACGTAATCGTAATCTGCATCTGGGTTGTCTTGTTCTCGATGTGGCTCCAAGCTTTACGAGTGAGGACTTCTCAGGTTCCTTTTGTTTCGTTAAGGGATTGGAATCCGCCGCTACCAGTTAGACCTTTTTCTTGTTCTAATAGCGTTTAAACGAATCCTACCGACTGCGCCAAATTGTTATCTCACTATTTGAAAAATTCACTTTTTAAAAAACACTTTTTATTAAAATAAAATAAAACAATATGTTCACAACTTTGAAAATCAAATGGACATTAATTATTGTTACAACTTAAAAGAATAATATTATACTGTTCTTAATAAAATCTACATAGTCTATTTATATTAAAAATCTTGCTGAGGTACGTGGGAAACCGGCAAGCATCCGCTGGCTTCCATGGAGACTGCTGACGGTGTTTGAGCGTACTGTCGCAATTCTTGGAAACTGCTGATGTTGGTTTCTGTGAATGACGCAACTGTGTGATAATATGTGGCGACATTCTGGAGGCACGTGGAAGGTCATGGGAAACGGATATAACATATATATATATATATATATATATATATATATATATATATATATATATATATATATATATATATATATTTACAAGGTGGTACAATTATAGAGGACGTCGATTAATGACAGAACTTAAGGAAAAAATATCTATCTTATCTAAAAAATCTATAGGTAAATCGGGCAATTGCTGTAAATTATTTTCAAGTTCGAAAGTTGGCCTCTAGGGGTCGTAACTGCACCACAAAAGTGTAAATGCCATTTATCTTAAATTATATTCTGAAAATATATAAATATGATATAAGCGTTGGCTTCTTCAGCCAATTACGCACTCTTTTGCTTGTGATCATTTTTGTCTAATTTCAAAAATAAAGTTCTGGGGAAATCTCACACATTTTTACTTTCAATTGTAAATCTGTTTTGGATGAACCGATTTGGTGTTGAAAAAAACTGCTTTTTTTACTTTTCCCGTGGAGCCATAAACTGTACCGTAATGACTTTGTTAGTGGTCACTAAATGACGTTGTGTCGGAAATCTCCAAATATTGCACAATTTATTTGGTGGCTATGAAGGGCATTAAATAGTGAATTTTTATTGTCAGTTGTTAATTTATTTCGTCGTTTTTTTGATGTTTAGTAAATGTTGTCGAATAGCTTAACTTAAAAAAAATCCTTTTTCTATTATATACTAGTTCTTACTACGTTAATCTTTCCCTACCTTCGATTTAATTACTCGTTGGTTATGAATTTCGCCACAGGTAGCTATATGCTGCTCCGGGGTAATAAACTATCAATTCCGGCGAAGATTTCGGATGTTATATTGGTAACCACAACTGTTAGTTTTGCTCCAGTTGTGACTTTGTGTATTAATAATACAGCAATTAAATTTGGCCAACTAGAGACACGTACTTCTGGCTTAAGTTCTTCATCAGCAGTACAGTAAACTAGTTGAAAGACGAGTGCAATTAACGCCAAAATTAATTAATAATGTTTTTTTAAGTTAAGGCATTGGAAAAATAAACTTGCATTGCATTGAAAACCTATAACATTACAAAGAAATCGCTGTAAATTATTTTCAATTTTTATGTTGAAAATATAAGCATTGTATTCTTTAACCAATTACGCACTTTTTTCCTTTAGACCATTTTTGTCTGTTTTCAAAAATAAAGTGGTGAGGGGGAAGGTCAAACGTTTTTACTAAAAAAATCAGATAGTACGCTATGACTTTTATATCACAATTTATTTGGTAGTTATGAAGTCCATTGAATAGCGAAATAAAAAATCCAGGTCCTCATTTAAATTACGAAAGTTGACGATAGTCTGTCGATGGGAAAAGTAACTTTGCCGTTTTGTAAAGGAGAAAAAGTGACAATGACAAAGTGTAAATTATTTTCATCTCTCATTTCAATTAATCCTATAAATCTTAGGAAACAAAAAAACTGAAAAAAAAAACAAGGCTCCAATAGAAACTTTAGTAATCTTGCATTACTGTAAAGAACAAAACTTAAGAAAAGAACAAAAGAAAAAAATACTAAAACTCGGTCAGAGTCACATAAGCTTCGCAATAAAATAGATAAAAGACAAAAAGATTAAACCGAGTTCTACCTTGCTTCAACTAACAACAAATATTTTGAGCGTTTGCAAAAGTAGTTTCAGTAATTTTAAATATATTTGTTGTTAGTTGTTAGTTCATTTCGTCGTCTTTCTTATGTTGTTTCACTGAAGCAAAGTAGAACTTGGTTTAAACTTCTTGCCCAATGAAAGATGAAAATAATTTCCATTTTGCCATTGTCACTTTTTCTCCTCGACAAAGCGGCAAGGTTAATTTTCTAATCCGACGTCTCGGATTCGAGAAACCATCATGAATTTTCTTAATTTAAAGGCGAACCTGGATATTTCACTATTCAGTGTCCTTCATAGTCACCAAATAAATTGTGATATAAAAGTCATAGCGTACCATTTGATTTTTTTGAGAAAATCAGCATTGTTTGGTGATTTCTGAAACAACGCCATTAAGTGAGCACTAACAAAGTTATTGCGGTACAGTTTATGGCTCCACGATGAAAGTAAAATAAGCAATTTTTTTTGGCACCGATTTGAATAAAATCGGCTCATCCAACACAGAAAAAGAGAAAAAATATATATGGTTAAATCCATAGCACTGATGAAGTGCGCCCCAATCGAAAACGAGATAAATATCGTGTTGAACGTAGAGCAATAGCAAGCTTGATTTAATTAAAAACAAAAACGCAACCACGCTGTTGCCCCTAAAGGCGTCAAAAATGTATACCACTCAAATCATTTCTGGAAAATACTGGGGACTATTTATTTAAAATATTTTGGGAATTCTAATTCTAGGGATCTTTTATTACGACATCTAGGTACTTTTACTTATATCTATCTTACATCACTGATGTCATGCCTGAGTTTAAATTGTGTTTAGCCAAAACGAAACGCAAGCTAGTTAGTGAAATGACCGTATATCGCGGAATGCGAATTTTAAATTTTGTGAATAGAGCAGATAAGTCTGCATATATTTATTTTTTTTTTATTATAAAATTTAAGTTAGATGTACCTATGAAATATTACCAGTTCATCTGTATGTCACACTTGATGTTTGCCTAAAATTTGTAGTTAATAGGTTAAGCAATTTTTGTAGTTTTATAGCTATGCTGCGAAGAGACAGACACAGAACGACGGAAATACTGCAATCGTGAAAAAATAACCCTTCAAGTACTTTTCAGGCCTCACGTTTCAAAGTCCCTAGCTGCCGAAAAGCAGGTTCCTCATTTCCGTCGGGCAGTCTAACTGTCGCTCTATCTGTGCGCGGCATAGCCTAAAAACTACTACTACCTATTTATTTCAATTCTTTTTCAAAAATTTCAAAGACCACATGCATACCCTGAAGAAATTTTGCAAAAAATTTTATATGGCAGAACAAATTATACAACAAAAATAAAATTAAATAAAAAATCATTGTAAAAAAAGAATATAAAAATAAACTGGTACGAACTACCTTAAGTTAATTAAAAACTACCTCGATTTATTTTAAATAGTGCCCAAAAATAAAGTAACATATGTAGAAACTAGTTTAATATTGGTACGAATCCAGTATCGTAAAACAAAATGATTCCCCAGAAAAACATGATATTAATTGGACCACATTTCACTATTCCTCATAAAAGAAAAGATTCACAACGGAGAAAGTTCCGGATAAAGGATTTTTACCGAATTTTGGTTTAATATGTAGTTAGATTTGGAGGTCACGAAAGGTGGATTTCTCTTTATTATACTATAAAAATAAAATAAAAGGCAATACAATTCTCTAGCAAACTATTGGTCTTGCCTAAAAAACTGTATCTATAGATCCTTTTTTTGTAGATAATTTTATAAGCTTTTAACCATATATTTACCGTACGGCAAAGAGAAAACGAGTTATTGCACAAAAACCATCTAATTATAAATTATAAATATTTCTAAAAAAACTAGTTGCTTGTACCTAAATTGCATATTTAGGGTGTCCCGTTTTAATGGGAGGTGCAAGCATTTTGAATGTTTTTCGTGACTTCCTAGTACCTTTAACTATTAAACAAATAGAATCTACTGTTTAATTTTGGTAATCATTTACATGATTTTTTGACCACCGCCTGCAGTAAATATTGTGGGCCTAAAAGTACAGGGTGATTGAGTATAAATGAGGCCTACTTAACTGTTTAAATGTTGGATTTACATAAAATGTTTTATTTAAAAGTTAAAGATATGAGCTTTAATTTTTTTAAAGATGTATTTTGTTACTATACAAGGTGAAACAAAAGTCCTTTGCACCTCAAACTTACATTTTTTTAACGAACCACCTGGTTTATTTTCCATACTATCAATTCTAGAAATTTTGTATGTAACATACTATATTTCTTAATTACGTAATTGATATCTGAAAAATGCTGTATTGGCTACTTCAACACACTGTAGAAACTAAACAGCTGAACAATATAGATCCCGAGCTTAGTTTTAAAAGTCTATTACCTGATATTAACTTCTAGTTTGATCAAAAGTCTGATTGTGACATCCATATCAACAAATTCTGTTAATCGGAAGTTGATATCCGGTGATAGATCTTCCAAAAATAAAAAGGAATGTGCAACTCATTTTGATCTCTGTTAAACCGTTTAGATTATTCAAGGTGTTAAAGTAGCAAAAATAGCTAATTTCAGATATCAGTTACTAAAAAAATATAATTTAGAGATATAACATGTTTCATGAAAAAAGTCTAGAATGGACAGTATAGTTTAAAAAAGTAAAAACAACTAGTTATTCTATTTAAGATAACCTAACTTTGGGTTGCAACTGACTTTTGTTACACTATGTGTAGGAATAAATTACATACTTAAAAATTCTGGCTTCTATCTGTAATTTTCATAGAAATATTTTATAACCAATATCAGCGTTGTTTTTTAAGTCAGTGTAAAGAACTACTTATTCAGTTTTATTTCAAATTTCGTAGCTCAGAGGAAAGATCCACGGTTTTTGCCTTATGCACTAGTATTGTTTGGTTTCTCGGTTGCCGAATCCAGAACAATGTTAAATATTAATCAACCTCGTTGATTAATATTTAACATCAGCGATTTATTAAATCGGTGTCAAAATGATCACGATCTAGTGGCTGTAAATTAAAATTCTGTAGTATTTTTTTTCCGTTAGCTTAGTAGGTTTGAAAACGAAAGTGAAAAATTTTATTTAATATAAATAATATCTCTTTACGGTAAGAAAAATGTTTTATTACTATAAGACTTTTATTTATGGAAATTATGCATATTTTCCTCTAATATCTGGATTTTACATATTTATTTTGGATAAAAAAGTATATTTTTATTGTTGAACAGGTAAAAAGTTTTAGTAGTTTAGAAAGAAAACTCTCCATTTTGACTATCATCAAGTAGACACCCCGTATGAAAACAATAAAATGTTATTATAAATTAAAACAAGTGATTTATATAAAAGAACATGGATTACATAAATGTAAATATAACTATATATAGTATGTATACCACGATAAACATTTATAATAAATACCAGGTTTAGGTAAGTACATATAAGCGATAGTGCTTACTGTTATTTTAAACTTTGGTTTCATTTAAAAACCTTTATTATGCAGAAAATACCCGCATTGTATAATACAGGTACGGGTAACCTTTGCTTAGCTGAGGGCGTAATTTCGGGATTTAATCAGGTCGTAGGTAAAAAATAAGCAGGTAGTAGTAAATAAAAAAGCAATACACATTCAGACATTTTTTTATTTATTAATTATAATAGCATAAATAATCAAACATATAAAAAATAAATGAACAAAAACAGATAGAAAAATCAAATGAAAATTAATGAGAGACTTGAGTTTGAAGCTGAGAAACAAGATGATCAATATTGGGGTCAATATCACTAGTACATAGGCGCAAAGTGTTTTCTAAATTAACATCTGTAAGCCGAGTACGATGCTTATTTTTATTAAAATAAATTAAATTATAAAAAATTAATTTTCATGAATAAAAAATGCTGCTCACATGTATACGTGTTACGGAACGAACAAATTATTTTTCATGCGAAAACTCTCAGCTGTGGATACTTTTCTTCGGAAAGGTGTGTTCTGTAAAACTCGCTTAGTTCCACATCATCAAATTTAGACTCCAAATATGAGTCTTCTTGATGCTCGATCAACTCCATTTGTTTACCACTGTGCATGATAAAAAAGTATTTATCAGTCCATTTGTTTTTTTTAACCAGATATCTTGATAGATTTTTTTTCTTCTGAGCTGAATTTACTTGAATATTTCCTGCGTCTTTTCTTATCAGTTGTTAAGAAATAATAAGTTGGTACGCGCGCTGAGCGGTTTATATATTACCCGCAATAAGCAACTAGAATACTCTCGAATCGAGAGCCCCGATCGTACGCGAATATGCGATGCGAGCGGTCAGAGCCGACTGTTATTCATAACGCATCGCTCCGAGCGCTTCAAGGTCATCGGGCGGCTTCCCGAATGTTTATCTGTTTTTCTTTTTCTAACGACTATTTCTGACTCGATCTGTAGCGCTCCAATGAGTACGCTTAATAAAATCATTTATAGATTTTATTCTTTATGATTTGAAGAATACAGTTTTAGGTTGGTTAACAATAATTACAAATAAACTATGTGTGCTAAATCTTTAGTTTTTTTGCGCGTTAATTTAAATTTCTGAATCTCTCGCTGGCCGGATTGGAGCTGGTGGAGGACCGGATCCGGCCTAGGGGCCGGGTATTGCCCATATGTGGGCTATAATATAAAAGTTTTTAATTGGGTTACAATCAAATAAACGTATTTATATATTTTATATATAACGATACTTAATCTAAATTGCATTGATAAAAATCCAAGAATGCAGAGTTATATGTTCGTTTTAAATACTCTGCATATTAAATGTGACATGTTTCTCCTTCTTTACCATTCTACTAACCTGTAAAATAAATTGTTATTTTCTTTTTTCTCATTTAGAAGTAAATACAAAATAACAAATCTAAATTGTTTTATTTAAAATATGAGCCAGAATAAAAAATCGGCCTTTGAAATATTTTTGAAAATATCATATATCTACCTCACATACATAATAAAACTTTGAAAAGATTGTTTCAATTCTAATTTACAACGTAGAATTTTAGAAAATAATATAAATTATACAATATAGAAATATGGAATTTTTGACACGTAATTCAAAAAATAGCCCACAACCCTCAATATATTTTTGTCGAAAAAATAATTAGAGAGCATAATCTGCATTATATAAGAAATGTAAAACCACTTTTCAACGTATTGTGTGCATTGTTCTTTTAAGTCAGTGTAAAAAATATTTATTCAGTTTTATTTTAAATTTAACACGAATAACGAATGTAATATAAGGATGTGCTGGTAAAATTTTGGTACAAATCGAATTTGGCAGAACAAAATGGACTAAATAAGGCCAACTTCATTTTTTTAAAAACACTTATTCAATTGGCCTCAGATATTGTGTAAAAATCGAGTGGAATATAGAGATTAATTGGCAAAACATTGGTGCGTATCTAGTTTGGCGGCAAAAAATGGCAGCCCACAAAGTGTTTAAATTTCCTTTGCTAGAAACTTTCTTCATTATGAATTTTTCTTTTCATTAGGTATAGTGAATTGTAACTCAATTTAGTTCCGCACAAAGTCATCTAGTAACACATGTACTGTCTTTGTAAACATTTTTATTGTGCCCCATTTTGTTTCATATTGGATTCGTAACAATATTGTACCACTACTTCAGCTTATGCCACACTTGATTTCTGGGCATAATTTAAAATAATGAATAAGTTGCCTCTTTGCCTCATTTATTTTTTTTTTTAAATTTAATTATACTGTCATTTTGTTCCGTTGTGTTGAACTCGTACCAAAATTTTACCAGTGTATCCCTATCTCACATCTAATTTTTGTCAATTGAATAACAGTGTTTTATTTGGCCGTCATTTTGTACCGTCATCTTGAACTCGTACCACAATTTTACCAGTTTATCTTTATATTACAATTAATTCTTGCACAAAATTTGAAATCAATCTAACATGTCTGATTTGGTACCAAAACGTTATCAGTTCATTCCTACATAACACTCGATTTTTGTGCAATATTTGAAATAAATTGAATAATTAGTTTTTTAGAAATAATTTTTTAACATTTCAAAAGCCCGCATTTTGTTCCGCCATATTGAATTTTTACCAAAACGTACCGTATGGCTTTCATCTAATCAACTTACAAGCTTCGCACGGATCAGTATTGTCACATACCGCACCCGGGCCCACCCCACATCGAGGCAAAATTTGCAATCCGACATTAGATGTTAATAAGAAAACGCGAAAATAATGATTATATAATAACGTTCCTTACGCTGGGCGCTGGTAGAAAAAATGTAGTTTATAACGCATGCGGAAATTGTCTTTTGTGCTTTTGTGTTCCATGCAGGAAAGTCACTTTTCACGCCAGTTAGGAACATAACTGTATTAATTAATTCGGGTTTTCCCTTGGCCAACATGTATATAAGGATTCAGTTAGTACCTTGGTCAACTCTACGTATACATAAGCCAGTACGTATTATGATCAGATTTAAATTATTTTGTACAAGTAAATTACAATTAGTATATATCACGATTCATTAATAAGCATGCTATCTTGATCAGACGCTATAGATAATTTTTCTGAACTAAATACGCGTATAATCGAGGCAGTAACGGTATTTTGGGAAGCCCGACCTATTTTTCGTTTATGGAGGTTTTACCATACTATATAAGTTGATTGAGACTGGCTTATTCCCATGAAACTTTGTTAGGCCGTTTGGGGGAGACCAATGTTTTTAAGGCTGATTATTTATATCTAAAATGGCCGGCCAAATTATGATAGGTCTTTTTCAAAAGTGTACAAATTTTAGGAATTTTTAATTTTCATTTTAAATTATACATTGTAAAAAACCTTTCCGTAAACGTAGCCTTAGTCTTTATAATAAAATTTAAATACTAAATAACGATTTTCACTTTAACGTGTTTGACGAACTATTTACAATATACACTCGAGTAACATAACTAAAATTTGAGCTTGCAGAAATTTTTGCTTAAAAAATATTGCAAAATGGCATACAAATACCTTTTCTCAAAATGTTGATAAATGATAAAGGATAAATTATGTTTTTGATTTCATACTTATATACAAAACTTTAACCCTATCCCTACCAGTTAAATAAAATGTTTTCTCTTTTTTTTGCCTAGGTAGCCGAATGTAAGCAAACCTGAATTAAATTAGCCCTGAAATATTATTAATAAAATCGTTAGATGAATGATTTATTCAATTAGTTTCATATGCTACTTAAAAATTTAAGTTTTATTTGGTTATTTCAATAATTTAATAAAAATATTCTATTTGTTTTTAGAAAAGACGATACAGAAATAGAAAAAACAGTTTTCTCGGTTTTGTTTTTATTGAGTAAATAAATGTTTATTAACTAAGTAGATAACCCAATTTAAAATATTTTAGATAAAATTCTGGAAAGTGGATAAACTCTGCATCAAGTTGGGCGCATTTTTTGGACTCATTTATATGTTTTCACAAAATGTCGTTTAAAATTAAAAAATTAGTTATGAAAATGTACTGGGGCATCGAATTTATCAAAATTAGATAATTTAATTCTTATATGCGGTAAAGAGAAAAAAGCATAAAAAAATTAGAAAAATTTGAACTCAACCGATAGTGCTAAAAATTTGTAAACATCTACAAAATTACAAAAGAAAGAACTTTTTTCCTTTATTGTTTTTGAAATTCTTGAAAAAACTGATTAAAATTTATATATAGTTTCCCAGAGATTTTGATTTTAATTCTTTACACTAGTTATGAACTGAGTGAGTCGAGACTTAGCACAGTTATACGGTTTGGAAAACAATGCATATTTACACTATTAAATAATTTAAGTTTAAGATGACCAAATAAGTTTGCCATTTATGGACCGATTTCGATTTTTTTTTAAAATGGAGAAATTTAAAATGGCGTCGTCAATATGAGCAACTTTTCGATATCCCAATGTACCTGCTACCAAATTAGGACACACTTTATGTTATCAGAATTGTTTCACGTCAATTAATTTGTTAGGTTAATTTTATAAAAAAAAACTTTACTATAATTCAAAGGGAACATTTTCCATTTAATTGGGGTATAACAAAGAATAAATGCTTTTAAATGCATTATTTAAAGAAATCTAAAAAAGAGTTTATATAAAAGTTTTTAGATTGTTTATGCAGATTTTTGATGTTTAGAATAAAACAAATGTAAAAAAATATTTAAAAAGAAGTTTTTATTTATAATCTATTGAACTAAAAAACAAAAAATAATAAACTTATATATACACAGAATTAAAATTTTAATATTTTCTTAAAACCTTGAGGCGTGAGACGTCATAAACTTGAAATAAAGTCTCAAATTTTTAAAAGTAGTAAGTTAACGTGAGTTTAATTATTTTTTACTTTTCAGCCCAATAGTATATAAGCTTTTTTTAAAAATATTTTCTTACATTTATTTTATTTCGTACTTTTTATCGTTATTTAAATTTATTTATTATAAAACATTTATGATTGGACAGTATTTAGGTATGTAAACCAAATCTTAGTCAGTTCAGATAACGGGAGCGGTTTTTTACTTTTTAGCATTATTTCTTACGTGCCTTGTATAAGACATTCACGATTGGACACCATAATATTTTCTTGTCATCAGATTTCGATAACGGGAACTACTAAAAGTTACTTACAAAGTTTGACCCCAAACATACTAACATACAAGTGAAATTGAATAAAAGCTTTTAAAAAGAATTGACGATCGGCAAATAGAAAAACCGATTCTTTTTTTAAATAAAATATTTTTTAGTAAAAATATAAAATATCCCTGTTTTTAAACGAACAAGTAATACTTTATGACTAAATTATGTTTATTTCCCATCTACTATTTATATAATTTTTATGCTGAATTGCACAAATAGGAAATACAATCTCTTATTCTAAATGAATCATCGAAAGTGGCCATATAATTCCTCCCTTCTTAAGATTGAGAAAATCGGGGTTGATTTCCGAGAGATTCCAATTTTATGTCCACTTTTACATTTTTTTGGATTTCTTACAGTAACTTATAATAACTATAATTATTACAGCAATTATTACAATTACAGTGACTGAAACTTACAGTCAGATTGTTTTGAAGGGTGAATTGTTTCCTGGCATTCTCTATTCTATCTTCGTTGATTTTTTCAAGATTTATTTCTTTTAATTCTTATGGTTCAATATCTTGAATTAATTTTTTATCAATAATAATTGATGGAAGTTTAAGTCTTAAACCGATGGTTTCCGGCTTTTGAGAAACATAAATATTATTTTGAATCTTTACTTTGCAATCTAAAGGCAAGATTAAAGATACTTTATAAACTATTTCAACATTATGTTGATTTGGGCATTGCAAATATATGCTCTCTATAGAAGTGGGTATAATTATGAGAGAGTTGTCCTCAGGTTGTGTTATCAAAGTTTCGTTGTATTTAATTGATATTAGTCAGGGGCGTGCGGTGAAATTTTAAGAAAGGGAAGCAATTTTTAGAAACTTACCTATTTGTAATGTAATTCGATTCTTCGATCATTTTTTACAAATTCGTCAATGACGTCATCATAAAAACGTCGATGCTCCGACAGATTTTGGAGAAGTTTATTTTCAATGGACAACAGCGATGTATGCGAAAGTCTCTTCTGCCATGTTGAATTTCTCACGAAATTTTTTATAGTTTAAGTGTCGAAAAATTGCGTTCTACTGATGAACTTGTGGAAGGTATTGTCAATACTAATTCACACAATTTCGACACTGTGGTGTAAGCATCTTCCATCTCCTTGTCTTTTAAAAATTGCATTAGTTCCTTAGCGTTATTTTTTGCGCTAATGTCATCAGTTTCGTAAATCACTTTTAGTTCAGATCGCAGTAACACTCGGTCGAAGAACTGGCCATAATGAAGAAAAAGAGATTAAAATGCATCTTTTGGAAAAGTTTTTCTTTTAAATGCATCAAAATTGCAGTGCTCGAGGAATTTAAAATCATTTAAACCTTTAAATCTATAGTTTATTTGTAGCTGAATTTGATCAATTATTTCACAAAAGAGGCGTCTGTATGATGTTTGAACACTCCCACCTTGTCTGTTCGAAGACGCTTGGCTTGTGCCTCTACATTTAACGTCATCGTTTTTTCCCAAAATAGGTCAGTCATCTCTTTTTTGGTTTAACATGTACTTAAAATCATCCACTTTTTTTAGGCAAAAAGCAATATCATTTGTTTTAGTTTGTAATATATTAAAAACATTGTCCGAGAATGGAAATATTTCTGAAGATATGTTCAACAAATATTTAAAATTAAAATCTCGTTTCAAACAGTCTAAAAACCTCCTCGAACTATTTATTGCTTCTGAGTCCCACGTTTTATTATTTTCTATTATATTCTCAAATAGTTTAATCAGTTATTCACGATTTCCAGATACGGTTAACACAAGTCTTCCATCATAGTTCCACCTAGTAGGAGCTACTTTGGGCAATCGTTTGTGGACAATGTAGTCCAAAGCTTGTGTACGTTTTGTTGACTTGGAGAAAAAAGCAGCCATGCCACTTAAAGTAACGAAAAATACTTTACACTCTTTAATATGATTGATGGACTGGGAAAAAACTAAATTTAATTTATGAGCAAAACAATGGACAAACACAGCACTTGGGAAAGTTTCTCGAACTTTAGCTTGCAGACCCCCTAATTGTCCTGCCATCACTGCAGCTTCATCATAGCTTTGAGCAACTAATTTTTTCTCTCCATTAATTTCTTTAGTAACGTTATAAACTACGGTATATAATGCATCTGCTGTACGATTTTCGGACACATTCCTAAAACCTAAAAATCGCTCTTGAATACTTCCGTCTGTTTTAACGTAGCGTATTACTATAGTTACTATAGATAATTGGCTACAATTAGTGATATCAGTTGTTTCGTCCAGAACAAAAGCAATGAACCGCGCCTCGCCAATCTTCTGCTTAATTCTTTTTGCAATAATGGTTGCAACCGCGGAAATTAAATCATTCTGGATTCGATTCGACGTTCCGCGAAAAACGCTACACTGCTCTAAATGATTTTTTAAGCAATCATCACATTTAGCCATTAAACTAAGTAAATATTGAAAATTTCCTCTATTTGAAGAAACCCTTGTTTCGTCATGACCTCTAAATCCCAATTCGTGCTGTCCGAGAAAACAAACAACATCGATAAGTCTACTTAATATTTGCCTATTTTTATCGACTAGTTCATTGTGTTGGCGGTGACTAATTTCCAACTGTTTATTAAGGGCGTGTTCAATTCTGGTTTTGCCGAAGACTTTTTCTTTTATGACGGCTTGCAAATGCGCTTTGGACGTAATGTGTCTTTTTACAGCTTTATGGAAATTGTTTAAATCGGAAAAACCAGTTTTATTCCAGAGACCTTTTTCATTTTCAAAAAGTAAATATGGCCAACAAAATAATTTACTTATATTTTCACACCCTGTTAGCCATTTAAATTGTTCGTATTGTTTTTCCGGATAAAAACCTCTTATACAGTTTTTCATTTTTGTGGTTAAATTTTTCATAGGCGGTTTTGCCCTTCCTTTGGAAATGATTTCAAGTTTATCAGCGAAGTTTAATATTGAAAATCCCTTTATTATTAAGAGACACACCACACATTCACACACACTCTTCTTACTAAATTCTCCAACATTTTCAACGTTATTACCGACCGCCGAAGTTAACGGTATTTGCATATCCACGCCCGTATTATTGTCTTCCATATCGCACCATGCACGACGCAACGTACGTATCACACAACACACGGATAGCCGTTCAAACAAAGAACCTATTCCAACGATAGCTTCTGCCCCCACTTAACTTAAAGCACGCGGCTGAAATGCAAAAATTGCAAACAGCTGGTAGAAAGTTCAATAATCTCTGGCTCGACTCACAGGAAATCAAGCATACATGACTTGGCTGCAGAGAAGCTAGCAGCCCGCATAGGTTCCATTCCATTTTCTATTGTCGCTCGATCGGAGTCAAGGCCGCATTTATTAAAAATTACATTTTAAAAGATGTTTTGTAATTTTTTTTGGGGAAGCACTGCTTCCCTTGCTCCCATGGACTGCACGCCTCTGGTATTATCGAGAAGCTTTCGTGTTCTAATAGCTAAGAGTTAAAATAGAAGCACATATGAGTTGCCTAGGGTGTTATTAATTCGTAAAAGAGTTGATTTTGAAGTTTCTACACAATCTTCTATTTTAGTTCAGTTTATATAGTAATAAACACGATGATAACCCATTATTATTTAACTTGTAAATTGATAAATAGGTAACACAAGGTTAGTTATTTCATCAATTTTATATTGAGCATTGACAAGTAGTGGAAGTAGTATGAAGATAGACTTCATTTTTGTTCAGTAAGTTCCTGAAAATTAAGAACGTCTTTTAATATCTTTTAGATGTCTTTGACTTTTGAAAGTAATTAGTGTGCATTTTGTTTCTAATTTTAATGGTAACTTTCGAGGTGTATGTAGTAACTGTTTTGTAGCTTCAGTTATTTCTGGGTCATTTTCACGTTTTCGTTTTTATTTAGATTGGCTAAGACATTAACCTCTTTTGCGGTTAGCTTTCAATTTAATTTTGCATTAAGTTCATTAATATTTGAGTAAGCTCAAGTCAGTTTGAATTTGATTTATGTTTTTCTCAAAATTAAGTTGATAAGTCAAGTTTTCTTTTATTATTTAAAATGGCGTATATTCATGTGTTAAATGAATGAATACTATCATTAAAATTAAGAATTGCAATATCTATTAATTCTTGTATTGTTTTAGTTCGATGTTCTTTTCTGAGAACATTAAGACTTTCTTTTAAGGTTGAATGAGATTTTTCAATTTGAGAGTTTAAATTAGGATTATAAGGTGTAGTAAAATGTAATTCAATCTGATAGGGTGTCTCATATTTTGTTTTTTGACATATTCCTTATATATTAACGAAATTAATTACGTCTCTTGCGAGGCTCGGCCAATAATATCTTTGTTTTATATTTTTTATATTTTCAGTCATTTCTCTATGGGATGTTTCAGTAGTAAGATATGCGACGACTTCTAATAATGAATTAGAAATAACAAGTTTTATAAGTGTTATTTTGAAAGGTTTCTTGAAAAATTCTAATTATTACTGGCTCTAATTCTGTGTTAGGAAAATGTAGACAGTAAATGTCTGGGGGTAAATACTCTCTTAAAAGTCTTTGACTTATTTCAGTTATTGGGTTTTGATTTATAAGAATTATAAGTCTCTTTTTAGTTTCAAATAATTTTTGAGTAACAACATAAGGTTGTTCTTTTTTAGCGCATTTAAATATAATTTGGTTTTTGTAAGTATTTACGGCTTTACTAACATGTGGAACTCTTAAAATAGGGTCTCTTGAGGTGTATATAGTTTCTGTGTTTGATTTACTCAGTATTTTTTCTGGTTGTTTCAGAGAGTCATGCAGGCTCAATCAGTTTCTGAGTTATCAGAATTATTTTTTTCTACAGAATTAAATTCACTTGCTGATGGTAATGGCGATGGTGCCTTGATTGGTTTATTTGGAGGTCTAATTTCAATATCAGAAATTATATTTATCTTTGGTTATAAAAGAAGTGTTTTATTTTTTTATGCCATAAATATTAGTCATCTCAGTTTTCATCTTTGTCACATACTGCTGAAATATCTGTCAATATGATTTAATTATTTCAGTTGGGTACATTTCTTCTGGTGGTCTTGAAAGTGCATCGGCATTAACATTTTGTGTGCCTTTCTTATATTGAATATTATATTCATATTCTTGTAGTTTTAATCGCCATCATACTAGTTTTGAATTCGATTCTTTTATCGAGAACAGCCCCTTTAATGGTTTGTGGTCTGTCACAATCGTAAATTTTCGATCAAATAGATAGGGTCGAAAGTTTTTCGTTGCTCATACAATAGCAAGAAGTTCTTTGTTATTGTTGAGTAATTATATTCAGATTGACTAAGAGTTCTACTGGCAAATGCTATAGGTAAGTCATTTCCTATAGTTCCTTGTGAGAGTATTGCTCCAATGGCATAATCTGAAGAGTCAGTAATAAAATAAATTTACTAAAATCAGGGTGTTGGAATATAGGGTCATTAGTTAAGATATCTTAACATATATTAAATGCCGTCATAAATGCTTTATCATGACTTATTTTGACACTTTGCTTTAAATAACGAGTTAAAGATTTCGTTACTATTGCAAAAATGTTTATACATTTTCGGTAATATCCGACTAAACCAAGAAATTATTTTATTTTTTTTGGCATTTTAGGGATTTTAAAATTTTTTATTCCTTCAATTTTTTTTATTAGGTTTAATATTCTCAGGGGTGATTACGTGTCTTAAAAATTCAATTGTTTTACGCAAAAATTCAGATTTATCAAATTGAATTTTCATATTAAAAGAGATTAATCTGTGAAGTACTGGTTTTAAAAATTCTGTCTTGAAGACTGGTTGAACAAACAATTAAGTCGCCCATATTTACTAGACATATTTTTCCTTGTAATCCTCGTCGAATATTATTCATTGCACGATGAAAAGTGTAAGCTGCATTTTTTAATCCAAATGACATTCTTGTATATTTATAATGTCCATGTTCTACATTAAATGCAGTTTTTGGTATACTTTTTAGATTCATTTCAATTTGGTGAAATCCACTAGCTAAGTCAAGTGTCGTAAAATACTTCTTCCAAGTTAAGTTTATCAAGTATATCTGCTATATTTGGAATCGGATAACAATCTTCTTTCGTTTTCTTGTTAATCTTACGGTAATCGATGACTAGTCTTCGTTTTCTTTGTCCGGATGCGACAGCTTTCTTTGGGACGATCCATACAGGGAGAATTTGATAGTTGGATAATTCCATTTTGAAGCATTTAATTTATTTGTTTATTTACTTCTTGTTTATGAACAAATGGGTATCTACAACTTTTTGCATGTACGGGTGTTTTATTCGTAGTTTTTGTAACATGTTTAACGTGATTAGAAAATGTTAAATTGTCTCTAGGTTGATGTAAAACATTTTGAATTTTTTTTACAAGTTTAAAAAGTTCTTCACGTTCTTCCGAATTTGAATGTTCGTGTCTAATTAGCATATTTTCTCGAATGATTTGCTTTTGGTTTGGTTTAAAATTGATTATTTCAAAATTGTTATGTTCAATTGAATTTAACGGTAAAGTATCATTGATTGTTTTTGATAAGGTAAAATATTTTTCTGTATGATTAAAAAAATCAATAGTATAAGTACTTTTCTTTACATTTATCAGGGTAGGTTGAATTTCAAAGATTTTGTCTAAATAATAGGGCATTATCCTAGTGTCATTAGGTCGGGAAGTTTCAAAAGGTTCTCTGAATGGTTTTTGGTGACATTTCAATTGAATATTCTTAAAGTTTTGTCTATATAAAAAAGTATTGATTTTTCAATTTTTTATTTTATATTCGTGGAATGAATACAGAATAAAGTCTATTGGTTCAGTTATAACAAAGCTTAAGAATAAAAGAATAGTTGCTTTACTTCTACCTTTACTTGAGCCTGCACAAGTTTGAAGCTTGCTTACATAAGGTTTAATAAAATCAGGAAAATAAGTTTCTGCTAAAAAGGGTCTAAGTAGGGCTGCATGAGAACCTGTATCTATTAATAAAGGAATATTATAATTAAGTATTTCTACGTAAGGTAATGGGTGAACTTGAAAACTGCTTAAAGTTAAAAACAAGGTTTTCCTCCGAGGCATCTATCAGCCTAGCAGAAAATAACTCATCATTATTGACTTTATTATTTTCTAAATATGTTAATTTTGGAAATTTAAATTTCGGGTAAGGTAGTTGTTTTTGTTGTGGTTGTTGCTATAGAAAATTTGTTGTTGTTGTGGTTATGTTTGTTGTCTTATTTGTGGTATTGATTTTTGTACACTCACAACTGACATTGGTTGTGGGTATTGTTCGGAATATTGATTGCTTCTTGATTAAATGTTTGATTTTGCGATCGATTAAAAATTTCATTTGGTTCACTTGGTTTAAAAGGTAGATTTGGAAAATTATTTGATCGATTTATAAAGAATTTGTTCGCATTGTTTCAAATGACTTTGGCTTGTCAAAATTTCATAATTAGATACAATATCGATTGTCCTATCTAGATTTTGACAGTTTTAAACTATTATTAAAATTCTTAACACAACACAAAAATGTTGAGTAGCAGTTAATTCATTTTGAGCTATTATTAAATTCTTATTACAGTACATGTTTTTGTATTGATTTTGGTGACTAAGACTTTGAGTTTTTGTATATAATTTAAGGTAGATTCACCTTTTCTTGAGAAAAATATTAATTGTTGTTGTAAGTTAGCTCTTGTTATTGAATCACTGAACTTTTGTCTTAATACATTTTTTATTTCTGATCAAGTATCTAAATTAGGTCTAGTTAAAAAAAATCCTCGGCTGATCCGATGATTTTTGAATTAATTACCAAAATTACAGATATTATTAAGAAAATATCTTGAACAAAAGTTATCTATTTGATTAATAAAAGATTCAAGTCGTCATGGAGTACCATCAAAAGTTTTCAAAAGTGTAACCACTACTTTTCAAAGCGTCTGCCATTTTATCAATATTGTTAGTATCTTGACTTATATTAGGGTTAATAAGATTTTGTAAATTAATATCAGAATAAAGTTCTGTTAGTTCAACCGTAGAAGGATGTTCTAAGCTATTTAGTAAAAGTGCATTGTTTTCAAAGTGTATACATAACTTAACGGGAAGTAGGTCAAAATTAAATCCATACAAGTGCAGAAAAAATAACAAGTTTAACTAGTGAGCTCTCTATTTCGTGACTACTGAAGCTAGCATTAATATTACAAGCCCGTTTCAGCAAAAATGCCCGTAATCATTTATGTCTTACTTGCGGACTAATATTGAGATTCGAAAAAGTAATATATATTTTTTTAAGTTGCTGATCGTTTGGCTCTCACCTACCTTGTATGTTATCTTTGTAATAATTATGTTAGCGACATCACTCTTCTGACTCAAAAGTTTCTTATATGTATATTTTCTTAAAATATTAGTTACAAATTAATTTGGAAAAATAAAATCGGAGAAATAATTTTTCTTGTATTTCTTTTTAAGTCATTTTGTAATTCAGGTTATTCAAAAAAATATATCTCAGATTCTTGAAAGTGATACACTTTTTAAAAAACATTTACATTTTACATACCACTGTGTATAATATGGTAGTCACGGAAAGTAAAGAGTGTGGTTTGGAGTGGAAAATAACAAGGAAACTTTCATAATCACATTATTAAAAATATATCGGAATCTTCGTTTCTTCTTCTTCCTCGGTAGTTTATTTTATTTTACTTAATACATTTTTTTTCATTTTATCTGAACAGGTCAGTTATTCTTCACCTTCTTGTATTTTGGAATCCATTGTTCCTCTAATTTTGTCATAGATATCCCGAAAGAAGACAACCCGAAAAAAGATTATTTCGGAAAATACATTTCAATCTTCGCCAATATAGATCCTTTGGCAAACCTCGACCCCAAGTCTACAAGAAAGAGTACGAATCTGAGGTCAATGTTTTAGCTCTTGTTCAAGCAACTCCTGAAATCTCGTGTAGAAGAGTAGAAGAAAAAGCGGGTTACCCAAACCCGGAGTGCAACGAATTAAAAAATAAACACAAATACAAACTTGTTCATCACCTTCACCGTGTTGATGCTGAGTAACGTCAGGGAAAGCTTAAATTTAACGTTTCCTGCTTTATTTTCAAGAGAAGAATAATATACCAAACATGTGAAGGGAATCTAAACTCCAATACATACTTACAAATCCTAGAAAAAAATGTAACGAAAATTTTGGAAGATATTCCTTTGGCCCAACTAAATGATACATTCTTAGAGCAAGACGAGGTTCCAGCCTATAATGCTGGAATAATACTAAACCGGCAGAACGAACATTTTCCCAGAAAATGAATGTGGACAAACGGATCTGTTCGATGGCCACCACGATATACGGATCTTTCAGTTTAATAATAAAAATGTATGAAAAATATACAACAATTGAGAGTAGCTACTGAAAACGCTTTTGTACAATTACGGAGACAATCTTTTATATTAGAAAATGCATTAAAAAAATATATAAACTTTGTCAAATATAAAGGAGACAATGGTTAGCATTTAACAATATTTGGAACTATTTTTTTTCAAATTTATTCAATTTTTTTATCTGTTATCTTTTTATGTTCTTATTATGTTATCCTTTTCAATAAACATCCGTTTCAGAATAGCAGAAGTACAGGCGGTGTTTGAAAACTGCAATTTTTTTTGACATTACCCTGCAGCACGGAAACTGTGGCGGCTAGAGCAAATTTGTTTGAGGCATCTTTGGTTTTATCAAAAGGTAGCATGGTGAAAACCACATCTCTCCAAAAATCAATTCGACTTTTAATAAGAGCGTTGCAAAAGAAAAAGTGTTTTTTTTTAAATTGAATAACCTACCTATAAAAACAATAAAAAAAAATATTTTTTATTGTTTAATTAATTGTTCTCATTCCAGTTATATAGAGTTTGTTTTCCTTTATTTTAGCCGTTTGGGATATATTGCTAATTTTATGAGATAAGTTAGAATGTCATTAAATGACATCTTGGCCTTGCTCATTAAATAATATACCTGACCAAATAAGCATTAAATTTTAAAACTGTTCCGTGCTTTTTGAATAGGAAACTGCTTCTAGAAGAAACTTTAGATGTTATCGCTCCTTTTTGTATTTACCCTAAAAATGCACTAATCTTTATTTATTATAAACCTGGTAAAATTCTGACATGCATACTTTAAGAACATGGTATAAACTTTTTTTAACGCGCTGCGATAGATCCGATTTAAACGCTTGTTTTGTGAATTTCATGTGGTCGTGGGAATATTTAGGTTTTTTACATTATAAATATCTTTTTTCCATATAACTATTTCTTTAATATTTTCACTACGATTAGTATGACTGGCAAATACATTGCTTTCTAAACAAGACAGCACCTGTTATAAGCCTTTTTCATCTACTGCTGCATATCGAGCCGACCTCACGCACATATCTATGCTGCGTGTCTTAGTTGTTTTGACACATGTATGGGAGCTTATCTTTGGATCTAAACGGCACTATTTAAGAGGCTAATTTGGCGTATTAATTTTTTTAACAAAATTTGCTTTCATTTCAATCCGGGAACCTTTAGCGCCAAAGGCAGATACACAACCATTGGCTCCAGGCTCGCCATTCTATTAAAGTATTTTTATTACCAGAGTTAGTAATAAAGAAGTTACAATACATTTTTGCTTTGTCTTAAAGCAAGAAAATTAGTTTCCGGTGTAAGATATCAAAAAAATCTAAGCGACCAAAAAGTTACAGAATTAATTTACGGGCAAAATATTAGGAAGTAATTCTAATTTGTTACGGTAAAAACCCAAGAACTCTCGGAACTAAAGAACGAAAAATGTTATAACATTTTAATACCGTGTACCATCTATAAGACCTTTTTCTTATGTTTATCACTTGAAACACCTCTTAAAGTTTTGAACATGCATTACCAACACCCTCTACATATTATTCTACCACAATATCTTCTTGTGTGAACTAAATTCTTTGTCTACTTATCTGGCACTTACTTTTCTCTTGCAAATATTTTATTTATTTTGATAATTCTATCAACTTCTTTTTCTAATATGTTCTTCCGGTATTCTTTTGAATTCTAAATTTGAATGTTACTCGAGCGATTTTTCGATATAGATGGTCTAATTTTTTTACTTCTATCTTATTGGCAATTAATGATTAACTCGATTTAATTGTCAAATTCCTAACCTCCATCGCTGTATTATATATAAATATATACATTTATATATATATATATATATATATATATATATATATATATATATATATATATATATATATATATAGGAATTACTGATTATTTGAGTTTGTTGTACCTATACGAAAAAAGTTAAATTGAAATTTATAAAAATGCTGATCAGCATTACAAAAATATAGAAGCTTTGTTTAAGACATTACAGGGTATGAGATTTATGGAAGTTAATAGTAACATTAACTAAACTAAATGACTATAAATTACCTAGGCATATTTTTAATTATAGAGGGCTGCAACTAATAAAATAGTTTTATTTGTTTTTGATATTAAGAAACTGTCTCAAATGATATATCCAGATTTGAAATTTTGGGGTTTTCCAGGTTTCAGAAAATATATTTGTACTCTATGCTTTTCAATCATACTAGCCAGCTGATTCTAATATATTTGCCTAACAAATAGTTCATCTGTTTGTGTAAATAGATATAAAGAGCAGTTCTTTTTAAAGCCAATAATTAGGTTACAATATTTGCCTAAAATTTTTATTACTTGAGACAAAAAACCAAATTATGCTAATTTTTATAATATGTTTCTTATATTAAAAAAATAAAAGGGCACAAAATAAATGAGTTGAACTCTTTGCTACAGTACACTTGCCATAGGTTTCAGTACTCTTAAGTACAATATTTACATTTGTTTGAAGGTAAAAATTTAAGATTTTTAAAGCTATGTAGTTAGTTTAAAATAAAATATTGCAGTTATTTAATTAATCAGTCTACAAGAGCTTCGTTTTAGGCACATATGATATTAAAATCTTAAAAAATAGTATTTTACACAAGAGTACAAAATGTTTCAATTTTTTTTGCATTCATAAGGCGCTTGGAAAGTTATAAAATATCATAAGCCCAAAAAAGAGCCCAATTTAAAACACCCTATATTTATTAAGTAGAATTAAATGACATATTTTATAGTGTCTTTTCTGCTATTTTTTATATTCCAATATTATATTATATTCCCTCGTAATCGTAAAAAATGTCAAAAAACCTGTTTTCTCAATTCCGTCGGTTTGTCAGTCTGTCTGTCTAAAAACTACTTGAATTCACATTTTGGTTAAAAGTTAAAGGTCATATAGGGGTAGTGAAATGTTAAAAAAAGTATTACTAAAACACCACTTATCCAATTTATCTCAAATTTTGCACAAAAATCAAGTCTTATGTAGAAATCAACTAGTAAAATTTCAGTGGGAATCCAAGATGGCGGAACAAAATTACGGTTTAGAAAAATGTTTAAAAATTCAGCATGAAAAATACTTAATGGACTGATTTCAAATTGAGTGCCAAAAATAATTGTGGTATATAGATGAACTAGTAAAACTAAGGTACTAATTCAAGATGGTGGAATAAAATGGCAGCTAAATAAAATATTTGTAATCGTGAAAAAACCACCCCTCAGGTGTTACATATCTTCACGTTTAAGTGTCCGTAGATGCCAAAAAATATTTTTTTACAATTTTGTCGATCCGTCTGTCGGTTTGTCTCTCTGTCTGTCAGTTCACGGCATAACCTAAAAATTACGTACCCGATTGACTTCAAATTTTGGTCAAAAATTAAAGGTCATATGATATGTGGATGACCTGATAATATTTTAGCAAAAATCCAATGTTGCAAAACAAAATGGCGGTCTGGTGAAATGTTAAAAAAATTATTACTAAAAAACTGCTTTTCCTATTTATCTCAAATTTTGCACGAAAATCAAGTATTATGTAAATATGTAAGTATGTAATGGTAAAATTTTGGTACGAATCCAAGATGGCGAACCAAATGGCGGCTTAGTAAAATATTTAAAAATTCAGCCTGAAAAACTACTTAATGCAGTGATTCCAAATTGTATGCCATACATAATTGTTGTATACAGATGAACTAGTAAAACCGTGGTACTGATTCAAGAGGACGGAACAAAATGGCGGCTATATAAAATATTTTTAATCGTGAAAAAATCACCGTTTCTAGTTTTACATATCTTCACGTTTTAGCGTCCCTAGAAGCCAAAAAAACATGTTTCATCAATTACGTCGGTCTGTCTGTCGGTTTGTCTGTCTGTCTCTCAGTCCACGGCATAGCATAAAAACTACTTACCCGAGTGACTTGAATTTTTGGTCAAAAATTAAAGGTCATTTGGTGATAACCTGGTAACATTTTGGTAAAAATCCAATATGGCAAAACAAAATGGCTGCCTAGTAGAATGTTAAAAAAATTATTACTCTAAATTTACTTATACAATTTATCTCAAATTTTTTATAAAAATTAAGTATTTTGTAGGAATTAACTGGTAAAATTTTGGTACGAATCCAAGATGATGGCTTAGTAAAATATTTAAAAATTCAGCCTGAAAAACTATTTAATGGACTGATTTTAAATTGTGTGCCATAAATAATAGTAGTATACAAATGAACTAGTAAAACTATGGTACTTATTCAAGGTGACGGAACCAAATGGTGGCTAAATATAATATTTGTAGTCGTGAAAAAATCATCTTCTCAGGTTTTACATATCTTCGCGTTTTAGTGTCTCTAGCTTAAAAACTACTTGTCAGAGTGGCTTCAAATTTTGGTCAAAAATTAAGGGTCATATATAATATTTTGATAAAAATCCAATATGTCGACGTAAAATGGCGGCCTACTGAAACTTTAAAAAAAATTACTGAAAAAACTTATTATCCAATTTACCTCAAATTGTGTACAAAAATCTAGTATTCTATAGGAGAGAACTGGTAAGTTTTTGGTAAGAATATAAGATAGGAAAACAAAATGGCATGGCGGCCTTTTAAAATATTTAAAAAATCAGCCGGAAAACTTTACTTATTAGAATAATTTCAAATTTTGTGCAAGCATTAAGTGTTATATAGAAATTAAATGTGATAGGGATAAACTGGTACGAACATGACGTAACAAAATGACGGTGTGTGTTAATATAAAAATTGTTTGTTGAATTTATTTTAAATTATGCCCAAAAATCAAGTGCGGCCTAGGTAGAACATGGTAAAATATTGGTAGGAATCCAATATAAAGTAATAAAATGGCAAGGAATAAAAATATTCTAAGACAGTATATATGTGTTACTAAATGACTATGTACTGAACAAAATTGGGTCACACTTCACTAGTCCTAATAAAAAAAAAAGATTTATAACGAGAGAAGTTCCGGGTCAAAGAAATTTACCGAATTTTTTTAACTTTGAATTTGACCTTTCCAATACAAATATCTTTTAATATGTGTTGATATGTTGGACAGGAGGTAAATGTCGTTAGCAATGTCAAATGACTTAAGTATCACAAAAACATGTAGTCCGTGTGAAACAGCTACTTAACTTTAATGACTGTCTTTGACTGATCGACTCAAGTCAATAGATATAGAGTTTTTTTTTGGTTCGTAAAAACCAAATGATAGTTGAATAAGCCGCTACAAATAACATACAAATTAAAATATATTCTAAACATTTTAGAATATACAGAACAAGTATAATTTCTGTAACCACCCTATCAAATAATAATATGAATGTTGATTTTGAATAACTGGAGCGATCCCTTTTAAAATTGTTTTGCCTTGTAATATAAACTTTATTAAAAGCTATTTCTCTTATAAACAGGCTGAAACGTTCAAGGGTTAATGACCGTCTCGGCCTCTACCTCTAGTTATTGAGGCAAAGAATATATTCAGGGCAATAATAGGGAGCAAAGGATTTTTAATGGCATTATTACATATACTAATGTATTATTTGGATTATTCTCTATTTAGAGACTTAAGAATGGTATTTTTTTTAAATAAGTGTTATATGAAAGGATACTCTGAAAATTTATAGTTTTTTTATATACAGCTATGGCATGCAATAATAGTCAACATGAAACCAATGGCAAAAAGGTTTGTTTTTTGTATCTAACTTAGTTTGTAATATAGATCCCGTTTAATGTAAAAGCAATTTGTTTGTAGTTTTGTTCTCAATACATAACAACATTTAAAAATATTGCAAAATTAAAAAGAAATTATCTTGAAAATGTTACATTTCCTATGAAGTTTAATTTTTCGTTGACGAAACATGTAAAAATTAATTATTTACTATGGCAGCTTTACTTTAATAGTTTTAAAGTTTAAAGATGAAAAAATCTAAACTCACTCGATATGCGCTTTCTAAACAGCTCATATGTAATTTAAGTTTTCAAGTATGGTAGTATATCCTTGTAGGTGCAGTTTTCCGATAGATGTGTATATAGTTCCTTTGATTGTCTGGAAATAAGGATATTTACCGACTATGATATGCCCATTAGGACTTCTGCGACGCCGGCGGTTGGTTTGATTTCCTGTTGTTGCGGTGATCATTCGGGTAATAGCTATTGTAATTCGGGAAGTTAATTATAGAGCCAGTTGGAAAATGCGATGTTATGTTCCTATTAAAATATGCAGAACTATCGGAATACTTTTTCTAAATGACAAAACTGTCAAACAAGCAAAATACGATTTCTTGGTTCATTAATTAAAATTAACGTTTGTTTATTTAAAAATAAAAACCTGAAACAAATATTTGAAAATTAAAGACTAATAATTACTTCAATAGAAATAATTTAGTAATAGGGTTGTATAATTAGAATAGCTATACTTGAAAAACGTCACCATTAAAGTATTTGAATCCACTTTCCAAACTCTTGGTTATATTCAGTCATGGTGGAATGGGCGTTTTATCGATATATCGATAGTAATCGATAGGTTAGCGACATTTGGAATAGCAGTAGATAAACAAAAAATATCGACACATCGACAGTTATCGATAAGTGCCGATAGGTGTGAAATAATACCAAAAGGTACCCGATGAGAGCTGTCAGTACTTTAAGTAGAATATTTACATTAGGCATTTAAAATACTTTTCGGTATTTGAAATAGTATATTTCTAATAAATTTTATTTTCCGATAAATATTTTTGAAATTTAATTACCCCTTAAAAAGTATTCGATATTTGGTACTTGATTTCCCAAAAAAATAATTGACGCATTTATAATTTTACTTGAATGCAAAATTAATTAAATTACTATGAAAAGTACTTTAATTACAGGTATAATTAAGAATTTTTATTACTCTATACAATACGAAAATTTTTAAAAGTTTAATTAATAAAGAATTTAGATTTTTTTTTGTTTTCTATGTAATATCTCTCCTATTATATAATTTAAAATCAGTTCAAATTACGTTAATATTGATTAGCAATAAATTTTGCTTCTACAAAGATATTATTATATACATTATTTACCAAAATTAGTAGAAAAATTGCTGACTGGTACTTTCTACATAAACAATATACATCAGTGTATCTTACTATAGGTATGTACGACGGGACACTGGTTGTTACGCCTTTTGAGGGACAAAATGGCCAAATGCATCGCAAATTGTTAGTGTATTCGATATAATATATATATATATATATATATATATATATATATTATATATATATATATATATATATATATATATATATATATATATATATATATATATATATATAGATATATATATATATATATATATATATATATATATATATATATATATATATATATATATATATATATATATATATATATATATATATATATATATATATATATATATATATATATATATATATATATATATATATATATATATATATATATATATATATATATATATATATATATATATATATATATATATATATATATATATATATAATATATATATATATATATATATATATATATATATATATATATATATATATATATATATATATATATATATATATATATATATATATATCTATATATATATATATATATATATATATATATATATATATATATATATATATATATATATATATATATATATATATATATATATATACTATATATATATATATATATATATATATATATATATATATATATATATATAAAAGGCGTTTGTAGGTTATTTCCAATTTAAAATAGAGCTATGTTTGAAAGCAAGTTAAAAAGTATATTCATAACTTATTACTTCTTAAAAACTTTTTAGAGCCTAGTTTGTTAGAAACATACTTCTCTCTCACTGAGACTAATTAAGATATTGTTAAATTTTAAAAAAATTGACATTTTTAAACCGTAATCTTCCTAGGATATGTAAAAAGGTTACGTGTTTTCCAGGACACTTTTAAATAATATAAAATAGACTCCAGTTTGTTCCGAATTATTCCCTCACTTTCCTATTTTAAACACTCTGATGACACTAATTAGGATATAGGGAAATATATTTGAAAAACATTTTTTAAACCGTAATCATGCTAGGAGATGCAAAAAGCTTACGTGTTTTCCGGGACACATTTAAATAATATAAAATTGATTCCAGCTTGTTCCGAATTATTCCCTCACTTTCCTATTTTAAACACCCTGCTGACTGGAATAACATTTCTGTTAATTGTTTTCTAGCTATTTAATTACATTTTGAAATTAAACAACATCCGCGTGGTCAAATTTGCCGTATCCATAAAAAAAACAAATTTAATAAGGTTTATTGTCAACAATAATTATGATCTGACGTTTATGAATATTTGCTTGGTTTTTAATATATAAAATAAGTATTAGCAAAGCAGAAAAGCTGAAAATAATTAGTCGGTTTAATAAAATTACATCATGCATTACCACTATTACCAATATCATCAAGAATCACATTTCATTCAAATATTATCATTTTTTATTGTGTTCAATGTACATATCGTATTAGTGATAATATTTTGTTATTTAAAGAAGTTCTGTAGAGTTATAAAGCTACTTTATCACAGCAGACATCGAAAATATCTTCGAAATAAGACAAAGACGATTTTAAGGTCCAGATCCAACATTCGATGTGGTTTTCTTTAAAAGTAACTTCTCTTAAAAAATGCCAACTACTGTTTGAAAATTAGTTTGACTTTAAAATTATTACTGAGAGAGCTATGACTGATTTGAAGTGTTTAAACCATTTCACTCTGGATTGTAAAATATTCATGGAATACATTAAAATAACATTTAATACATTTATATTTTATTTCCGCCTTAGGTTGTTTTCAACATACATTTATGAATACTTGTTACTTACTTTTTGTGAACAAATATTTTGATATTACTTGTCTAGAAGATCATTTTATACTTTTTTTATTGTCATGCTTAATAGATTTTTAGCATGTTTATTATATTCTTGTTTCACTTTAAACTGTAAAACCGTTCGCTTTTGTTTTTACTTATATTAAAAGATAAATTATGGAAAATTCATTTTTGGGGCTACTTTCGAAATAAAAATATGACTATGATTTAATTTCAGCCATTAAAGTTTCTCTCTCTTTCCGAGATTTATCACACTTAATATTTTCTTATATTTGAACATCTTTATACATTCAAAATGAGGTTTAAAAGCACACAAAAGTTTTAAAACTTTTGGCCAATTTAAAACTCGGAAAACATCGGAAATAGTTGATTAATTTATTATTTTTCATTTTACTTAAAAACCCTCCTTTTTTTAATTTGACCCCTCTAGAGATAGGCAAAAAAAAAAGAAATAAAGGAAATAGGTTTATTTTTAAAAATCCAGAGAGATACACAGTACTCTATTGTTAGAATAGCTTTGTAATTATAGTATACTCAGTTTGTAAGACGTGTGTATATATAATGAATTTTTTTTAGGTTTGTACTAGCATTCAAAAATTTAATACTGAAAATAGAAATAGCTTGTCGATATCTTGCTACTGGCGATTCATTGGGATCATTGCAGTACTTCTACAGAGTGCCAAAATGTTCGATTAGCCACTTTTTAACATTTTCTACCATATGTTTTCGAAGTCATCTATGATGCATTAAAAGAATATATAAAGGTAATTATTATCACGAGATTCGTTTGATCGATATTTATTTCAACGAAAAACAAATAACTAAAGCTTATCCCAGATTAAGTAACACAAACGTAAACATTTGTCTTAAATACAAACGAAATAGGATATTTTCATCATAATCACAAAACTAACAAAGAAGTCTACACCGTAATTATTTCAAAATTGAAGAGTAATTTTCCTCGTTTCCTGTCCAGTTTATGAAATAGTTTATGTTGTTCGTCAGATTTGTCTCTGATACACAAGTCTTGATGTTACCTCTAGGGAAACTGGGGTAAGCTTCGTTAGTTGGTCTGATGACCACGGAGTAGGCGGTTGATCATCATTATATTGCTCTAGAGAAACTGGGCTATTTGACGGGAGATTGGGCAAGTACGAAGTAGATGACTGACATGTTTCATAGGAAGTAGATTTTGCATTTTGAGATCTGTAATTTGGAAGCTGTTAATTTGCTCTACGTATGCAAGGCACACGGGCAGTGGTTATTAATTTTTGAATCTCTTGTTGCAGTACTACTGCTTCCTTCAATGGAAGACATTGAACTAATATGTTGTCCAAAATCGGTAAATTGATTGAAAGTAAGAGATGTTGTTCGGTCTGCTATTTTCTTGAGAGCACCTACAACACTGCTCAAGTCATTTTTTTCCTGTAAGGAGCTTGCAGGCCTTTTTTAAAATGTTTTTGAACTTTGATACTGGGGTGCAGCTGAGATAGCTGGGGACTGGAAAGATAGTTTGGGTGTCTTGAGGTTGTACATTTGCTTGTGTGGTTATTTAGTTTTCTCATAAAGAATTTTCGGGCAATCTCTGCAATGTAAACATTATATAGTTAATTGCATATTGTGCATTTGTAGAATTTTATAGATATAGCTCGACATATAGGTAGTGTGTGGCTAATTATGAAAGTTCTTCTAAACAGACTATACAATTGATATTTTTAATTGACTCTGATAATTTAATTCGGCTTGGAATTTTCTTTTTTTTAGGTACCGCAAAATAAAAACGATTGGAGTGAAATTATAAACGGATTTGAAACTTCCCAAATGTTGGTTTCGAATACTATAACTACGAAGGAACATTTAGCATTGTAGTACTGGCACTAGTGGTCTATAATTATAATTTTACTTTTGTTGACATTGGTAGTTATGGAAGCATTTCAGATGGTGGAATATTTGCATAGTCTTGAGCAATTGAGAATAAACTATTGAACCTGCCAGATGGATCCGTTATGTTAAGTAATGAGATATTTCCGCTGAAACCTTACTTAATGAAGCCTTATCCTCAACGTAACCAATTAACCATTGCACGGAAAGTGTTTAATTATAGACATTGTTCATGTTTTCGTGTATTCAAATCTCCCATATCACTTGCACCTCACACAGTAATACAACTAGTAAAATTACATAACTGGATACGAAAAATGGGAAATGATGTTACGATAACAGTTGATATCGCGTATCATGAGACCGGGTAAATAATTCCTGAATCTGCGAAATATTCGCATGCCAGAGGGTCTAATTGATTTAGGAGCAACTTTGCTTCGAAATTATTTACCAGAGGTCCGACAAAAAAAGGACAACTTTGCTAACTATTTTATGAATGTAGGAGCAGTCGATTGGCAATAAAGAATGATTAAATGATAAATAATTAGCCCCATGACAACAATTTTCGTGCATAAAAAATATTATTTATATTGTTTCACAGTTGATATCGAGGATCAGGAGACAGGGCAAATAATTTCTGAATCTGCGAAATATTCGCAGGACAGAGGGTCTTATTGATTTAGGAGCAACTTTGCATCGAAACTATTTACCAGAGGCCCGACAAAAAAAGGACAACTTTGCTAACTACTTTATGAATGTAGGAGCAGGCGATTGGCAAAAAAGAATGATTAAATGATAAATAATTAGCCACATGACAACAATTTTCGTGCATAAAAATATTATTTATATTGTTTCAATTTACTATTATAATAATTTTGAGTTTTAATAAGAATAAAGAAAACTTACTAATCTCGATTCTGAGTTATTTAGTTCCACATTTTGTCTCAAAAAACTATCAGCTAATGAAGACCATGTTAGTTTTGGTTTAAAATCATCATTATTGCCTGATTCGGTCCCCATAGACTTCTTTATTTTAGCCACTTCTTGATTATATATACATCTAATGCCCATATTCTTTTGTCGAAGTTCTTTTGTTGAAGAAAGCCCTGATATTGCCAGTAGAACTTCTGCTGCATGGTCTCTTTTTACTTGGTTTTTAAAATCAGTCAGTCAGAGTCTTTTGTCCAAAGACATGCAAATCTTTGATGTTCCTCCAAAAATTTTAATTTAACAAACCGTTCCATCTTATAGCAATGCCACATACTTTACTCAGAAAGGACACAAACAAAACTTGCAAAACTAGAATTCAAAACTGAAATAGTTCCACAACTATCGCGAGAATATTTGCAACTGTCTAGTCAAACGAGATAGTGTGAAAGTCAGATTATCTACACGGTGACAGTTTAAGTAGTAGTCACTCTTGGTGGAAAGAAAACAAGGTGTGCTCGCCAGCCAGCGCATCTACGTCAGATGTGAGGTAGCTTTCGAAAAAAATGTAGTATGCCCTGGAAATAAACGTCAATAAAAATTCTAGGTTAGGTTACTACTAACAAATAAAAGTTTTTATTTTTTTTTGTGCAAAATAAATTTTACCCTGGAAAGAAAAGAATTTTATTGTTAGATTCATTTGGGGTACTAAGAATCAAGAACAATAACAATATGTCTTGTAAGGTTACTGGTACCTGTTGCTTCAGCCATAATACAACGCAGGACAAATGTAACATAAGGTCTCATAGATTTCCTAAAAACCCTGATTTCTACAGTACAGAGGTTTTATGCTTGCCACAAATATGACAAAATTAACTTAAATAACGGTAAATATTTGGTTAAATATTTCTAAATTAAATGATTTTAAGCGGTTATATCTTAAGCTAAGCATTTTGAAAATAAAAAAAATTAATGATGCTGCAGACAGGACTTGTTTAAAAACTAATAACTGAAAAATAAAAGAAATATTACAGATGAGGCTGAGGATTGAATTTTGGCAGGCTTACCTGATAACAGAAAATTTGAGTAGACTAAATCAGACAAAGATTCGACTAAAACGTGTATAAATACATTTAGTAACATACATATTTCTAAGGTGTTCAAATATTCTCACATACCTAGTGTACTCAGATGTCATCTTTTGAGCATATTTGTAGGCATTTAGTATATATTTTGCAATTTATCCGTGTTCCCTTTTTGTTTATGGAAACTATTATTATTAAAAAAAGCATACAATTAGTTTTTTACAACCGAAATAAAAGATTACTAATGATCTTACTCTGGACAAAAGTTAGGACCTTTTCTTTTAGTCATTGGTTTAGATCATGGTTATTACTATGCAAACACAAGAGGGGTGATCTTTTTTTAGTCATTTGTTGGATCAGATTAGGAGAATTTTGCTTTAGTAGATAGTATTTTAAACACTTCTCCGTTTGAAGTTATTAGAGTCTATTAACTTCTAAGTCTTTAGTTCTGTAAAAAAACAGCTAAAAAGTTACAAAAAAAACATTTTAACATTCTGTTTTATTTATAATCATTTCATTAACATTTTCTTTCCTTTTTCTCTTTTCATTTGATTATTTAAGCTGTATTTATTTTTTGCTTGTCTTCAATTGGTTTTCATTATTTCTTAGATATCCCAGATTGATATTTATAAAAGCTGTCAACCTTAATTTAATGCATTAATGAATTAAAGGTTCCTTTAAGTTATAACATTTATACCACACCACCGTTAACCTTACTACTGTATGGAAAAAACAAGGTAATAATCATCAAAAGCTTTCCCTTTGGGATTCAGCAGATACTACATCTGCAATTTAATTTCAAAGTGTAAGTTCGAAAGCATATCAGTATTTAAAAAGAAATGGCTATTTGTTGCCAGCCTTAAGTACCCTTCGAAGGTGCGCTCTAAACATTCAGCTGAATCCCAGGATTTTGTCAAATATTATTTAAAGTAATGAGACCAAAGTCGGCAGCATTAGCAGACTTGGAAAGGTGATGTTCATTATCATTTGGTAGGTAGGTAGAAAATTCTTGAGTTGACATGATTTTCACTTTTAAAAAATGTTGTCGACACCTAGTTATATACTTCTTAAATTAGATATACTTTTGTACAGTGTAGTGTTAACTACTCAAAACTAATTTCAACTCGAGAAAATGCTTAAGCCTGACATCAAATTCCATTAATTAAACTGATAAGTACTGAGAGTAGGTTTCTTAAAGTGTCAGAGATTCCCCATCTCAAATTATGACACAAATTAGAAATATTTTGTAAAAGTGAAATAAATTTAAGATACCTATTTTCATTTATTTTTAACATTTACTTTAATGAGGTAATTGCCATAGTTCCTATAAAACTAGTAAAAATAATACTTTAAATAATAAATTTATGTCTTACCTAGGAAAACTAATCATTATATTAAGATATCCTTAATCACTATCCAGTGTGTACAGTAATGATATTCTGTCGCTTCACTCAGGGACGTACACGGGGGGGCCTGGGGGTCCGCGCCCCTCCGTTTTTATCCTGTGGCCTCCCACTTGCCCCCCATTAGCCTGTCTAAATATATTATATGGTACGCTCATACAGGCACAATATTTTTAACGAAATAAAATACTTAAACCACAATAACACAAAATATCTCTTCTAATTTCCTAATTAAAACGAAGAAAATATAAACAGTAATAATCGCTGGAACAATCCCGGTCTCTAGTGCTTCATGTGAGCGAACTTTCTCTTGTTTAAGAATAATAAAATCATTTTTGAGAAATAGAACTGGAAATGACAGACTATCAAACTTGGCTATTTTATAAATTGAGAAGTCATATAGATCTTTTCGCAGAAAATAAGAGAAGAATAAATTTAGTTAGTTAGTTCGAAGGTCTTTATTTTCCATAAATATTACACACATATTTACAAAAATAAAATATAACACTACTTGTGGAAAAAGGCCGAAGATCAGGTGAGCCTCCCTAAGGAAGATCTCTGATTTTCATCTTAAGCCAAAGAAAAAAAATAATTGGTGGTATACAATTAAGAGCATTAACAATAATTAAACTAATCCTAACTGTTAACAATTTAAACACTATTAAGACCTAGTAAGAAAAAAAACATAAAGCTCTCAAGCAGTACAAACGTAATAAAACTCTAACTTATACTATAGAAATGCTTTGATCATTCAATATATGTTTTTCTTTAAACATATTTAACGGGTACGATTTTAATACGTCAGGGAGATTATTATAAAGATTTGCGATTTGATATGTAAAGGACGACCTAAAGAATGTGTGTTTGTGAGCGGGAGGTGAGAGTCGGTCCCTGAATCGGAGATTTAACGTATGCACGTCAGATCGAAAAGTAATCTTAAAGATATGCAGGCTGTTTAAAAAGTAATATTTTGTGAAAGAGTAAGAGCCTACGGTTTTTCATATTAAGCCAGTTTGCTTCCATTAGTTCGTGTGAAATATGCTGCCGGCGTCATATACCATAAATAAGGCGAAGATACGAGTTGTGGGCAACCTGTATTCTTCTAGCCGTCTGTGAATCAACGAAAGGTCCATAGATAGATTCAGCGAAATTAAATTTAGAAAGTACAAGAGACTTACATAAGATAATTTTCCATTTTTTAGATAAAAAATTTCGTACACCATAGATCATTTTTAAGTGAGTATAGGCAACGCGAATATAGCAACTAATATCACGTCGGAACTTGAGATCCGTATCCAGAATTAAACCGAGGTTTTTAGCCTCATTAGTACATGGCATCTCTGTATTACCTACTCTAACTTTTATTTCAGTAGTAAGTGACTGTTTTATTTTGGTCGAACCGAATATTAACAAACTTGTTTTCGAGGGATTAATTTGAAGTCAGTGTTTAGTCGCTAAATCATAGAGATTATCGAGATCGGAGTTAATTTTATTTAAGCAAGATGCGAGGTCGTTGGGTGGAAAAGAAATATACATTTGCGTATCATCCGCGTAAAGATAATTTTGGCAATATTTAACGGCTTTGATTATTTCGGATGTGTATAAAATGTAAAGTAGAGGTCCGAGAATGGACCCCTGAGGCACACCTGACAAAAGATCTAATGGCCTAGAAATGTGTCACCAATCTTAACACGTTACTTTCTATTTACAAAATAAGACCGAAAAAAAATTATTACCGAATTCGAACGCCCCAAATAGTGCAAAATAGTAAATAAGATATTGTGGTTCAGGGTATCGAAGGCCTTGGAAAAATCAATTAAAGTTAAAAGTGTAAGCTTGTTAACATCATTGGCTCGCAAAATATCATCTGGTATAGCTAAGAGTCGTTTCAGAGCTATGAAATTTCCTGAATTCCGATTATACCGGTGGAATTACGTTTGGACTAAAAGCGAATGTTCGAATTTGTGTCTATTATCTTTTCAAGCACCTTTGAAATCGCTGGTAAAATGCTAACAGGACGAAGATCTTTGAAACTCTTTGATGTGTTGATCTTTGGTAAGGGTAATACTATAGCCTCTTTCCAAATATCAGGAAAGACTGAATTACTGAGACAGAAATTTACAATATGGGCAAGGTAAGATAAGTAAGGTAAAAAATCTTTATTAGGAAAGTATGCTACTTTGACACACTAATGACAAACCCTGTATATAGGCCCTCTCGAACTATTTGTGCCACCAACTGGCCCTATTAATTAAAAAATGTACCATTTTGATGTCCAAGTTAAATAGGTATATTCTACTGTGTAAATGTTTTCTACAGAATTTTGCATAGAACTGGAATAAAGTTCAACTAAATTAAAAGTATGCATATTTTTTAAACCAGCCTATTTTTACTAAATTTCTTCACCTATAATAGACTTAACGTGTGGCTTACAAACTTCCTAGAAAGATATACATAGATGGAGGCCTTGAGGTAGGCTACAAATAGTAGGAACCAGAAAAACGTATACTGGAAAACTCCTATATTGTCAGATACACAACTAAAAACAAAAACATTTTCTTAACCTTAATTAATTAAGTGCATACCACGCAGTGTTTATGTAAATTGAATAATACAGTTTTAGTTCATACCACTTAACACACAATTGGCAGAGACATAATATTAATATGAATTTTCCAATGCCAGTAATCTAATTTAATTTTAATATGAAGTTACAAGCATATATCAAAATTTTCACATTAGATATATCTTCTTTAGATATAATTAGGTTTGTGCAGTCAGTGCTAAAATTTCATCAAGTTCTCTCTCTCATCTCTATACAGTAGCTGAACACTTCCTAGTTTAAAGAATACAAATTCATCAAGAAAACTTAAAGTAGAACTCTTAAATATACTTATTATGATAATTGGAGGTTTTTGTTTTATTTATTTCTGCCTAGAAGTTCCTTCTGAATGAGGGGTAGTTTTGGGGTTTTCTTTTGGTAGTTGTCATCATGTTGTTGTTTGTTATCCGTAGTGCATTCATTAGTCAGCATTCTAGCAAAACTAAATTAAATTTAATTAAGTCATAATCTACATAATAGTAAAAAATGTGTTTTATTTACTATCAATTGTGTTATGTAAGGCTTCAGAGATCTGGTTTCAGTTTTGTCAAAGTAATTACTCAAGTACTTATAAATATTAAGTAACATATTCAGCTACACATATGACTTACTATAGCATTTGAAATCAAACATATTTTTTTAAAATACTTGAGTTTAAAATGTATATCTTGAACTAGTCCAAATAAAAATATTTCTACATGTCTTGAGTTCTTTTACATCAGTTTAATGTCTGTATCTATATCTAGTTTTAGAACTACATAAAACTACTAAAGCTAACTGTATTTACAGTTAGTTTTAGAACTACATAATTTTCTCATTATATATTAGTATGTATCAGTAGAAAACTAAATAATACATACCTGCACTTCAAACGATATATAAGTTTATACGAATTTCCAATAAACAACTTAACGATTTGCGACTATCCTAGGTCCAAAATTCGACGAAAACACTTTAATACGTATGAAAAAAATCACAGAAATATATTTAACCTCTACCTGTCAAATTAACGTTCGCTCATAACTACAAAAAACAAAACTGGTCTAGGCTGATTTTATAATTAATAGCTCTTTAAGCCATAGATGTATTTCCGTTTCTGTTTTCACCGTAATCATAAAAAAAGATAGAATCATGACCGATACATGAGTTCCGTTAACAAATTTTAGCAAAGGTGTACTGCCATCTTTTGAGGCCTTTACGCAATAAAAACATGGCGAACCTGTGATTTTAATCGGCTCTGGGTTCGCCTCACAATATGCGTCATCAAAACTTGCGCGTAGGCACACCTTGTTTTCTTCTCACCATGTAGTTACTATCACGACAGCAACTATCACATCAACTCTCATTGTGAGAACGGGGCTTAATACAAAACAAAAATAGTTTTCGAATAAAATAAAAATTAACAATATTCGATTTATTCTACCTCTCAAATTGGGCAACGTACTTTACACGCAAAATATTTTTGAGTAAGTGCAGTTTATATTATGTAGAGTATGTGCTTTTTCTTTTAGAAATAATGATGCCACCGGTCAAATTAATGTTACGTATTATGTCGGTCGTAGCGGCAGCTGAATGTGAAAGTTCAAATCCAAGAGCCTGACTAAAATAACACCAGGTGTATTGTATTGGGCACTCAGGCTACCAAGCAAAATAAATAAGATATAAAGAACGACTCGATCCTATACAATAACACACACACATTAGGCGGTGTTTCGAGGTTGCCAAAGTTTGTAGAAAGGAAAGCATATTTGGTGGTAAAGCGAAAGATTTATAAATGACTAACTGTATTGATTATGATGTTCGTGGCCAGTTGTTGCGGCTTCCAAAATGTTATTATTTTTGAAAAATCTCATTTATTTATTTCTTTTAAGTTGTTTACATTTTTTTTATCATTAATTGAAGTAATTGTTTTTATAGATTCTTACCATTTCTAGGAATTTCCGTTTTTTTATATGATGAACTTTTTTAGTATTTGTTTTTTTTGAGTCAAAACTATGTGGTTTAAATTTTCATGGTTTCTAAGGGTAGTACAATTGTTTTATTGTACTTATGAGTTTTTATCTGATTTTCTAAATATTAGCAGGTCAGCCGTTTATATACTTGATCAAAATTATTACAGGGGATTAGGTAGATCACATTGCTTTTTTTATTTTTCAGAGTTTTTGATTTTAGTCTTCTGAAAATTTCTTTAGTAAATTAAAACCTTTCTGGCAAACAGTTTTTTCTTGTCTGTTTTAAACTTTGAAAAAGACCGGACCGAGGTCAAAATGTTAGTTAAAATAAGAAATGGAAAACAAAATGTTTCTTTCTTATAAAAAGTTACCAAATAAATTTTCCCTAAAATAGCTGTTGTTGTGCAAACGACAACAATTCATCAGATGGAAATAGTGGGAAGTGAGCTAGGAATGCTCACACTTTATTTTGGGCACCATTCAGTTTAAATATCACAGTGTTTATAGAGCCCTTTAACTGAGAAATGCTACTCTGGAAATAACTGGTAAAAAATACTTGGAAATAAGTTCCAATCTTTTTTGTTTACCTTTTCCTTTTTTTAATTATTTATAATTCGATCGATATGATTTTTTAGAATTCTGGCAATAACTATCAAATAATAATTTAATTCAAAATTACACTTTACATCTAACTCTGATATATTAAACTTCACCCATTGAAACTTTCTTAAAAAAGAAGACGCGAAAAACTAAATCATTCAAATACCGCTTCTTTGATCAATAAATTTATGTATATGTGTTTGTACAAAATACACATTTTCTAACCGATTAGTATGCACGGTTCGAAACCTTAATTTTTAGATTAGGTTTTACATTACTAATGTTTAAGTATTATAGAAAGAAATTTAAATCATGAAATGTGCCTGAAAGGCTTAAATTTCTTAGGACCAAAAGTAGAATCGACAAGTCTTCATTGAATTTGAGCTGCGCTGCACAGATCAAAAGGAAGCATTAATTTGAAACTGGCCACGACCAATAAAGAAAGAGCTGTTTTCTCTTTAAAAGCATAATTTAAAGGTATTGGCCAAAAAGCTTTTCTAAGATCGATGGAAGATATAAATTTAGGATTCCTCAAGTTATTTAAAATACGATCAATGTGGGGTAATAAGAAACTGTCATGTTTTGTTGTTTCGTTTAAAAAGGCCCATAATTAATTAATCAAAATAATTAATAGCTAATATTAAATATTAATAATTAATCAAAATACATAATGTAAAATAATACATTTAATATACTAAATTTATTCATACACTGGAAAAAGACAGTCATGCCAAGAGGTTCGATTTTGGTTTAAGGTTGGTAGATTCGGTGGACAACTCTCTTGATTCCCATTTTTTTGAGAAATATTATATTTTTTACACGATGCTACCTTTACCACAAACAGGACAGTTAGTTCATAAAATATACGTTTCTGGAGTATATTTATATTAATTTTAATATTCAGTATTCTAAAAAAGTTAATGATTAATGTGGTATGTCTTTTAACAAAAATATGGAAATGAATATATATTCGGATATGTTGCTGATATTCGGCTGTTAGTTTGCCCCACGTACATCTTTTCACAGTCCTGGAACGGAATGCTGTATACTCGGTGGTTTTCCAGTTTGATTCTATATTTTGGGTTTTCAAGTAGTTTACCTATAGTTGTTTGTGGCTTGTGTATTGTTTTATGTTGTGTTTCCTAAGAATTCTTCTGATTCTGTCTGTCGTGCCTTTTACATATGGTAAGACTACTTCTTGCTTTCTCGGTACATAATTTTTGTTGTTCGTTGTTCGGGAACCCTCTGCGTTAATAGCTTTTTCTATGGTGCGATTTGTGTAGCGATTTTTCTTTAAAGCACTAGATATTACCTTAATTTCGCTTTGTCTCGTCTGTGTTTCAATTAATCGCACGGATCTGGTTATTAGGGTATTTGCCACAGCTTGAATTTGTGCTGGGTGATGATGTGATCTTGCATTTAAATATCTGTCTGTATGTGTTGGTTTTCTGTACACGGTATATTTGAAATGTCCGATATGCAGTTTTGTGACCAGAACATCTAAAAATTGAAGTTTGTTGTTTTCCTCTAACTCTAGAGTAAATTGTATTCTACAATACAACTACAAAATTTATATTAACTTTAATATTTAGTACTTGTTGCTTTCCCGGTTCTTTATTTTTCTTGTTGTTGAAAACACAAACTTGCTGCAAAATCTGGCTTGGTGTTTTAAATATATAGATTATTCCCTCTTTCATTTCTTTTTCCTTTTTTGTTTGTGAGTTGATAGCAAAAATATATTTTTATTACCTCAAATATCCTAAAAGTATAAACACCAAGTTATTATCATAACGCTGCAATATTAAGAAGCTTATTAAAATAAATAGAAACGTTAACCAAATGTTCGTCTCTTATGTAATTTTAATCCATATTAATAGCGTTCCTTCACAGTTTTGCTGTAAATGTAAACAACGCACAAGATCGACGATGGAGCTACTCACTTAGTTTTTTATTCTCCAAATATGTTTAGCAAATTTCAAAAAAGAATATTTTGTTTTCGAGCTATATATATATATATATATATATATATATATATATATATATATATATATATATATATATATATATATATATACATATGTGAGCGATTTTCTCTGTAACTAGGTATTGAACAGATTTGAATAGGATTTTTGCTATTTAGTAGAGAACCATTCCGGAAGAGTTGTAGTATAGAAATAAAGCTCCCTTTTAATATAAGGGGCTGTATATACAATTTCCATGAAATGAGTTTTGGCCATGATTCGAAGAATCGAAAGAAAACTGGTCAAAAGTTAAAAAAATTGAGGTTCGGGGAAAATGACACTGCATGGTATTACAATCATCTCAACATGTGGTAATGCCTTAGGGAAAAATGTTCCATTTAAATAATATTTCAATATCGGCTTTTCAAAGAAGAACAAGATTACCCTGGAACTAATTATACTACCCAAAAAAATGGCTAAATATGTATCATGTTATGCAAGTGGTTTGGAAAATCCTTCTTGGAATGTGTAGGTACTCTAGAGTAGAGGAAAGAAGAAATGAATTTTTAGTTTTAATAGGATGCCATGTATTGTATTTATAGACTGGCAAAGATGGCTGTTGATAACGGAGTTCTTCTGGTTAAGCTAACTAAACATGTAATATACTATAGCCACTTGACATGTGTTATCAAAGAAATAAACAGTCACCGGAATACTCTTTTTCTTAAAGATTTCCTAATAAAATATTGCTCAATAATAAATTTTCCAAAATGATTAAAAGAGGAAATCCGATTTGAGGTTTTAGATCCACGGGATTGTTTCCAGTTAACTTCAGTAAAGGAGTGTGCACTAATTTTATGATAAAACCGTTTCAGTAAAAAGTCTTAAATATTTTGTAAGTTCTCAAACTTCCCAGCAAAAGTTACCATCGCTGTGCTTTGTTTCCGAGATATATGGCAAATAACATTTACATAAACACCCTATATGTCGAGAACAAAGCATTTGCGGACCTATGTGCTTATGAAACTCTTCTTTATTTTTTGGAAGTACTATAATCTGGTGAATCTATTGAAAATGCTTATTTTGCTTCGGTTATATTCGATTTGAATTTGTAATATGTTTTTACCAATGAATTGACATTTTTAAAAGAATTGGGCCAACCGGTTTTTACATATTTTAGTAAAAGTGCGGTTTCCTTATGGCGAGAAGTGAAATATATCATGTTTGATATTTTTTTTTCAGTAGCATTTAAAGAGTATCGAAAAAAAAAATGTGATTTTCTATTTCCTTTTCGAAATATTCTCCACTATTTTCAGTTAGGGAAGGTCTGGATAAGGTGTGCGAAAACATTTGTTCTCTTCCCGGTAAATATAGGTCTTTATCATATCTTTGTAACCCTATAAACATTATTTGTAAATGAGGTGGACCCTTATGTGATGGTTTTCTAAATATTTGTGCATTTTTTGGTCTGTTTGTACCGTTACTTTTTTTGCCAAAGATATACTGGTGAAAATTTTCACAAGCAAACACAACGCTATATAACTCTTTTTCAATTTGAGCCCCATTTAACTGAAAACCCTTTAATGATTTTGAGGTATATAAACAAGGTAATTTATTTTGCAATAAAACAGCTCCTACGCCTTCTTTTGACAAATCCGCCTGAATAATTATTGGAAGCATAGCATTGTAAAACTGCAGAATAGGGCGTGCGGTAAGTTGCCGTTTTAAAGCTCTAAATGCGCATTTTGTGTTTTTTCTCAGACCCCAACTATATATTTTTTAAAAAAATCGCGTGCCGTAATCGAAGAAAGATGGTTTATACATTTTCCTATATAAGTAACCCTACCCAAAAAACTTTTTAAATCTTTTTTATTTTTAGGTGCTGGCATATCTGTAATTGCCTGTATTTTCGAATAATCCGCCCTAATACTGGTTTCGGATATAACATGACCCATATATATATATATATATATATATATATATATATATATATATATATATATATATATATATATATATATATATATATATATATATATATATATATATATATATATATATATATATATATATATGTGTTGATTTTTACTCCTTCACGGATGGAAAAATACAATGTGTTTTCATTCCGGGTGTACATCACTACTGTCGTTCTGAAAAGAACAGTTTTGCTGACGTTTCGCCAAAATCACATTTGGCATTTTCGAAGCTTTCTTTCTCGCGTCCGAATAGAGACTGAAGTGTTGGTGACTGCGACGCTTCCTTTTATACCCCCACTCGGGGCCGAAGGTTATATCTGCGCAGGCGTTGGTCGTTATTTATGTTTTCCGGATGGTGCTGTTGTTGTTGCGCTAATTGCGCTTGAGTTTTTGCGATTTTAGATTTGTCTATTATTGTCTTCCATACTGTTGGTAGTTTTAATGATTCGTCCCTTTTATTTAAATCACCTTGCTTTTCAATTTCTATGGCTTCTCGGATTATTCTGGTCTTATAATGTTCTATATTGGCAATCTCCCTACACCCATCGAAATTTATTTTATGGCCGGTTTCCTGATGATGTAGGAATAAAGCTGAGGTTGTTTGTTTATTTCTGATGCTGAGTTTATGCTCTTCCACTCTTGCTGATATTCGCCTGTTAGTTTGCCAAAACAAAAAAACAAACAAAAACTGGAGAAATACCTTTCTGAAATTATGCAACCAACTGTAGAAAAAGCTGATTCATTTGTAAAAAACTCGGAGCATTTCACTCGAATTATACGAGACATCGTCCTTGAAAAAAACGACATCATAGCAAGCCTAGATGTCAAATCGTTATATCCCAGTATTCACATCGACGAAGCATTGGACAAGATTGCTATTAACGAGGATTTCCAGGCACATATAATAGAACTCTCGGAGCATTGCCTCAAAAATACTTATTTTTCTTTCAACGGGCAAATGTATAAACAAATGGATGGTGCTCCAATGGGGTCCTCGCTATCACCAGTAGTCGCGAATTTATTTATGATATACTTCGAGAAAGAAGCTCTTGAGAAAGCAAGTTTAAAACCCAAATTATGGATTCGTTATGTGGATGACATATTTATTATATGGCAACATGGTCATGCAGAGCTCGAAAAATTTCTGACTCACGTAAATTCAATCCACCCCAGAATACAATTTACTCTAGAGTTAGAGGAAAACAACAAACTACCATTTTTAGATGTTTTGGTCACAAAACTACATAACGGACATTTCGAATACACCGTGTATAGAAAACCAACACATACAGACAGATATTTAAATGCAAAATCACATCATCACCCAGCACAAATTCAAGCTGTGGCAATTACTCTAATATCTAGATCCGTGCGACTAACTGAAACACAGACGAGACAAAACGAACTTAAGGTAATATCTAGTGCTTTAAAGAAAAATGGCTACACAAATCGCACCATAGAGAAAGCTATTAATGTACAAGTTTCCCGAACAACAAACAACAAAAAATATGAAATGGGAAAGCAACGATTAGTCTTACCATATGTAAAAGGCACAACAGACAGAATCGGAAGAATTCTGAGGAAACACAACATACAAACAATACACAAGCCACAAACAACTATAGGTAAACTACTCGGAAACCCAAAAGATAAAATCAAACTGGAAAACCACGGAGTGTACAGTATTCCGTGCCAGGACTGTGAAAAGTTGTACGTAGGGCAAACTAACAGGCGAATATCAGCAAGAGTGGAAGAGCATAAACTCAGCATCAGAAATAAACAAACAACCTCAGCTTTATTACTACATCATCAGGAAACCGGCCATAAAATAAATTTCGATGGGTGTAGGGAGATTGCCAATATAGAACATTATAAGACCAGAATAATCCGAGAAGCCATAGAAATTGAAAAGCAAGGTGATTTAAATAAAAGGGACGAATCATTAAAACTACCAACAGTATGGAAGACAATAATAGACAAATCTAAAATCGCAAAAACTCAAGCGCAATTAGCGCAACAACAACAGCACCATCCGGAAAACATAAATAACGACCAACGCCTGCGCAGATATAACCTTCGGCCCCGAGTGGGGGTATAAAAGGAAGCGTCGCAGTCACCAACACTTCAGTCTCTATTCGGACGCGAGAAAGAAAGCTTCGAAAATGCCAAATGTGATTTTGGCGAAACGTCAGCAAAACTGTTCTTTTCAGAACGACAGTAGTGAACGGATGTACACCCGGAATGAAAACACATTATATATATGTATATATATATATATATATATATATATATATATATATATATATATATATATATATATATATATATATATATATATATATATATATATATATATATATATATATATATATATATATATATATATATATATATATATATATATATATATATATATATATATATATATATATATATATATATATATAATATTTATATATATAATATAATGAATGGAAAATAATCCCTTCAGTAGGGTAGGGGGGTGGACTGTAGTTTATTTTTTAGGTTTACGATGGTTCACCGATTTATATTCTTACCGCAGGCTTTTCAAAATGGTTCTGTGATATTTGTTTTTTACGATATAAAGTAAGGGCGTAAAAATGCCTTGTAATAAAGGTAAAGTAAAAGATTACATTAAAAAGGACTCGACTTACCTTTAGGAACCTTGGATAGCGGGAATAGTATATTCAGCCGTTTTCACTGGGCCAGTATGGCCGTAAAGGGTACAAGTCTGAGGGCCCGTGGGTTCGGGCAGTAAATTTTTGACTTCACGGTAGAACGTACACGTTCGATGCTCGTACGGAAGTGTTTTTCCATCTCATCCGTCGCAGTAGTTCCACTCAGCCGGTTACAAGGGTAAACGGGAAAGTAGGAACGGAAAGTAATAAAGGGATAAGATAGGTTTGTCGAGTAAAGTAAATTTAGTTTCAATGTACGAATAAACTATTAAAGGATATTTAATTAATAGATGCATTTATGATTAAAAGTAAAAAAAAATAAATTCTAATTCTCTAGAATACCAAATAAATTTAAAATAAAAAATTATACGTAGGGACGAAACATACCCGCCCCTATAAAATGCCCAGAGCATTTTCGTAAAACTAGTAAGTAGGCAGAGGACAAAGTTTTACTAAAGGTCGTTTAAACTGGCCCTTAGCTGTTTGTACTATTGCAACTCTTGGAACCTTATCTGTCCCAATAATAGTTTTTACTACTCGTCCTAGCATCCACTCTAGTGGATTTGAATTTTCATCTTTTATGACAACTAGAGTATCGATATTTAAATTAGGAGCAGGATCATTCCACTTTGTTGCAGGGTGTGAAGGTACTCCAAATGCCATCTTTTCCAAAAGTCTCTATGCATACGTTGTAGTAACTGCCACCATGACAGTCTGTTTAAAGGTGAATTTGAAGTATCTGGATCAGGCAAGGTTGATAAAGGTTTCAAAGTAAGAAAATGACCTGGCGTAAGCGCAACTAAATCAGTGGGATCAGTACTTACAGGCGAAAGAGGTCGCGAATTAAGAACCGATTCTATTTGTATGATAACAGTATTTAACTCTTCATATGTAAGTATTTAGTTTCCGACAACTCGCTGTAAATGTGTTTTAAATGATTTAATATTAGATTCCCAAATACCACCCATACGGGGAGCCGAAGGCGGATTAAAATGCCATTGTACAGCCACTTTCTCCGCGCACTCTTTAAAAATATGACGTAAATATCTTTCGGCACCGACAAAGTTTGTCCCGCAATCGGAGTATATATTTTGACATAAACCACGCCTAGCAATAAAGCGTCGCAGCGCTGCCAGAAAGGCTTCTGAAGACATATTCGATACTAACTCTAAGTGTACGGCTTTAACTGCACAACATACAAACAAGCAAACATATGACTTAGTAGTTTTTGCACCGCGATATCGATTCATGTAAATAGTAAAAGGACCGCAAAAATCAACACCTACATTCTCAAAGGCCTTTACCTGGGAAATACGATATTTCGGCAAATTTCCCATAGGTGGCTGATAAGGTTTAGGATTAAATTTCCAACATATTTGGCATTTATATAAGACTTTTCTAATTACCTTTTTTGCAGAGAGAATCCAAAAATTTTGGAGAAGTAAAAATTGGGTGGTTTGTATACCACAATGTAGAAAAATTTTATGTATTTCAAAAATTAACAACGTAGTTAATTTGGAAGCACTAGGCAGAAGTAAAGGGAATTTTTTGTCATATGGCAACTCAGAGTGACATAATCGACCACCCACTCGAATATAGCCGTTAGTATCTAGAAAAGGATTCAATTTTTGTAAAGGTTTTGATAAAAGCTTGTTATTTTTAAGCAAAATTATCTCATTTTTGAAATGTAATAATTGAACGTATTTCAATAAAAACATTAAGGCATTATTAAGTTCAGAAAGAGTTAAATATGGTAAATAAGTCACTTTGGAATTTTTAAATTTTGTTATGCTACGCAAAAAATAGGCAACTATTCTCTTTATTTTAGACAGGGAAGAGTATTTTTCAAAAAAATATTCTGCAAAATTAAAAGCGAGTGAGGTTTTCATAACTATATTTCTTTTTTCTTCAAGTCCCTCAGACAAATTTTCTTGAATTTTGACATCAATACTCCAAGAATCCTCAGGGGTTAAAAGAAATTGGGGGCCCTGCCACCAAAGAGAAAAGTCTATGAGTTCCGAAGGAAACATACCACGCGACCCACAATCAGCAGGATTGTCCTTAGAAGGTATATGATACCAAAACTGGGGCGCTATTTTCTCTTGTATATACGATACACGGTTACTCACAAAGGTTTTCCAAAGGTGAGGAGAATTCCTAATCCAGTTTAAAGCAACAGTACTATCGCTAAATGCATAAATGTTATGAAATAGGATTTCAGTAAAGGTATGCAAAACAAAATGCATTAATTTTGCCAGTAGGACCGCCGCACAAAGTTCTAGACGGGGAATGCTGATTCTTTTAAGGGGAGAAACTTTAGATTTTGCGCAGACAAAAAAAGTTTCAAAATTATTTTTCTCAGAAACTGTTCTCAAAAATATTACAGAACAATAAGCCTTTTCTGATGCGTCGCAAAAGCCACAAAGCTGAACTTTGGTAGCTTTATAAGTAGTTATTTGTCTAGGTATTTTATAACTGCATAAAAGATCAAATTCGATTTTAAATTTTTTCCAAACAGAGATAATTTCCTCAGGAGGACTCTCATCCCAGCCTAATCCTAAAGCCCACAAGTTTTGAATAAGTAATTTAGCAAGTAAAACTATAGGTGTTAAAAAACCTAAAGGATCAAAGATTCTGGCTAAATCGGATAAAATAGAACGTTTCGTACAAGTATTATGTAAGCTTTGGAAGAAGTAAAAAAAGTTATCAGAATTTGGGCACCACTTTAAACCTAATATTTTTAGAGTGGTATGATCATCTTTATCAAACGACATGGCAATATTTTGAACATGTGTATCAGGTAGATCACTGAGTAAATCGACACAGTTACTAGCCCATTTTCGAGTTTCAAAGCTGCCTCGCTTCAGTAACTCGATTATTTGTTTTTTCATTTCTAAGATTTCATTAAAATTGTCATGGCTACATACAATGTCGTCCACAAATACCGACTCATTAAGAATTTTGGAAGCTAAAGGTAGATCCGAATGATCATGTGACAATTGCAAAAGAGTCCTTATTGCAAGATACGGAGAACACGATACTCCGAAGGTAACGATATTTAATTCATAATCTTTTATGGGGTCTTCTTTAGAAAAACGCCACAAAATTCGCTGATACTTTCTATGTTCAGGGTTAAGTAATATCATTCTATACATTTGACGTATATCACATGTAAAGACATACTTATGTAATCTAAAATTAAGTAATATTTTGACAATATCTCCTTGCAATTTGGGACCAGTGTGAAGACCATTATTTAAAGATATCTTGTTTGGTGCATGACTAGAAGCGTCAAATACCAACAGCAAGGGTGGACTTGATTATTCCTTTTTTATCACTGCATGGTGAGAAATATAGAAATAATTATGAATTTCAGACAACAAAGGAGTGGAAACTGGTTCCATGTGTTTATTATCCAAATAATCCATTAGTACATTTGAATATGAATTATAAAAGTTGTTATCTTGTAAAAGACGGTTTTCTAAGGCGAGAAATCTGCGCAGTGCAATGGATCGGGTATCACCAAAATCCAGTGATGAATTCTTAAAGGGCAAAGAGACCACATATCTTGAGTCAGATTTAAAAGTAGTTTGTAAATAATATTTTTCGCAATATTCATCCTCGGGGGATATAGCTTTTATTTCTGGAACTTCTTCAACCTTCCAAAACTGTTGAATACTTTGGTCCAAATTGCAGAAGGAGGTCATGAAAAATGTGTTTACTTTCTGGTTTTTGCAAGAGTAAGTACTAGGAACCAGAAAACTGGACTTTGGGAATCCTTACATAATCGGCCATCTGACAAAATGTAAGGGAAAACATTATTTCCTAGAAGCAAATCAATATTATCGCTTTTGTTAAAAGCGGGGTCAGCAAGCTGCAAGTTAGCCACATAATTTATATTTTCAGTAGAAAAAGAAAAGGTAGGCAAGTGATCGCAAATTTTATCAAGTATAATAGTATCTAAATTAAAAGTGAAATCAGAATTAATCATGGAGCTTATCGAAACTTGAACTGCAAATTTTGCAGTAGTACACATCTCTCCCAAACCTTGTAAGGACATGCCCAAACTAAATTTTTCCAGACCCAGTCTATTTGAGCATTTTCGGGTAATAAAGGAAGACTGTGCACCACTATCAAGGACAGCTCTAACTGTATGCCAGTTATTAAAGTTGTCCTTTATTTTTAGTAGAACGGTACATAAGAGAACTTCGTGGCTACCCGTGGCAATACCAATAGTAGAAGTTTTTGAAAGCAAAGTAAGAGGTTCAGAATTACTCTGATTACTAGGAGAATTATTATTATTATTATTTGAATCAAAATGTAACAAGGTATGGTGCTCTTTATGACAAGTTTTACACCTTTTAGTAGAGTTACATTTGGATGTTGTATGATAAGTAGCTAAGCAATTGACACAAGCCTTTTGTTTTTTGATTAAATCAAAACGTTCAAAAGGTGACTTATCTAAAAATGCAGTACATTTATATATTATATGTTTACCTTTACATAGAAAACAGGAATTTACATCCTGTTGTGTAGTATTAGAAAAAAGATTTTTATTTTTTAATCTTAGTTGCCCCTCATATTCTTCGCGAAATGAGCGTGTGGGTGTTTTAGGTGATTGGGGAGCTTTTGACTTATTAAAGTCTTTTTTAGGGACAGACTCTAACGCCAAACATTGTTTGGTTGCAAAATTTATGATGTCATCAAATTTGGGAATATTATGTGAAGCATAACATTGTTCAAAATATTTTCGGGTATTAGAATCTAACCTATCTAAAAACATGTATCCCAAAATAAAATCCCAAGTATCTACATCAAAACCCATAGATCGTAAAGAGCTTATATTTTTCGTAAAAATATCTAATAAATCGCGAAGGGCATTCGCATTTTCATACTTTAAGTGCGGACTATCTTCTATTAGCTTCCAATAAGTAGACGCTTGTAAACGTTTATTTGTATAGCGATTAACCAACATAGTATAAGCATTCAAGTAATTCTCGTTTAAAATAGGAATGTCGGAAATTAAATCTAAAGCCGGCCCTGTCAATGAGGATACTAAATAATTAAATTTTTCAATATTCGCAAGAGTTTTGTTTTTATGTATTAAGGCATCAAAAATCTGAACAAAGGTAGGAAAATTTTTAAATTCGCCTGAAAAAATTGGTAAATTAATTTTCGGTAGAGGGATATTATGTGTATTAGAATTTTGATTTTGAACTATAGACTGCTCAAGAAGAGTGACTTCAAGGGGTTCTTCAAAAAGCGTATAATAAATTATTTCGATTTCTTGACTCTTTTTTGCAAAATTCTCACCTATTTTATTTTCATCATTAAGCAAATCTTGGTCAGTTGCAACCAAAGTTAAAACGGAATTATGATGCTTTTGAAAATCACTTATTTATTTTTTCATATGACGATAGCTAACTTTAAACGTCGTATGCATAGCAGGATTATTTTTTGCAGAGACGGCAGCATTATGTATAAGATTAAATTCAGTAATTACACCTTGTCTTAGTGCTTTTGCCCGCAATACTTTAGAGTTGTCAGCCATATTTATATTATATAATTAAATATCAATAGTTAAATGTAAACGCCTTAATTCAAAAGAATAAAAAATATGAGTAATAATTAACTAGCATTAAATTATTTTCCGCCGAAAAGTAATTATCAATTGCCCTCGTAAACGAAATGCAGAACCTAAAATTCACAGTTTTATCTTTAAATATTATTTTTATTTTCAAGTCACAAATAAATTTATCGAGAACTTGTTTGTGACACTTGACAATGAGATTTTGCAAATCCCGTTTGCTTCAGTATCGATCGATAGATTGACAAAAAACGATTGGAATGCGTTAATCCCTGGTCGACGTAGGCGAAACTTTCTCAACAACCATAAATCATAAATCAACAGTATTTTTTAATAGTATATCAAATTTATGAAAATGTAAAAAAACGAAATTACTTATGCAATATAATTAATAATAACGTATGCAATAGTACCACAAGCAAGAGCCAATTTTTGGTTTAAATTCGAACCAGAATATTGTGTAATAAAGTAAAATTCAAATTTTGGAAAATAAAAGGGTATCAATTATTTAGTAAATTTTCGAAAATAAAAAGGTATCAATTATTTAGTAAATTTTCCAAAATAAAAAGGTATCAATTATTTAGTAAATTTTCGAAAATAAAAATGTATCAATTATTTAGTAAATTAATTAGTAAATGTAAATATTATGTAGTAGTAAAATGCATCTAATTTAAGAGAAAAATCGAAAAAAACAAATCATAAACCGCCGTGAAAAGCAAAGAAATTCGGCTGTCGAAGGATCAAAAAATGATGTGTCCCTAATGAATGGAAAATAATCCCTTCAGTAGGGTAGGGGGGTGGACTGTAGTTTATTTTTTAGGTTTACGATGGTTCACCGATTTATATTCTTACCGCAGGCTTTTCAAGATGGTTCTGTGATATTTGTTTTTTACGATATAAAGTAAGGGCGTAAAAATGCCTTGTTATAAAGGTAAAGTAAAAGATTACATTAAAAAGGACTCGACTTACCTTTAGGAACCTTGGATAGCGGGAATAGTATATTCAGCCGTTTTTACTGGGCCAGTATGGCCGTAAAGGGTACAAGTCTGAGGGCCCGTGGGTTCGGGCAGTAAATTTTTGACTTCACGGTAGAACGTACACGTTCGATGCTCGTACGGAAGTGTTTTTCCATCTCATCCGTCGCAGTAGTTCCACTCGGTTACAAGGGTAAACGGGAAATTAGGAACGGAAAGTAATAAAGGGATAAGATAGGTTTGTCGAGTAAAGTAAATTTAGTTTCAATGTACGAATAAACTATTAAAGGATATTTAATTAATAGATGCATTTATGATTAAAAGTAAAAAAAAAATAAATTCTAATTCTCTAGAATACCAAATAAATTTAAAATAAAAAATTATACGTAGGGACGAAACAATATATATATATATATATATATATATATATATATATATATATATTACTTTAGTTTTATTGTAATTAATTAATTTATTTTTCGTGCAATTTCAAGAACCTTGTTCAAACGTGAATCATGTTCTATCCTTGTACTACTCCAAACAAAGACATCATCTAAATATATTTCACCCCTTCTAATTTTTTTATGAAAAAACTCTGAAACACAGCTCAGAGCAAATGAAGGGTCCAAGCATGTTCTTAGAGAGCTATCTTTTCCAACAACTAAGACTATAGGATTTGCCCATTCTGTGGGATAATCTACTTTACAAATAATATTACCTTTTTCCAAATCAGCTTTTTAAATTTTTCCATCAATGGAAAATGTTTTCTGTGCAGAATGAATAACAGATACTGGATGTTCCTTTAATTGAATATGGTATTTACCTTTTATACAACATATGCCTTCAAATACATCTTTGTACTCGTCAAAAAAATTAGCTTCTCTGACTACATCAACTTTATTAATAACATTTAATTCAATACAACTATTTAGCCCTAGGAGTGTTGGAGAATCCGCAGCTACAATAACAACATTTAAAAAATAATCGGGATTTTTATAATTACATTTTAACGTACATTCTCCAACAACTGGTACCATTTGAATAATTTGTTAGTTTAAGATTCGATTTTTAAGACTACTGTATTCAAATCTAATTGAAGAAATGTGTTATAACTCATGGTATTAGTTATTGCCCCTGTGTCTATTTTAAATGTAACAGTTGTACTATCATTAACCAACATTTTAATATTCCGTTCATTGGGTTTATTTGTATTGAAAGTATTTATCATAACAATAAAAATTTCCTCTTCATTGGCGCTGTCGCGCTCTCACAAATACTAACATTTGCACTGGTTTTACTTTACGCAAACACATTTTCTGAAAATGGTTCATACCACCACACGCACTACACTGTTTTCCAAATGCCGGACATTTTCTAACTTGATGTGTTGTACCACATTTATGACAATTAAAGCGAGCACTCCACTCAGCATTTGCATTTGAAAAACTGTTTCGTTGGGTACTAACAAATTTTTTTGGATTGCCAGACAATCCTTGTCTTACTAACCGTTACTTTCTGGACTGCTCTACTGCTAAGCAAATATGTATAACTCGTTTTAATGTAATATCTCGCTCTTGCAATAATCGCTCACGAAGAGAGTCGCTAATTAATCCAATTATCAACTACACACCAAGAAGTCTTCCAATTTATCCAAGTTATACAATTTGGTCATATTTTTAAACCAGTTATAAAATTACGAAATTGTAGTGGCGGATTCATGGTTTAAAACTATTTTTTTGGGTTTTTCGCCTTATAAAATTGGAAAATAAAAAAATATTTACCTTATAAAATCAATAGATAGTCTTAAGTTCTGGGTCCACTATGAAGGTATCCGAGGAAGGACACCTCAAAATACAATAAATTAAAATGAACATACTCTAGGTACACATATTTCCCACCTTATTCTAACAATTAAAAATAATAACACCTTTAAATTGACATTTTGTCAGAGATTAGTCATTCTGGATATATTTCTGAAACGAAACATAAGAAATATTCTGCTGTTAGTTTTTTATTTGTAGGTTTGCTGAAGACGGGGGTAGACTTTCCCCTGAAACGTCCAGAAAACAAACATTTTTCGATGTCGTTCCGCGGGTACCTTCATGGTGGTCCCAGTACTTAAGACTATCTATTGATTTTATAAGGTAAATATTTTTTATTTTTTTATTTTCCAATTTTATAAGGCGAAAAACCCAAAAAAATAGTTTTCAACAGTTATAAAATGCTGTATAGTCTTTCTCTCCAATTGTCTTCGAGTTAGAAATTGATGCCTCTCATAAATCAAATTGGTCTTTGGTTGAAAAAACTCATCAAACTGTTATTAACACGTCGATTTTGTCTTTTTGATCGTCCTTTATCTAAAAGGTGTTGAATATACGTATACCTTCATCACCTATAAATTGTAACAACTGAACAAACTTAATGGCCTGCGACTTTTTATCGATCTCGGCTGCTTTAAAATAAATTTTAAATTTTTGTTTCCAAAACTGCGCTGCAATTCCCCGATATGCAGTCATCATATGTTTTATTATACACTCCCTTTTACTATTAATTATTAATATCAGAAAATCAAATTCCATTTTATGGCTCTGCGACCATGTGATATAATAAACATTTTATGTTAAACTGGTATTTTATTTTCCCACAAGCATATCGGTATTTATCTATCTCAGAATATAAAATATGTCTAACATAAAAAGAGATAATATTGATGATCACAGGTCTGGTAAAGTAAAGTTCACTCATTCTAGATGTTTGCATATCAAAAGGATTGAGCTCTGATGGGGCCCTTTCCGTATTATTGTGTCCTTACAAACTACTCTTGATGATGAAAAAGACGTTCATTAAGGCCAAGCTCCTTGATGTTCTGGAGCAAGTTTTTGGGATAACTCCTATTGTTGACGCAATAAAAACCACTGTTCGGACGCTCTTCATTCCCCACTTCACGATATTTTTTAATATTTTACCTACAAGAATAAGATCTAGTTCTATTATAAATGTTAGTTTGGTCTGTCAAATCAGTGCGTTCCAATAGAACTTATATAGATTATTTTCTAAAACTGGCTTAGGGTTGTACATATAATATGGCACTCTTTGTTCCTGCGAAAGCTGTAGTTCTTGATGCAGAATTTTGGTTAATGCATCGTCTCAATTTGTATTCACTAGCAGCGAACATTTGACATCCCCCTATGACATGTTGTATGGTCTCTGACATCCGACATCCATACCTGCAGCTATCATTTACCACTGTGGCATCTTTCGTTATATATTTTAAGTAGCTTCTGGTTGGAATTACCTGATCTTGTATGGCAAATAGGAAACCCCCCGCTTCAGAAAACATCCGTCCCGACGTCAGCCAGTAGTTCGACGCTATGTTGTCGACGTGATCCTAACTGACCTCATTTTGCCATGCAGAGGCTTTTCCCTCCAACTCTTCAGTTTCTCATCTACGGGTTCGTGATGAGTTGAAACTTGCTGCTCTTTTAGTTGTAAAGGCGCAAATAATCCGATGTAAGTCAGATGTGCGTGCTTTTTGTTGATAATAGCTTCGCAGTTTGGTGATTTGTTGGTCTAGCTGCTTTGAGATATCTGTTAATCCTCTTCCGCCTTGATGCCGTGGAATTGTCATACACTCTTGGATGGTGTTTTGTGCCTTTGTGAGTAGAGTTCTGATCTTTCGCTGCAGATTACTGAGGTCAGTGTTGGACCATTTAATAATTCAAAATGAATTGCCAAGCAGAAAACAAGGGTAGTTGTTAATTTTCCTAGACAAATTTTTGCTTTTAAGTTTTGATTTTAGCAAATGTCGTATTCTTTTTGTAAACTCGCTTGTCAGCTCATTTTTCGTTACTCGGTGATTAATATACTGCCAATGTTTTATATCAAAATATTTGTAGGTATGTTCTGCATCACAAATTCATCTTCCTGGATCCTACCCTTCCTTATACTGACAGTTCTGCACTTATCTAAAAAATTCTCGACAATTTTAAGCATCTAATCCAGCTCGTTCTTCGTAGCTGCCAATAGTTTAAAATCGTCCATATACACAAGATGGTTTAACTTAATTTTTTCTCTGTTGTTCTTTTTGATACTAAACCCATATCCAGTAGGATAATAAAAGGTTATGCAGAGGGTTCATTGCAATACAAAACCGTATCGAACTCAGTGAATCATCTTGATGAAAATACATCTTTTTATTGGTAGAGGTTTAGTTTTGATGTCAATATTGGTATCATTGAAGTAAATAGTAGTGGGCCGGGTTAACATGGCATGTTCCAAGAAATGTATTAAAACAGGGTTCGATATTGTAAATTTTTAGTACTCTAATGAGCCAGTCATGCGGCATAGAGTCGAACGCCATAATCAGTATAAGCCATAAAGAGATTTTAACAACCCATAGAGTCTTTAGCACAACCCTTTTGCTAGATATTATTTTGTTGTGTCCATAATGTGTCGATATCCTTAAATTTATGTTGTCAGCTTATAAAGCGTTGGAAGGCAACTGATATTTAGAAGGATCGAACGTGTTTCTTCGGTCTTTTGGTAGCAGATAAGTAACTCTTTGAGTAAGGAGAGATGGCATATTTTTTCTGTGTTAGATTATTAAGGAATTATTATTATTCTAATTTTTCGTGTATGGCCCTGAGTGTTTTTAACCAGTAATTATGTATTCCATCAGGACCTGGGACTTTCCAGTTGTGTACCGATTTAAGGATGCTCGTAATTTCCTCAGTTGTGAACGGATTATAATGCATTTGTTATATTCCCGAGCACTTATATTTTCTACTTCAATTCAGTTTGTGCTTAAATTAGTTGTTACTGACGTAGATAATTGCTTCTTCCAAAAATGCTCAACGACCTCCTTACTAGCATATTCTGTACTATTCCCTACCGTATTTTTTATTGAGAGATCTATAAAGTCACTTTTCTGATCTTGCAAGTAAAACGTTGTCATGCTTTCTCTCCTTGTTGACGTTATACCTTCTCAGATGACCTGCATATACAGAGGTTTTTGTTTAAAAGTATCGAAGCATTGAATAGGTGTAATATTTTCTTAATCTCGGCGCGAATGTACTCCAGTAGGTTGAATGATCAATTCCACTAATCTGGCTAGTTTTATCGTTCTTAGTCGATTTACATACTCAGTCAATCTTCCAATATCCTTTCTAAGATGGTCAACTTTATTTTGCAATCTGTTTTCCCAGGCTGGCGTTCGTTGCCCTGCCATTGAGCCTATTTCTCATTTTCTCGTTGGCAATTTAAGTCCCATTGATTTAGTAATTGAGAGTGCTGCACAAAAGATGATCATGTGCAGATATTCAAGGAGTCAACTTTTGAAAGTAATCGGTCGGGTAATATTCGGTTGTTCATGATATTAAGTAATATTGCAAGTTTTTTGAAAACCTTAAGCCTAGATAAAGGTGGTCTACTTACTGGATCTATGGCACTGCTTTTTTCATTTGGGTACACAGGCTTTGGTAAAGTTGGTGACTTTCATTATTCTGGCTATCTTCTTGTTGTTGATCCTCACTATTATTTTCAGGTGGCTGTCCTGGTGTCTCGGCTATTGTGTAATCTTTGCCGGTATCCGATCATGTCATGTTCTAGTTATGTGACCCTGTAAAATAAATGCATTATAGTTTCGTTCATAGAGTTTCTCCATTTCATGCGTATTCTGGGTTGTCCCGCTTGAGTGGGTGCCGGCTAGAATTCCTGCGCAGTACCTTCGTCGAGCGGAGTCTGTGATTTCTGGTGACTACGTTGTTGGTTATTATTCTCTGGTTCGGTGCAGTTGTCTGGTGTTAGTAATTCAAAATGTCCCTCCTCAGGTCCCTTAAAAGTAAGTATATTGTACTAGGGTGCTGTTGTTTATTTACTATTGTTGGCTGGCCTTTCGTTATTACTTTCTTTGTTTTTGTCTTTCTTTGCTTATTGTATATGTGAAAGTTAAGTTCTTGAGTTTCAGAGAGAGCGATTATCTCAAGACTTGCCATATGTTGTTAATTTTTGTATTTGCGCATAGTAATTATCGAGATTTCGCATCTTTTCATCTTGAATTAGCATATAATTCTGAAACTCCGACCAGTTTCTCCTTATATATCTAAGCGCTATTTCTCTTAGATCCTTGTGATTGTTTTGGTAGCCGAACATGTATAGGCTGACGGATCTGAAGAGGCAACTTCCATCTCCAATTATGTTGGATCGTAAAAAGTCCATATTAGAGGTATTTTCGGCTGTCGCATTTTTATTGACACAAGTCGGCCCCTTCAACATTTTGTCGCCACTAACTCGCATGTTGTCACCCTCAGTAATGGTTCCAAGAGTGCCCTGGCAATCTCCAGACAGCGGCTTTTTTCCGAGGCTTCGGGTTTGCACCATTTTCAAGGATTTGATACCATTTACCCTTGATAGCCCAGACCGACTCGGACCGTGGGGACGTCACTCTTAAAGCAGTCTTGCGCCTACCCCATGCGGGTGACTCCCAAGTAATCTACCCCCGTGCAGAGTTATTATTATTATTATTATAGTTTCAAAATAATTAATTGCAGTACTTTTTGTTAGTTATTATAAACATATTAATACTATTATGTAAGCTTAATGTAATAGTTAAATAAGGTCATAGAAACAGAGCCAGGCCATGTCATCAAATCATATTTATATATACTTTACTGTACTAGTAATAAGATAATATAAGAACACACATTAACATATCGATGTACTTTAGTCAAAGGTATGGGTGTAGTCTCACTCTCAAATCTATCAATTTTTAAGTTAACATGTGTCTACCTTCCTATGATGCATTAATACTAGAAAACCGAACAGTACATGGCAATCCTACCATATCCGAGAACATTACATTTAGGTTAATTAACAGCACCAAATTCAGGTGCAATTATCTCAGATGATGAGGATATCTAAGTTGAGTCACAAATATGTCGGTCTCATCACAACGGCAAATTTATTTTCAATTACCAGCCTTAATAAAAATTTACTACGTTTTATTTTACTGATAGTAGATACCGTGCTCCCTAATATCCGACAAAAGCAGACCTATTTGTTAAATGAGTACTAAATTAAATGAACGGAACGGGGAGGCTATATTGATTATTTTAATGAAACACGCCCGTAAACCATTAAGCGGTAAATAGACAGCATAACTGCCAGTACTTTTGTTTGAGATTTAGCCACTTTCCACACAGGCTTTCCTATGATTGTTAAAAATGGGCTTCGCAAAAACTACAGCATAACTACAGTGTTGGGTAGATGGGTATATACCAATATGTTGTCGAAGTCGATTTTTCAGGATAATATGAAATCACTTTAAATTGTTATTTATAACGTATCTCATCGTGATAATACAGCCATGCAAAAAATATCCAAATACCAAACAACCACATTTTATTATCGTTAGACGTAATCTTATTGTACACCAACATTCCAATTGATTAAATACTCGAAATCATAAGGAAAAATGGAGTGACATAAAAAAACATACTGATCTTTCAATCGACGAATTTCTAAAAGGAATATAATTGATCTTAAAATCAACATACTTTATGCACAAGAATACATACAAACAACTTGATGGCTGCGCATTGAGTTCATCTAACTTAGTGTCGTTGCAAAATTAGTGATGGAAGACTTAGAGGACAATGTTATTAAGAACCTAAATATTAAACTTCCATTTTTTATAGATACGTTGATGATTGTTTAACAATCATACCAACAGAAAAAAGTGACTATATCCTAAACGGGTTTAACAATTTTCACGATAAATTAAAATTCACTATCAAAATTGAAAAAGATGCAAAAAGAAATTTCCTAGATATGAACTTATACAATGGGGGAGCCTGCATAAAAACAAAATAGTATACAAAGACACTTCGTCTGGTAGATACATAAACTATAGCTCACAGCACCCAGATTCCCAAAAACAACCTGTCATTATAGGGCTCGTAGATAGAATCTAGAATTTCGCCATGAAGCTATACAAAAAGCAAAAGATACTTTATTAAAAAACAGTTACCTAATAAAATTAATAAACTCCATCTTTAAATTAAGATTAAACAACATAAATAAAACTAATTCCAACCCCAATAATATTCTTAGCACAAAACAAATGTTTCTATTCTTTAAAATCAAAAACACCCATGTTTCAGAAAACACATACTATTTATAACATTTAATGCAACGATTGCCAAAAAAGTGTACATAAAACAAACTACACAGTATCTTAAAAACCGATTAAAAGTTTGATAAAAAAAATAAAACAGCGTTTACAAAACATTAAACAGAATGTAAACACACGTTTGATTATCAAAATACTACTCTTTTGAACACGGAAATTAACCAAAAAAAACAGAGCTTATCTGGAAATATTATATATTAAACAGGAAAATAATGCAATAAACGAAAAAACAAATTAATTAAATATCAATCTCATCACAAATAATCCAAATTAATCAATTTCTCCCTAATTTTAAACTAACGTGAAGGAAAAAAAAACGTAAACAATAAAAAAAATACATGAATTACTCGACCTTAATACGCTGCCGTTGTCCCAGCCAAATCAGTTTCGTTTAATACGACACCATGTTAAATGTATAATTTTAATGAATATTGACGTAATATTTTTGTTTTTAAGTGTGCTCGTTGTAAGTGTTGTTTGTGTAGAACTTTGCAGCATATAGTAAAAGAAAAAACTTAAAATTCCTACTTTTCGTAAGTCCTTCAAATGTAAAAGGTTGAAAACCCTTAACTACATATAATTTTTTCTTAATGATGTTAATACCTCCCTAGAAAAAAGATTTTTAGCTCCGTTTTTTAATTGTTACCGACACAAAAAAAAAATATTTCTGATGAAAATCAATCCTGAATGGTCAAAACGTCTAATAAATAAAAAAGAGCCACATCAACAATAAGGAAAATGAAATAAAGTTGTTTAATTTCATCTTTTCTCTTGAACTACAAATACCCAAGAAAAAAACAAAATTAAAATATTTATAAAAATCTTTACACATTATATCGTGACAATAAATTCTCTCTAGAAAAAATTCCAAAATGTTAAAAGCAAGCAGCAAACTGTTTTTTTGTAGAAAAGAGTATTTATATATATATATATATATATATATATATATATATATTTTATATATATATATATATATATATATATATATATATATATATATATATATATATATATATATATATATATATATATATATATATATATATATATATATATATATATATATATACGCCAGTGTTAACAAATTTGATCAGATCGATTGTCATTATTATTATTTTTATTGCATGAAAGAATTTTAGTGATACTGTTTTGTGTTTGTGATTAGGTAATAGTTTATTCTTTCCATAGCTATTGATAGAAGGGCAAGAATAAAATCTCATTTATACAATACCTAAAGCGTAATAATATTTACACCTCATACATAAACAATACTGCACCAGCACACTACGAAAGTTATTTCGTCTTTATCATAAAATATTTTACCATTCTATGTTTTATCTCATATTGATTAAAAAAAACGTTTTAAAACTTACCGTGTCAGCTTGAACAGCCTTAATATCCTTATTATACTAAAAAAGTCCAATATTTGAGATTTCTTCTCAAAAATTAGAATCATGTCAATATAAAAACTTAAAGTGGCTGCAAAATCTATTACGTTTACTGGAGATTGGATAAATTCGATAGCATTGGGGGAAACCTAGAAAAAAAAAAGAAATATTATAACTACGCTGGGTTTACAATTTATAACAGAATATCTTATTAAGCTAGTTGCAACTGCGTAGATTATACTAGAAAACATCATTAATAGACCTAGATTTACCTGGTAAGAAAGGACAATCTTAATTATCCGAGGTCACATTCCGAACATTTTACTTGTAGCATGTAGTTGTATCGTCCTATGCGATGACTTAAAAATTTCAAAATTGGACCTCTGAATCACCTAACTGTACAGCTAGTCCTTATATTTTTGTGTGTCCTAAGTAAATAGATCGTAATAGGGCCGGGATAAGGGCGGGTAATAAAAATGTCCGGAATATGAGCTCGCATAGGATTGTCGTTCCTTAACAAGTAAGACGATCAATATATTACTTATCCTTTGCTCATATTCGGAACATTTTTATTTATACCATGTATATGTTTAAAGAAATTTACGATGAAGAAAAAGAAATAATAGTATGTAACTACGCAATTGAAATTATAACAATGAAAACTAAATACAACTTTTTTATATTTGTATGTTTTTTTATAAGATCAAAGAATCAACCGACAACCGGTTTGTTATAACATATATTAAATATCCTTACATTTTTTATTCTACCTGTCTCGTCGAGTAGTGTATCATTAAAATAATCTGTGTTCCTATCGGCAATTGTTAGTACCTACCTACCTTAAGCCACCTGCATATAGCCTTTGTAGATGCTGCTTTATGTAACTTTTTATAGTAATATAGTAATTTTTTTTTACTAGCCTGAAAAGCTTTGTTGTATTTAAATAATGACAAATGCAAAATAGGTTAACTTCTTATTACTAAAAGTTTTTCATTTATCTGGCATATAAATTTCAATTACATCTTTTTGTATAGAAATATGTTGAATGCTTATTAATGCAATTGTTTGCAACCAATAAGTAAAGATTAATGCTATGATCATAACTAATTTATAAGTTAACCTTTCCAATGAAAGGTTTTCCAGAGGATGTTCCAAATATCAAAATATTTTAGTACAGGTGTAAGATCTCATGTAGAGAAACATTTTGGTTTAGGCGACTTTGAATTTTAAATAACTTTTAGAAACAAAATATATTTTTGGTTATCAAGAGAATCGATAACTAGCGATAATGCAGAGTGATGTGCGTGTTTAACTCCAATATGGCACCTTATTCAAGAAGTTGCTGAACTTTGAGTATTTTAATTTGAATAGGAGTCCTAGTAAAAGCTATTTCGTACTTTTGGACCCAGGTCAAGCCGTTAATTTTTTCCTGAAGTTTTATAACTCACCCTTAACGATGTTTACTGTGGTCTGTTTGTCCTTTTCTGTTATTCCTTCTGCTCTTTTGTATGCTTTCAATTTATGTTTGTTTCAGATTTGGGCTCGGTAATTTAAATTTTGTTGAACCGGAATTTTGGTTTTACTCTAGCTCCTATTTGGGAAGACTATGCATGTGCTGTCTGAGATTGTTTTACTTTGTCTAACAAAGTTTCACCATCCAATGACTTGTCTATTGGTTATTTTTCCAAGAGTTTTTTAAAACTGTGGATTCAAAAACTGGTTTAAAATAAAGCGCGTATGCAAAGATAAGTATCTGATGGAAAGTATTTGTAAAAATGCTTCCACATTCAACCAAATTTACCAAGATTGTCATTTCGTTAGGTTCTTCTGTGACAAATGCATTGATTGGTTCGTTAAGAACAATGAGGCCAGCAGCAATTTGAGGTTGAATTATTTGAAGCAATTTATCTTCCCTTAACATATTGTCCTTTAAAGAGTTAGCTATTTCCACATTTGAAAATGAGGGAATTAAGGCACCACTGTTAATGCTGGAGGATAAGCCTTTGTTTTTTTCCTCACTTTCTAGTGCTTTTCTGGTATTATAGTCTCAACGCGCTGATTTCCTTTTAATAATGCAATCCCTTATTTATTGTGTTTTAAAGGGTCAATGACAACAAAAGAAAATAATAACAATCGAGAATCATTAAGATTCGTGCACTGTGTTATGTTTGTTAGTTGGATTTGTAACTCTGGTACAATTTCTGATTCGTCAACCATTAAGTTAAAAAGTACTTGGTAAAAACAGTAACAGAAAATCAATATAGTAGTAGTAGTTAGGGGTAGGCCTAGAGACCTGACTGGTAGGCCTATAAGGCCCTTTCAGTCTGCCCCAGCTCCTCCCTCAACCACCACCCGCCACCAGGTGTACATCCTTGAATCTGCCTGTCCTTACTATGTAAGTCTGTATATCCTTCCATGCAAGATCCTTAACTTCGTCCCTATGCATGACCGTAGTGCCGAAAATATCTCGTCGCAGTCTCGCTCGCGCTTCACATCTGCACAGGAAGTGAAGCGGAGTTTCCTCCTCTTCCTGACACTCCGTGCAGATAGAATCTTCCTCAATGCCTAACATGAAGAGGTGTCTCCTCAATCGACAGTGCCCCGTTACTATTCTTACGATGGAATTTAGAGCTTTCCTGTCTCGGGCTAGTAACCACTCTGTTCGGCCCTTATCGGGCTTCACAATGAAGTCTTTAGCTTGCCTCCCGACCCCGGACTGGCCCCATTCACGTTGAAGTTCATGTTGTGCCCATTCGTCGAGTGCTGTCCTTATCTGCTACCTAGTGATGCCTAAAGCTGGTTCTGGGCCTACATACGGGCTGGTGGCGCCGAGTCTAGCAAACTCATCTGCCCTCTCAATCCCACAGTGTCCTGGCATCCAAACCAACTTCACTCTTTTACGTCGCGCCAACTGCTCTAGCCTGTCAGCGCATTCCTGAACCAAAACTGATCCCGCCGTGGGCGAGTCGAGCGCCTTAAGTGCTGTCTGAGCATATGACAATCGCTCCCTCTGCCCCCTCTATGACTTCCTTCATCGTTATTGCCATTAGAATGGCATATACCTCAGCCTGAAACACCGTTGAAAACTTCCCCAAAGGGAAGCTGGACCCGGTTTGTGTAGCCTCAATATAAACTCCAGCACCAGAGGATTGCAATTGTGTCATACGTGAACCATCCGTATAGCAAACAATTGCCTCTCTGGAGAACTCCAGCCTGTTTGTCTCCCAGTCCTCTCTTTCGGGGATTAAGATACTATAACCCTTATGCCATCTTAGTCTGCCTGAGGGTCGTACTACTCTGTAGGTAAATAAAGGGATCTCTCTTTCCACAATGTGAAAGATCCTTGACCCACAACCTCACCTTTGGTATGCCAATCTCCTGCATCTCCCATTCGCAAGTGAGCTGCCATAGCCTCTTTCTTAATGAAAGTCGACAATGATGGTAGCCCTAGCAAGACATCCAATGCTGCTGACGGCGTCATCCTCATTGCTCTAGTTATCGCTAGGCTAGCCAGTCTCTGGACTTTTGCAAGACTGGAACGAATGGTTTTCCTCTCCACCATACTATTGAGCCGTATGATATCCTGGTTCTTATGACTGCTTGGTACAGCCAGTGCATGACCCTAGGACTTAGCCCCCAGGTTATACCTACCGCTCTACGGAGCTGCCAGAAGGTCGCTATTGACTTCCTTATCTGCCTATCGACATGAGTCTTCCAGCTCAGCTTTGCATCTACTGTGACCCCCAGGTATTTAACCTCTTTTGCCAAGGTCAGTTGTTGACCATACAATCTTGGGGGTAGAAAATCTCCTAAATTCCTTCTCCTTGTAAAGAGTCTTCCGCGGATTAACCGCGAGACCTACCTCATTACACCATGCCTCCAATATATTACAGGCCATCTGCACTCTCTCGCAGATGATGCCCAAGTACTTGCCTGATATTAGAATCAATCCATCATCCGCATAAGCTTGTGCATAGCCAAGCCGGCCTCCACGAGTCTGTGGAGCAGACCGTCCATGACTAGACACCATAGGTGCGGGGAGAGACAGCTGCCTTGAAGGCATCCGCCTCACACCCCGATGTCTATCTGGTACCCGCCCTGACTCGCTTGGACGCCGCGCTCTTGCAGTGCACTTCTAACCCAATGCACCAGATTCGTTTTAACGCTCCTGGCTGCGAGCGAGTCGCAGATGACGTTTGTCCGTGCTCTATCAAACGCTCCTTCAACATCGAAAAACAGAGCTAAAGCTGCTTCCTTAAATTGTAAAGCCTTCTTAATCTTTTGCATCATACTGTGGAGAGCCGACTCCGTTGATCGCCCTCCCCTATATGCATGCTGATTAGCATGAATCGGTGAGACTGCTAGTACTCCCTTCATTAGATGCCTGTCAATGATCCTTTCCAATGCTTTTATTAGGAAGGATGTCAGGCTTATCGGTCTAAAAGATTTGGCGGTCGTATAGTCCTCTCTTCCCGGTTTCGGAATGAATTTGAGTCTAGCTGACCGCCATACTTTTGGTACGTACCCAAGGGCGATACTTGCCCTGTAGAGTTCCTTAATGAAAGGCCTCAATATGTTGAGGCCCCTTTGAAATAGGGCCGGGATAGGCCCTGCGGCCTTGTAAGGGCTGAATTCATTGATGGCCCAGGTTACGCTATCATCAGTTATTGCTGTAGTTGCCATATGTCACTGTCTCACTGTCTGTGCGTCAGCGTTATCTGCTCCTGGAAAGTGAACTTCAAGCAGGTGTCGGACTGACTCCTCGCTTGTCGAAGTCCAGGTGCCATCTGCTCTACGCAAGGAGCCTACCATACCTCGATTATCACCGCAGAGGATTCTTGAAAGCCTCGATGCCTCAGGCAAAGACTCAATTTCCTCACACAAACCTCTCCATGTCTTCCTTTTGTTTCTCCTTAGTTCCCTCTTTCCTTGCTTCCTTGTACTCATTCCACGTTGCGTCGTGTTGTCCTTCCCCTTTTAAGGCGCTCCTGAGTCTCATTCGCGCTGTATCCCTTAGTTTGGCGAGTTTTACGCATCACCATTTGACTCTGCGCGTTTGAACTCTCAGGAGGGGACAAGACTGCTCGAAAGCTGAAGCAATTTTCGATGCTATCGATTTTGCCTCCTTTTCTACATCGTCCTTTAAGTAAGAAAATCAATATAACTGAATCATAAAGATTCGGGGGACTTCTTTTCGAGTCACGTCTGGTATTCCAGTCTTTAAATTAATAAGGAAAATAATAGCACGAAACATTCATTAAGATTCGTGGGCCAATCAAAAGAATGACCTTTGCTATGTTTGTTGTTTGAATATCCCTTCCCAAATATTTAGAGACTGACATTCTACTGCTACTATTGAACTCTGTATCGTTTTTTAAACAACTTGATCTTAATTCAGCTATTTTTCTTTCACTCCGTACACTATTGGTTCAAATGTGAATATTGTATACTATCCATTCTATTGGTTCCTGATATGACGGTTGTATTATTGGTTCTTAATAAAATCTCTCAATTTTTGAAATTATTTGCCAAACATAAATAGCTTAACTACCAGAGTGCAGTTCATATCAATAACACAATTCACACAAAAATTAAACAGCTAGCTTTTTTACAATGCAATGATAACAAATATTTAAATACATAATCTACCTAAGGAGCTGCTATCCGATACCATTTGTATTTGCTTTTGTAATGTTTCCCTTTTACTCCCTAGTTTTTCGAATTTACGATGTTTACATAAATAAAGCAACATCTTCTGTATCCCCACTGATTTACTTTTTAGATATTTTTGTAACGCTTAGGAAAATTCTGAAATCTTTAAACTTTACTTAGGGCATAATTACAGGCTACAGGTAAAAATGTGCAGAATATGAGTCAATGATAAATTGGGGTTTTTACATATATTTATACAAAATATCAGGTACCTTCAAATTAAAAATATATTTAAAGTATCTAGAAAGTGACAATTGTATTTAAAATTAGTCCTTTAAAGATTTTTAGCATTTTATATTATGTAATATACCACTATTTGAAGCAGAAAAACAACTGAAATACTAAAAACAGGGCCTCTGAGAGGGTGATAAAGCCTTTACCAATTATCGATACCTACGCGGTCACCAAACATTTTTGAACGGCCACAGAAAAAGATAAAAATATTTTTAAGATTCAAAAAGGTTCAAAAATATACAACAAATTTAACCGTGAAAACATATAGATTAAAAGTGTATCACCTTACCGTACTACTATCATCATTAAAAAGCTGTACACACATACGGTGATCATATCTACAGTTGTACAGAAAGAAAGGTCATTTAACAGTTTAGCGTGTCTTAATTATTTCCCCTAACAGTTTTGTAGCAGATAATAGATCGATTTGTTAGTCTTAAAGCCCCGTAAAGGCATTTTAATTTAAATGTATAAATTCATTTAAAATATATATTTGTTTGCCTTCATGTTGTATACCAATAACAAAATCGTACATGGTGTTATTTTATTTATAAACAGTGCGACCAGTAAAGACCGCATAATATGGGATTTTCTATTTAATAATTTACTTAAGTAAAATTTGAGTTGGAAAAAAGTTTTGCTTACTTGCTGAAATGTTTTTGGAGAGACACTCTAGAAAACCAAATCAACAAACTTCCTTTTTCTAAAAAGTTTATATATTGGCATAGATATGTTGATGATATTTTAGCATGTTTTATGGGAACTGAACGACAATTAAATATTTTTCTAAAAAATTCCCTACTTTTATGTTTTTAAAATTTTCGAATCTTTGTATTACACCTAGTTATATAAATATTACTTTACTCTTAGGTTTATCCATTCGAGATGTGACGTCCGAAGAAGCTACTGTGTAGCGGAACATGTTACGTGTTTTTTTTAAATATAGTGGTAGAGTTTGTGAAAAATAGTTTTGTTCTTACATTTTACATAATTTTAAATTATTGAAGTAACCGAGGAAAGCTTAAGTTATAAAGTAGCCTATGGAAACAACTGAATAAATTCTTCGTCCAACGATTTTATTAATAATAGTGAAGTGTTTGATTAAATAGGATTATGGAAAAAAGCATTAGGTTAACGAAAAATGATTTTTAGTCAAACCGATAAAGTTGAAATTTGGTATATAGTTAGAGATAAAAAAGGAACGTGTATCATTTTTCAAAATTTTGAGAGAAAAAGTTGTTTTTGCCTATTATGGGAAGATATATCAAATTTGGCAGGTAATATAAATCACGTGACTAACTTTTTTATTGTCGTCTTGCATTATTTTTCAATCTGAAACTTTCTCCAGAGTCAAGTTTTACAAAGGTCCGTTATTAAAAAGTTTCCCATATGATGCCAACTTTACTGGTCAGACGGTAAAAAAGTACATAGGGCCCTTTAGATTTGCCAATATCAGGGCTCGTTTCTACTCTGCGTAGCTCTGCCTAAAAATTATTTTAAGTAGCAACAGTTTAGCAAAATAAAATATATAGTTTAGCTTCGTGACTATAAGTTCTGCTAGAGAAAAAATTCCAAACGGGTCAGAATTGTTAAAAGCAACCAGCAAACTGTTTTTTTTGTAGAAAGGAGTATATATATATATATATATATATATATATATATATATATATATATATATATATATATATATATATATATATATATATATATATATATATATATATATATATATATATATATATATATATATATATATATATATATATATATATATATATATATATATATATATATATATATATATATATAGCCCGGTTGTGTCTTATTGAAACAGATTTATTCCCTGTATAACTTTTTTGTATCTTAATGTGGTATGAATTTATTTTTTGGGATATAGAAAATATATAAATATAGTTTCGCATACTATATTAAGCCGGGAATATACCTGACGAAGGTTGCCATTCGTTCGCGTTGTCGAAAGATTTTTACTATGCATTCGTTAAGTCTGTACGATAATTTGTGCCGATTTTTCGGTGGTGCGATAATGACTACGAATAGCCAGTAATGCAAACAAATGTTGCATCGTCTGGCGGTAAAACTAAAAAGATCAAATGGAAATGTTTGCCGCGAATGCTTAGAAACGTTGATATGTGGATGTGTTTTAAAAGATTTAACTTCAGTTCGCAATTATCAATATAATTAGTACAATTTTACAAAAACGAAAAGAAAAATAAAGAAAAACAGAGAACTCTTTGGATGAAGACTCTTTATATACTCATAAGCTGTGCTGTTTTGTGTACAGTGAAATCCGTTTCGAGATAAGTTCTGTTTAGCGATTCTTGCTAAGCTTTGCACGTGTCATGGCTTTGTGGAAACTAGCGGGTGCACAGTTTCTACATTTAAAGAAAATATATTTAGGCTACAAAAATTGTCAAGAATAATTTCGGAGTTTGGATTTACGGATACCGAGATACATTTATTTATATCTTACGTGACTGATAAAAAGATATAGAGAAAATAGTAACCTTATCCAGTGCTCCAACAGACATTAAAATACATTCTACAAGAAAAAAGTAATAATCTTTAGAACATTTTCATTGATTTGTATGAACTACTTAACATTACTAGACGCATAAATCAAAACGTTAAAAAACAAAATTTATATGGCTGGCGTTTTAGATCAAGCAATTATAAACATCAAACTGAGTTCACAAAAGTGCTGGTAATAAATATATTTTTTCTTTTGCAGGTCGAGCAAATGAGCGACTTTCAAGCTCCTTTTGACATTTAAACTGATTAGCAACATAAATAAACGACATTTTTGTATACATTTTTATAAAATAAAGTATAAAAAATATATATGTACTCTAATCTTTATAAATTATTATTTTCTTTATTAGAAAATTTAATACCTTTATTTACAAAATAATAAAAAATGTGCAATACTTACTATTAATCGTACTGATAACTCAAAAGTAAACCAAGCATTGCAGAAATGATCGATGGTAAGAAAATATGGATGAGGTTCTGTGCAATTTACTTCCTTATTGTTTTCGCATTCCACTCGCATTCCTGGGTGAGTTTTCAAACAGAATGAGAAAACGGAGACGCAGATAAAAAATACCGATGCACCGGCGACTATCTGAAATGAAGGAGTTTTATTTTTAGATAAAAATTATGGGAATTTTATTAATATGCAGCAGATCGTGCGATGTAATATTAAGAAACAGAAACTTTAAATATCATAAAACATAGCAAAATAATATGACAAACAGATAAAAAGGGCATGCATATGTAAATTTGGAAATATCCCGATTTCAAGATATATGTATTATAATGTATGCTAAATGGTACGAGATACCGAATTTGGTCAAATATATTTTTTCGTTTGTAATGGTATTATTGGGGCTATCTAAAAGCTGAATACATTCTTCAAAGATCAATAGTATCTCCTCTTTTATAATACTTATTTTAAACACTGAACTAGATTGTTTTTATTTTCTTTTTTGATTTTAACCACAAAATTTAAAATTAATTTAATAAGTAGTCTTTGCAGGCTGATTTTTTTAATATTTTATTAAGTCGCCTTTTGTTTTATCATATTGGATTCGTACCAGAATTGTATTAGTTGATTTCTGGTTAAATAGATAAGTAGTTTTTTAGTAATAATTTTTTTAACATTTTACTAGACCGCCATTTTGTTTCGACATCTTGAATTAATACCAAAATTTTATCAGATGATTTCCATGTATCATTTTATATTTGTGCAAAATTTCAGATAAATTGGATAAGTAGTTTTTTAGTAATATATTTTTCAACATTTCACTAGGTCGCCATTTTGTTTAGCCATCTTGGATTCGTACCAAAATTTCACCAGATGATTTTAAAGTAAGATGTAATTTTTTTGCACAATTTCAGGTAAATTGGATAAGTAGTTCAGTAATATTTTTTTAACATTTTACTAGGCCGGTATTTTGTTTCGCCATATTGGATAAATAGTTTTTGAGCTATACCGCGTACAGACAGGCCGACAGGCCACACGGAATTAAAAAAACATGTTTTTTTGGCATCTAGGGAACCGAAAACGTGAAGATCTGTGAAAACCTAAGATGTCGATGGAACTGATAAATCGGACATCTCGGAGACGATTTAAAATAGCTGAAAGATAAGGAATTGGGCAAGAGTCTTCTTTGTTTTCTCATTAGGACAATGATAATTGATGCAGAATCTGTAGCTGTCGTCCTTTTCCTTTTTCCTGACCAAATACACTGGGCTTGACCACGGGCTTCGAAGATTGTATGACATCAAGTTTTAATATTTCGTCCACTTCTTGGTCAATGATTCCCTGCTTAAAAGGAGAAACGGAGTATTACCGTTGTTTGATAGGTCTGTTACCGGGCTCGAGTTCAATAAGCTGAAATCGGAGCTCATCATTTTCTCCTCAACCATTGCATCCAGAGCCGCTTTGCTTTTTGGAGAAAATGTACTGCCATCAACTGTGAAAAGAAGACACACCTTTTCTTAAATCTGGAACGATATTTATAGTTCCAAAAATAAATACCGAAAATAAGTTGCAGTACAAGTTCAATGATAACTAAAATATCGACCATGCTAGTTTTATCTTGCAAGGTTACCGGAGCTTGAACAAATCCAGAACTGACACAACTATTGCCATTAGCTACGATGCATCTAGTTTGTTATTTAACAATTTTTAAATCCAAATTTTGCAAGATTTAGTAGCCAGATTAACCAATAATAGAGCGAGAAGCATCCGAATCCAATAAGCCTAAGATAGGATGACAAAAAACTGAAATTTCCAACTATAGACGTTCATCTCATGAGGCATGAAAAATGATGAAATTCAGAATATGCTGATTCAGAAAGTTCTCGTTGGTCGATGGAATATTAGAGACAGGAGACACAAAAAGTAGGACCTATCCACTCTCACGGAAACCATTTCCCAAAATTAAACATTTAGGACAAGATCTGATGGCGACATCAGCTTTTCCACAGCCATAACAATAAACTTTTCGAGGAAGAGGGCATTGGCTATTCACATGGCCAATTGCTTTGCAATTCCAGCAAATGACGGAAGGACGATTGATTGGAGGAATGACTAGAGGCTGTTTAATGACAGGAGCTCTATTTGCATAAAGAACTGGAGTGGCTGTTAAAGTAGAAGCATCTGATGCAACAAATGCTACCGGATTAGATACAGTTGAAGCATCTGAGGCTATGAAAGCAAAACCTGGTTCAATCATTTTATGACGTTTTCTGGAAGGTGGAACAGAATGATCACAACGATATTTCTTTGCTTCACGTTTAAGACACTATTCATAGAGGTCGTCTAAATAGTTAGCTACAGAAGTTGAGTAGTATGAAAAGGAGATAAGTTACGAGAGATGATATTTAATTAAACGTCTTTTGACATACCACCATAATGCCTAAATAAAACACTCATACTTGACAAATAATCAACGATGCTCTCCGATTAATCCTTAATTCTATCTAAAATAATTTTTAACAACCGAGAACGATAATAGGGGGTTTAAAATGCCTAGAAGTTAAATCTTATAAACTTTCCCAATCTGTAAAACGTGTGCGATTACCGTGGAACCATTTAATGCGCGACCCGAAATAGATCAATAGCTGACCCCGAACAGTTTTTTACGGGTAATAGGCAATTCAGAGGCACGTTCTAAAAAATTAAAAACATATAAATGTTGACACTAAATACTGTAGATTTAAGACTCCTACTCAATTCTTTGAGTTTTGTACCTGAGAGGTGACTACAAGAAGCTGAAGGCTTATACTTTAGCGTAGATTGCGTAAGTGATGATCCTGCCAATTTATTTTTATTTGATTTTTGCTTACCAAGGGTGCTGAGAATCTCGCCCATTAAGGACTCTCGGGTTTTTACGGATTCCTCATTTAATTTCGCTATAGAAATTCGATACACACGATTTAAAAGATAAACTAATCGCGTTTGGGTCATATTAAAAGTATTCTTAACATTTTCACCTGATATTGTGGTGATTGACTCTTCTAGGTTGTAGTTATGTAATCGCGTCCTTCATGAAAATTGAAATTATATGCTGCGTAAGGTCTACCCTTTTCCTAAACAGTAAAATGTCATCGTTACTAATAATCTCTCAACGTGTCCCACAGGATAGTATACTGGGCCCCCTTCTTTACGCCTTATATAAGAGTAATTTTTTACTCCGTTCTTAAACACTACGATTAGCATGTATACGCAGACGGTACCTAATTATATTGCCCATTTGACTTATCCAGCATGTGAAAAAGTCAATGAAGACCTTGATGCCATTCTAAAAGTATCAAATTTCACGTAAGATGCTAGGAAATTTTAGCATTTAGCATTAGAATACACTAGCGAACGAACTAGTTGAGTTTGCCGAATGATGTAGATTGTTAGGTCCTATGATTGACTGTAGACTGCGTTTTAAGGAACATGTTACCTCTTCTCACAGCGCCATGGATACAAAAAAATATGCGAATTTTCGCTACTGTGGCATTTTAATTCAGCGACGTAGTATATGGACCTTGTTCGGACGCTCTTGACCTGTAACGTATTCAAAAGGCACAAGGCAGTTGCCTTAGGTTTATCTATGGCATCCGAAGACCAAATCTCATATCACACAAATTAAAGGATGCCAACTGATTAAACATGGTTAACACGCGCGAACTGCATTTTGCTTGCTTCTCCTATAGGTTAATCAAAAATAAAATTCCAGCATACTTGCTCGACAAAATATCTTTTAGAACGGATATTCATAATTTAAACTTGCGATTTCGCAATAGGTTATCTATACCTATGCACCGGCGGAAAATATTTAAACGGTCTTTTTCGTATAACGTGGCTTCTTGCGAAGGTATTGAGGATTGTGATTTTTCTATGTTAATTGGTGCATTCAAAAAGATATATAGAAATGGACTACTGAATTTGAATTAGAATGGGGTATTTAGCATTTATGTCGGTTTAGTGCGTAGGGACTCTTGTTGGATTTCATTGGTTGTTTCATATTAAATTTATGTTATGAATATAATATGTGTTAATATACATATATGAAGTATTGTAACATGTTATATTTTAAGTCTTAGATGTTTGTTAAATTCTTTTGTTTTTTTCTTTTTGTACCAATATGATATTTTTTTGTTTTTTTTTTATCTTAGGCATATAAGGAAGAAATGGTACTAGTTACCTATTATACTGCCTTTTATTTATCAGCGATTTATTTGTATGTTTTTTATTTGTATTTTTCCTTTTTTTTATTTAGTAAATAATAAACGTATTATTATTAATATTAATTGCATATTATAATCCATGGCGACTATATAGAAATACACAAGAACAAAACAATAAATATTACATAAAAGAAAGATATCAAAAGCACTAATATTCAAAGCGATAACCCAAAAATAAAATCAAAATTAATAACAGCAATCACATACAAAAGGCAAGTAACTATTGAATAAAAATAATGTTTATATTTAGCTCACAAGGAAAACTATTAGACCTGCAAAAAAAATTCAAAGGTTCAAATAAAAAACAGAACAAATGCTTAATATAAAAAGTACTTTAAATGCCCAAAATAAAACATCTGTTCAAAGACCCCAACACGTTCACGCGTCAAATTGTACATTACGGTTATAAACCAAATTACAACCCTAGCTTTGGTTTATAACCGTAGGGTGCAGTTTGGCGCCCAACGTGGGGCCCTAATTGATAATCCTGATATTAAGAGTTTCATACTCTACCGATTGAGATAACCGGACCAAATTGCAACCGTAATATTTATTTATAACCATAGGTGCAAAATTGCTATGTTCTTATATTTGTTATATTAAAATAAAAATTACTTTATTTCCCTAACTAGAAAAAGTCTATTTCCTGGATAAAAGTTATCAGCAAAGTAAATTAGAAAAAAAGCAAAAATACCAAAATACTAGCGTGTGGTCAACAGAACGTGCAATATTGATGCCATAAGGTCTTTTAACCCGGACAGTGGGCGTGAGAAAAAAATTAAAAGTCAAGAATAAAAAAAGGTGAGCGCCACCAATTTATGACGGTCTAAATTGGAAAGCCCCTGGATATTTTTGGCACAAGCTTATTCTTGATACATTCAATCAGATTTTACAATAAATTATAAATTTATTTATGAAAAAAAATTTAAATTTATATTAAGGGAAATTAAAAAATATTTAATTTCTCTTTAATGAATATAAAAACCTGAAAAAAAAGGGAAGACATTTTGTGAGCTAAATAAAAAGTCAATATATAAATATATAAAAATCTATTAAGAAATATCTTCGCTTAGCGGTTTTTTTACACAAAATCTATACTGTAACTGTAATTGTACTGTAATACAGTAAACAAAAGGTCACCAATTATGTCGCTTGATACGGTGATACATCAGCTGCACCCGGTAGAAGGAGTGTAGTAGCAGATAGGACCTGAAGCGTTCATAGTTGGAAAATGTTCCTCGTTCACGACGAAAGGGAGCCTTAAAGCCCCGTACTAGGAACTAGAAACAATAAACAAATATCTATCTTCCAACTTCCAAAACTTAGATAATTCGAATAATAGTTGAAAATGGCTGCTTAGAAAACTCAACTTGCAAGTAGGAGAACAAAGCTATCGGGAATAAAATTCAAATGAGGAAGTGGAAAAACTCTGACAACAAAAAGCTACCTAGGCTTAATTTAAACGAAAATTCCCAATTTTGTATAGATATTGCAAAAGAGAATAAAAATAATATAGGGTAATGACAAAGTAACGAAGCATGTATTGGCCTAAAAAATATATATATATATATATATATATATATATATATATATATATATATATATATGTCTAAAAAGAGAGGTAACCGTCTTTCGTAAATATAAATTTCTGCATATCATGTAGGGTTGCCATATTTTCAAACTTCAAATAACCGACACTTCTTGTCGCTGCCCTGCGCATTCACGATATAGGATAAGATTTTTTGAATAAGATGCAATTTTAAAATACACATGTGAACAGTTTATTAATATTACATTAACATTTTAATAATATTCAAATTCACTTAACAGATAATAGGCATTCTAAACAGATATAAATATTTAAGTCCCTGCGCTAATTAAAATAATACAGATAAAACATAATTTTGTTTACAAAGAACTTGAAGAGGTCCCCGGGTTTGGTTCAGTTTCCTCAATTTTACTAGAGTTTGCTATTTTTTCTGTATTTTTTACATGAGTGGAAAACTGATACTTTTACGAACTAGGGGCTTTTTTCAAAAAATCTTTATTAGATTTAATTTTGTTGAAAAAGTGGAAGCCCTCCAAATGGATATTTATTTTGATTAAAAGTACGGCTCTTACAGTTGTTACAGCTAATCTGCCTCTTTCAGGTCTCCAAATATTTTTCATTATTGAAAAACCCTTTCCACTGAGGCCGAAGTTCCTGGAAAAAAAATATTTTAACTCATTTTAAAAATGTTTTGGAGTTTTTGTGGAAAGATTGTTAAATATACCTACCCCTTTTTTAACGGGCGACAGCTGTGAAATATTTAATTATTGTATTATGGTATTTATTACACACGAAAGTTTCGTCGAATAATTCATCACTATTAATAACCATATAATTTAGTTACTTATTAATGTTTTGGATAGAATTCAACACATTATTCCAATGTAATTTCTTTTTTTATGAAAATCCACTGAAAATCGTGTAAATCACTAAAATTATTTTCCCACAATTCCAATCAATTAAGACAGTTATAATAGAAGCTATCCATTATCATATAAAATTCTGCTACTTCAAACCCTTCTTCAAGTTTACCGCAAAAGTTATACATTTATGTGAGTGATTTTCTTTTTCTAATTTTTAATTATAGCTCCGAAAACCAAGAATATATTTCAATGGCTGTAGCCTCATTGACATTTTAGATTAGTTGTTCTTACTGTCTATATGGAAACATATTTATTATTGGCATTTTGTATATAATTATGAACAATATAGAACGGGAGCTTTCACGACTTTGAAATTTGTGTTAGTATTGTCTGCGCAAAGACAAACAACTTTCGGTATTAATTTAAATTTATCAAGGATTTTAAAAACATAATCACATATTTCAGAGGTTTCCCCGAGAAGTTCTTCAAATTCTAGTAGTTTTACATGTATCTCATTATTAAGAAAATATCTCACAATAATGGGAACCAACTTTAGGACCAGTCTGTTGGAAGCATCTATTATTATTGTTGTAAAGTTAGCTTTCTGTAATTGTTCTAAAATTTCATTGAAAAAGTAAGGTGAAATAATATTTACTATAAGCGTTTCTGTTTTGTTTTTGCGCCGCAAAAATTTTGAATCAAAAAATGAAGTAAGAACGAGCTTCTTACTTCAGAAGGTTGGATATACATGTCGTGGACTTAAAACTAGGGTCGTGACGAGCAGCATGGTATACAAATGTGACTTCTTTTGATGCACAACGTAAATCATCATCAGTTAGTTCAAGTTTTTTTAAAACTGTAGAAACTGAATGGCTAATTGTAGCGCTTTTCATATATTTTTTTTGCTTTTCATATATTTTTTGATAATTGTTGCTATTATTACGCTGTACAATATCACGTCAACCTCCATGCGTAATAGAAAATTCCGTATTGCAGAGCAGAATCTTCAATGCGTCCTTTTTAATAGGAGAAAATTGTTTTTCAAATTCAGCAGAATATTTACATTTTCGTTTACCAATTTTCATACAAAATTTGTAAACAGAAAATCTTTTGGAACTTACTGGCGATTCGCCGCTATTGCTTCCAGTATTCTTACCTCTAGACACTTCACTATTTCACTTAAACTTATAACAAAATTGAAACTCCAGGCTCTAAACTAAACTAAAAATATAAAAATAATTAAATCAACAACTTTTCAATTAAGGGAAGTACAAAAACCTTTCGCTTTGGAGTTGGCATCCTCCTTCTTCTTTATTATTATGTAATGGCCTTTGCTATGTTTAATAGAGACCTTCACCTCAATTGGTAATGGGTTTTGCAACATTTAATAGATATCTTTCACGGAAATATGTCCATAAACGGACATATTTCCATAAAAGAGGCAAAACAGATTTTCAAGATTACTAAAATTAAATTCTTATTTACTCTCTGTACAGAAGCAAATATCTTTATATGTGTTTTTAGGCTTTCGTCTTTAAATAACTATAATTTTTATTAATATACTATATTCTATGAATGTAGGCATCGCTATCCGTGTAACCTCGATCAAACTTGCAGAAAAATGCTTCTTTAGAACGGGGTGGTGAACTACTTTAGTTTAACAGCAATAATATTTGTGGATAATATATGGCGCTATGCACACCGATTAATTATTATAATATAATCCGATCGAACAAACGAAATGTGCCCTTGAGATGTGGCAATCTAACTAAACTACAAAGAGATACACATATAACAAATTTAAAGTGTTCCAACGCAATCTAATGGATAGTTTTGAACAAACAGGGTGTTAAATTTATGAGTTTGTTAATTTTTATTTTTTTACATCTTTTCAATATCCTTACGTTTTTCCACTTTTTGATTTTTCTATTAAAAGGATTTAGTCATTTTAACAGCTCCGTTGTCATTCTTCAAAGCTAACTGGAAATCCTTTGTACAGAATGTTCGTAAAAACGAGGCTGTACGATAATTTTAAATAACTCATAATAGTATATTGTGTAACAAGTGCGTGAAGTTAACTTTTATACACGAGTGTGATGTGATATCACACAAGGGTATAAAAGTCTTCACGCACGTATTGCACACTATACTTTTTCTACAACCGTAAATAATACAAGTACGAAATAAAATTAAACTATTTAATTTTCTCCTTTATATAATACAAATTAAACTAATGAACTATTTATTTAATTTTCTGTTTTATAATAATTGTAACTTTTTAATAGAACTTATAGTTAAATTATTTAATTTTCTACTTTATAATAATTGTAACTTTTAAATAGAAATTATAGTTAAATTATTTAATTTTCTTCTTTATAATTATTGTAATTATTAATAGTAATGTTGCAATTTGTTAGATTACTAAATTTAACTTCTGTAGCCTCCTTTGATGATGATTTGTTAATAATATTGCTGCTTGTGATCGAGGTCATATTTGGATTTTGAACTGACAAAAGTCTATTTGAAATATCATTTTTCTTGTTAAGGGAATTTTCTACGTAACCCTCAGCTACCGTTGAAGATTTCCAACCGCCGTGTTGTTTTAACATTAGTAAATCTGCACCGGTTTCAACTAGCAAGGAAGCAGATGATCGTCTGAAACAATGGCCTGTATATTTTTCTGGATGTGGTAGTTTTAAAAATTTTGCTATTTCACTAGGCAATTTTCCAAATTTGTTTATCCCGACGACTTGGCGAGTACATTTTCCTCCTTGATACTTGATGAAGAATTTGTTTTCTTGATAATTTTGGGGACGAAGGGCGGCATATTTTCTGTATAATTCTAAATGCTCGGTAATGGTAAATTTTCTTGTTATTTTGGTTTTTGTATCAGGGACGGATACAACAAGAACACTTCCTAAATCTTGAATATCGCACATTTTTAGCTTATAAATTTCGCTTCTTCTTAGAGCACCAGCAATCCCAAATATTAATATCACTTTGGTTAATAAAAAAACTTCGTCAGGAGCCTTATTTATGAACTTGAAAATTTGTTCTTTCTCCAATATTCGAGATTTTTGTGGAATATATCCTTCATTCTTCCGTTTTAAAAATGCATGAACTTTTGGATATTTACCAATGTCAATGTTATTTTTAATGCTAATAGTACTTTTTAGCATTGAATAATGACTCCATAGTGTTGATGATTTCACATTTTTTGACAATTCTGATAAATATGCGAGTAAAACATTTTCAGAAAAGGTTTTAATATTGTTCTTACTGCGCCAGGTCATAAATTTATTGTACGTGTTTTCATAAATTTCCTTTGACTTCTGAGGTAACAGAGAATTACTAGCTGTTTTCGCTGCTTCCGTAATATCTGGTGGAGTACACATTTCTTTATAAGAGTCCATAATTATTGCTTATTATAACTTAAAATAATAAACTGTTCAAATTACTATTCGAACTTAAAGTGTCTATTTTAAACTGTTTGCAAATTACAACTTTACCATGACAACGATACAAATTGCGAGGCACGGCCGCCTAATAAAATTATTACCCGGTGCCTAAAATTAATGGCGGCCCATGCATTTCTTATTGAGCCGGTGCGTGAAGTAAATCCTTTAGGGAAAGCATTGTATTTCACGCATCGGTGCTTGAAAACAAGCTTTAGCTACTGCAATCAGTGTGTAAAATAGGATTTTAAGGACGGTTGTAGAAAAAATGTTTTTTATACTATTTCGTAGTCATTTTATATATTTTTTAAAGAGCCGGTTTCTAATTTTAATATGTTATGATATTTGATAGTGATAAATAAAACAAGGACAGTTTGCTTAATTCAAAGCAGAAAGAATTTGTGCTAGCTATGCTATAAATGGCTCTGATTGAACTCGTTATTCGTCATGGATGCACACCTAGGTATATATTGTTCTAAGGAGACACTTTTAAATTATATTAAAATCTTTTGACCTAGTAATTCTGGTAGCTCTATAGCCATTCTTTAAAGCTAAATAATTTGCACAGATATATTATAAAAATAAAATAATTTTTCGTGATTTTATATATTTTGTAAACAAAAGATAGGATTTTAATATAATTTTAATAAACTGTGGTATTTGATACGATAAAAAAATATTTTTTTGTTTAATAATAAAAGTTGGAGAATCATATTTTTAAATATAGATATTTACAAATCCCCTGTTCCTTTCATTAGAAGATATCTGATAAATGACGGCGAGATAACTATTTAGATAGAAGTTGTTAAGTATCAAAAATATACATTCAATAAAACACTAGGGAAACACGTTTAAAATATTGTTAGTGTTTGTTTATATGAGTTCTCCAAAACATTTCCTATACTGTAAGGCAATTATTGTTTCAATATTTTGGAAAAAAAGTGCTACTCGGATCTACTTTTTTAACATTTGGTAACTTAAAGTACTTTATTACCAAGAAAGCTGTGACAAAATAAATTATAACCCTATTTATATTTGTAGTATATGTCACTAGTAAAGTTTTTCTGAAAACTAAGATTTTAATTTCAAAGATCGTGTGTAGTTTTTATGTGTAAACAAACGTCTATCAGGCGGCAAATGACATTACTATTTGATGTCAATAACGAAGAAAAGCTAACTTTAATAGTATCCTCAACCAGATGGCTATATTTTAGGTCACTGGGCCCTTATTTTGCTGATAGTTACAATAATGACGCCGCTGTTTTAAATACAGGGTTGCAACATGAGGTAAATAAAATCCGTGTTTGGTTTAAAGAAAGGAATATTTATATTGTCGATAGAGTTTACCTTTCAATAAATAGACAACAGGAAACAGCCCATGCATTATTTTAAATTAGTAGGCTTTGAGGGAACTATGTCATTTTTGGGACCTTATTTTTTTGATGTTTACGTTTTGGTTTGTTGACATGTGTTGTCAAACCGTCGTATTTACAAATTTAAGTTGAAATTTTAGCAGTTTATAAACAATACACACATCGAATTAATATAAAAGTTGATTAATAAGTTGTGTTGTATGTTATAAAACGTAACAAATACATTATTGGTCATTTGCATTATCGTCGTACCCGTATTAAAAGTATAAGGAAGAATGGAATTTCGTTCCATCGGTAAGTGAATTTGTATTTTTGTGAGTAAAGAAAATACAAGACACCGATTTAAGGGCAAAAATATTTGTTATCATAATGAAACTCATAATTCTTAAAGTGTCAAACAGTTAGGTTATGAACAAAGTGGTATAAAAAACACACTAGCGTAACACTTCATGTAATATTTTGTTAGGTCAAAACACTTAAAGTACCTTAAGTATGTTATCAACAAATTGTTGATAAATATAATCATACTGTTTCCCTTTCAGTACAGTATCAGACCCAAAAAAAAGGAGAATATAATATTAGATATTAAAACATATTTTGTCTCATACAATTGTTCCTAGAAACCCATAACTTTTTTTCTTTCGTTTTAAAACATACTTAAGGCAATTTAAATGTTTTGACGTTACAGAATATTACATGAAGTGTTACACTATTGTGTTTTTTATAAACACTTTGTTCCTAACCTAATTGTTTGACATTTTAAGAATTATGATTTTAATTATAACAGTTATTTTTGCCTTTAAACCGGATTTAAAAGTGTCCAGTTAACTTCTTACCTACGAAAACACAAGTGCGCTTACCAGTAGAACGAAAATCCTTTCTTCCTTGTGCTTTTAATACGGGTCTAAATCAAAAATTTAAATTGGTCAAACCATCGCGAAGTAATCGGTCGGCATTTATATATATTATATTTATATATATTATATATATATATTTTTATATATATATATATATATATATATATATATATATATATATATCAGTGACAGAGGCTCAAGGCCAAACAAGGGTGGTTTTACGGTAAGTGGGTAACGAGGTAATTACCCCCCTCCCCCCAGAGCGGTCAAACATCATGTGCAATTTACATATTTTTACGTGAAACTTACGATAAGAAACTAGAAATTAGGCTAGGAAACACTACAGCACAAGAGCGACCTGTTGGATTGGGTCTCTTGCATATCTATAGATAAGAGTATTGATGTAAATATAAACAATGTTATTAAATACATTTGCTGAAGGAAAAAAATTGGACGTTATTCTGTAACTATTTATTAGAGGCTTTTTTTCATTTATGCCACAACAAGTATGATAAAAAATATGAGTATTTATATTGTTCTCATACCATTTGCAGTAAAATATATTAACAAACTTTTTTTTAAATAAACCAACCCCCCCGAAAAGTTTCCTAAAATCGCTTTGAGGCCAATGTGGTGTTAATTGGTGCCGCGTCCAGATATTGTCAAATACTAGTCTTATTATTTTCCGTTTATTTCTTCATTGTTAATTAGGTAGGCACCAACCTATATACAGCAGATCTAGGCTAGAGTATAAATTCAATAAATAAGACAAAAATGTTAGTAAAACGCTCTAGTCAGTCAATTTAATTTTTTGATATTGTATCTTGCCTCAAAAGGAAAATAAAATAGATATCAAAGTTAAAGCTACATACACAACCAAAATTAATTTAGTCCATACCTTAATTATATTTCTTTTTCAAAAGTATAAGTTTTCAAAGTAAAAATCAAAGTGAATACACCACTGAAAACCGGAAACAAGGTGTTGTCATTTTGACGGGTCATCGTTTTGAATCTGGGGACCTTCCCGGTCTCGTCAAGGTCACGGCTAGGCTCTTTTCTGTACATTTATTTATTCAAAGGAGTTTACAGAAATGCCGTACCTTTGCTTACTTATCTTGGAATCGACTACAAAATGCTTAAACCCGGTTACACAAAACTTAGTTGCTGTTTAGAATATTTAACCGAGCCCTCGGATTTGACAAGCTGCTCACAGAAGTCTAGGAACGGTCTGTCAAATTTGACATTCCGTTAAACATTCTAAACTTTAATTGAGCTTTCGGCAACCGGCCATTAGCTTACTGCCACGTGGACAAAGACAATTTACTTCACAGGAAGCAAATGATTGCAGAATTAAACAAGATGCATTGTTGGTCCACAATGGGTTTTTAAATTCAATGTTTAATTTTTTTGCAAACAAAATATCAATTACGCACGCATCATATTTAGGAGACTATTTAAAAATTGCTGTTGGTTTGATTAACAGATGGCAAACTTTTAATCCGTGAAGCCACTGTCGAGTTGGCTAGGGAACTTTACAATAGAAATCAACAGATTAACGACCTTCAAATCAGAGGTGAAGCAGAAAACTGGCATTTAAGGAATGCGAGGTGGGCTCTCCCTACTTTAACTTAAGATTACTTGAGAGATCTCACTGTACAAACCTATTAAATAAACCTGGCACCAACATATTACAGGATTAAATTAACAGAGAACCGGAACGTACCGAACTTCAGTTAAATGAATTTAGCCACAGATCCATTTTTGGTACATTGGCGAATTTATTTAGGACATAGAAACGCTACTCGTTATCAGCAGTGGATTTATTGTCAAAATAATAACGAATGTCTAATTACTGAGTGTTACTGTACTTGTAAATCTGGTACCAGAACTTTAGGCAGCTGTGCGTGCGCACATAGCCAGTTTTATTCGGTATATGGGGTCCGCTAGACATATAGCGGACACTAAATAACCACCTTCTAGAGATAACATTAGACATAGGAAACAGAAACAATAATATTTAAACATTCAATTCAAATTTTTAGACAAGTATTAGTACCATTATTATTATTAATTCACTGATTTTTATAATATTACAATAATTTGTTTTGTTTAGATTCATGATAAAATAAATGTAGGTAATTTAAGTAGGGTTTATTTTGTAGGTAATTGTTGTGTCAATTAGTAATTATGGCAAGTTTTGCATTGTACTGAATACAAAAATGAACTTAAAGTAAAATAATCAGTACTTTTCATACTTTAACGTTACTTAAAAAATGTACTGGAAAAGCTCAATTTACTTAAAGTACTTTGTAGAAGTACTTAAGAATTTTTAATACTTACCTAAGTATTTTTAGTTTTAAGTCTTTCGAAAGTAGGTACCTCAGTATTAAGAAGACTTAAGTACTTCAAAAATTATTCTAAGTACTTAATTTACTTTATGTATATAACAAATATTAAGCTAAATATAAGTTAAAACTCGTAAAAATCTTTATGTTAATATAGCCAATATAGGTAATTCAATAAATATACAGGGGCAGTTTTCGTTAAATATTGTCAAAAGTGGAAGAATGGAATATAAAATATATAAGAAATTTCACCAATAATTCATACCTGATCCAAATATAATATTAATTATCCCTCTACGAAATAAACATAGTTCAAAATTTATTATTGGGCACCATGATCGCAAAAGAGAATGAATTCCAAACGATATTCTAGTTCTATTCATGCGAAGTTTTATTGCTGAAGACAGCTTTGATTTTGAGTATTAAAGCCTGACAGAATTGATAAAACACCTACCTATGCTTGTTTTTACAGTCACAAAAAACTTCAAAGATCTACTGTTAAAATACTCCCAAAAAATGCCTAGTTTACAATTTTGCACCTACTTAATATTATAAATAATTATGGAATTCTTTGATATATAAATTTTAGTTAAAGCTTTGGAAACTAATAGCACCACCGTTAGTGGGAACCAAGTAAGCTCAATATACATTAAAAATAAGGAATACAAAACGGTAAAAACGAAAATGAGTTATTTATTGAACTTAATGTCCATAAATTGATTTTTTATAATCGGAGAATTACCAAAGAATACGAAATTATGTTTTTTTTTTAATGGAATACCCAATATATATATATATATATATATATATATATATATATATATATATATATATATATATATATTATATATATATATATATATATATATATATATATATATATATATATATATATATATATATATATATATATATATATATATATATATATATATATATATATATATATATATATATTTATATATAGTTTTTTCAATTCTTTCATTTTTTCATTCAAGCTCAGTGGTTTTTAAAAATATAGAGGATATTCTATATGGTAAATTAAAATGCAATTTTTGATAATTTGAAATAATGTCTTAAATACATATTAAAATATCCATATGTTTGTCTTTATTGTGTAAAGCAGCAAGGCGGTTTTGGCAGATTATATAAAGATCGCTGTCATAAATGTCTATAATAAAGTAATCAATTTTGGCAACATTACACATAAAACAAATTTTGTTTAATATCACGAAAAAGGCATTATAACAATTGTAGTAAAGTTGTTTAAATGGGCTAGAGCATAATGCATACAGGTTAGTTGTTTGTTGTTTATCATGTATAGATCAGTGGCGGCTCGCGGGTGAAAAGTAAGTGAAGTGCAAATGAGGCAGGAAAATACGGCAATAATTTTTTTTCCAGAATTTGTTTATATGTGGACGTCAAATAGTATTGAGAAAATGTTATTAAACACTAATGCCAGAAACGTGAATTTAATCATCACCTAAAAATCCTTTCGCAAGGCGGATTGATTTTTCATCAGATTTGTCACAGTTTGTAATAAATTCAAAGACGTCTTTTAATTTATTCCAGTCTTGAACAATCACATTTACTTACTTCGAATTTGAAGTTGTAACAACTATAAAATTAAACAACCACCGCAAACTGAACGACACGCGGCTGTAGTGTACTGCGCCTGCAATTCACCGAGAGCGTTGTATGGCAACATAGTTGGAAAATCGTAAACTAAACATAGCACCTCCAGCAAAGTTTTAAAAAGACTTGCCGCCAACGGTCAAGTAAAATATTTATTCGAGATGTACAGTTTATTTTTTACCAATTAGGTAAATAAATGAATGTAAAAACTAAAATTTTAAGAGATATATAATACATATAGTTACATGTTTGCTTGTTTATTTTTCCTGGTGAAGTAGCACTTCACCTACTTTAGCTGAATAGCCGCCACTGGCGTAGACCCTACTCGTACAAGTTTTTGATTATATTTTACGCTTTTGTTTAATAGTAGAACCATAGGTTTTTGTTACCGGAGATTGAGAAAATGCATTACTAGGTATTTACAAAAAAACGTTATAAACTCGACGCTTTATTTTAAACAGATAATGTTCTATTAATTTTTTCTAGTATATTGGGGTTTTCTTCATTTGCAATGAAACTTTTTATACGATTTCCTTTAAAACTGATTTTTGTTGCTAAAACTAAAACATTACGGTGATGGTCAAAAAATCACCTGAAAAATAAGCAATAGTAATGTGTTTTAGAAAAGAAGTTATGGAATGATAAGAATTACCAATATTTAGTTATTAATTTAAAAAAAATAACTTGATTATGATCGCAGCACTTTAAAATCGGCTAAATACTTAAGTATTTAGATGTAGTCTAAGTAGTTAAGTATTACAGATACAATTTAAGTATTTAATAAATACTGAATACCTAAAAGTTCTTATGTATTTAGATATATTTTAGGTACTAGAAAATGTCTTTTAATTTTTAATAATTATACTTAAATTTTAATTTTTAAGTAAACTACTGAATATTTTAAATACTTTTGCAAAATATTGGTACTTAAAACTGAAAGTAGATTTTAAAATCAAGTACTTAATACTGGTTACTTTAAGTACTTTGGCTGAGTACTTATCACAGCTCTGGTAGTATCTTAAATGTTTGTTTACATAATATTTTCTATAAGTTCTATATTGGCAATCTCCCTACACCCATCGAAATTTATTTTATGGCCGGTTTCCTGATGATGTATGAATAAAGCTGCGTTTGTTTGTTTGTTTCTAATGCTGAGTTTATGCTCTTCCACTCTTGCTGATATTCGCCTGTTAGTTTGCCCCACGTACAACTTTTCACAGTCCTGGCACGGAATGCTGTATACTCCGTGGTTTTCCAGTTTGATTTTATCTTTTGGGTTTCCAAGTAGTTTACCTACAGTTGTTTGTGGCTTGTGTATTGTTTGTATGTTGTGTTTCCTAAGAATTCTTTCGATTCTGTCTGTTGTCCCTTTTACATATGGTAAGACTACTTGTTGCTCTTCCGGTTCATAATTTTTGTTGTTCGTTGTTCGGGAATCCTGTGCATTAATAGCTTTCTCTATGGTGCGATTTGTGTAGCCATTTTTCTTTAAAGCACTAGATATTACCTTAAGAAGTTAAGACGAGACAAAACGAACTAGATTGAATTCAAATTTTAGTTAAAAATTAAGGGTCATAAAGGGATGCACTTGGTAATATTTTGATAAAAATTCAATATGCCGGAGCAAGATAGCGACCTAGTGAAACGTTAAAAAAATATTACTCAAAAAATTAATCATCCAATTTACCTAAAATTTTAAACAAAAATCAAGTGTTATAAATATAAGATAGCAAAACAAAATGGCGGCCTAATAAAATATTTAAAAAATCAGCCTGAAAACTTATTTGATTAATTTCAAATTTTGTGCAAGAATTAAGTGTGATATAGAGATAAACCGGAAAAGCTGTGATAGGAAGTCGAAATGAAGGAAGATGACGGAATAAAATGAAGGTCAAAAATTTTTTTCAACAAATTATATGATATAGGGATAAACTGGAACGAACTTAACATGACGTAACAAAATGGCGGTGTGTGTCAATGTCAAAAAATCAAGGGTGATATAGGTAGAAAGCAGTAAAAAAATGATTGGAATCCAATGTGATCGAACAAAATGCGCCCTATAAAAATGTTTACAAAGACAGTAAATGGTTATGTACTGAATTAAATTTGGCCACACTTCACTATTTCTAATAAAAGGAATTTTACCGATTTTCACAAATCTTTTTATTGGAGTTTTCTAAGAGAACGTTATTTCGTTGCTTTCAGGTAGCAATGAAGATGGCGAAAGCCGAAAGCGCTTTGCTACGATTTTATTTAATAAACATTTGTACTTAACCTAATTTCCATTTAACCTCTACGTGCACACAGCCACTTTTGCCATTTTCAAAAACTAATTCGTCTTTAGAATCTCAATATCAGGTAAAAACCATTTATACGGAGAGCTTTCGATACAGTAGTTCACCAAAATCTGATTAATAAAATTAGGGCAGTGGGTCTTCCTGGGGATTTGTTGAATTGTATCGAGGTTTATTTATAATTATTTTATTTTTATTATACTCTCAAGAAAACTACATGTTACATCTGTTGTTTTTAAATGTGTTCAGATTATTTGTTGCGTATAGATTGACAAACAAAAATCTTTTTTGGCTTTTTCGCAACTGAATATTATTCAGTTGCGAAAAAGCCAAAAAAGATTTTTGTTTGTACATCTGTTGTACCTCAAGGGGTCATCAATCCCCAGTTTTGTTTAATATTAACATTAATGACATACACTATAAGATATTCCGAATGTCTTTCCTATCCTGGTGACCTGAATTTTTCAGAATTTAAATCCATTGAAGATTGCAACAAAGTTCAAAAGGATAGCTTGTAGTAGTCACCCTTTAATATAATTCACATTGATATGGTTATTTTTAAATGTGCTTAGATTCATTGATACGTTTAGACTGACGAAAAAAAATGTTTTGTTGGAATTTTCCACTGAATAAAATATTTTTATTAGTTGCGAAAAAGCTCAAAAAGATTTTTGTTTGTATACAATAGGTGGCGCTAAATGTTATATTTAGCATGTAGTACTGTTCCACTCTGTTATTTCAGATCTCCCTGGGTACAAGCCTGCCTGATGAGGGTAAAGGCCCAGAAATCATGATCGCAGGAAGGTACCCTGTGACATAATCGAAAGCAATTCTTCTTGTAGGCCGTTTTGCACCTGCAGAAATTATGTATTTCTGCTATTCTACATATATCTTTTCCGGCCAAGAACTTTTGATAAAGGTGTGTGAAAGCGCATTTTTATTGATTGTAGTATCTATCTATATATATATATATATATATATATATATATATATATATATATATATATATATATATATATATATATATATATATATATATATATATATATATATATATATATATATATATATATATATATATATATATATATATATATATATATATATATATATATATATATATATATATATATATTTATATAAGGACTGATGTAGGTTTTACAGAATCCAGAGTTGCACGGCTTGGTTTACCTCAAGGCAGCATTTTAAGCCCCCTTCTCTATATTGTATACACATATGATTTGGAACACTTATTCAATAATAACATTAAAATAATCCAGTTTGCAGATGACGTTTGTATATACTCAAAGGATAATTCAATAGACAACTACAACAATAAAATTAAAGATAAATTCCCGGAAACTTTACAATGGTTCGAACAGAATGGCCTCAATTTATCAGCAGACAAATCAACTCTATGCATATTTACAAGGAAACGAACAGCAACTCCGAATGTGATAACAATAGCGGAAAACCTCCAAATTTCATATAAAAACAGTGTAAAATATCTCGGAGTTATATTGGACAAAAAATTACTATGGCAGGATCATATCCAATACTTAATCAAAAGAGCAGAAAATGGCGTAAATATTCTTAGAGTTTTCACACACCAAAAATGGGAATCGGATCCTAATACTGCCCTCATATTTTACAAAGCATATATTCGATCTATGCTGGATTATGCAAGCCAATTCTATAGATCAGCAGCAGATACCCACCTGAAAAAGATTGAACCGGTAAAAAATAAAGCCCTGAGACAAAGCGTCGGATTCTTAACGAGTACACCGATTGTAGTTATGGAAGCAGAAACAGGGGAGCCTCCGCTGTCACTGAGAAGTAACTTTCTGAGTGATAAGCTTCTTTTAAAACTTATCTCTAAGAACAGCGAGTTAGTAGGAAAAATACATCATCTCACTATTTTAAATTTCACTCACGCTTATTGGAGATAAAAAAAAGCCCTTTGTTAGTCACAAGTTACTCTTGGATTACACAAGCCAAAGAAAAAATTTATGCATCTTCCATTTTGCAGCAATTTGAACTTGAAGATAACTATCTTGAAAACATACCAAGAGTTATACTAAATTATATAAATATGAATCAACATATTCTAAAAATCATGTATTTGGCAGACGTTAATACAGTTTGGTCAAACGCTGAACACATCTTTACTGATGGTTCTATTCTGAACGGTAGAACAGGATGTATATTTTATCAGAAAAATAGGAACTTTCACAGGCAATTTAAATTACTTGATACTCTGCAGAATTATGGGCAGTTTTAGAATCTCTGCGTTATTGTTTAGATTTTGTTGAAAATCATAATTTTGTCATATTTACAGATAGCAAAAGTTCTTTGCATTCAATTCTAAATTGTAGACAAAATGTAACTAATAATTATATAATAAAAAATATCATTAACACACACGTAGAATTTAAAAAAAGAAATAAAATTGTTACATTAGTTTGGATTAAGGCTCATATAGGAATTTTAGGAAATGAAATTGTAGACAAACTAGTCTAAGCTACTGAAATGGATAACATTCCCAATAATTTTCTAATTCCGTACACAGATGTTTTCAGCACTGCAAAAAATGCAATATATAAAGGCCGTTTCACATGCTGCAATTCTTCTTTGCAATATGCAATAGTCTTGAACAAAGACATGTGCAGTTTGACAAAAGGTACAAATGTCTTGCCACTGCGCATGCTTTTGTTCAAGATTATTGCAACTTGCAAGAAAGAATGCAGCATGTAAAACGGCCTTAATAACTGGCAAAATAATTTTGTAGAATCTAATAAAGGTCTTGCTTACAAAAAATAATTTCCTAGAATTAATAAAAGGCTATGGTTTATCGTAGAATCTGATAGGTATTTTATAAGAATTATCTCACGTTTAAGAAATTATCATGCACTGTATCCCAAGCACATGAAAAAAATTGGAATACAAGATACAGAGGACTGCGAATGCGGGGAATTGGGAGATCTAGAGCATTATATATTGGGATGTTATAGACATAGGAATTTTATTGAAATATTATACAATAGCCTTGTTAACCTTGTTCCATTCCCTTATAATCTTGATTGTTTAATTTCGTCAGGAAACCCGGAGGTGTACCATATTTTATATAAATATATTGTGGGCCGAAATATCAAATTGTAAATTATTTGAAAAAAAAAACTAACAAAAAATATTGAAACATTAAAAAAAAAATTTTAAAAAACTTAAAGCAGAACGAAAAGAAACATTTATAAAAAAAACAAATTAATTAAAATTAAACAAAAATAAATTCAAAAAAAAGACAAAAAATATAAAAAAAATACTTACTGTTTTTGTAGAATTAAGGAAATTTAGACAAAATATTGAGATATATTCTCAGTACATTTTATGCAATTTTTTCTGATTACAAAGAGAGATGCTGGCCAGTTGGTTTATCCAATGCCATTAAACAAACAAACAAACAACAAAAATAAATGTCCTCAATTTATACATAGGTATAGACGAATCACAATAAAAAGTTATATATATTCGGAGCTATTGATAGTATAGCTACAAAAAATCCTTTAGCTTTGTATTAAGCTCAACGTTCTTTTTTTGTGCCTATCGATTGTCATAACATATTAAAATTATCATAAAAATCAACCGTTTGCTTAGAAAATAGATAAAATGACTACTAACCACATTTTATGGGTTATTCAAAATTGTCGTGTAGCCACGGATTTCATAAATACCTTTTTAAAGGATTTCCGGTTATATTTGAAGGATGACTAGATATGCTAAAATTACTAAAACCTTTTATTAGAAAAACCATCAAGTACAAAAAAACATAAGAATATTGAAAATATGTAAAAAAATAAAAATTGGTAAATTCAACAACCTATATTTCCGAAACTATCCATTAGATTGCATTGCGGCATTTGATCAGAATGTTCTCCAACATATCATATTTTCAGAAAAATTATCCGAAAGCTATTTTCCATAAGCGGTGTGAGGAAACCTTTTTCTCATTATTTCAAGTTCTTCCACATGATGGGGGGAATTGACATTTCATATGGCAAAAATCTCAGTTTCCACTGAATTTTTTCGACAAGATCAATGACAAACAAAAATCTTTTTGGGTTTTTCGCAACTAATAAAAATATTTTATTCAGTGGAAAATGCCAAAAAACATTTTCTTTCGTCAATCTAAACGTATCAATTCATCTAAGCACATTTAAAAATAACCACATCAATGTGAATTATGTTAAAGGGTGACTACTCTAAGCTATCCTTTTGAACTTTATAGCAATCTTCAATGGATTTAAATTCTTTAAAACATTTCAGGTCACCAGGATAGGAAAGACATTCGGAATATCTTATAGTGTATGTTATTAATGTTAATATTAAACAAAACTGGGAATTGATGACCCCTTGAGGTACAACAGATGTAACATGTAGTTTTCTTGAGAGTATAATAAAAATAAAATAATTATAAATAAACCTCGATACAATTCAACAAATCCCCAGAAATACCCACTGCCCTAATTTTATTAATAAGATTTTGGTGAACTACTGTATCGAAAGCTCTCCGTATAAATGGTTTTTACCTGATATTGAGATTCTAAAGACGAATTAGTTTTTGAAAATGGGAAAAATGGCTGTGTGCACGTAGAGGTTAAATGGAAATTAGGGTAAGTGCAAATGTTTATTAATCTTCATTGCTACCTGAAAACAACGAAATAACTTTCTCTTAGAAAACTTCAATAAAAAGATTTGTAAAAATCGGTAAATTTCCTTTTATTAGAAATAGTGAAGTGTGGCCAAATTTAATTCAGTACATAACCATTTACTGTCTTTTTAAACATTTTTATAGGGCGCATTTTGTTCGATCACATTGGATTCCTATCAATTTTTTACCGCTTTCTACCTATATCACCCTTGATTTTTGGACATTGACACACACCGCCATTTTGTTACGTTATATTAAATTCGTTCCAGTTTATCCCTATACCACATAATTTGTTGAAAAAAATATTTCCTTCCTATCATAGCTTTACCGGTTTATCTCTATATCACACTTAATGCTTGCACAAAATTTGAAATCAATCAAATAAGTTTTCAGGCTGATTTTTTAAAAATTTTATTAGGCCGCCGTTTTGTTTTGCTATCTTATATTTATAACACTTGATTTTTGTTTAAAATTTTAGGTAAATTGGATGATTAGTTTTTTGAGTAATATTTTTTAACGTTTCACTAGGCCGCCATCTTGCTCCGGCATATTGAATTTTTATCAACCTATATGACCCTTAATTTTTGACTAAAATTTGAAGTCAATCTGATAAATAGTTTTTAAGCTACGCCGCGGACTGACAGACAAACAGACAAACCGACCGACGTTATTGATAAAACATGTTTTTTGACATCTAGGGACACTAAAGCATAAATATATGTAAAACCTGGGAGGGTGATTCTTTACACGATTACATGTTCGGCTTAGACTTGCTCCCAGTCTCAAGCCGAATCTCTGGAGATTCACCCTATAACTCAGGGTCGTGCAATGGACTCGTGGACCTGCTACTCCTTGAGGATGCCCACTTTCGTAGTCGAAACTTGTCTTTGAGACTCAACAGGGGCCTATTCTCGGTACATGAGCATGGAATCTCAGTATTAAATGAATTGTAAACAACAGTTGGTTATGCCCCTAGGCCATCCCCTAGGATTCTTCGCCACGTCGGACCTCTAAACTATTCCATCCATTGATCCTCCACTGTGGATTTCCACTGATGGGTGGTGGGTTTCCACGTCTAACACCCCTAAAATTAAGGGTGGCGCATGGGTAGAAACCTCTCCGAAGGTCTGGATGATGGCCCCCTCGTGTACGTTGGCTTTATCCCCTTTCTCGTGGTTCGCAATCACGTTAATCTCTTCCGAGGGAAGTGAATTAACCGAGAGACGATCTCCTGACCTCTTGGCGACCCTTTTAAGAGGTGGCGAAGGGGTTGGAAGGGAATTAATCCATTTGTAAGTAGGTTTTGTCGTTGGAGACAACTTTCTAATTAAAAAGAAATCAGGACAAAAGCTTCGGGATGACAACTCTCAAAGCAGAAAGAGAACGTAGAGACTTAATTAAGACCTACACAATCCTGAAAAACTACTCACCTATTCTACAGCGGAATTCCTTTCATTCAAATGGCAACACAAACTTAAGAGGACATTCAAGAAAGCTGCGCAAGGAGAAGTGTGCAACTCTCGCAAGGAAGAATTTTTTAAGCCACAGATTGGTATCTCCATGGAATGCTCTACAAGATGAAAAAGTATGTGCTGCTTCCAAGAACAGGTAAGATAAGGACGTATCGCCCATATATCGGAATTTTGTACAGTATATGGTATAAACACTGTGATAATTAAATTGGAAAACAACCACCATAGACCGAAGACTGAACAGCGCAGTCACCTCGGCCCTGCCGTTAACTGCTGTTACAATATTAATATTAATAATAATAATAATAACAATAAATAAGACTGACCGTCTGAGTACTACATCCAGCAGTATTGCGGACGCTACGGTAATGCGTAGTTCGTACTATCAGCGGCGTCCAGGTGTCCGCTGTCCTAAACACCCAGTATCCCTACCCACCAAGGCGGAAAACGCAGGGCAACGCATGAGCCCGATTACAGAATCGAGCGACAAATCATGCGCTGCCCAAATGGATACACAAATACATCTGACACAGATGCTAGCCACACACAACAGCTTGAGCTCATTACAACAGCGGGTATATCGCAACGACTACCTGCAACTACCAAGGCAGGTAAAACAGTTATACCAAAAAACCACGAGCAATGAGTACACGAGTAATATAACCACCCACCAAACAAGAAATCACAGAATACTGGAAAAGCATTTGGTCAGAATCGAAATTATACAATAATAACGCTTCATGGATTAAAGAGGAAGAAGATAGACACAAGAGCTTGGAGGAAGAAAAGGTCTTTGCAATGACAACAGAAGAAGTTGCAGGAATAATCAAATACATGTATAACTGGAGATGTCCTGGAAAGGATAACATTCATAACTTCTGGTACAGTACAGTTTACCTCCACACATAAAGCTCTCATTCGCCAAATTAAAGAAATTATTTTAAAACCTAGCACACTCCCTAGTTTTCTCACCCAAGGAATAACATTCCTTAAACCCAAAAACTGAGACACTAAGAACTCGTCAAACTACCGACCTATTACGTGCTTTTCAACCTTATATAAGATCATCAGAGCCATAATTACCCGCAGAATAGAACAACATCTAACACACAAAAACACTCTAAAGGTAGAGCAGAAAGGGAGCAGGAAAAACAGCCGAGGATGCAAGAAGCAGCTAATTGTAGACAGCGTCATCATGGTACAAACCAAGAAAAATCATAGAAACCTTCACACTGATTAAATAGACTATAAAAATTTCGATACCACTCAGTTGGCTAACCAGAGTGCTAGAATTATACAAAGTCAATCAAAACCTCACACAATTTATTTCGCATATCATGACTACGTGGGTAACTAAAATCAACCTGGGAACACATCGAAACAGAAGAGATCTACATCAGACGAAATATATTCTATGAAGATTCACTCAGCGCTTTGTGATTCTGCATCTGTCTCAATCCACTCTCAAACACACTGAATAACACAAACTTCGGATTCCACATTTAACACCAAAAAAAAACCTACACAAAATAAACCATATCTTGTACATGGATGACATAAAATTATACGCAAGCGCAAAGGCACAGCAGAAGGAACTACATAAAATCACAAAAAGGTTTACCCTGGACATCAACATGGAAGTTGGTATAAGTAAATGCAAACTACTTCATATCAACAAGGGACAGTGGACATACCACCCTACGATAGAAACAATTAACAATAAAACCATAGATAACCTGTTCAAAGAAGAGACATGCAGATACATAGGATTCCATCAAAGCACCAAAATTAACCACACTCATATTAAATCAGAGATCAGTACGGAATTTAAAACCAGACTCACAAAACTACTAAAAACAAAAATAAATTCCAGAAATCTAACGAAAGCTATCAACATCATACCTATTCTTACGTATTCGTTTGGTATGATACCAATGGTCACACACAGACATAGAAAACATTCAATTATAGGTATACAATTGCTAAATAAAAAACAAATTTACGAACTTTACGATGTTTCTCTCTTACGATCGGCGCACTGATGAGTCCCGATAGGATGAAAGTATTTGTACAACTACTATGTGTCTATAAAAACTTAAGGTAAATGATATAATTTCTCATGCTTGCTTAAATAATATTGTTTATATTATGTACCGACACATTCCGTAGACAGACAAGCCTACTAGACTAGACAGCCTGTTGAGGTATGTAATTATATTAAATATTTGCTTCAATTAATTTAAAGTTAAATATTTTTATTCAGTTGCGAAAAGCCAAAAAACATTTTTGTTTATTAAGCATTTTATAATCTACATTTTTATTATAAAAATGTAGTATGTTTTATATAAATTCACATTACTTACCTAATTATACTATTATTTTCTATCAAAACTAGTGCATTATATACTAAAAAAATAATGACTTAAAAACAACCATGGTGAATATACGTAAGTCAATAGAGATGGGAGCGGCATAAAGTGCTGCTGCAGGCTGCAGGCGCTTATTCGCTTGTTATAGAATTAATGTAAATTAGTACGTTCGGATCATCGGAGGCGGAAGCAGTTTTTGAATCGCAATTAGCTTTAAGATATAGGTACATAACTGTTTTTTAAGAACAAAAAATATATTTAAAATCTCATAAATTCACATTATTTCCCCTAAGTATTAAAAAACGCTCCAAAGCTATAGATAATTAACATCATAAAAAGGTTAAAAAACAGCCATTTTGGGCGTGGCGCCCCGAAAAATTTTCGCCTGCGGGACTATTTTTACGAACGACGTTGTGCACCAGCTACGTGCGCTTCACCCGTTCTTAAATCTACGAGCCGGCACTGTTATATACCGCTTGACCTGTTTCAATCGAGGCACGCTGCAGACGCACACAATCACATCCAATTACGACTAGGAAAGATGAATACTTGCACAAAGTTTGAAATTAATCTAATAAGTAGTTTTTTCAGGCCAGTTTTTAAAATATTTTATTTGGCCGCCATTTTGTTTTGCTATCTAATATTTATATGAAAATGTTACCAGTTCATTCGTATGTAACACCTGATTTTTGTTTAAAATTTTAGATAAATTGAATAATTAGTTTTTTAAGTAATATTTTTTTAACGTTTCACTAGGCCGCCATCTTGCTCCGGCATATTGAATTTTTATCAAAATATTACCAGGTGCATCACCAAATGACCTTTAATTCAAGAGTCAGATTTAATCAGCTGAAACAACTGATTGTTTTCCGGGGTTTTTATCAAGTTATTCCTGGGTGCGATTTTGCACTTATCATTTCGTTAGTTAACGAAAATTTTCTCCATTCGGAGAGCTGTTCGGCATGACAATCGGATTTTCCGATCCTGGTTCGTTAAAAACCAACCTGTCTGTTTTTGAGTTTTTGATAATATCTAAATTTACTGCCTTGGAGTCTAATTTCGTAAGATAAAAATAGTTTTGATTACTTGAAAGCTAAGCCATGATATATTAGCATATACATCATACCGTAAGTAATCAACAGATGCCAAAATATTCAAGAAAATCATGAAAACATGGAACCTTCAAATAGGCAGCGAAAATACGAAACTCGTAAAAAAATTTTTCAAATTAAACAAGCTAAGCTAATCTGTTTAAAAAATATTATCTATGTCATATTATTACAAAACCTATTTTAGTTATTAATGAATCATTATTTTTAATTCAGTGAATTCTTTCCTGATTTGATCATTTTGTTAAGAAGTACGGGAAAACATAAAACGCTATCCTCAAAATGAACTTCTTTTGAAGAAATATTTAACAAAGTTGAGAAAATACTGTTTAAATATTAATTAAATTATTTACTATATGGTGCAAAATTCTATATTACGTATTTTATTCTTAAAAGAAAAGGGGGACCTATGTTAATATCTATTCTAATCCAGCACCGCGGCTGTTATGCAACCACATAAATATCATACATCTATCCGCCTTTGAAACGGGCGCGCCTTCCACAGAAAAATAATATAATAATATAGGCGAAATGCGTTCATCGGGAGAACAAAGCGTTTTAAACTTAGAGTAAGAATAAAAATCTTACTATAGGTTGTAAATGCCCGTTGTTAGTGGGGAATGGCCCTCCCTATTTGAGGAATACGGCAGTATTTTATTTAATTTTGGTCTCTCGTAACCTAACCTAACTTTTTTAGTTCACAAATACACAGTAAACAAGGAAGTAGTGATGGGAAATCTGGATCTTTTTAAAGATCCGGGTCAACGGATCTGGGTCAGTTTAAAAACCCGGATCTCGGATCTCTTTAAATTCATTAAAATAGGCGGACCATATTCGTCATATTGGGCATTGGGTAGGTATGTATGCGTAGCTTCATTTATCTGAAAACTTTGTAAGCATGCAACATCGGTTTTATAGACGGCATTCTCCGTATATTTTTTTAATTTTTCGCGAGTTTTTTGTTTACAAACTTGTATGTGATTTACAAGGAAACTTTTTAAGTGAAATAGTGTATTAACTTTTTTTTTTCAAGATTTTTTCCAGCAAATTTTTTCTATATACTCCGGGAGATTAAATGTAAAAATCTAATAGGTTCGTAATGTTTTCCCGTTAGGATTAATATGCTTATGCCTGGATTGTGTTCTTCAATTCCCATTTTGTACTCTTCTTAGAAATAAAAGTAGCAATGAACGGCCCGTACGGCACATTATGTTGTTCCTTTGTTTTTAGTTGCCTGTCCAAAGTAATAAGTACATAATTTTTAAAAATATTATACTTTTAACTTACAAGGCTTAAGAGTCTCGCTATAGTGGTTTTGAAGTTGATGTTTTTTATGTTTCCATTTGTATTTATTTATTTATTTACTGTTTTATTAATTTTTTTCTCAGAAAATAAATTTTACAGGCATGAACTATGGTTTGACTTGTTATATTTAGATTTTTAACATTAACTATATTGCTTTTTAATAACTATCATTCTATTATCATCACTAATTATAGGCCATCCAAACTTCAGTATACACATCTCACTAAAAAAGTAGAAATTTAAATCTAATCTCTAATTCACACAAATAAATCTAAGTTCTAAAGGACTGTATAATAAGATGATTTACAAAGTCAACAAACCCACCAACCCCAAATTAAAATTTTATACGAGATTCTGGCTATACAGAAGTTTATATTTGGTGGCAATCAGCATTCAACAAGCTAATGAACGACCGACCCATCCACCCCATCATCCCGCTCTTCTTATCGATCAGACCGGTTCGGAAATCACACTATCTGTTGTCGGCTCCGCGGCTTAACTCCCGATCCGAGACTTACAAGCATGAAGCATTGAACGATCCGAAGAACTGACTGAACCATAGACAAACACAACTGAACGCTCGCAACTGATTTGTCGCTATTTCAAAGATCCGTGATCCGGTTCGCAATATTTTCAAGACTCGGCTCCCGTGGGTCAGTATAAAGATCCGGATCTCAGATCCGGATCAGTCGTGAACGACACATCTGTACAAGGAAGTGGAACAGCTGATAGATCTCTTGCTCAAACAACAGTGGTTTAATAATGGTGTATTTAAGTATTGCAAAATTGAACATAAATTCCAGTAACTAGGAACCAATTTAAGATTAATATTTTCTATTGATGGAAAGACTAAAGAAGCTGTAAGGGCAGTTGAATCTAGATTATCATAATGGTGATACCTGAGACTGTTGCAGGTAGGCATGAATTTGTATATTTTAGCAAATAGAATGTACTTGCTTAAATTATATTTCATTGTCTATGTCGAGGTCTATGTATAACTTGTAAACAAAAGTATTCCTTAACAGGTATTATCAAAGAAAATTTATAGGGGAAGCTATTATTTTCTTAGGTATTATATATTTTCGCTGTTGAGGGCGAAATGAAATAATCTTTGTTTTTCTTTAAAAGAACTACAGTTGAAATTATATAATGTTATAATTATTAGAGAAGGGAAATAATTAGTTATATTATATTACACAGTATGCGGTGTATGGCACATTTATTGATTATAGCAATATTTTTACAGCTTTTGCAGAATATGACACTAAAAAGAAGGGAATGATACAAGAAATAATGTCCAGTATTTGACACAGTATTTTCATTTGCCTTTCACATACTTAGTTAATATAAGGAAGAACAATCACTGAAGCACATTTACAAATTCCTCGATAATCTGTTGTAGTAATTTAGGTTCAACCCTTAAGGTTACGTCAATGATACGACTTGTTCGTTCTATGAATTGGTTTTATTCTAATTAATATTATACATTACAAAATCATGCAATAGACAAGTTCATTGCTTTGCCAGCAATTGCTGACACAGCTGACCTACATTATGTTGTTAGTTCAATACACTTTATTGTTCAATAGTTATAATATACAGGGTGATGCAACTCCATACTACACTGTTTTGTTGCTTCAAATTTGAACTCGACCATTTTGATTGTAGAAGATATATACCTGTGTAAGTATTAATTGTGATTATTTTGTTTTTTTTTATAAAGAAACTTACTATAATATTAGACTTAGACAGGTTAGGCTAGTATAATTCATAAGCTTATGTTTAGCAAAGTCTACTGCAAAACATACCTATGAGTTCATTATTATAACAAATCATCAGTTCACAGTATCAAACAGAATTTAACACTTGAAACCTTGTTGATTTGACTAATGGTTTTTGCACTGATATTCTGTCGGAAAACAGCAGCAAGATAAACCATAGCAACTCAACTGATGAATGGTGCACTTATTTTTTTATTATGTCATTCATTAAACTTTGTGCTAGACACCTCGTTATGTTTTATGTGTTTGTCTAATTTCTCACAGTGTGCCACAAATTGTTTGAAGTGTGTGTTTTTCCTTGGGTTTTGGTAATTGCCATTTTTAATGTGTATTTTTAAATTAGTCTTTTGTTCAAATCTATGAATCGCTTTTGAAGTTTCACATGACAATAAAAATATTTTATTTAAAAAAATAACTATTATATGACTTAATAAGTTCATTATGTTTAATGGAATTTATTTGTTTATTCTTATGTAAAATTGTACAGGGTGCCTGGTTATACTTTAAACGGTACCTTAGAGGCCTTATTCTATGAGTTATCAAAAAACTTTAAATACAAATGTTTTTGGGTTTGAACGGAATCATCATTCTTGCCGATTATAAATATATTGGGTTTAAACTTTATCTCTAAAGATAAGAAATTTTAGAAAAACCCTGCTATAAGGCAATGTTTAAGAGAGAGATGGAGAAAGTTCCCATATAGTGGAGTCAGTGGGAATACATTGCTTCTTGTGATAGGGTTTTTCTTAAATTTCTTGATTATCTTTAGAGATAAAGGTCTTAAACCTAGTCTATTATTAATAATCAGCAAGAAGAGACCATTTGAGGTGTATCTATTATAGAGGGTGTGCCTTTTAAAATAACGAAGTCGATGCCCATTTGCTAAATTTCCTTTTGTTTGTTTTTCTTGTAAATTGCCGAAACCTAAACACTTTTATATTTAAAGTTTTTTGATAACTCATAATAAAGGCTGTAGGATATGTTTAAAATATAACCAGACATCCTGTACATAAAATCTGTATAAAATATCAGAGGTGTTAAAAATTAAAAAAAAACTACATAGATATACATAAAGGAATAAAAGTGAACCAAACTTAATTTTAGAAAAAAAATTATACATCATATACATTATACCTATATCATGAAGAAACCTTATTTTTTGTGAGTTAAGTTTACTGTGTTTCCATTTTTGACCAGAAGAGGTTATTTCAAATCCATATTATGTAATTCTGGGATACCTTGTTAGGTACTGGAAGATATTAGGTTGCTAAAAGTACATTTTGTAAGGATATATTAAATATTTATACAGGATGTCCCAAAAAGTCAAGAACTACAACATATATAAAATTTAGGGAATTTCCCTCAAGCTTTATAAGATTTATGTGTAGTCCTAGTAGCCACCTCGCAATTTACCTATTCTTATAGGCTTTCTTCAGAATAATTTTTAGAATACCACTAGATTGTGGCATATAAATGACGAACTTAAACATGGAAATTTTTGGACAATATTCAGGTCTCAACTATCTAGTACGCGCGTAACTAAGGGAGGCATAGGGGAGGCGATGTCTTTTTTTTTTGGGATATTGCATGGGCGCCCGCAGAACCATAACTGATGAAAAAAAAAACATAAAGGTCATGCATAGTCCATTTGGTATACAAATGTAATTTATATATGTAATATACAATATTTACCTTTTCCAGGGGAGGCATTTTGGTGAAAGCACCCTTTATATGAAGAAAGTTTTTTGGTATTCGGGTGTGGATTATCCTGGGTAGAAAAGAACAATATAATATTTCGTTTTGTAATAGTCATTGTGTGTGTATATAAACATTTTGAGAAAATGACAAGGGCTTAGATAATACTCTGTGTAACAGATTTGTTGTGGCCTTTTGCATTTTCGAAGCGATAAATCCAAGATATAGTGCTAGGCATTATCAAAAACCACAACTCAATATATAAATTCTGGTTGAAAATTAGTAAACTTGAATTTTGTCCACAAATTTGCATGTATAACTGCGTCTGTCCAGTAGTTTACTATAGGACATCAGTACCTAAAATTAATTAATTAATGTAGGGGTTACGGTTATATTTAATAAAAAAAAATTGGGTGGAGGTACTATACATGCTGTTGGTTAGAAACAAAAGTTTAAAAAGCCATATTTATAGGGATATTCTTCTTATTTTGTTAAGGGGAATATGCTCCTTAAGTATTGCATTTAATTTTTAACTAAAATTGGAAATATACCTATTTTATCAATAACGAAGTTTTTTAATAGCATATTATTTCATTTAAAATATCCTTCTTTTACAGCTGATTTTTCGAAAAGCAATTTTTTTACAATACTTTTTTTTCTTTTTAGGTATTTCAAGTCACAGTGTGAGTCCTTTGGACCCTTCGTAAAAGAAAATGGCGTGGACTTACGTATCACCAGAATTCAGCAGCAATGGAAACTAATTTCAGCTTGTAACAACTTGAACAATAAAAAAATGTCCAATTCTAAAATATAAAATTGATTTTTACGATAAAATATTGCACACTTTAAAAAAAAAAATTAAAGAAGTTCCAGTCAATTTCATAATAATCAAAATGGAAAATTATTTCATTTATATCTTAAAGATTTATGACTACACTTAAATCTAGAAAAATAATTATATTTAGGCATTTTAGAGATACAGATTTACAGGGATATAGAGAGCTAGAGATTGATACCATTATGAAATTAGTTACGGGTAGTATTATATATGAATCTTTGAACATATTTCCAAAAGTTAAGGTATGAAAGTAGAAATATTTATTTTTCAGTTCCAACTGTTTCTTTTGATAGTTATGTAAACTCTCCAAACGTCAATTCTTAGTTTTTAGGCGATACAATTACTCTGTTAGGTATAGGATCAACTGTGCAATAATTTTATTATTTTGAATGCAATGAACAAAAAATGCACAGTAAATTTTCTCCTTCTCAATCATATGGTAATTCTCAGTATCTTTGAAATATATAGAGAGTGACAAAATATGTATTTTTATTAAATGAATACCCTGTCTATTTTTTACACCTATTAAAAGCTAAAAAATATCTTTCCAAAAAACTTAGTGCCAAATTTTCTGATATACCTACCTATGATATTTAAAAAACTAAAATTAATAGCTGCCTACAAATGGCCATATTGTTTTTGAATATATAAATTTCAGTCATAACAGTTAGAGTATAGAGTATTTCTTAAAAGGGTTTCTTTATACAGAGCATTCCATGTAAAAAATTACACTGTATGTAATATTTTTTAGTATGAGAAATAATAAAAATATTAGAGAGGGATCACTTTAAATGGCAATCAATTTCCCTCGTACAGATTGTCACTACTATTTACTGCATATTCAAATAATTTATTAGCCCGTCATTTAGATTTGTCATACAAGATTGGGACTAAAATTTTACCAGTCTGTCTCTGTTTCTCACTTGAGTTTTATACAATCTTATTTCATTAGGCCGCCATTTTGTTTCGCCATATTCGATTTTTACCAAAATGTTTCCATTCTGTTGAAAACTTAAATTCAACTGGATAAGTAGTTTTCAAGCTATACTGCGTACAGACAGACTGACAAAAGTGGGAAAACATGGGCCCAAGCACCCTAAAATGCAAAGTTCTACAAAAATGTCAAAGGGTTAATTTTCATCTTTTACTCTTGTAAACTGGTCTGAATGCTGGTGGTTGCCCTTCTTCAATAAGGGCTTATATTTATTTTAAATTTTATAGTTAAATGGTAAAAGTATTAAATTTTATTTGTTTATTTTTCTAATGATACTTTTCTAATGATTTAATAAATCCGATTAGGCATTTTAATAATTTTAACACAGAATAAGCGTGTAACTTATTTTATTTAGACCATATTACCATTTTATTAAAAATAGTCTTAAACAATACATATTGGAAAGTTATTATAAAAACATATTTTTATTACCAATTCATTAGATAAATATAGAAAACAAATGTATTAGAAATTAAAGTAGGAAGTTTCATTTTGAAAAAATATTTAATTCAGAATAAATATAACAAAATTTTGACTATACATTTATCATTACAGTACATTGAATTTATAGACATTAAAGAAAAAAAACTTAAATTTTATCTCAAAATATGGCTTACTAAAGTATTCAACAATTGTCTGTTAAATGTATTAGATTTTAATTTAATGTTGATTCTTTAACAAGGGTTTGCTTAGTGATCTATTTATTTAAAGAGGTGTTATGTATCTTAAAATAGTTATTTCCTACCTAGAAATACCTGACAGTGCCTTTAAGAAATTTAAGAATATCATATTCTCTAATGTCTATAAAATATCTAGAAATACCTCCTACAAGTGCGAAAATATTGTATTGCGCCTTTTTAATAAGGTATAATAACATTAAAATCTGTTCTGGAAAAGCACAATATAATATCCACTAAAATGTTCAGATTTTTTTATTGCACTCACATGTAGCGATTAATTAAAGTCAAATTTAGGTTTCTTGAAATCACCACTTATTTGTTAACTTCTGTTTTATTAGAATATTAGTAGATATTAGGTACAATAATTATTCGATCACCAATTGATGCCAGCAATGCTGCTGTATCTTCCCTTTTAGAAGTATAACAAACAAAGTATTAAGGATCTCCAGGCAGACCTTAGAAGCTTCAGATTTTTAATTCTTCATCACCTTTTAATTATTTCCAAAATAATAAAGTACACTTAATTAGGTCAAACAAACGTCGTGTTTTGCTCAACGTCAACAAAATAATTTTAAGGTTAACAGTAACTGTCAAATCGTAATGAAAAACTGACCTACTTGACGTCAAAAAATACATGCAATTTTCCATTTAAGAAATGGATGCTACTTCCAACCTCTGTCAGTTGTTTCGCTAAATCACGTGATTTAGCGATTCGTTAACTAACGAAATGATAAGTGCAAAATCGCACCCCCTGTCTACATCGTTATTGCCGTTCAAGGGTAACGCTGCTTTCCTTGAGGGCGGCTGGATCCTTAATTGCGCTCTCCTCTGTTCCCTTAACTGACCTTGTAATATTCTTCGTTCGATTTTTGTCGAGGTACTGTAACCATTGTTACTTAGGGTGACGTTGTGGGTAGGCAATTGACTCTGGAGACGACGTTCTCTTCTAGCTTTGAGAGTCACCCCGAAACTTTTGTCTTTAAGCCGTATTGCATAAATTTAATTGACATATCTAGGAAAGGATCTAAAAATCCGAAACGTATGTTGAAAATATATCAGATAATGTCAATTTCTATACATTTTTTTTTCTAATATTTACAGTGATAAGACATACTGACATTCTTAAAATCACAAATGTGGGCACTTAAGATCTTAATCCTTTTGATGTATTTGACGCTACCTCAAATCTTAAAAATAATATAAGTGCGGCCCTAAGGATATTTTTTGTACTTTTTTTTAAGTTGTACCTTTGTATTATCTTATATCTTGAGCATAATTTGTTAATAACTCATTGTCATGTGGAAAGTTTCCTGAACTATTCTACCTACACCCCTTCATAAGAGCGGAACAAAATCCGATGTTACAAATTATAGGCTTACAACGGAATTCTCATTAATTTCTAAATTAATTGAGTTAAAGTTACAGTAAAGTTAATCAACCATCTACACGGAATTATCACGGAAAGTCAGCATTGTTTATAGATAGGTCAAAAGTCACAAATTTGCTAGTTTATGAACAAAAATTAGTTAAACGGAAATGTAGTGACTTTGTATTTCTTCAGTGCTACCTAAGGACAAGGAAATTCCAGTAAAAAGATGTGTAAAAAGGTTAAAATTTAATCATTTTAATAAAAAAACCACCAAAGTTAAATGAGAATGCAAAAATATGTAAATTAGAGAAAAATTAAATAACTTCTTTACTTTCTCCACACACATTTTTTTTATAAATTAAAAAATGTTTTAATGTAAAATAAGGATATTTTAGAAATTATGTTTAAAATTAAAAAAGTTTTTTAAAAAAGTTCACTCCAATATATAAAAATGCCAAATTGTGTCGTCATCTACTTACTTGTCAAGGAAGTACAAGTTATATTCATATATTATATATTTTTCATTTTTAAACAACTTTTTAAATTTCAGTTTAAACGTAAATTCTAAAATATCCAACTTTTATATTAAAAAATTTTCTAATTGATAAAAAATATTCTAATTCTCTCTGTTGCATATTTTTGCAAATTTTCATATATGGTTTTTATATTTTTATAATTCTGATTTACCTTTGGATGCTTTTTATTAAATTGATTAAATGTTAACCTTTTTACTTTCCTCGTAAAAGAGAAGTATTATAGTCGTGAAGAACTCACTCTCCGAGATTTTTTCAGATCTTCACGTTTCAAGGTCCCGAGATGCCGAAAAACATGTTTTCTCAATTCCGTCGGTCTGGCTGTCTGTTCGCGGCATAGTTAAAAAACTACTTATCCGATTGAGTTCAAAGTTTGGTCAAGAATTAAGGGTTATATGGGGTAATATTTTGGTAAAAATCCAGAATGAAAAAATAAAATGGCGGCCTAGCGAAATATTAAAAAAATAATCAAATAACTGCTTATGCAATTTATCTCAAATTTTGTACATAAATCAAGTATTTAATTGATAGATTTCAAACTGTGTACCATAACTAATTTTAGTATAGAGATGAACTAGTAAAACTGTGGTGTTAATTCAAGATGACGAAACAAATTGGCGGCCAAATAAAAGTTTTATATGATACAGTATTATCGGCAGTGGCACTGCGACTCCAGTTACGGAAGGTTCTCGTTAGGCTAAGTTAAGAAGGTATGTAAACTGCTGACAAGTTGAACTATTTGAAATAAACCTTAAGTGTTTTGGAAAATCGTTTGTTTTAATAATGAGTAGTAACCTAGCGAGAACGGAATTGGAGAAGCCGCCCCTCGGCTCTGTGTCGGCGGTACAAGGAACAGGACGAAACATTGCCGAAGAAGTCCCTAATCAAGGGGAACAGCACATACTGGGACGAACGTACCAAGGGTGACTTATTGGGCCAAGCAGAAGACTCTGCGACACCGACAACAACGTTGAAAACACCATAAACCAAAGACTGAACAGCGCAGTCTCATCGGCCCTGCCGTTTACTGCTGTTACAAAATCAATAATAATAATAATAATAATAATAATAATAATAAATAAGTCTGATCTTCTAGGTACTACAACCAGAAGTATTGAGGACGCTACGGTAATGCGATCGCATGAGCCACATTACAGGATCGAGAGAACCGATCATGCGCTGCCCAAATGGATACACAAATACATCTGACATATACACAAACACAACAGCCCATGACAACAACGGGTATATCGCAAGGACTACCTGCAACTACCAAGGCAGGTAAACCAAGGAAAAAATTAAAATGGACAGACGAAATGAATCGAAAAGTGATGCATTCTTACTACCCCGCTACCAAACTTGAGAAAATTTCATCAGGATACGGACATAAACTGCATACACTTTTCATAGCACAATATCCAGAATACAAATCATCTGTCACAGAACAGAGAGTAATACATCAAAAAAGAGTCATCACGAAGACCAGTAGGCTCACACCACTCGCATTGCAAAACATTAAAGCAGCTACCATGCTTAACTAAACATTCATCAACCAAACATTGAGTACAGTGGGGCAGATGCTGAACCGACTCCACATGAAAACCAGCCCAATTTTGTGCAAGAGGATCTGCAATATCACTCAATGCTTAGTAGGGGCGAAGCTCCCAGCAACAACTCACGACAGATGACAAGCACCAATCATCGAACACGTAATACCCGAGTACATAGGAGTACATAAGTAGAAACGGAGACATTTAAACAAATGATCAGGCCTCGATCCATCCTACAACAAGAGATCCTATTCCTCCTGTAATCTTCAAACGGGACACACACAAAATCCTAAATACCATCAACTAACACATAATACCCGAGTACGTAACGAATGCCAGCACAATTAAGGATTTTCATACAGTGATCTACGCAGCAGCTATACCCACGATAACACAGAACAATCAGAAACTCCCACCACGACACAAAAACATCAACAGCATAAAATCAAAATTCAAATGGCAGATAAGGATAGAAAACACAATTAACAAAATTAGAAAAGAATTGGGACATCTTACCCAATTCATGAACGGCAACAAGTCAAAACTAATCTCACAAAGTGTAGATACAATCAAACCTACATCTCTTGATCACACGCTTACAAAAATCCTTGACACTCTGAAGCAAAAAGTATCCGTATATGCCGCAAGACTCTGAAGATATAAACAGTCAAATGAAAGAAAGGATGCGAATAACCTGTTTGGAAGAAGCGAAAGACAGTTCTACCAAAAAACCGTGAGCAATAATAACGCTTCATGAATTAAACCGGAAGAAGACAGCCACAAGCGCTTAGAGGAACAAGAGGACTGTGCAATGACAACACAAGAAGTTGCAGAAACAATCAAATACACGCATAACTGGAGATGTCCTGGAATAGGTAACATTTATAACTTCTGGTACAAACAGTTTACCTCCACACATGAAGTTCTCACTCGCCAAATTAATGAAATTATTTTAAAACATAGCACACTCCTCAATTTTCTCACCCAAGGAATAACATACCTTAAACCCAAAAACTCAGACACTAAGAACCCTTGAAATTATCGATCTCTTACGTCCCTTCCAACCCTATATAAGATCATCACAGCCACAATTACCAGGAACATTGAACAACACATAGCACACAAAAACATTCTAACGGAAGAGCAAAAAGGATGCAGGAAAAGCAGCCGAGGATGCAAGGAGCAGCTAATTATAGACACCGTCATCATGGAACAAACCAGGAAAAATTGTAGAAACCTTCATTCGATACCCTACAGTTGGCTAACCAGAGTGCTAGAATTATACAAAGTCAATAAAAACATCAAGTAATTTCTTACGCAAATAATGAGTACGTGGAAAACTAAAATCAAACTGAGAACACAAAAAGAACACATCGAAACAGAAGAGATCTTCATCAGACGAGGTATATTACAGGGAGATTCCCTCAGCGCTTTGTGGTTCTGCCTCTGTCTCAATCCTCTCTCAAACACACTGAATAACACAAACTTTGGCTTCCTAATTAAACACTAAAAAAATAACATTCACATAATAAACCATCTCTTATACATGGATGACAAAATTATACGCAAGCACAAAGGCACAGCTAAAGGAACTCCTTAAAATCACAGAAACATTTACCCTGGACATCAACATGGAATTTGGTATAAGTAAATGCAAGCTACTTCATATCAACAAGGGGCAAAGACCACCCTACGACGGAAACAATCAACAATGAAACCGTAGATGACATACTGAAAGAAGAAGCATACAGATACCTAGGCTTTCATCAAAGCACCAAAATTAACTCCACTTATATCAAATCAGAGCTCAAGACGGAATTTAAAACCAGACTCACAAAACTACTAAAAACAAAACTGAACTACAGAAATCTAACGAAAGCTATTAACACCTTCACCATACCTATTCTCACGTATTCGTTTGGTATCATTAAATGGTCACACACAGACATAGAAATTATTCACATTGTCATACGCTCTTAATTCACTAAGCACAGGAAATTACATCCCAACGCATGCAAGGAAAGACTTACCATCGAGAGAAAAGAAGGAAGGAGGGGGACAATCGCTAAATAAAAAAAAATCTACGAAAATTCTTCCACAACAAACAAACTAACCTCCACAAGGCAATAGTGAAGACAGACAAGAATTATACACCGCTCGACCTATCTCAAATGAGCCACGCAGCAGATTTACACAGTCACATCCAATCACGACTAGAAAAGATGAACAACTGGTCTCCACGGAAAAAAAAAGGTAAATAATTTTCACGGTTCATTAAGACTCATACATATGGAGTCCAATAATATTTAATACCAATTTTATTTATACTGATGGGTAAGTAGTAATATAATATATTATGCTATACAGGAGCTGTAGTTTAAACAAGATTGTAATAGCAATAGACATTTTAAAGTTTTTAAGTAACGAAAAACATATTTTCGAAATATATTTCGATTAATATAAATATAAAAAGTTGGCTTTTCTGCACATTTTAGATTTTTTAAGTTACGAAAAACATATTTTTGGAAAAAAAAAACAAAATTTGGGCCAACAATAACTTGAAACGGCCAAACTGATTCATTTCAAATTTACACCAAATATAAACTATGGTCAGTATCTCAGGAATTAGATTTTGGGTATCATGGGCGAAGATCCCTTTTTAAGGGGTATAAAACCGTAAAAAAACATATTTTGATAAAGCAAAACCGATATAGTCAAACTGAAAATAGGAATAGTTGAAGTAAATGCTCTAACATTGAAATATCGTGGAAGTCATTGGCGTATTATACATATTTAAAATAAAACTAAGGTAACATTTCGAAAAACGGCGGAACACGTCAAATTTATTTAATTTTTTTGGAATCGAATAATGTTTATTCGTAATATAGGGTAGTCCAAAATGAATAAGACAGCCCCCTAAAAAAATCGAAAAACCGGTTTTACAATTTGATGAGATTTTTTGACAGTTTATAAGGTTTTCAGTGTGAAGTAAAGTTATTATTATAATTATAAAAGGTACAATATCAATTTAATTATTGCCAAAAATTCGGCTGGCTACATGGTTTTTCTACGTAACAATCAGTATAACACCTTGTTTCATTAGACACCAGTAAGGCTCATTTTCGTTTAAAGCATCTGTCTTATCAATACCACATTTACATATTTTGGCCGCTGTCTATCTGCAACAACACTAAGGTAGGCCAAATAATGTATGGTTCTTCTACTGAACAACCCAGTGATTGGTACAAACATATATTGCAAGCTATAAGTGAATCAGCAAAGAGTACGCAGGAGACAATTGGAAATGAGATACAAGTAAAACACGTCGAAATAATTGAAAAATTAAATAAACAAACAACAAGACTGGGCGTAGTAGAGAGAAAATACTCCGGGCTCCGTAGATCTGAGTTTGAACTCCTTATCACTGGTGTACAAATGGTATGTAACCTTGACATTAAATTGCAATGTGGGTCAGTTCAACGACCTACGAATATTTATGTACATTAGACTATTTAAAAATAAGAAAACGATTCGCCGATCATTTATTTTTAAGGTGATCTGCTTTTATTTTTTTTGTAATTTTTTTTGTGGTTTTCCCTGTTGTGTTTCTTTCCGTAAACTGTCTTTGGAATATACTAGTATATATATATATATATATATATATATATATATATATATATATATATATATATATATATATATATATATATATATATATATATATATATATATATATATGGTATAAGTATATTTTTTTTAATTACACTCTTTACATTATTTTATATTATACTTTCGGTTTATTTTAGATGTACCTTTAGCAAATAGCTTAGCATTTAATTATTAATTAGTGTACTTTTACTAATTAGCTTAGCAATTGAGTGTTCAATTAATCCTACTATATTAATACAAGAAGCTGTAGGTCTTGGCGCACATATTTCTCATTTTTAATTTTTTTGTATAGTATTTAAATCCTACTTTCTCTGCTCTATATCTCTTTCTGTAAATCCACATCTTTTTCTCCTGCTGTGCTGAGAGTTTTTTTTTTCATGTCTTTTAATATAACTCACATCAATGTCCGTTCGCTAATTTCACACTTTGACAGTTTTAAGGACTATTATGAACAGAAAAACTATGACTTCATAGGTATCACAGAGAGCTGGCTACGTCCAAGTATCTCTAATGAGGCAATTCATTTACAAAATTATAATTTGTTCAATAAGCATACTTCCAACGTTTTCAAAAATTTTAGAAAGAATACTGGAAACTCAAATTCACCAACATGTAAATATAAATAATATTTTACCAACGAAACAATCGGGATTTCGCCCTGGACATAGTTGCGCGACGGCAATGGCGGATGTTACTGACGATATCTTTTCTGCTCGAGACAACAACGAAGTAACAACATTAATTTTGTTGGATTTCAGTACAGCTTTCAATTTTTTAAATCATAAAATATTAATTTCTATGTTACACTATATGGGGTTTTCATGCGTCAAACATTAATAAATCATTTCTCTCCGATAGATTTCAACGTATGAAAATTGATCAAAATTTTTCTGATTTTCTTAAAGTTGATTCTGGAGTTCCCCAGAGCAGCATTTTGGGACCTCTTTTATTTAGTATCTACACGAGTACTTTCCACAGATATTTTAAATACTGTTAGTATCATCTTTACGCCGACGATACCCAATTGTATTTATCTTTTAAACCTTCTGACTATGAAGAAACCAATATTAAGATCAACTCCGATTTAGACGAACTACTTAAAACATCCTCTCTAAGTCGCTTATTCTTTTATTTGGTAATAAAAATATTCTTAATGATATAAAGCCAAAAGTCGATATAAAAATAGGAAACCAACTTTTAAATATAGTTGAAAGCGCAAAAAGTTTGGGTCTTGTCTTGGATTCACATCTTCGATTTACTCCTCATATTTCTTATATTCTTAAAAAAACTTATTGCTCTCTCAAATCGCTATACCCGCATAGACATTATCTTGACCAATCTATTAAAAAAGAGCTCTGTGATTCACTAATATTGTCACATTTTAATCACTGCGATCATATATATGGTCCGTGTTTGGACAGTTATGATTTACGTAGAGTTCAAAAAGTGCAGAACAGCTGTATTCGATTTATATTTGGTATCAAAAGAAGTAACAAACTTAAAGAAATGTCGTGGTTAAATATGTATAACAGACATAAGCTGCATGCCTTGTGCTTTTATTATAAATTATATACGTTTAAATCTCCTTCATATCTTTATAACAAAATCACTTTTCGCACGGACGTACATCATTTGAATTTACGCAGGAATACCTTAACAATTCCACGTCATAAAACTGAAATATTTAAGAGATGTTTCTCCTATAACATTGCTTTAAATATAAATTCGTTATCTCCAGATTTATCACAAATATCACAATGTCATTACAAAGTTTTAAAAAGAAAATTACTACTCAGTTACTCAATTCTCAGTAGCTTTTGAAACACTCTAAACTTCATTCTTCTTTCTTTGTATTTCTGCCCCCCCCCCTTCTTTTTTCCTTCTTTCCTCTTCTTCTCTTCATTTACTAATACTGTAATCTTAGTACAATTATGTTATTTATTTATTATTTCGCTAATAAAATGTATTGTTTAGTTATAGTCGCATTGGTAGAACAGAATCTGGACTACAGAAGTCTGAAATGCGTGCTTTTATTTACCTTATTTTTATGATTTCTTGTATTTCTTTTGGTTACATATGGTAAATAATAAACGTTATTATTATTATTATTATTATTATTATTATTATTATTATTATATATATATTATGTTATATAGGGGAAGTACGTAACTTTTGTTCTTTAAAAATTATGGTTTAAGAACTGTATTTCTTTACTAGTAGAACATTCCGGTATAAGACATTGATTTAGGAGGTTTGAGTAATAAATAGCCCAGATTTTGTTTTCGAAGACGTGAATTTTTCAATTTTTTTTCTTTACCGATAATTTTATAGGATTCAAAGTATCGATTCGGGTTTTTCACTAATAGCATATTATGTATTTCAGTATGTATTTCATGTAACTTTTTGAGGCGTAATTTCTTAACTTTTTTCTTGACAGCTGCAAAAAAGATTTTTGAATTGTTTAAAATTTTTAGTTTTCCAATGGTCCAAATTTTTAAATACTTTTTCTACATATTTATGTGACCTCTAGTGGTGTTTTTTGTTTTTAATATTTTAACAGCTGTCAAAAAATTGTTTGTCTCTTGTGACTTCTGAACTGCTTAAAAATTTTAAATACAGTCTTCACAGTTCCATGTCATTTTTAGTGGAGTAATATAATATAATATAAAAATTATTTAGACAAGTGTCAAGAAATGTTTGGTCCCCGTAACTTAAACTTCTGAAAGTTTTTAAATACGGTTTTCACAGTTTTATTTATCTTTTAGTGAAGTAGTATATATAACGTTTTTTCCTCATTACTTTTGAACTGCTTAAAATTTTCTAATACAGTTTTCATAGTTCTACGCAAATTTTAGAGGCATAATTTATTTTAAAAAATTTGACTACTGTCATAATAATTCTCTTTTTCCCATAACTTCTAAACTACTCAAAATTTTTAAATACGGTTGTCACAGTTCCATGTAGGGTTTCATAGGGTAATTTGTTTAAGAACAATATTTTGACAGTTGACAGTAACTTCTAAATTACTTAAAATTTTTAAATATGGGTTTTAAAGTTCCATGTAACCTTTAGTGGCGTAATTATTTAAAAAAATATTTAGACATCTATCAAACATTTTTTTTCCTATTACTTAAACTGCTTAAAAATTTTAAATGTGGGTTACACTGTTCCATGTAACTTAAGTAAAACTTATTAAAAAAATATTTTTACAGCTGTCAAAAATATAAATATCGGATACTACAATATAGCAATATGGAAAGGTAAACAATATGAAATCATAAACGTGTGGTTATTTTTATTCCTAAAAGCTCATCAATGCCTCGAGGTCTTACCAAAAAATACACTTTATCGGACAAAAACTACGATTTTTTGAATATTAAATTCGACATTTTTATGAATATACAGGAGGTTATTAAGTTTTTTTAAAAAAGCCAAACACATTTTAAATCCACATTCTCTTCTGTATATATACTATACTATTTCGACGACGTACCTAAATACACGAAAATCTGACTGAAATTATGCACACATATTTCTTATAAATTGCCAAGGGTCGTGAAGAGCGTGGGTGTAGCAGCAGTCAGAACTAATGAGTATATAGTAAGATAAATTTGATTTAATTTTATGGCCTTAGAAACGATTTTTTGGGTATTTTTGAGAATAGCAGAAGAAAATATTGATATTTTTAAAGAGATAGCTACAATTTTGCGGATCTCGTTAGGAAAATCGCTGTGGCTTCCTAAATTAAGCTCAATTCCCTTTTCAACTGGCAGTTATGGCTATTTTGGTTTAAACCAGTGCCATAAACACACACACACACAAATGGCAGTACTGAATTTCAGCTTGACACGTGGTTTTAGTGGGCTGAGAATGACTCGCTATAGGTTCACATGCATTTTACTCTAGCTAGTCTAGAAATACCAGGATAACTGTATATATCAAACAGGCATATAATTTTCTGGGTTCATTCAGGCTCATGAACATGGGGTCTAATAGTACTTTAATACGGAATTTATATCAACTGGGCGGATAAGTAATAATAAAGCATATATAATGTTATACCGGGGTATAGGTGGGTTTTTTCGACGTTTTATAGTTTATAGGTTACGACAAACATATTTTTGAAACAAAAAGTGTATACCGTTGAATATATGTTAACAAAATTTAGGCCAAAAATACCTTGAGAACGACCAACTGATCCGTTTCAAATTTGCACCAAGCATAGACTAGGTCAGTGTCTTCGGAAATTAGATTTTGGGTGTAATGGGCGTACATCTTCGATTTTTTAAAGGGTATAAAATTGTAAAAAAAACATCTTTTGAGAACGCAAAACCCATAATAGTCAAATTGAAAACAGAAATAGTTGGGTTAAATGTTCTAGCATTAAAAAATAAAAAAGTCATTGGCGTAGATACCCAATTTTCCATTCGATTATACACATTTGAAGTAAACTGAGGTAATATTTAAAAAAAGGCAAAACAAGTCAAATTTATTTGATTTTTTGTATACAAATAATTTCTTTCCATTATACAGTATAGCTCAAAATAGGATGAAGCATCTCCCTGAAAAAAGAAAGAAAAATCAAAAAACGGGTTTAACTATTTTTTGATGAGATTTTGTGATACTTTAGCACGTTTTCAGTATACAGATAAAGTATATATTATATAAGACATCGATTTAGGAGGTTTGGGTGATAAATAGGCAAAATTTGGTTTTGGCAGAGTTTCAGATATTTTTTTCAAATTTGGTACTTTTTAGAGCACACTTGGGGCTCTCAAATGATATCAAACGGATCTTTCTATTATTTTTAGTTTTCAGGCTATTAATAAAAAAAAATTCTAAGTTTTTTTGGGTTTCGTATGATACACGATAACTGTCGAAAAAACTGAAATATTGATGTGAAATTTTAAGTAAATGTTCCTTTTTATGGTCTTTGAGTTCCATTGAAAATCGGCGTGATCCAATTTTAATAAGTATTTTTTTGGTCAAAAATAAGGACCTATATAACTCCCTTGGTGACCAAACGGTTCAAGTATTCGACAAAAACAAAAAAAGATTGTGAAGACAGACAGAAGAATAAATTCTTGTAGATTGTTCGTTTTAAAAAGTGTGAGTACATTACGATTTTCGCGTCTTTAAGAAAATTTGTTTTTTTCCATCTTTGGCTCAAAATTAGTTTTATGAAAATTACTATAAGACAAAAATAATGAGCAGGCAAAGAGATATAAAACTAAAAAACGTTTCACGATCAGAGCTCTATGTTTCATGAGAAAAACTACTTGGGTGAAAAGAAATAATTTTTTTTCCTTCGGTTATTTTGAGCAAAAAATGTTAAATTTTATTACAATTTAGCCTTATCTCTTGCAGTTTCGGGGTATTTTTTTAAACTGCATTAATGCCTCAAGGCCCTGACAAAAAACTGATTCTATTGGATAAAAACTAAAAAAGTTACAATTTTTTGAATATTTGATATAATATTCATACTTTGAATATGAATATAAAAGAGGCTAGTTAGATTTATAAGAAAAACAAAACGTTGATGTATTTTCTACGACTTTATCATTTACCATTTCATTTCGAAACGTACCGGAAACCAGAAAATTTAACTTTAAAACTAAAATGCACATAATTTTTTTATTTTTATTTTCTTACGATAATTTTGCTTCAATTAATTTAAAGTTAAACATGTTTATTCAGTTGCGAAAAAACCAAAAAAGATTTTTGTTTGACAAGTCGAACTTTTTTTACTTTTAAAGAGCTTTATCGATTTCAAGAAATACATGTAAAAAACTTATATTAGCAATCAGCTTATTCTAAATAAATATATAATATTTAACAAATTTAGTTTAATTTTTATTTTAATTTAAGGAACTCAGTTGAAAAGCCTCTACATAAAATGCATCGAAGCAATCATTATTGTGAACAACTGTTAATAAAAAGAATTTTCGGTAATTCTAGAAAGTGTTGTTTCAATTTCCTCTTAAATAAGTCCTGCTTTCCAATACCCTTTAGAAGCTTAGGCAATTTATTATATAATCTTACACCATTATAATAGATAGACTTAATACCTATATTTGACCTTATTTGTGGTAAGTAAATGTCTGTGTTTGTCTAGCACAATGTTTATGCACATCACCAACTTCTACAAATTCAACAATAGGTTGAATAATTTTAAACCGATAGATATTATCGATGTTAAGTAATTTACATATTTTATACAATTCACACGTAGGATATCTAGATGGCAATCTCAGAACATTTTTCACTGCTCTTAATGGTCTCAAACAACAATCAGTGGCCGTACCCCATACATATACCAGGTAATGCAGATGGCTATATATGTGGGCGTAGTAAAGTTGTTCGCGTAATTTCCTCTTTAACAGGTAACTAACTTTATAAAGAATTCCAATAAACGGTGCAATTTTTTTCTGAAGTGATTAATATGTGTAGACCAAGATAATGTGCTGTCTGTCAAGAGACCTAAATATTTAAGTTCACTGCTATTTTTTAAAATCTGGTTCTCAAATTTTTTAGCATAGTTACTACTAGGATTTCTTTTGCCAATAAACATAAAGGAAGATTTCTCAATATTTGCCGTAAGTTTATGAGATTTTAACCAGATACTTATCTTGTCTAAGTCATTAGCAATATGCAATTGTATTAAATTAATGTTTTTTCCACTGAATAATATTGTTGTATCATCTGCGTACAACTTTAATCTGCCATTCAATGGTAAGTGACTAATTGAATTTATGTATAATAAAAAGAGTATTGGGCCTAGTACTGAGCCTTGGGGAACTCCACACCTAATGACCTGTGTAGCACTGCTGACGTTGATAACATTGACGTACTGTTTTCCGTTTGTTAAATAGTTCACAAGCCACTGATGCGGAAGCCCCCTTACTCCTGCTTCAGCTAATTTTAAAAAAAGTATATTGTGGTCAACAGTGTCAAATGCCTTTCGCCTTTGTAAGGTTTATGGCACATTCTTTTTGAAGATGCTTAACATTTGACACGGTGATACCATCCACTCTACTAGCTTTTTTCTTATCCATACATCTGATATTGTTCTCTACTTCCATCGTTGTTACGGGTTCAAAAAATAATGACTCCTAGATTGATTAACTGGTAAATCTGGGATTCTCTTTGACAGCTCTGGTCCGATATTAATAAAAAAAGCATTGAAAGCATTTGCTATATCTTCACTTCGAGTGAACAGTATATCATTTTGCTTCAATGTTGGAATTATGTTTGTGGTTTGATCTCTGTTGTATAATATCTTGTTAACAGTAGCCCAGGTATTTTTTTTCATTTCCCACGTTCCTCTCAAACTGTTGGTTAATAATATGTCTTTTCCCGCTTTATTTGTCTTACCACTCTTTTGCTGTTCTTACTATACATATCTTTATAATATGCATTATTTCTATTGCTTTTTGATTTTTTGTAGTAGTAATCCCTTTTTTTAATAAACTTTCTCTGTTATCCATTCCTTGTCAGTGACTGTCTGAATTTCAGTAACCTTGACAACACTGCAGCTCAGAAAGTCCATCATACAATGCTACTGGATCATTGTAATGTAAATTTTGATTTAGCGTTGTTATCCTTTTTTGGGCTTCTTGAATATTTAGTGTTTTGCATACATTGTATTTTTTTAGGTTTGTTTCTTTGGGGTAATCAAGAGGGTATTGGGGTTATGTCGTGTTAACAAAGGGGGGGGGGGGTGATTTTTTCACGATTGCAATACTTGCCTTTTATGAGGGAAGTAAAAAAGAAAAAAATCACTCCAAAGAGAAAATATTGGGGGGTGGGGGAATAAGGAAGGACCCAACTGAGAACTAAAAGAAAAGAAGAAAGAATCGCAAGTTTGTGTAGCTACAACTAAAAAAAATCCGTCATTTGCCAACGCAACCAAGACTTCATATTTTGTTTTTATTGTAAATCTGAACCCTTTGGTTTTGAAAAAATTAATTTTTAAACAATTTATTGAAAAATTAAATAATTTCAACATGAAATACGATTTTGCCATACGAATAAAATATTGGAGCATCCCACATCCCTCTACGCCCTAGGTGAAAGCCAAAAGTTAGCTCTTCCCACTGAATAATTTCCATTATAAGTGCTATATACCATTAGGTGGAAAAAGTAAAATCATTAACTAAACAGTCAAGTAGTTTAAAAAGTATTTTTTGGTTTAATTAAACTCAGGGTCATTTAAATTAACGGTTTTAAAATGGCGACCATGTATGTGTAGTAATACCTCCTAAGAACTTACAAAATTGAAATTATTGAAGTATTTTTAATTTAGATGGTGTTTTAAAATTTGAATTTTATTTAAAACTAAAATAAACAGGAATACTAGCTCACATACTTGTAAGAGCGCTTCATAGAACTATGATAAGAAAAAATACTAGGAATTGCCGACATTTCGAAACGAAACAATTGGTACCTACGCAAATTAACTATTGGGGGTGACTTTTGCGTTTTTATGTATAAACACAGTTAAAGCATAATTGGATGATAAAAATTAGCATATTTATTAGCTTACCTGTAAATACATAAATATTTTATTAGGGTTTAAAAACTAAAATATAGGTTAAGTTTTAGAGGGATTTTCGGTACAAATTTATGCCAAATTAAATTCTGTACGCTACAAAGCCAAGCTTTTATAGCCAATTAAAACATCGCACCGTAACATTAGCAGCAATAAAAATTGCCCTCCAGTAGAAATGCTATTATCTTGTTGAAACATTTTTATACAGAATTAATGATATTGTACAATGACGTCATCTGACACAAACACACGTGCAGAAGGTTCGAAAATGAAAAAACTCTTTTGTAACTCTAAACCAAGTACATAGTTTAAAATATTTTTAATAGTCTTGACAAAAACGTGGGTAACATACTTCAGATATTGTAGAAGTAATATAATTGTGCAAATAGAAAACAAAATATTGAATAAAATCTATTCAATTTTGAGGGTCCGCTTTCATTGGAGATATTATCACCAAAAAATACTTATAAATATGACACACCTCTCTATGATAACTCAAAACTTTTTAGCAAAGCAGTGTCAAAAAGTTGTTTAAAATAAATACTTATCTTGTTGCTACTCTTGTGTTTAATTAGCCTTTACTCGGGAAATGCTCTATCAACACGAGTGCAATTTTTTTTCAGTGAAAACTCTAATTCTGTCACAGGATTATTTTTCCTATAAAAACTAAACTTTTTATTTTATTGATTTTACATATTAAATTTGTTCTTGCTTATTATAAATCTATTAGGTTTGATACCTTTAACTTTAAAGACACCCAAAAAATTTTAAAAAACCTCGTTATAAAAATCAATATATCCCCATTCAATTTATTATATAATAAAACGTTTACCCTCTCTCTTAACACATTGCATCTTATGAAAAATGTCTCCAAGGTCTAAAGATAAAGGAACCAAACTTAGTATATTTATAATCAGCACGGTAAGTACTATCTGCAAACTACACTATAACAAAATGTGCAATCTGAAAGAACTTTTTATTTAATTTCCTTTATTTCTATAAAAATACTATGGTTAGTGGGGAATTTATAAAAAAATTGGCCCGTTATTAATACTAGTTTCTAATTAACCATAAAATATAAAACTGAAAATGTCTTATCTAATTTATCGGAATTTATCCAGCTATTGAGCCTGAAACGACAGAGGTTACATTCTACCACGCGCCATTTCTCTTTTCGATGTTGCGTATTCCTACGCGACAAGTTAGCTTGCCAGGGCCACCACAAGCAGGGTGTAGTTTGAGACTACACATCCCCAAAATTGTTGGAAATATACTACTTCCGTGCAAAGGCTGCACCCGATCAGGCTTTACGCCGATCGAACTCAGATCCCAACCCCCGACCATCTCTATCACACTTAATTCTTGCACAAAATTCTATTAATTAAATTAATTCTAATAATAATTAATCTAAGAAGTAGATTTTTTATATATTTTATTAAGCCGCCATTTTCTTTTGCCGTCTTCGATTCATACAGTAATTTTACCAGTTGATTTTTACGTAATATCTGGTTTTTGTGGAAATTTTCAATAAGCTGGATGAGTAGCTCTTTAATAATTAAGGTCGTATTTAATTTCTACCAAAATGGAACCATTTCATCCCCTTATGACCTTTGATTTTTGACCAAAACTCTGAAATCAATCGTATAAATAGTTTTTGAGCTATGCCACGTATAGACAGACCGACGGAATTAAGAAAACATGCTTTTTACAATACTTCCGTTTTACGTGGGAAGTAAAAAGGAAAAAAACTAGAGGTTTTAAACTATTTAAAAAATAGATTTTTTGTTTCACTACTAGACGCTCCCACTGATTAATTTCCATAATAAGTGAGATGGTGTTACGAAGTTGCTAAAGGTAAAATCATGAACCTAACAGTTGAATAATCGAGTCATTTAGAAAGTATTTTTTGCTCAAATTAAATTCAGGGTCATTTAAATTAATGGTATTAAAATGGTGACCATGTATAGGTAGTAATGTATCCTAAAAACTTAAAAAACCCAAATATTTTAATCAACAAGTAATCTTGAGGTTCTTGTGAGTGTAAGGGATGAATATTGTATTTTTTATTTAGAGAGCATTTTAAAATTTGAATTTTATTTAAAACTAAAATAAAAAGGAAAGCTAGCTCACACATTTGTAAGAACTTTTCATAGAATTACACGAGGACAAAATACTACGATTTCCGGCCATTTCGAAACGAAACAATTGATACGTAAATTAACTATTAGGAGGGGGGACTTTTGCATTTGAATGTATAAACATATTATATATCTGCATTATTTTTTCATTCAGTTAATGCATAATTGGATGATACAAATTAGCATATTTATTATTTCACGTGTAAATACATAATTATTTCATTCTGGTTTAAAAATTAAAACTTAACTTAAATTTGAAAGGGATTTTCCGTACAAATGTTGTCAAATTAAATTCTTTATGTTACAAAGCCGAGCTTTTATAGCCAGTTAGATCATCGCAAAGCAACATTAGCAGCAATAAAAATTGCGACTGGGAAGAAATTCTGCTATCTTGTCGAAACATTTTTATCCAGAATTACTGTTAATGCACAGACATAATTCGAAAATTAACAAAAGCCTTTTTCTTAATAATTTAATTTCAGATGTCGCTATTGTATGCGAGATATCTAAGATTCAGCATTTATCAATGATTAAATTACAGTATCCTTCGGATATCGTAATACCATGTTTAAAATTTAATCGTCGCCATTCGCAAATCGCTTATTTTGTATACTGATTGTCTAAGTAGTAAATATGAGGTCGTCTGACACAGACACGCGTGTAGAAGGACCTCTTTGCAACCAGCGAAGACGAGGTAACTTTTTCAATTTTAATTTGTCGAAAATATAAAGTGTGGACTGTATCATGACAGCAATAATGCTGAATAAATAGACTGTTTCACAATAAACTCAGACACCAAGCTTATTTCACAATTTTCAAAGTACTACAATGAATATGGATTAAATAATTCCAGTCTTTCTTCCTGATGCTGGAAGTTTAAGTAATCTATATTAGGTTTGATTGGACCAGTTTACATTATTTTCAGTGTTTCTATCAGACAAAAACAGAATAGAAATTGACGGAAAAATAAAAAAAAACTAGAAACATACATTTTTTCGAGATTTATATGGTCAAAATAATGTTTTTCTTGGACCTCTTTGTATATTGTTAAATTGTGTATATCTATATATATATATCCTTATATTTAAAAAATATATATATACATTAAGGAAGTAGCAAAAATCTTTATTATTGACGTTTCGACTAAAAATAAACTTGGTACGTTCAGGTCTTTTTCAAAATATAAATAGTAAAAAGAAACTTGAGGAAATCTCTGTGTTTCGGTCATAGTAATCCATTTAGTCACGTCACAGACATTACACACATATAGTATTAAAATTCATTTTATTAAAAATACAGATCAAAATAATGGTAACACATTGAAAGACAAGACAAGACGTTCTTGTCTTATCTATATATATATATATATATATATATATATATATATATATATATATATATATATATATATATATATATATATATATATATATATATATATATATATATATATATATATATATATATATATATATATATATATATATATATATATAGATAAGACAAGAACGTCTTGTCTTGTCTTTCAATGTGTTACCATTATTTTGATCTGTGATTTTTAATAAAATGAATTTTAATACTATATGTGTGTAATGTCTGTGACGTGACTAAATGGATTACTATGACCGAAACACAGAGATTTCCTCAAGTTTCTTTTTACTATTTATATTTTGAAAAAGACCTGAACGTACGGTCGAAACGTCAATAATAAAGATTTTTGCTACTTCCTTAATGTAGTTATTTTTTAAACTAAAGGACCATATCCCAAGAATACACAATTTAACAATATACAAAGAGGTCCAAGAAAAACATTATTTTGACCATATAAATCTCGAAAAAATGTATGTTTCTAGTTTTTTTTTATTTTTCCGTCAATTTCTATTCTGTTTTTGTCTGATAGAAACACTGAAAATAATGTAAACTGGTCCAATCAAACCTAATATAGATTACTTAAACTTCCAGCATCAGGAAGAAAGACTGGAATTATTTAATCCATATTCATTGTAGTACTTTGAAAATTGTGAAATAAGCTTGGTGTCTGAGTTTATTGTGAAACAGTCTATTTATTCAGCATTATTGCTGTCATGATACAGTCCACACTTTATATTTTCGACAAATTAAAATTGAAAAAGTTACCTCGTCTTCGCTGGTTGCAAAGAGGTCCTTCTACACGCGTGTCTGTGTCAGACGACCTCATATTTACTACTTAGACAATCAGTATACAAAATAAGCGATTTGCGAATGGCGACGATTAAATTTTAAACATGGTATTACGATATCCGAAGGATACTGTAATTTAATCATTGATAAATGCTGAATCTTAGATATCTCGCATACAATAGCGACATCTGAAATTAAATTATTAAGAAAAAGGCTTTTGCTAATTTTCGAATTATGTCTGTGCATTAACAGTAATTCTGGATAAAAATGTTTCGACAAGATAGCAGAATTTCTTCTCAGTCGCAATTTTTATTGCTGCTAATGTTGCTTTGCGATGATCTAACTGGCTATAAAAGCTCGGCTTTGTAACATAAAGAATTTAATTTGACAACATTTGTACGGAAAATCCCTTTCAAATTTAAGTTAAGTTTTAATTTTTAAACCAGAATGAAATAATTATGTTTTTACACGTGAAATAATAAATATGCTAATTTGTATCATCCAATTATGCATTAACTGAATGAAAAAATAATGCAGATATATAATATGTTTATACATTCAAATGCAAAAGTCCCCCCTCCTAATAGTTAATTTACGTATCAATTGTTTCGTTTCGAAATGGCCGGAAATCGTAGTATTTTGTCCTCGTGTAATTCTATGAAAAGTTCTTACAAATGTGTGAGCTAGCTTTCCTTTTTATTTTAGTTTTAAATAAAATTCAAATTTTAAAATGCTCTCTAAATAAAAAATACAATATTCATCCCTTACACTCACAAGAACCTCAAGATTACTTGTTGATTAAAATATTTGGGTTTTTTCAGTTTTTAGGATACATTACTACCTATACATGGTCACCATTTTAATACCATTAATTTAAATGACCCTGAATTTAATTTGAGCAAAAAATACTTTCTAAATGACTCGATTATTCAACTGTTAGGTTCATGATTTTACCTTTAGCAACTTCGTAACACTATCTCACTTATTATGGAAATTAATCAGTGGGAGCGTCTAGTAGTGAAACAAAAAATCTATTTTTTAAATAGTTTAAAACCTCTAGTTTTTTTCCTTTTTACTTCCCACGTAAAACGGAAGTATTGTAAAAAGCATGTTTTCTTAATTCCGTCGGTCTGTCTATACGTGGCATAGCTCAAAAACTATTTATACGATTGATTTCAGAGTTTTGGTCAAAAATCAAAGGTCATAAGGGGATGAAATGGTTCCATTTTGGTAGAAATTAAATACGACCTTAATTATTAAAAAGCTACTCATCCAGCTTATTGAAAATTTCCACAAAAACCAGATATTACGTAAAAATCAACTGGTAAAATTACTGAATGAATCGAAGACGGCAAAAGAAAATGGCGGCTTAATAAAATATATAAAAAATCTACTTCTTAGATTAATTATTATTAGAATTAATTTAATTAATAGATTTTTGTGCAAGAATTAAGTGTGATAGAGATGGTCGGGGGTTGGGATCTGAGTTCGATCGGCGTAAAGCCGGATCGGGTGCAGCCTTTGCACGGAAGTAGTATATTTCCAACAATTTTGGGGATGTGTAGTCTCAAACTACACCCTGCTTGTGGTGGCCCTGGCAAGCTAACTTGTCGCGTAGGAATACGCAACATCGAAAAGAGAAATGGCGCGTGGTAGAATGTAACCTCTGTCGTTTCAGGCTCAATAGCTGGATAAATTCCGATAAATTAGATAAGACATTTTCAGTTTTATATTTTATGGTTAATTAGAAACTAGTATTAATAACGGGCCAATTTTTTTATAAATTCGCCCACTAACCATAGTATTTTTATAGATATAAAGGAAATTAAATAAAAAGTTCTTTCAGATTGCACATTTTGTTATAGTGTAGTTTGCAGATAGTACTTACCGTGCTGATTATAAATATACTAAGTTTGGTTCCTTTATCTTTAGACCTTGGAGACATTTTTCATAAGAAGCAATGTGTTAAGAGAGAGGGTAAACGTTTTATTATATAATAAATTGAATGGGGATATATTGATTTTTATAACGAGGTTTTTTAAAAATTTTTGGGTGTCTTTCAAGTTAAAGGTATCAAACCTAATAGATTTATAATAAGCAAGAACAAATTTAATATGTAAAATCAATAAAATAAAAAGTTTAGTTTTTATAGGAAAAATAATCCTGTGACAGAATTAGAGTTTTCACTGAAAAAAAATTGCACTCGTGTTGATAGAGCATTTCCCGAGTAAAGGCTAATTAAACACAAGAGTAGCAACAAGATAAGTATTTATTTTAAACAACTTTTTGACACTGCTTTGCTAAAAAGTTTTGAGTTATCATAGAGAGGTGTGTCATATTTATAAGTATTTTTTGGTGATAATATCTCAAATGAAAGCGGACCCTCAAAATTGAATAGATTTTATTCAATATTTTGTTTTCTATTTGCACAATTATATTACTTCTACAATATCTGAAGTATGTTACCCACGTTTTTGTCAAGACTATTAAAAATATTTTAAACTATGTACTTGGTTTTGAGTTACAAAAGAGTTTTTTCATTTTCGAACCTTCTGCACGTGTGTTTGTGTCAGATGACGTCATTGTACAATATCATTAATTCTGTATAAAAATGTTTCAACAAGATAATAGCATTTCTACTGGAGGGCAATTTTTATTGCTGCTAATGTTACGGTGCGATGTTTTAATTGGCTATAAAAGCTTGGCTTTGTAGCGTACAGAATTTAATTTGGCATAAATTTGTACCGAAAATCCCTCTAAAACTTAACCTATATTTTAGTTTTTAAACCCTAATAAAATATTTATGTATTTACAGGTAAGCTAATAAATATGCTAATTTTTATCATCCAATTATGCTTTAACTGTGTTTATACATAAAAACGCAAAAGTCACCCCCAATAGTTAATTTGCGTAGGTACCAATTGTTTCGTTTCGAAATGTCGGCAATTCCTAGTATTTTTTCTTATCATAGTTCTATGAAGCGCTCTTACAAGTATGTGAGCTAGTATTCCTGTTTATTTTAGTTTTAAATGAAATTCAAATTTTAAAACACCATCTAAATTAAAAATACTTCAATAATTTAAATTTTGTAAGTTCTTAGGAGGTATTACTACACATACATGGTCGCCATTTTAAAACCGTTAATTTAAATGACCCTGAGTTTAATTAAACCAAAAAATACTTTTTAAACTACTTGACTGTTTAGTTAATGATTTTACTTTTTCCACCTAATGGTATATAGCACTTATAATGGAAATTATTCAGTGGGAAGAGCTAACTTTTGGCTTTCACCTAGGGCGTAGAGGGATGTGGGATGCTCCAATATTTTATTCGTATGGCAAAATCGTATTTCATGTTGAAATTATTTAATTTTTCAATAAATTGTTTAAAAATTAATTTTTTCAAAACCAAAGGGTTCAGATTTACAATAAAAACAAAATATGAAGTCTTGGTTGCGTTGGCAAATGACGGATTTTTTTTAGTTGTAGCTACACAAACTTGCGATTCTTTCTTCTTTTCTTTTAGTTCTCAGTTGGGTCCTTCCTTATTCCCCCACCCCCCAATATTTTCTCTTTGTAGTGATTTTTTTCTTTTTTACTTCCCTCATAAAAGGCAAGTATTGCAATCGTGAAAAAATCACCCCCCCCCTTTGTTAACACGACATAACCCCAATACCCTCTTGATTACCCCAAAGAAACAAACCTAAAAAAATACAATGTATGCAAAACACTAAATATTCAAGAAGCCCAAAAAAGGATAACAACGCTAAATCAAAATTTACATTACAATGATCCAGTAAAAAATAACTACATTAAGGAAGTAGCAAAAATCTTTATTATTGACGTTTCGACCGTACGTTCAGGCCTTTTTCAAAATATAAATAGTAAAAAGAAACTTGAGGAAATCTCTGTGTTTCGGTCATAGTAATCCATTTAGTCACGTCACAGACATTACACACATATAGTATTAAAATTCATTTTATTAAAAATCACAGATCAAAATAATGGTAACACATTGAAAGACAAGACAAGACGTTCTTGTCTTATCTATATATATATATATATATATATATATATATATATATATATATATATATATATATATATATATATATATATATATATATATATATATATATATATATATATATATAATATAAATATATATATATATCTTTAAAAATTTAATTTGTGGCCAGTTTCCTGATGATGTAGGAATAGAGCTGAGGTTGCTTGTTTATTTCTGATGCTGAGTTTATGCTCTTTCACTCTTGCTGATATTCGCCTGTTAGTTTGTCCCACGTACATCTTTTCTCCGTCCTTGCACGGAATGCTGTATATTCTGTTGTTTTCCAGTTTCATTTTTCCTTTTGGGTTTCCAAATATTTTACCTATAGTTGTTTATGACTTGTGTATTATTTGTATGTTGTGTTGCCTAACAATTCTTCCAATTCTGTCTGTTGTGCCTTTTACATATCGTAAGACTACTTGTTACTTTCCCGGTTCATAATTTTTGTTGTTCGTTGTTTGGGAACCCTATGCATTAATAGCTTTCTTTATGGTGCGATTTGCGTAACCACTTTTCTTTACAGCACTAGATATAATATTAAGTTCGTTTTCTCTCGTCTGTGTTTCAGTTAATCGCACAGATCTGGATATTAGGGTATTGGCCGCAGGTTGTATTTGTACTGTTGATTTTTTATAGACGGCCTAAATGTCCGTTATGCAATTTTGTCACCAGAACATCTAAAAATGGAAGTTTGTTGTTTTCCTCTAACTTTAGAGTAAATTGTGTTCTGGGGTGGATGATTTTTCGAGCTCTGTTTGACCATGTTGCCGTATAATAAATATGTCATTCACATAACGAATTCACAATTTATACTTGTTTTCTCACGAGTTTCTTTCCCGAAGTATATCATATTATGTTCTCCATAAAAGTGATTCCGTCCGTCGCTGGGTCTGGTCGTACATTACCGGCAGAACTCAATCGGCCTCTGTGAGTGGTTTTCAATCAAATCCGTTTAAGGTGACATCCGGTGTACCTCAGGGCAGTTATTTCGGTCCCCTTTTTTCATAATCTACATAAATAATATAAACCAATGTTTTACGAACTCACAATTTTTATTTTATGCTGAAGAATTGAAGGTGTATCGCAAGATAGAGAACGCAGATGACTGTCAAAGGTTACAGCAAGACTTGAAGAGACTGGTTGGGTACTGTGATGGCTGTGGTTTATTTCTTAATCCAGAAAAATGTGTCACAATAACTTTCACAAGAAATAGAAATATCTTTGAGTACCAGTACGTCATTAAAAATAATGTTCTTAAGAAAGTTGAGGAAATTCGAGACTTGGGTGTAATCATTGACTCAAGGATGATTTTTAGTTCTCAAATTGAAAAGGTCTTTAATACAGGTAATCGTAATAATTTACTAACACTGTACTATGCATTTATTCACAGCCGCATTAATTTCGCCTCAGTGGTTTGGAATCCACAGTATGTCACTTATGAAAGAAGATTGGAAAGCATACAAAAAAAATTTTTAAAGCGTCTGGCGCTAAAGGCGAACATTTTAATAATTGATAAAAACTATTTTCCACTTTTGAGGCACTTCTCTATGATTTCTCTGGTTAGCAGAAGGAAAGCTTCAGATTTGATTACCTTTTATAAAATAATAACGGGTAAATTAGATTGTAACGACATTTTTAAATTATAAGATAATAATTTTATATAAACCAGTAAGAGATCTCCGACATAACGAGACTTTTATAACGCAATTTCGAAAGACCAACCCTGGTCAAAATTCTCCAATATGTAGAATAATAAAAACCTTTAATATATGTTGTAAAAACAGTGACGTTTTCGAAATGTAATTGCCCACTTTCAAAAAATGTACTAAAAATGTATTTTGTATCTATTGATTCATGGGATTAAGCCGATTTTGTGAAATTTGTTAATTAATTATAATATTATCCCACTGTATTTCTACCTATATCGTAGATACTATTTTGGATATTGTATCTGTATGTATCCCTATTGCATAAATAAATAAATAAAGAAATAAATAAATTCCCGACTACCCCATTGGAGCACCATCTATTTGTTTATACATTTGCCAGATGAATGAAAAATAAGTTCTATTATATGTGCCTGGACATCCTCGTTCATAGCAATCCTGTCCAATGCTTCGTCGATGAAAATATTGGGATACAACGATCTGATTTCTAGGCTTGCTATGATATCGTCTTTTTCAAGAACGATGTCTGGTATAATTTGAGTGAAATGCTCCGAGTTTTTTTACAAATGAACCAGCTTTTTCGACGGCTTATTGCATGGTTTCAGCAAGATATTTTTCCAGTTTTTGTAGCGGCGAATTAACAGCACTAACAATAGGTCTGATGGGATTTTTAGTAAACCATAGAGTTTATAACATCTGCTCGACTATTCTCGTGGTATGATTTTTTGTTTAATTTCGGGGTTTATTGGTAAACTTTTTATTTTTTTTTAGTAGCTTCGCAGTCACACACACTTCAGTCTCTATTTGGACGCGAGAAAGAAAGCTTCAAAAATGCCAAATGTGATTTTGGCGAAACGTCAGTAAAACTGTTCTTTTCAGAACGACAGTAGTGAACGGAAGTACATTCGGAATGATAACAAATTGTATTTTTCCATCCGTGAAGAACTAAGAATCAGCACATGCGCCAATTTGTCAATACATTTTCTTGCGATATTTTATGATATGAGAATAGTTGTAGGATAATATCTTGGGTGAGTTTTTATTTGCTGGAATCAAAGAAAATTTTATTTTTTCTAAACCTTTTATATGGCATTTAGAAAATTTGTCAAATTCACAAGCTCAACCAATTTATATTAAAATAAAGCATTATTTCAATTAAATTATGACTAATTATTACAGACGAACTAAAAAAAGGGAAAGCAGAAGAATTACTGATAAAAAAAGCAAATTTAAAGTGCGTTATACTTATTAAGGGATCAAGGGTTTTATAAGGCTAATAACGCTTGAGGTCGCCCCAGTGACATACGTCATCCGAAAGCGTGATCTCTTATAATACCGTGGTGTCTTCAACGTCTAATGTTGGTGTAAGTAATTTTTTTAAGAAAAATCTAGTTTTAATAATAAAAAACCAGACGTTCTTGTAAACTAATTTATTATATAATAACTTGCTTCAGATATTGACTTAAATTAAATTGAAATTATTAAGCTGGGTGAGTTTGAAAAGGAGAAACGCTATTAATGACTCAGAATGTGTATTATACACGGAATACATTAAGTTAATTACAGACAATTTTTCGGCTGAAACATTGCAAAAGAATATATTTCTGCTAATAGCTGTCTCTTAAATAAGAGTTAGTTCTTTAAAAAATCTTATTTAGAGTAGTTTTTCGTTAAAGCCGGTATATTCGCTCAGTCTTCTCAATAAAGAGTTAATACTTTCTATTTTGTGAGATGTCATGGGTTATTTACCTTTTTTATTTTTTTTTAAGACTTTTTTAAAGCAAATTCTTAAAATTTAGGTGTTTCTTTTGTTAGGAATACATATAATAAATTTAAATATTATTAAAAAATACAGTGATTATTAAATAAGTCACAAATGTAAATAGCATGTATTTATAATACCAAATAAATGAAATGAAAGCAAAATAAAATTCGTGAAACAGAACTAGGAATTAAAGGAAAACTTTTTTCCATACTATCTTCTTTTATTTCCGAATATTTACTACGAAATTCTTGTTTTTGTAAATAGGCCACTCGACAATTTTGCTCATTTCAATTTTTGTGCATTTTAAGTTCAACCATGTTTATATCACGGGTTATTAGATATTATTGTTTAGCGTTAAATGCGTAATTAGGTCTACATTTTTAAAATCAGATTTTGATCAGATAAAATTTTGATTCCCAATAAAAAATGAATAATTTAAAAAAATTATTTAACTAATATTTTGATGACTGTTAATACTTGACTAAGTTTTGAAGTAAGTAAATTTACAATAATTTTCTAGAAACGAAAAATGTATGTGATAGTTATGAGTAAAATGTTATTTAAAAACTTAAAAATATTCATACAAGTAGATATTCCTACTTTTTGAATAAAAAAAATGATAACATGATTTTTTTTATAAGCAATAATGTCTTTAATAAGGAAACCAAATGCCTCTTAATTGGGTCTAAAGGGAGAATTTTTCTTTGACATTCGAAGCTGATTATAGTCGCTAAGGTAAAATTCCGTAAACAATATAAAAAAGATAATTTGGGATGATAAAAGACTTTATATAAGAAAGAGGCTTCGGCACCATACGAACTGAACTCTCTATATCTCGTCTATTAAGGTTAATGGTATTAGCTAACGGTTTTAAGTTTAGTAACTGCTTTACGTGGGCATGACTATAAGCTTAACTAGAGCGAAAAAGCTATTGGTAGTATATTTTTACTAAAGCACGTTTTAGAAAATATAGTTAACGATATTCGGAAAGTTTATTTGAAATCAACTATTGAATTTTTACCATGAAAAAGCAATTCAGTACAGTGTTTATTATAACATATAAGGAGACACGCAACACAACACACAAAATTTAACATGCTTCTGATTTTTAGCTAAACCATTTATTTTTGATTAACAACGTGAGTCAAAGAAAGCAACATGTTGTAAGGCAAGACCCTGTAGCACCTTATAAAATAAACTACTTGTTCCAGAAAATGGGAATTTAAATTCAAATAGAAATATATTATACCACTTTGCAACAAATATTTTCGACAAGTCATGGAAAATACAAAATTACAAAGCTAACAATATATAGCATACAAAAGAACAAATCAGTACATAGTAGGGCGGGCCGAAAATGACGAAAACATTTTTTTTAAATTTCAATCGGTAAAACGTTGTAAAGTGGGTTAAAATATACTTTTTTTTTTAATTATTGAGAATTATTTAGCCGCACCCCAAGGGCCCTAAAATATATATTTTTCAAATTTGATATTTTGAACATGATATAGTTCAATACACTTTTGAAATGACTAATGGTTATACTATCTCAATATTTAGCCGCGCACCAACGCAATAATACATAACAGTCAACTATGCTGGCCTGAGCCAGGCAAGAACTAACGTTAGATTTCTGTAGTCCTTCAACAAGCCAACAAAATATATCCAATTCTAGTTATTCCGCCTTTTTGTTTAATGAAACATTTCAAGATAGTTCTTCAAGTGAAGATGACTTAACTCAAGATCAAAACTTTAAGTGGTCTCTCTCTAGAGCAGCATCTATCCAATGTTAAACTAACACCAAAAATTTTGCAAATGAGAGTTTCTTTACCCAATATTGCAAAAATTTGCAGGTTCGCTAAATAGGACTGTAGCAAAAATTGCTCCTGCTACTCTTGAAGACTTTGGATTGGTTTCCTTAGACAATCCAGTCAATACGATTGTCAAAAATAAAATTAGAAGGAAGCTAAACAAAAAACGAAAAGCCGTGCAAATAGCAACCGAAAAGGCAGAAGAAATAATGAAAGCATTATACTTTAACGGAAAAAAGGATCAAACTTTGATTATGGGTGAGGGACGTCGAATGATTAAACAGGAAGAACATGTAGTGCTTATAAAGGTATCGAGAAGCAAATATTTTGATCATTTATCCATTGATCCACCTATATCAGCTGTAATAAAAAGTATATCTTTGAATTTGGACGCTAACTCAATAAACCTAAAATGGATTAAGGGTGAACTGCACGCAAAAAGTGAAAAACTAGCGACAAGGTCTAGTCAAGTTCCAAGTAAGATGAAAAGGTGCCTACGTATTAGAAAAAACTTCCTGCACGTCCAACCTCAAAAAAATGTGTTATGTATAGGCAATTTAAATTACATTTCGTTTAAAAATGGGTTCAAAAGGGTTCACGCGCTGCGGAACTACAAAGACATGAGTACGATTTACCATTTCAAATTTTGCAGTTACGTAGACAAAGGATCTATGCAAGGCGGTAAAGAGCCATTTTGTGGAAAAAAAAATTATATGCGACGGCATTTGCGTCAAAAAGTGGTCGAAAAATGGTCGAAAATGGACAAATCTACTTCTATTTTATAATTCTTCTAGATTTGATTTTTTCATAAAAAATCGCATTTAGCGCCCAACTATACATATTTCCCTATTGAAATCACATTGAAGCTAATAGTTTTAACATAATATTGCAGCGGCGCGGCGGAAGGCTTGCAAATGATCCATAATATTGCGTGCAGTTCCTCCTTAAAGTAATAGGTCGCGATGGAACAAATGTAAACACGGTTGGAAAGGCGGCGTGATTAGACTAAGGAAAGTGCAGATAAAGCAGCCTCTTGAATGGCTTATATGTTTGCTACACGCCAACGAATTGCCACCTCCAACATCTCTTTCAGGATTTAGATGGACAAACTAAGGGACCACATTCACTTTCAGGGCTAGTTGGATCTCTTTTGGCAACACCTGAGTCCAGATTTCCAATACATTTTGAACCACTAGATACTGATTTACCGCAAGTTGACGAGGAAGACTTAAGTACTGATAAACAACTGCTGTGCTATAAGACAAGGATTTTGTCGTGAAAACTTGTCTAAAAAAATTTTGGAAAAATGAGTCATGCAAGATGGTTGACTACGGCTAACAGGTTATTGCACTTATATATCTCTACCAGTGAACCCTCCGTAAATTTGGTTTTACTATCTCAGTTTATTATGAACGTTTATGCGCCAATGTGGTTTAATATTAAAATGAGACCTCTGTGTCAGTATGGCGCGCAACATTTGTGGAAATCAATCAATCAAACTAGACAATTTCCAAATTTGATATTGAAGTGAAGATGATTATCGACAAAGTAATTTCTATCTATGTCTATTTTGCGTATCCAGAAAACATCTTATTAGAATGATTGAAGATTCTAGAAGTTTTATAAGGGAACTTGGAATAAAGTGCATTTTAAAAGCTAGAAATGAGTCTACCCAGCGACGCTAATGATTATACCGACCCAACTGACTGGAAGTAATGCAAAGTAACTGAGCCGCCGTTAACGACGAGTATCACAAGCGAAGAGTTATTGAGAGCAATGATTGAAGAAAAGTCCACAATCACAATAGGCAAGTTTCCACTCAAGCTGTGGAGCGATTTATTCAGATTATTTCTCATGCGTCAAGCAAAGTTGGTGGGCATGATGCAAGAGATGGTTACATTCAAATGAAACTTGAGGCGAGGAATGATATTCACTAGTTTCCAAATAAAAACTAGTTCTACAATTCTAAAAAAATTAATGTGGATTTATGTTGGGGCAAATAATACTGTTAAAATTAATAGTAAGTAGCTACTTATAAATGTTGGGAGGGAGGGAGGTGGAACTCATTATGCAGATCTCTCCTCGTGGTGAGTTGTGGGTTGATTAAATGACAAACGATGGTTAAATTATACAATTTTATGATAACTGTCAAGAATTTTCTAGATAATACGCCCCATGGTTCCTCACTCAAGCGAAGTGCTCCATTATTTTATTTTAACAGCACTGGGGTGCGGCTAAAATTAATTTTTTGCCCATAAAAAAAATTGGTTGATAATTATGTCGATTTCAAACTTTAGACTCTAAAACGAAAGTTACCTATAAAACTAAAATTTTCGTAATTTTAAATCCGTTGGGGCGCGGCTAAAAAAAAAATTTTTTTTAGTCCAGTGAATTTCTCTTTTCAACCCACAACATTTTATAACTATACCCAAAAACATTTCAAAATTTTTTTTCGCCCATACTAGTACTTAGCAAGCACATATAAGGTGTACTAAAAAATTCCCCAACGAATAAAAATAGTAATTAAGAATGTGCTTTTTCATATAATTCTTGCTTACTTTAAAATGCAAAATTAGAGAGTAAGATTTTGCCCGAATCTTAATTATTAAGGTATAATAAATAAATAAAGAAGACAAAGGCATAATTTTTAGATCTTTAAAGTCAACCGCATTTCCCCACAGAACAGCACCATATAAAATCAAACTATGAAATACAGCGAAATACGCTACCTTTAGAACATTCGGGTCAAAACAGTGAGTTAATTATCTCAAAAAAAAAAATAAAAAGGAGGAGAGGTTGTTCCGTAATGCCTGAATGTGTAGATGCTAAAATAATGAGTCATCCAGCACTATTTCTAATAATTTACAAGTCTTACCTGAAGTAAGTCTACTATTGCTATCGATAAAAAGATTTTGAGTTTTAAACTGATTTAATTTTAAACTAACTGGTCGGCAGACCCTGTTCTGCCTTTTCCGTTAAATGGCGCGATGACTTTCCAGTGGAATTATAATAATATTACCACATCATCCAGAAATATTATTGAAGAAAAACATATTGGTTTATAGAAAAAATTTATAGAAAAAATACGCAATAAAACAATACAAAAAAATAGTGTTGAAAGATCTGTGTGTGTTAGTGTTTTAAATATATAGATTATTTGCAGTTAGCCATATCTCAGCCTATTTTAAAGAAACTCTTGAACACTCATGAAAAACACTTACATCAAAACCAACATTCAAAAAGGTTGTATCGTTAAGGAAACTCTTAATTTCTTCTTTTTTTACTTTATTTATTACAATAAATTAATTTATTTATTTTCTTAAAATTTAATATTATATTTTTTAGACATAAATGATGCATGTCACATCGCTTTAAGTATTTAATATTTTCCTTTTCATAACGCACACAGTTGGTACACTCCCTTAAGGCATTCGATATTCATGCATCTCATACTATTGATTGGAAGAGAGACGACGACAAGATGTCGTTCCGGTAGTCAGAGAAATCAGTACTCTGACGAAGTAAAATTTTGTTTCCTGTACTCGGTCCCATATTTTAGACTTTACCTTAGTGACAAATAAATTAGCCGTTTCACAAGAAAAAGCAGCCATTACAAGAGGAGGGCCCTCCTGACCGACGAACTGTGCAGTTTAAGGTAAGGGTACCTTTTTTTACCTTTTTTTACCTCTTTTGTGCGTTCTTTCTCAGTTCATTTAATTACTTTTCTACCCTTAAGACACAGTCTATTATATACATGCGTTTCTGCATAATTTTTGGTCCTTCGAGCCGGATTTGAATTAGCGCTTTACTTTACTTAATTCTAAAATTATTAACACCATTTAAAATACCCCTTTTTTATATCATTAAAACTTGACCTTGCCGTGTTCAACGTGACTGAACCTCTATCGATCTAAAATTCGCGTAGACGTGTATCGCTGAAAATAGGTGCGCGAATTTCGTCGCTTGAATTTCTAAACTTTACTTCAAGTAACTGGTACTTCTTTTATATATTGCTAGGGATTTGAAGGGATAATCCACTATATTTCGGTACTCGCAATTTACGGGGATATTTAAGAGCCTTAATGTAATTTGTATCGAAGCATCAAAACAATATATTGGCGTATACTTGGCAAATGGTTAAACTTGAACATTTTATAGCCAGATTTCGGAAAGTTTAATTATTTAAGTAATAGTTATAATTTTATTTATATCAATTTTCTTGTTTTCTCAATTGTCAATAATAATTTTATGATATTGCGAAATATAAATTAAAGCAAAACAGCATATAATAGGTTAAAAGAGACATACGAAGCCGGACTTGAGGTCGCAGAAGACAGTTACAAAAAATCTACCTTTCTGGGTGGAAGGAATTGATAAAGTCTATGGCGATTTTCAAACTGTTCATAATCAAATTATTTCTTTAATCGTGGACGATAAATTTAGTAATAACGACTCATTACGAGTTGAAGCTGATAAGACGTTTTATGGCGCAAAAGCGATAAAACACGCACTCTTATAAAGTTATTAATCAGCCAACGCACCTTTAAATAATTCTTATACGTGTATGCCGCCATCTAAATCAAACCCAAGATTGCCTGAAATAGTTTTACCTATATTTGACGGAGACTTTAAGATAATGGTCGGGTTTTTTCGATTTGTATAATAGTATAATATAAAGGGAGCTTCTAAGGAACTTCTTTTCCAGCAATTATGATTTCAGCTAATCAAAATAATAACATTAATCACCATAATATTAACCATAATAATTTGAAATGTGTTATCTGTTCCTCATCACACGCATTATATAGGTCTTTCGCATTCATTTCTAAAACTCCAAAAGAAAGATTCTCTTTTGCAAAACAACATAATTTATGTATAAATTGTTTAGCTTCTCAACATCCTGTTTGTAAATGTAATTCCTCATCTAGATGCATGGTTTGTGGATCAAGTTATCATACATTACTTTATGTAGACGAAACTTCGGAGTTATTTGCTCCTGTAGAAAATCAACAGGTTGCAGATTCAACATTGCCAAGTTCTGCACAATCTCAGATAAATAAAGAGTCATACATTAATTCTGCCATTCATGCTTAGACAAGTACACTCATTTCTCCTCAGTCTACTGTACTTCTTTCTACAGTCATTGTAGAAGTCAAGGATATTCGAGGCAATTTTCAAAAAATCTGAACCCTTTTCGATACGACTAGCATGGCCAACTTTATTTCTGAAAAATGTATAAATAGACTTGGATTGCCGCGGAATCGATCTTCCGTTCTAATTGAGAGATTGAACGATATGTCAGCTCTGTCCAATAGCGGGATAACCTATTATATTATAAAACGTTGCAATCAGTCAAATCCTAGATTTTCCTTTAAGGCTATTATCTTACCAAAAATATGTTCAGATCAACCGAAGATTAATGTCGACCCTTCACAGTGCTCACATATCTCCTGGACCGATCGACATGCTAACTGGTGCAGAATGAGTACCACTAGTGTTGGGTTCTGATCGCGTATTTGGTCAACCTGGTCAACCTACTGCTCTAGGGACCATATTTGGCTATATTCTTCAAGGACGATCAAATTGTACTAATTTGTCCGTATCTCATACAGTTTTATTCAATTGTCCTATCTCTGTAGATACAAATCTTGATTTGCAACTTAAAACATTTTGAGAAATTGAACATATTCCTAAAATCTCGCCTGATGACAAAAAGTGTGAACAAATTTACAAGTCTCTTACTTATAGAGAAACTTCTGGTTGTTCTTGTGTGCCCTTGCGATTCAAAAATAATAATCCAATATTTGGAGATACATATTCCCAAGCTTATCGTTTCTTCAGCACTCTAGAAAAGCGATTACTTAAAAATCCTGAACTCAGACAATCGTGCTCGGATTTCAGGCAGGATTACTTGGATAACGGAGACATGTCTCTTATTGCGGATACCGACTACAAGTCATATAAAGCATATTACATGCCTCTTCATCGTGTCATGAAAAATGAGATCTCAGGTCGTAAATTTAGAGTGGTATTCAATGCTAGTTTTCGAGGATCTTGTGGCACTTCTCTTAATGACAGCTTATTAGTCGGTCCTAAACTGCAGCGCGATATTTCTACTATCCTGTTAGCATTTCGATATTATGCATATATCTTTACTTGTGATATAAAACAAATGTACAGGCAAATTCGTATTCAATATCAGTTTCAAAACTTTCAAAGAATTCTTTGGCGTTTCTCTCCCAAGGATCCAATTAGCGAGTACAATTTATTAACTGTGACATATGGTGTGTCCTTTGCTCCTTATTTGGCCCTTAGAACTATACAGGAACTTACTAATCAGGAAGCACTTCGTTTTCCCATGGCAGCCGCAGCGGTGAGGAAAGATATCTATATTGTCGATGCTTTTAGTACAAATAATGTCCTTGAAACCACCCTACAGCTTCAAGCAGAGCTCATTCAATTAATGAAATTGGGAGGTTTCGAATTCAGAAAATGGGCCAGTAATCATCGTGCTCTTCTAACAAACACTCCTTCTTCCGATGTTCAAACATCCATTAATTTTGTTCAAGAAGAACCTTCGTTTATTAAGGTCCTTGGATTAAAATGGTGCCCACAATATAACATATTCTCATACACTTTTAATCCAATAGAGCGCCAATGTAGTAAGCGAAGCATTCTATCCGAAATTAGTAGAATCTTTGATCCAATAGGATCTATTTCTCCCCTTATTTTACTCGCAAAATGTCATTTGCAGAAATTATGGGCGTCAAAATATCCTGGGATGATACTCCCTCGGATGAAATACTCCTAATTTGGAATACATATAAGTTTGAATTATATCGTATTACAGAAATAAAAGCGCATTGAACTATATGGATTGTGTGACGCCTCACAAATAGGATATGCAAGTGTTGTCTACTTTCGTATATCTGGAATCGTTAAAACACTTCTTGTTACTGCGAAATGTAAAGTCGCTCCTTTAAAAACCATTTCCATTCCTTGTCTGGAACTTTGCGCAGCTGTTCTTTTGGCAGATTTGATCTCATTTGTTAAAGAAGTTTACTAAGAACTTATTTCATGTGATGCTATTTATGCTTGGTCTGACTTATCTATAACTTTAGCCTGGTTAAGCGCCAGTTCTCATAAGTGGAAAATCTTTATTGCGAACAGGGTGAGCCATATTCAAGACATAATTGATAAATCGTCCTGGCAATATGTTCTGTGGTCTGAAAACCCTGCTGACTGTGCTTCGCCAGGCTTAACGCCCGCTTTACTCCTTCAGCTACTCTGTGGAGGTCTGGTCCAGTGGTTCTTTCCCAGTCTAAAGAATTCTGGCCCCAGCAACCAACGCTTGACTCCTGTGAATTTATCGATATTGAGAAGAACCGAACGGTTTTAAATATTTCTATAAAAGAAAGTATTATAACTAATTTTATTCATAAATTTTCTTTTCTGCTAAAGATTCAGAGAATTCTAGCGTATGTTTTTCGATTCGCATTTAAATCTAAAAATCACACCCACTATATCACACCTCTTGAAATGAACAGATCTCTTTTATTATTCATACAACGTGAAATATTTGAAGACATTTTAGACAAAATTCAAAGCAATAATCTTTTGCCTAAAGCTTTCTGAAAGCTTGCTCTTTTCATTGATTCAGACGGTTTAATCAGGGTGGGTGGTAGGATCAGAAATAGCAATTTATGACACTAAACATCCTATTTTACTACCCAAATCACATAGATTTACTGACTTAATTATTGAGTGGATTCACAATTCTAATCTTCATCCCGGTTTGAAAACTATGCATTATTTAATTCTTCAGCCGTTTTGGATATTATCTCCAGAAATGCAAAATATCGTTGCCTTTCTCGATGTATGCGATGTTTTCGATGCAAACCAAAATCTTACCATCCTTATATGGCGGATTTACCATCTTTGCATATCTCTCAGATAAAGGCATTCTCTTCAGTCTGTATTGACTTTGCAGGTTCCTTCTCGCTTTTGATGTATCATCACCGCAAAGCTAAAACCTTCAATGGATACGTGTGTGTCTTTGTATGTACAGCCACTAAAGTAATTTATCTGGAAGTTACATCAGATTTAACATGTGAAGAACTTTTAGGAGCTTTTAAGCGTTTTGTAGCCTGCCGTGGCAGATGTGCATTCATTAGTAGTGACCAGGGCTTTAATTTCGAGGGTGCAAGTCAGCAGATTTTGGAATACGCTTCCATTCCAGCCTAGAAACTCTCCATTACTTGGAGTTTTAATCCACCTGGAAGTCCTCATTTAAACGATTTGGCCGAGGCTGGCGTGAAGTCTATGAAGGCGCATTTATACCCAACTATAGGTTCACAAATTTTATCCTTTTAAGAGTTTCACACTCTTGTGACTCAAATCGAATCTGTGCTAAACTTGCGACCTCTGTGCGCAATAAGTGCAGACCCCAATGATTTACAGCCTCTGACCCCTGAGCATTTTTTAACCATGGAGCCACTTGCTAGTGGTATCTGTGAATCTGACCTTAGTCACTTAAATATAAATAGACTAAGTTTTCAGTTCAGTTTAGGTCGATGTCTCGACGAGAGTAAACGCTCGTTTTTGCGCTGCATACTTCAAGGAGAAATATTAATAGTAAAAAACGTAATTTCGAAATTTTGTATTTATCAGTTATTAAAAATAGTTTACATTCGTGTATTTGCAAAAGGAAACAATATTGTACTGCATCAAAATGACTCGTTTTGAGAGACAACAGGAAGAGAAAATAGAGAATATTATCTCAGCTAAAATTCTGGAAAAATTTGATGAACAGTGGATGGAGTCCCTAGTGGAAAAAATATCTGATCGAATGGAATATAAGATAAAAACCTTGTTTTCCCAACAGGAAGAAAAAATTCAAAATTAAAAAAAGACTATTGACTCTCTAAAATTGGAAATTGAGGGGCTGCGTGGCGAAAAGGACAATGTTGAGCAACACAGTCGACAAAATTCGCTAAGAATTTTCGGCATTGAAGAAAGAAACAGTGAAAATCTGGAAGACTTGCTGATAGACGAGTTTAAGGTAAAATTAAAAATCGAAATTTCTAAACATGAAATTGACTATTGTCATCGAATCGGTGGAAAGGCAGATGGAAAAACAATACCTATATTGATTAGATTTTTAACAAACAAAATGAAGACCAAGATTTTCTTCAACAAGAAACTTTTAAAAGGCACTAAAATTGTCATTAGGGAAGATCTAACAAGAGATAGAAAGGAAATGGTGAAAATTGCTCTGGACACTTTGGGTTTGGGAAATGTATGGACAAAAAATGGACTGGTACATATTCGAGTAAATAATAATACCAAGGTTGTCACAAACATAAGTAAATTGAACTCAATTTTGGCTGAAAATTAATTGGGTTTAATTGTATTCTTCTTTATTCGATTGCAAAAAAAAAAGAAAAAAAAATAAATAAATTTTTTCTTTTTAATAAAATTAAACTGGTCATATTATGTCAAGACTTTGTACACTTCCTTAAATTATTATTCTCTAAATTATGATTTGTGTAAAAATTTATATCTTATTTATAAATTTATAAATTAAATCGTTTAATAATTTCGCAGCGCAAATAAGGCAAAATCTGCATTTTCAACCTTTACTTGCACTTTTTAGTTTCACCAATTTTTTTTTTTTTTTGTTTTATAAACCTCACTGCGAATATGAGTGAAGTTGTTGATTTGTTAGATAATGTTGAACCATATAATAGTTCAGCTTGTTCATATCAGGAGACACATGATAAAGTTGTAAACGATGTGTGTCAGAAAACAGGTACTTTAGAAAATTTTAATGTGTTTTGTTTGAATATAAGAAGTCTTCAAAAAAACTTTCATGAATTGCTGATATTGTTAAATAATAATACTGACTTCTATGACGTAATTATTTTAACTGAAACGTGGCATTTATAATCAACTAACTTCGAAATACCTAATTATAATTTTTATTATAACTTAGCAACATTTAATCAAAATGATGGTGTGGTTATTTATTTGAAAAAAACAATAATTCCTGATATTGAGCATATCCGCATACACGAAATAACATTTTCCAAAATATCTTTCTCTAAATATAATGCAAAGTTTAATTTAATAGTCTGCTACAGGCCACCTTCAGCAGATCCCCACTTATTTATCTCTGATCCTCAAAATCTAATTGGAAATACCGAAAGTTCTGATGTTAATATGTTTCTTGGCGATATAAATCTTAATTTATTGGACAAAAATAATCAATTAGTAAACTCATATATTAACTTGTTGTGCACCTTTGGATATTTTCCAAATATTACTAAACCCACTAGAATCTCTAACTTTTCAAACACATGTATAGACCACTGCTTTACAAAAATAAAGGAAGATTTATGTTACAATGCAGAATCATACATACTTGAAGCAACTATTACCGATCATTATCCTATAATTGTAAATATCAGTTTTACAAATAGGTCATTACAAAAAAATAAGCAATTCAGTACATACAAAAAAATCAATTACGATTATTTTCTAAAATCTTTATTTCCTTTAATTTATTCATTAATAAATACACTTATTTGATAAACAAAAAAACAAAGACATATACTTTAAAAACAAATTCAAAGATAAAAAAGCCATGGATAAATGATACTGTTTTAAATGCAATAAAAACTAGAGATAAACTAAAAAAGCGTTTATTACTTAACCCTTATGATGAAAATTTAAAAAGTGTATATAACTCTTATAGAAATGCTACAACTAAACTAATAAAACAAACTAAAAACGATTTTTATAAACAGAAGATAACTGATGCGCAACAAAACCCCAAAAAAATCTGGCAAATAATAAATGATTCTACAAATTCTCTTACATCAAATAAAGAAATAAATCAAATTAAAAATATGGATGGCACTTTAGTTAATAGTGAACCCGAAATATGCAGTATATTAAATTCATATTTTATTAATGTTGGATCAAACATGGCAAATGAACTAAAATCATCAACTTACATGCCCTACGCAACAAAAAATTCCAAAGTTAAAGAATCAATATTTTTGTCACCGGTAACAGAAAACGAAGTGAAGGGTAATATAAAGGACTTGAAAAACAATTGTGTGGGCCCTGACAGCATTAATACAGAAACAATAAAATTATCGCAACATTTTATCTTGAAACCCCTAGTGCATATTATAAATCTAATGTTAGAAGGAGGAGAATTTCCTAATGTGTTGAAAAAATCAATCATAAAACCGATATTTAAATCTGGAGATCCCTTATTACCAAAAAACTATAGACCAATATCATTAGTAAGCAATTTTGCAAAAATTTTTGAAAAACCTATAAAACTCAGAATATTAAATCATTTAAATAAACATAACATAATATCTAAGAATCAATATGGTTTTAAAAAGGAAGTATCAACTACTGATTCCATATATGCCGTGACTAGTGAAGTACATGAGGCACTCAACAAGGGTGAGAGGCCTTTGCTAGTGTTCCTGGACCTAGCAAAGGCTTTCGACACAATATCTCATGAAATATTAATATCTAAACTAGGTCATTATGGGATTAGGGGTATTGCAGAGGGTCTTATTACTGATTATTTACAAAATCGTCGCCAAAAAACATCAATTCAAAAGTCATATTGCAACTATGAAAATAACTTGGGTTATGGAATAACCCAAGGAACAGTATTGGGACCAACATTATTTCAAATCTACATTAATAACATTTTCAACTTAAATATTCCCGGTAAAATCATAACTTTTGCAGACGATACGGTCCTAATATTCTCAGGGCATACATGGAAAGGAGCAAAATTTAATGCTGAAATAGGATTAGACACTGTTTTTAATTGGCTAAATACAAATTTATTAACATTAAACATTGATAAGACCAAGTTTATGACATACTCATTGAATAATGCTCTCTACCCCAACCTTAATACCATTACACTACATAAATGTAAAAATGCTTGGAGATGTATAAATTGCACTGACAGTGTTACTAGAGTTAAAGAAATAAAATATTTGGGAATTAAGATAGATAGGTTTTTAAAGTGGGACTCTCATATAGATATGGTAGTTTCAAAACTAAGGAGACTAATTTTTAAGTTTTATCAACTCAGAGATATCCTAAACGAAAAGACAAAACGCTCGGTTTATTTTGCTCTGGTTGAGAGTATCATAACTTATGCTATGCCAATTTGGGGTACAACATATGAATGTTATATATATCCGTTAATTATAATCCAAAAAAAATCTTAAAAATATTGTATAATAGGCCAAAACTATATCCAACAATTGATTTATTTGAAAATACTCATTTATCAGATATTCAGACACTTTATGTTCGTAGTACTTTGTATTTTATAAAAAAAATAACTCATTTAGGAATAAAATAAACCATCAATATCAAACCCGAGGAAATATTGAGCAAAAAATTGTGCTACCAAAACCCAACAATACGACATTTATGAAGTCGCTTGATTATTTGGGTATTAAGATGTTTAACATTTTGCCATTGGAAATAAGACATATTCAAGATATTAGAACATTTAAAAAAAGAATAAATCATTTTATTTTGACTAACATTAAATTATTTAGAAGATTATTTGTTTGAAAGAGCGAATTACTGCTATTCTAAAAATATTGAAAATACTCAGTTATTGCTATTCCTATTTATTTTTTATCCTGGGCACAAAATGTTATGCCCATTGTGATTAATATGCCTGTTTCTGGGCACATGTCCTTTCTCTCTTTTTTTTTTTTTTTTTTTTTTGTACTTGTTTTTTTTTTATTGTTGTTGACTGTGTTCAATATTCTCTCCCGTTCTGTTTTTACGGATTCTTTGTCACGTAGATAATTGTATTCTGGATTTTAGTTACTTTCGATAGGGCGTCGTGAATAGAAAATTCGCTTAATTAAGCAATTAAATGTGAATAACTTCACATATAAGCTCATTAGGGCTTAGGTGAAATAATCATAAATTGATGAACCATTTTTTGTAAACAAAAATCTATGAATAAAAAATTATTATTATTATTATTATTAAATCGGTGGCAGTTGGTTCAACGGTTGCATGCAGACTTCTGGAAGAGGTGGTCTCAAGAATATGTCCATTCTCTTCAAGAAAGACATCAATGGACTGATCAAGTTCCTCAAGTCACAACAATAAAAACTTCTCATGGTCTACTGCAAAGACCTGTGGTAAAGGTTTGCCCTTTACCTGGCAGGTAAATTGCTTCTTGCGTGTTCGCTTTGAACTATTATATGTTGTTTCGTCAATTTACTTTAAAAACATTCGTTTTGGTGGGTGGAATGTTAAGGAAACTCTTAATTTCTTCTTTTTTTACTTTATTTATTACAATAAATTAATTTATTTATTTCCTTAAAATTTATTATTATAATTTTTTAGACATAAATGATGCATGTCATTTGTCATGTCATCTTTAAGTATTTAATATTTTCCTCTTCAAAACGCACAAAGTTGGTACACTTCCTTAAGGCATTCGATATTCATACATCTCATACTATTGATTGGAAGAAAGACGACGACAAGGTGTCGTTCCGGTAGTCACGGAAATCAGTACTCTAAGGAAGTAAAATTTTGTTTCGTGTACTCGGTCCCAAATTTTAGACAGGAATTCTTTCCTTTGGGACATTTACCTTAGTGACAAATGAATTAGCCGTTTCACAAGAAAAAGCAGGCATTAGAAGTGGAGGGCCCTCCTGACCGACGACCTGTAGTTTAACGTAAGAGTGCCTTTTTTTACCTCTTTTGTGCATTTTTCTTAGTTCATTTAACCACTTTTCTACCCTTATGATACAGTCCATTGTATACATGCGTTTCAGCATCAAACACAATACGTTTTAAAAATTACATATTAAAATTAATCGAAAATATGTCCGCAACTGTTGCAATAAATCTTAAAAGTCCACTGTATCAGATGAACAGAAACATAGCACGCAAGTCAACAGACTATGTATATTATGAAAACTATAAATTTATTAAAAACGCAAACATAATTATAAATCTTTATAAACTAATAAAATAAATACAATAATCGAATTATTTAAATTGGAAAGTAATAATTTATATTAAATAGCAGCAAATCTACTCTGAAAAATAACGTTATTTTTTTTTGCTAAGAACCTACAGGCAGCCAAAATATCTGAGACTGTAAAACAAATCCTACAAAAGATCCGTGAACTACCCGTAGGCGTCTCGTACCGTTTTGTTCAAGTCAAAAACCATACAGAAAATCCAGTAATTCAAATTCTATTGAACTATACATTCATATAAGTCTTTTATAAATTCATAATTGAAAATATGCCTGTTATTGTATAAATTTGAAGAAATGTTTAGAAAGTTTTAGAAAATATTTTCTAAATATAAATTGGTCGTGTAATAATTAAGTCGGAATTCTTTCAGAGTCAGTAAAATTTAATTTGGATTATTAATAGATAGGTATATTATTAATTTGTATTACAAAATCCAAGAGTTTTATTGGTATGGTGTTTTTGCTGTATTATCAGCCAAATATTAAAATTGAAAAACACATACTAACATGAGAATGAATAAGTTAGATTGCCAAAGATGGATTTGAAATTCAGCGCTTTCGTAGATTGCAAGTTCAGAATACTTGAGGTTCTGAATAGAGTACCAGCGGAAACAAGTAAACCTTTCGTGGTTAATATTTATCTGGTAATGCCCCAAAACCCTGTGAAAATTTGCACCTGCATACTTTTTTTTGAAAACATAAGAGTGTATAGTATTCCTTTGTAGGTAGTAGAGAAATATGCATTTATGTTTTAACATACTTTTTAATATTTTGCTGTGTTTTAAAAATTTGGATTCACCTTAGACATTTTTAATTATTTACCAATTTTATTTTATATTATAATTCCGTAATACATTTGAAGTATTTTAGTCACCATTCGAAAAAGTTTAGAAATGTATACAGTCGTACCTGAAGAAATGCTGGACCCTGTGTAAAGTTTATTTATAGTCTGAACATCAAATCTTTTTACATGATCATTTTATGATACACCATTTATTTAAATAGTATATAGAATACCCAAAAAATACGTCATAAAAATACTTTAATAATAAAAAAAAAGAACTGTATTTTTTTCAGAAAGCTTTATATAGTGGGTGTCCTTCATTACATTCTCATGGGCACCGAGCTGACATGGCATTGCAAGTTAAGTAGATCAGCCGATATACCCGACGACCATGTAAAGCATTAATTAAAATCGGCATAGACTTTATTCAGTCAATACGTTCCTTTGATTATTGATTTTAAATTAAAATAAAAATAATATTTTTTAAAAACAGCTTCTTAAAAGTACAGTCTTGTGAATTTTTGAAAGAACCTTCTCCAAGAAAATCCCTTCAGTTTAACCGTTTAAACCGAACTGAAGCTGAAATTTTGAAGTAATAATAATCTTCCTTCTGTAAATACCAATTTCTTTAATTCCTGTCTATGTGGTTCTCCTCGAATGCATCTGATTCTACTACGGAAAACAGTGAAAACGAGGCAGGTGTAGTTTAGAATTAAAATTTTGAAGTAATAATAATTCTAATAATTTATAAAATCTATTTTCAAGTTTATCAATTACTGATCAAATTCCAGAAATGGCTCCACAAAATTTTGGTAATAAATTATTATTAGATATTTTACCTAAATTCGATGGTAATCCCTTAGAATTATCTTCTTATCTAGAAATTGGAAATTGAAACAGTAAAAATTAAGACTACGTCCAAAATCTTACCGTAATTTGCGTAATTCATCCAAACTAATAGGAAAAACTAAAAAAGTATACAGTATATGTGACTGGAAAACTAAAAGACGCGCTTGTTGCACGTTTTGGTGGTCAACGTTACGAAAATGGATTATTTTGTGATTTAGATCAATTAAGGCAACGTGTCAATGAATCTCCATTACAATATACAAGAGTAAGGTTTAATTCAATTGCTCTTCATAATTATATAGATATGCACGCCGATCCCTCAGATCAAGCAACTAACAGAATTAAGAAAGGTTTTTATAATTTGCATACTTTAAAATTATTTTTAGCAGGTTTAAAAGAACCTCCTTGTTTTATTATACGTTCTATGAAACCAACATATTTAGCAGAAGCTAGACAATATATTATATCTGAAACAGATATTGGGCATTTGCAGAATCCACAGCAGTTTGAAAATTCGGATATTAACGAAAATAAATTTTGCTAAATTTCAATCTAGATAAGTATAACAATTACCTAATTATCAATATACTCCCAACTTTAGTAATTTTCAGTCAAATAATATGAATGCAAATCATCCTTTCCCTCGTCATCTAATTAATATTCAACCAAGGCCCACGTCTTGTCAAAAAAATTTACGAATAGACAAGTATTTGGTCTTCCTAGAAGTCCAACGAATGTTTGGAAACGAAATTTTTAATTTGTCCAAAATATACCAAAACCTTATAAACCACAAAATAATTCCGTTCAACTGCATAATGTAGAAAAACCGCAGTAATTTGATTATAATATGAATAATCAAGAAACAACAGAATATTCGTATGACTCTGAAAATTATAATGACTGTCTCTATAGCGACTATACCAACTTTAACAATCAAAATTAATCATACCGAGAAGAAATTTTTTCTGAAACGTAACTGATAACCATTGTCCAAATTTGAATGACCAAAATGTTCACGATTTCGAGCCGCCCAAAATGATCACATAGAAATACGTTCAATTTATGACAGAAAAGATCTCCGATACATTACAATTTCCAACCCCCCTTTAAAACTTTTAATTGACACCGGAGCAACAAAATCCTGAAATAGTCGAAAATTATTTTCATGATTATATAAAAAACTACTACTAATGATTTTTGTGCGGAAATACCAGCTTTTAATGAGTTTAATTCTGAAAAACCAATTAAATTTTAGCTATTTCAATATTATCAATTTTTTTGACGGCCTTATTGGCAACGAAACATTAAAACACCCAAATTAATTAACATACTTACATAAATAAATATTAAAACATCCAATGCAGAAATAGCTTTAGGTCAATTCGATGCAAAAGTAAACTTATTATTTTATTGAACCTTAAAAGTTCCAATAACTGTACCAAACGGTGACATTATAATTAATGATACTAAAATGACCAAATGTTGTATCCCCTCATGCATCACAATAGCCCATCAAGGTTATGCCCCTGTCGAACTACATAATGATTCACAATTACCTCAAAATATATACTATGTTTATACCCAAGGTGGAGCCATTCGATCGAAATAATTTTGAATTATTTGACAGGTCTCAATTATTACCTAATAAATCTTATATCATTGATATTATATGAACACAACAGACAAATAAATGAAATAGGTATTATTAGATCAAGATATTCTTCGTTGTCCTTGCCCATTTGAGTAGTCCCCAAAAAATCAGATGGTTCCGGAAAACGCAACTAATCCACCTCGATTATATAAAAAACTTTTAATGTCAAAAATTGACATTTTGAGTAATTAAGAATGCCTTTCGAACCAAAAAACGCTTCCGCAACCTTCCAATGAATGATGAACAACGTTTTAAAAAACTTTAATAACAGAAAGTGTTTTGTCTGTATAGATGTCAACTTAAAACTAAACTTAAAATAAATCTTGTAACAACTTTGCGATAGTAATCTAAAAATTCTCTTAGATAAATCCGCATTCTTAAAAAAGGAAGTAACGATCTAAGGTCATATCATCACCCCTGAACGCGTCAAACCAAACCCCGACCAAAATATCCGATTCCTAAAACGACCAAAGAAATTAAAGGATTTTAGGACTCCTAGCATATTATATTCCAAATTTCACTAAGATCAATAAACCTTTCATAAATTAGTTAAAAGAGAAACATATTGACGATCTTTTATATATGAAAACAGACAGAAAATTTAAAATATTAACCGATCATTGAAGAGGCTCTACAATGGCTTACGAATTTAAATAACCTAATTCGCGTTTAATACGCTGGCATCTTAAACTCGAAGGATTTGATTATAAAATCATATACAAGGAAAAAAAGAAAGATGACAATGACACAAACCATGACCTACCGCCTGTTTTACGTTATATTTAAGAATACTACAACAATCCTATATTCCAAGTACCAGTCGGGAACCTAACCGGTCTCTTACAGCAAATCAGTCTATAAATGATCTTCAGACCGATAATCAATCAATAATTGGACAAATTGATTCCGATGAAAATAACGACAATGAAAATATACATACAAGTGTCGAAGACAATTACTTTTATTTCATGCAAATTATAATTATTAAACTAAACATAAATCCAGGTTTAGAATTTAAGTGTCTGAAAACTCTGTTAATAGGACTAGATGGTATATCTGCGTTATAAAAGAATCTTATTAAGTACAGTTAATTCAATTTTTAAAAGAATACGCTGAACCAAAACGGCAATATGTATTTTATTTTCAAAGTTATGACGATCAAAATTCATACAAAAACATGTGTAATTTTATACTTCATACGTTTATCGATACACTGTATAAATTATTAACATCTAACAAACTTCTGTGCGATATTGTAAAAGCAGAAAGATATAGTCTTATAAAAAAACAATACGAAAGAATGACTAATTATTTAGGAATTCATGAAACTATCGATGAGGAATAAAATATTATTGGCCCAAATTAAAACTAGGATGTTAGAAAATAAGTACGAACGTTACCCGCCATTAATAAAACTGCAACTTACCCACATTCCTAAAAAAACCAACCAACTAAACAGCTAAAACAGGCAAAATCCAATTACGTAACATAATATCTCCAAATGAATTACAGGTTAGAGTAAAATCACCTTCAGTTATTATTCTCTGAATTAGATTATATAAAATATTACAGTGTAGTAGAAATACTTTTTTAATAGAAAATAAAATCGTTTTATCGCTAGTGTCCGTTGGTGCATTCAAATGTATCTGAATATTATCATTACTTTTACTTACAATATTACTCCACCCTCAACTTACCTTATCTTAAACATGGACTAGTACCAGTTCCAAAATGTGCCTTTAACTCCAGCCGAATTACCTTTGCAAAAACAATCGCCTTTATGAAAATATACAATTTACGAGTAAATGGGCGAATCGACATTGTACCACCATAAACCTTGTCGCGTTCAGAATTAAGGTAGAGAGATCTTCTGTGTTAAGTGAGTTACAGTCTCCCTCCACTAGCGACGGAAGCAACGTGATGTCGAGTATGGTTACTGAAACTCCACACACCCTTGTGGCACCAACCACCGACGCCACACGCTGTCCAGCCCTTGCTGTTTCCGAGGAGACGCATGTCATCAATCCTCAGCTCACGAAGGCTCGAAAGCCAAGAAAGCGTATGAATTGTTTCATAATGCATATTATAGGATCATCAGATTTGAGACCGACTTAACCACCTATCGGACAGGCCTTCATACTGATTTCTTTCAGAAATACGCGGATCTTCAGAACATCACCGAGCAACGCATTGCTGACCAACGGCGAGTAATGGTCCGGAATAAACTTTTGGCTGAACTAATCCTGGAACAACTTAAGGGAGAGGTGCAGCTTGAACTTGAGAATGAACGCATTGAGCCCCTAGCTCCGCCTACAACAGAAGAACTCGAGGAGGAAGTACGAAATGAAGAAAACATAGGCGAAGACGAGGACAAGAAATCATTGACAGAGCCAACAACACCTAAGACAATTGAAAAATATCAGTGTACAATGAACTCCAAGAAGCTGTTGCTGAGTTTAACGGCCTAGATCCAACTCAAAAATCTAAGCTCCCGAAACTTAGAACTAGTGTGGAGACTTATAGCATCCTCAAGATTTTCAACACCATACTAGCAGAGTTTAGTTTGGAGTATGACACCCTTGAGAAGCTCCATATACTCATTTACTGCTCTGCCAATGCGGTCCTTAGATGCCATAAATAACAAGTGCACTCTGAGAAGAAAACAGGCAAAATTATGCAACAACAAAAGCCTATATGGCAGAAAATATTTGAGAAGATCATTGACGATTTGAGACAGGATCTAGGAAGACTCATAGAATTTCGGAAAAATGAATACCCCTCTCCAGCAGACTTAAGATGCGCATTAAGAAGATATTTAATAAGATAGGTACAAAGTCCACCAATCTCAATTATCAACATAAACTAGGTGAGTATCAAGATACAGTAAAGCAAAAACTAACAGCTAAAGCGAAACGTCTGCAGAGATACAACAAATTCTCAAAGAGAAAACGATAGTACTGGCTTTTCAATATCAATCAAAGATAGCTCTATCGAGTTATCAATAGCACCGAAGATCAAACCAATACTGAGAAGAACATCTGGGAAAAACCAAAAGAGCATAACTAAAATGCTACATGGATACAATCTCATGGTGACCAGATTCAAACACCACAAATCGAATTTGACTTTATCACCAAAGAGGAAATTAGCAGCTTTGTTTAGGGAACGAGCAACTGGAAGTCGCCAGGAGTTGATCATATTCACAATTCCTGGTATAAGAAATTGAGGTTCTCCATAAAGCTATGGCCCGTCATTTTACTCAAATAATGCATCATCCTGAGACAACCCCCGCATTTGTAATACTAGGCACTACAAGTATGCTACTCAAAAGCAATAGGACAGAAGACCCGTCCCAGTACAGGTCCATCACCTGTTTGCACAACATGTGCAAGATTCTATCAGGACGCATTGCAAATCGTATCTATCACCATATTGACAGTCATAACCTATTAGCCGAAGAACAGAAGGGATGCATTCGAGACAATAACAACTTATCACCGATTTTGTGGTACTAAAGCAGGCACAGAAAAAACAACGCAACATAAACACTGCTTTTATAGACGCAAAAAAGGGGTTTGACCGTGTACCACATTCCTTGCTCTTAGACGTACTAGGAATATATAAAAATTACTCTATAATCATTAATCTCCTGGCAACTATCAAGCACCAGTGGAGAACGAACCTGTGAACTATAATGGCGATGAATCTCTTACCACCGATGAGATACACATCAATATGGGAATTTACCAAGGCGACTCCTTAAGTCCACTTTGGTTCTGCTTAGCGGTAAACCCCCTCCACGTTGCTCAACAATAGAGGACATGACTTCAACATCAAATCCTACAGTTTTGGAATCTTGAAATTGACTAACATGGAGCTAGAGGGACTGCAACTAATTACTAGCCTAATGATGGTCAAGTACAAGTCACACCACCCAAGGTCATCAACTCTCCGAATGACCTTAACACGAAAAGAAGATCCCTTGTTGACTTGACCAATTCGCACTCCCGACAGCTGCAAAAATTGAGAGATTTCTTTACCAATAAGACACAAACAGTAAGCCTCCACCACATAGTGATCTTAAGTGACAACTCGTACTCTCCACTTAATCTCGCAAATGATCCTAAAGTCACTTTCAGACCACGACAAACAAGAACAGTGGGCTCTACTGCACCGCGGATATCACAATGACTTGAATCAGCCACGCATAGATAGGGATGCAGCCAACAGGTGGCTAAAGAATGGGCAAACATTCCCAGAGACAGAAGGATTTGTGATGGCAATACAGGACCAAGTTATTAACACAAGGATTTATCATCAAAGACCACTCCGTTAAATCCGATAAGTGTCGAGAATCTAGCGAGAGGTCAGAGACAGTACAGCATAAACATCTGGCTGCACTTACATAGAAAACACGGACTACCTCCAGCGACATAACCAGGTGTGTAACATACACCAGAAGCTTGTCAATAAATACGGGCTCCTGAATATCTTTGTGCCCTATTGTAAATACCAACCAATTTCAGTGCTTGGAACTGTATGACGACCGGGCAATTACCATCAACAGACGAGGGACGAATAATCGGCCTGACGTGGTACTGTTAAATAAGGAAACAAAGACAGCTTATTTGGTACATGTCGTCCTACCCAACAATAACAACGTGTTGGATAAATATCAAGAGAAAAAGTCTAAATATGCGCAGCTGGCTATTTGTTGAGAAATTGATTGTCAATTATAATAATAATAATAGTAATAATAAAACTCTAACAAAATAAGCTACAGTGAAAGATACCTATTAATTGAACATATCCATGCAAAAAACATTTATATTAAATTATCCCACACACCAGCGGAGCAGGGAATTGTTCAGGTCCGTACGAATTTTGCCATCGAATTCCATAAACTTTTGTCAGCCAGATTTATTAAAACCTCGACACGGCGTTTTTCTGTGTCTTACTAAACGGCTAGAATACACAACAAAAATGAATTTGAACTATTTAGCAATCGATATGACTTTAGATATTTATTAAATATAATAAAGGTACATTTATAAAAAGAAAACGATAGCGCTCACTAAAAAAACTATAAAATGCACGTTACTGCTACTGTTAGATTTTTGGCTGATGGAGAAAAAATATTTAAAGTTCTTGGCAGTATTACAACTCACATTTTAGGTTACGTAAAAGTGGAATTTGGAAATTTAGTTTTGATGTTTTCAAAAAATAAAAATTTTATTGTTTTTGCATTTTGCATTCCGAATCAATATTAAATACTTCTTTTGCCTTTATAACTGCGTCTACCTTAAATAGCTAAAACTATCTAAGTAGGCGTAAATAAAGATAATTTTATTTACGGTCAATGTGAATAATCACCTGTCAATTGTTATTTGTCATGGTCATATTCTTTGGGACGGCGCGGCGTCCGATGACGTATATTATAAGAATTTAAAAAAAAGTTAGATATAGTTTTAACCATTTTATAACCTTGTATAAGTTTAATAAACAAAAATATTTGTCTATATAACCTATGCATAACTAGCTTCCAAAAGTATTACTTAGGCATTTAATATTTTTCAAAATATTTCCATCAAATTGTCCTTTATTTGACTTTTTTTAAGAAAAACACATCCATTTACATCTAATTTATTCTTCATTAATATTTCAGAAAAACAAACATTATAGTAACAACTTGTTTTTATGTATTACTTAAAAAAAACTATGTTCTATCCGGATGTTTTGATATAATAACTACAATTATTATTTTCCAGATTATCCAGATTTATGACGTAGTTTTAAACGACTATATCAGTTATTTAGCTACTGCTGCAGCTAACTTACATATTTCTGCGTGTTTGAGAATTTAATAACTTACATACTTACCCTACGTATTTCAGCTTACTTGTAATATGTAGGTATATTTTTTTCGTTAAACATTTATAAAATATTTTTGGGTATTGATTCTTTCAGCTTGTTTTGTTTTTAATTAAAATGAAGTTAGCTCACCAGGTAAACTATTAGTAAAACGAACTAAATAAACCTTATTTTTTAACATTTAGTTTTTCACTGGTTTGTTGGCATGCATGTTCACTTTCTACGTGATTTAAGTCATACAATAATTTTAGTTCATTTTACAAAAACATATTTATATGCAAACTTTGCCAAAAATCATTCGCCAGAAAGCATAATCTCAAACGTCATGGGGACTGCAGATTTGTACGGCGGGATCTTCAATCCAGAGACATTCGAAAAAAAAACACACCCAGCCCTCAAACTTAAACGAATCGCGAACTAGGTGCCTTTTGAAAATGATCTAAACTTTACAGATATGGAATTTCCGAGTAAAGTAATAGATATATTAAAGTTTGAACGACTAAGTAATATTTCTATCAATGCCTCTGGTCTAGAACGAATTAATGATAATGGTCGAAATATTACTGAGAATTTTGGCTCCTTATACTTTACTTGATCTCGAAAAACGCTATTAAGCAGCGATTATTACGAAAATACTCAAAACTGTTTAGTAAGAATCATTTCTGGTTTAGTTTCGAGGCAATTATTTTCACATCATGGAGCTGACCTAAATATCTGTGTGAAGGTCGTTTGGTATATTTCTTTACAGAACAGAAATTTACTTATCAAAAACATGGTTCTAAACACGTTTCATTTAGATTACCAACGACAGAATATCTTAAAATGTGTGAATCTTGAAAAGAAATTAACGGTAAACTTTTGTTGTTTATCCCAGAGCCTATGGATTAACCACACTAGAAAAATTCATAAACATATTCCTTACTCTTTCGCCTGTTATATTAAATATGATTTCAATGATTCACACTTGATTTTCCAAAGTTTTAGAGACTAATTACCAGCTCCAGGGACTGACCAACAAGTGCTTTAGCCAAATGTTTGTTAGAGAATATTCAACCTTTAGACCAAATCATTTGTTCCAAATTCAAAGAATACTAATAAAACAATTCTTAGTATTCTTCACGTTAGGGCAAGAAAACAGATTTGTTAGTTTTGATGTAGAAAGTTCATACACAAATGTTTTGATATGTGACTCATTAGATATAGTTAATAAGGACAGAAATATGGAATGACACTACAAGTAGATGTTTTGTTTTTTTTTTGGTGATAGGTTGAAAAAGAATGAAATATTACATACATACATTTAAATTAACAAACAAACAAACGTAATTAAAGTTAATACACGTTATATGTATATTGTTATTATTAGTAGGTAACCAAGAGAAAGGAAACAGAGACAAATCTTTTGTTTTTTTATATATCTTATAGAAAAACATGTATTATTATTATTTTTTTTAAGTTTAATAAAGGCATCAAAACATGTAATACATAAACAATTATTATCATACCTTTTTTTTTGGGAGGTGTGCACCAGTTCAAAGTATACCTTTTGTTCTAATTAGTATGTGGAGTCATATTTCGGTAATACCTATTTTTTTATATATATTTTTGTTATTTCTACACAAGAAACACTCTCTGCAATGTACGAGTTTCAAACTAGCTGTAAACAGCGTATTGGAAGAATGTGATTTGGATAATTTATTTTATAATTTGAACAGGTGAGACACTTGTGGTGTTTTTATTTAAATATTAAAACATTAGTGGGTTGTCAACTGTTTTGCGACTGAAAAATATAAAACTATTTGTTTTTTTGGTTTAAACAGCTTAACGCCAGATGTGAGATCGGGATTTTATTTTCAGAGATTAATTTTATTTGGTTTATGTAATGTATTAATCTGTTTTTTTTTTATTGATAAGAAAAAAGAAGGAAAATATGTTTTGATGTTAAATGTTCTATTAAATTAGATGTTTATAAAATGAAATTATGTTATCATAATCAGTTTTTTGATTAATATTGTTTGGAAACTTGTGAATGTATAACGTTTCCAAAATTAGTCTCTTGATACGATTTTCTTCAGTGTGTAATATTGAGGAATTGTTAAAATCAAAAGCATGTAATGTTGTTAGAGAGTGGTTACATAAGCCTGAATGCGAGGGGTTATTTTTACGAATATTATAGTTGTGTTGATAAAAGCGTTTTTTTGTGTATTGTGATGTTTCACCGATATATACAAGAGTAGGGTCACAAGACATACATTCTAATTTGTATACCAAATTACTTTGAAGTGTTTTATCATCGCGATCTTTTAAAGAAGTGAAAATATTAGAGATAAGATTGGAAGGTGTCCAGGCGAGAGCAGCATTAAGAGATTGTAGAATTTTTTTCATTTGATTCTCAATCGTGTGGAAAAATGGCATTTTTATGTATGAAATACTAGACAAACTATTTTGAGGGTTACTAACATGATTGGTATTATTAGGTGCGAGGACTTGCTTTCTTTGTGTTAGTTTGATGTAGCGGTCATCAATAACTCGACTTAAGGGCTTTCTGGATAGCAGTTTTTTTCTAATGTGTTCTTGATAAAATTTATCATTATATTTATGATCTGACAATAGAATTGCTCTGTCGACAAGATTCCTAATAGTTGATATTTTATACTTCATAGGATGATAGGAATAAAAATTTAAGTATCTGCCAGACCAAGTCTTCTTCTTATACCAATTTGTGGTGACTTTGTTATTGCTTTCAAGATTGAGAGTGATATCTAAGAAATTAATAGAAGAATTATCAGGAATTTCTACTGTAAATGTGAGCCTGTTATCAAGATTATTAAATGACTGAACAATATGATTTATATTCTCTGGTTCCACTAAAAGTAACGTATCATCTACGTATCTTGTATAGAAAGGAATGTTAAAAGAGGAACTACTGAAAACTTGCTGTTGAAGGGCAAAAAGAGCTAAATCTGCCATTATTGGCGAAAGAGGAGAACCTATAGGACAGCCGTATATTTGTTTATAAACATTATTGTTGTAGGAGAAAACACACGAATTAAAAATAAACTATAGCAGAAACAAATTGGTTTTTAGGTATATTTGTATTCAGACAATGATAATTTGTATTTAGGTAATCGATAGCTGTGGCAATCGGTGTATTTGTATAAAGAGATACCACATCAAGAGATATAAACTTATATTGTTTTGTTGAATCTAATTTAAAATTTGCAATTTCAATTTTCAATTGAAAAGAGTTTTTAATAGTGTAAGGTGATTCTAAAACTAGGTTTTTTAAAATTTGTGATAAAAAGACAGAAATGGCGTAAAGAGGGCTACCAGTATTAGATACTACAGGTCTAAGGGGCATGTTTTCTTTGTGTATTTTAACTAAACCATATATTTTACATAAAGTTCCATTGTGACAAATTAGCTTATAATATGTGGTTTTATCGATATAAGAATTTTTGCACCATTCACTAAGCATGGAATTATTTTTATCGTGAATATTCTTAACAATATTGTTTTGGATAGTACAATAGGTGTTAGTGTCTGACAACAATTCCATCATTTTTAAATCATACACTTGCTTATTCATTATTACGCTAACATTACTTTTATCGGCTCTTATCAAAATGATATCTTCATTTTCTGTCAAGAACTTTTTAGTGTCTAATTTAATTAATGCAATGTTTCTTCTCCTGGAATATTACTGAATAATAAATTTTAAATACACTTTTCCCAAATAACGACAAATAAAGGACAATTTGGAATTTTGATAAATACTAAATGCATAAGTGAAATTCTTGGAAGATAGTTATGCATATGTTTAGAAAAATGTTTAACTAATTTAAAAAAAGTATGCAGGGTGTATTAAAGTAAAAGCACAGGGTTTATTAAAATAAAAAAAAACAGAAATATTTTGTTATTTTCGTTTTTTTATAGTTATTTTATGTTCTTTTTGCATGTATTTTTTATAGAATACTGCTGAGTAAATAATTATTATAAGAATTATACTAATTAGTTGTGAACGAATGTAGTTCATAAGCATTATTATTATTAAGATATATTTTTATTCAATTTATTATATTAAAATATGTTGTTTTGAACTGATTGTTTTGCTGGAATATTACCAAATAATAAATTAGTTGTGAATTAAATTAGATGTGATATTGTCAAATAAAGATAAAGGATAATTTGAAATAGATATTTTGAAAAATACTAGCTTCATAGGTAATTTTTTTGTAAAGTGGTTAAGCATAGGTTATACAAACAGAAATATTTTTGATCAATTTAAGAAACTTATACAGTCTGTATTACATAGAATTAAAGATCGTCGACTGAGGATGGGAGTTATACAAACATATTTTGGTTTTTTCCTACAACGCCGTCTTATATGTTTTTGCAAATATTTCACAGGCCGATAGAGGGAATTAAGATCTAACGATCACTTAAATCGTAACCTGCTACGTCACTTCGATAATGAGCAATTAATTTTTTTTCCTTTTTGTATCGGCGCGTCCGATCGTCGCTAAACTTTTTTTTAAATCCTTATAACATCATCCTGCATCAGGGCATGTCCACAGAAATATGACCTTGACCAATGACACTTGACAGGAGATTTTTGACAAATTACATATGTGACTTAATCACCTGACGTATTCTTATACTTTAATAATAATAACGTAGCTGACGTGGACGAAAAGTGCCGTCAGAGATATCAAGATAAGAATATCAGTCAGCATTGAGCGATTCCCAAACTCACTTAATATCTCTACTTGTGCAATAGTGTTTTATTTTATTTCACAAAAGACCAATAGGTAAGCCTTAAAATGGACCCGGAACAACTTACCAATGAAAATCTTATCCGTTAGGAATTTTATAATTAATTATGGTTAGAAATCAGTAATTTACGTTTGTGGTTACTAACATTTGTAATTTGTCAGTTTTTAAAATTTCCTTTAGTAGTATTTTCGAGGTATTTTCCCTAACATATTCGCTATAATGTTGCTAAATAAATAACATATATGTAAGTCATCAAATCAAATCATAAATTATCGTAATTTATCAAGTTATATATTTTAAGTTCTTAGTGTAAATACAAAAGTGATTAACTTCGTTGTTAGTTGAAAAAATGGAAACAAAATTTTAATATTCTTGTTAGAAAATTATCCTAATTTTAAAACTCGATTAATAGAAAGTTGTAGACCGATGTTTTAATTATTTTTTTAATTTGATGTCTTAATTTAATGATTTAAGTTTACTTTTATATTTTTCGACAACCAAACATGTTTACAATACACAAGGTATAGTATATTAACGTTAGAATAAGATGAACTATACCTACATCAATACGAATAAGAACCACAACTATTCTAACTGTTCTAAAAAAATAACAACAAAACTGTAAAAAATTTCCCTATTAATCTCTCTACTATTAAGTAAGTCCAGACATATTATCTATAAAACCTCGAGAGGTCTTGAAAGCAGCATTCTACTTTTGAACTAGATTTTTTCTTAGCTCTTCCAAATTCTGCGGAGGTGGTGGAGGCTTTTTTTGATATGCCTTTTTGGATAATCCCATAGACGTTCTATGAAAATACTTTCTGTTTATATTGTTTGCACGTTATGTTTTATACACGATAAAACCTCGCATTCGCACCAACCAACACTTTGTATAAAAACGCTAATTTAGTTTTCACTGGTAACAGCCCATCCAAAATAATTAATTCTGCCCTGTTTTCTCTAGAAATTCCTCCCTGCACAGTAGCGACACGTCAGTAAATAAACAAGACCACTCCTGTGGATACCAGTTTGGCAAAATTTAACCTGGCCCTTTGGTGTTCTGTGTCTCTTCTACTAAATTTTTTATTAGGTTTGAGTCGAGGGTTCGCTTGCGACCCGCTATGCTCTGCACATAACGATTAATTCTTGGTGTTGTTTTCCACTACATACCACCCCTCATGCCTTGGATATGATGACCTTGTTAATAAACATCTATCCCATAAATGAGTGAAAACACTTTTAGAATTGTGAAACTCAAATGCTACCTCACGGTGACTCCATCCGGCTTCAATCAAGCCTATAGCTCTATCCATTTCTGGTTTTGTAATACGATGATAAAACGAATTTTATAAATCAATATTAAAATTCTGATAGCTGGTGTGGTGAACTGGTCACACATCACTTTGAGATCGTATTTTAATACTACTGGTCACAGATCATAAGAATCGTAGGTGTCCATAACAATACATGGCTATATCTTGTGTATCGCATATAAATAATTTGCTCTTTGAAAAATGAATAATACAAAATTATAATTTTTCTCACTTGATATATTTAAAATTTTCAAAAGAAAAATAAAAGCAGAGGTCTGTGACTATCCAAAAACTTATAAATGGCATAATTTTGTCAATTTTTAAAATCACGACAGCCTTGAAAAATTTGATAAGAAAACAAACACTTACAATTGATCCTGAAGTTGAATTGTGTCCCACCTTGTATATATCTCGTGGTAAAATTTAGCAGGTAGAAACATTTAGTTCTGCATATTCTATCTGTAATTTAAATTATAAAATACGCAATTTTATCCCCAATATATATCATAATTTAAGTGGCGACTGCCATATGTTCATAAAGAATGTGTCATTATGGGGAGAATATAGACGTAAAGCAAGGAAAAGTATATATCATTTACAAAAACATTTATGTGCGTGATTATGTTGATAAAACTGATGGTGTGTCAAAAATGAAAAAATTGTATTAAGTTTTATTGATAGCTTCAGACTTTTGTCAACATTATTGAAAAGTTTCGGTGCTAGTGTAGAGACTTGTCAGGTTAAGAAAACACCAAAACATTTTCCCCTATCAAGCATTTGATTTATTGCGAAAAAAGGGTATTTTTCCATACAGTTGTATGGATTTTTTAGAAAAATGAACTATCCCATAGTTTAATTGTAGGAATTTGGAGAAATATTCAGATTTGTATTTGAGGTGCAATGCTCTTTTATTATGTGATGTTTTAGAGCCATTTCGAGATACTTGTTTAAATATTTATAAACCAGATTATTCACAGTCTTCAACTTCAAAAAGGGTATTCGCGGCCGAATAAATCAGTGTCGGGAAAGGAAGCATATTGCCAACAATACATTTTTGCCAAACTATGATCCTACTTAACCATTTCCTTTTACCACTTATTTAGATGCCACTAATTTGCATGGGCATAGTACGTCACAACCATTACCATTTAGTGGAGTTACGAGGCTATCACAATGTGAAATATCAGATTTAAATAATATGGACATTAAAGACGATAGTGCACAAGGCTACGTTTTGAAAGTAGATGAGTATTTTCCTGAAGAACGTAAATGTTGCATTAGCTATGAAATTAAAAAATAATTAAAAAGTCGATAGTACTAGTTTTGAAATTAGGTGAAAAAAATGGGTGACCCATTTCAATGTTTGAAAAGTTTAGTTTATGGCTTAAGTTAAATAATGTCTCGAATCTCTTATTTTTATAAAAATTGGGTAAATGTTACAAGTTAATTATTAATTCTTACTACATATAAAGCGGGCAAATTTACGGATTATTTTTATAATGAGCTGTTTAAAAAATATATATTCAAAAATTATAGAACATTCCATCAGTTTAAATCAAAGAATTTTGTTTCTGGGACAGAAAGATGAAAAAATTAGATTTATCTGACTATTTAGAACGCAACCTATTAAATTCGTTAAGTCCTCCGTTGGTGTGTGGCTGTCTTTTAAAAATTATTAACTACACATTCTACAGTAGCAAATAAAATATAGTTAGTAAAAATAAATATTCACATTTCGATGCTGCACATTGAGCGGAGGTACCTTAGCAGACGACGACGAATATGGTTCATCAAATAGAGCCCAAACCTTCGGTTTAAGTTTCTGCCATCTGGTGAGCGTGCCGGCATAGTAAGCCTCTTCATGTCCAAACATCCTAGCCACTTCTTCCTCATTTGGTCTTTCGGAATCTATGTCTAATTTGTCAAGAATCGCAAGTGTTGCCTGAAACCAACGATATTTAATTTAGTATATATTAATTTTTTATTTTAAATATTTTTGTATTTATTAATAGTAAGTATGAACATTTATTTTTCAACAAACGGCTTTGGTGAATTAAGAAATCATGATTCTTGGGATTAGACCATGTCAAATTGGAACTACTAGCCGACGTTTCGCCTTTGATTGTACGAGACATCTTCAGGGTTCTTTACCTCACGAGATCTGGACACTAAATGAGAGATTCAGGTGGGCTTTTATACCCAACTTGTGCTCGCCGAACCGTGACCCTGTGTTAAGAACAATCTCCACGTGTGATGTAGACCGTAACCCGCATCTCTAATAAAGTTTTTCGTATGTTTAAAAATTTCAATAATTTATCTAATTTTTCGTTTATGAAATCCTGAAACCGATGCTAGAACATTGGTTTCCTTTACATTTATATAGTCAGCTACAGCAGATTGAACAATTTGTTTCTTTTTAATTCATTGTTTATGTTCCTTAAGTCTAGTTGATATTAAGCGTTCTGTTTCTCCCACATACACTTCGCCACAGGAGCAAGGAATTTTATTTACTCCTTTTGTGTACAAAGATACAATATCTTTCGGGGATCGCAAGCATTGTCCAATCTTTTTATGTGTATTGAAGATGTTGTCGTATGTTGGACCGCTGAAGTAATCGTCCTATTTTGTCTATAGTGCCATCTATGTAGGGAAGAACAACACTACCTGAAGGTAGCTCCTTATCATTCTCCTTTCGCGGAGTCAGATTACTATATCCTTTAGTTGAACGCGTAATATATTCAGTGCAAAAGCCACTCCCTCTCAGAGCTTAGGTTAGTTTCGATGTTCCAGATGTTAAAGATTATTGATCAGAAATCGAAATGGCTCTAAATACTAGTGAGTTAATAACGATTTTTTTGTGCTGGATAGTGGTGGCAATTTTGCATTGAAGTATATATTTGTATGCGTCGGTTTTCTATACACAGAATGTCCTAATGTACCATTTTTCTTCCTTTGAACAAATACATCTAGAAAGCGAATCGATCGATTTTTTCAATTTCAATTTCCATTGGGAACTTGATATTATGATGTTGTTGATTAATTAGACTATATCAGACATATTGGATCATAATAATCTTGTTAAGAACTTAATAGACCTAGTAGAAGCTTGTCTTACATACTCATATTTCATATTTCTAGGAACTTTCTATAAACAAACTTCAGTGACAGATATGGAATCTCCTCTATCACCTGTGGTAGCGATTAGCTTTATGAAAGTCTTTGAGGATATCCGTTCCACTAAAACCAAAACACTGGTTCAAATATGTAGATGATATTTTTGTTGTTTGGCCTCACGGACCGGGTAATCTTAATAACCTTAATCAACAACATCATAATATTAAGTTCACGATAGAAATTGAATCGAATAGAATGATTCCCTCTCTAGATCTATTTGTTCAAAGTAAGGAAAATGGTACATTAGGACATTCTGTGTATAGAAAACCGACGCATCCAAATAGATAGTTAAATGAAAAAGAAATCGGTTATTTACTCACTAGTATTTAGGGGTTTGTCGATTTTTGATCAAGATTCTCTAACATCGGATACATCGAAACTGACCCCAGCTCTGAGTGGGAGTGGCTATTGTACTGAATATATTACACGTTCAATTAAAAGATAATAATCCTACTCCGCGAAAGGAGAATGCTGAGGAGCCACCGTTAAGTAATGTTATTTTTTCCTACATACATGGCACTACAGGCAAAATTGGATGATTACTTCGGCGGTCCAACATACGTACAGAGGGGTCCAATAATAGAGGACGTCAGCTGTAGCTCGGGAAACGTTAATGACAGAACTTAAGGAAAAAATATTTATAGGTAAATCGGCCAAGAAAAATCGCTGTAAGTTATTTTAAAATTCGAAAGTTGGCAGCTAGGGGCGTAACAGCTACACAAAAGTGAAAATGCAAATTTTCTTTTAAATTTCCATAATTGAGGTATGTTGAAAATACCAGCAGTGTATTCTTTAACCAATTAGGCATTTTTTTGCTTGAAACTATTTTTGCCTATTTTACGGTAGAGTTTACGGCTCCACGAGTGGAGCAAAAAAATAACTTTTTTTCGATACCAAGTTGAATAACTCGGTTCATCCAAAACAGAGATATCTACATTTGAAAGAATAACTGTTTGACTTTTCCTCACCACTTTATTTTAGAAAATAAACAAAAATGGTCTAAAGCAAAAAAGTGCGTAATTGGTTGAAGAATACAATGCTTATATTTTCAACATACCTCAATTATATTTAAAAGAAAATTGTCATTTACACTTTCGTGTTGCTGTTACGCCCTCTAGCGGCCAACTTTCGCACTTGAAAATAATTTACTGCGATTTCTCTTGGCCGATTTATCTATAATTTTTTTTTTGCCTAAGTTCTGTCATTAACGGATCCCGAGCTACAACCCACGTCCTTTATTATTAGAACACCCTGTACAATCTTCAATATATATAACAAGATTGCACAATGCTTGCTATCCCCGGAAGATATTGTACATTTTCAAACAGAAGGAGTATATAAAATTCCTTGCTCCTGTGGAGAAGTGTACGTGGGAGAAACAGGACGCTCAATATCAACTAGACTTAAGGAACATGAACGATGTATTAAAAAGAAACAAATTGTTTGATCTGCTTAGCTGAACACCAGCATACCACTGGCCATACTACAAATGTAAAGGAAACCAAGGTTCTAGCATCGGTTCCGGGACTTCATATACGATCTATTGAAATTTTTAAACATACAAAACACTTCAATAAACATGCAGTTACGGTCTACATTACACGTGGAAATTGATCTTAACACAGGATCACGATTCGGCGAGCACAAGTCGGGTATAAAAGCCCGCCTGAATTTCTCCAAGCTCATTCAGAGTTGAGATCTCGTAGTGTAAAGACCCCTGAAGATGCCTCGTGCAATCGAGCAAAGCGAAACGTCGGATAATAATTCCAATTTGACACGGTTTAATCCCAAGGACCATGATTTCTTAATTTATTTTTCTTATTTTATAATTCTAAAGACGTCTTTTCGATAGGCAAAGTGGTGTCATAATGGCCTTCTTTTTCACACTACTTTTTTTTCTCTACAAAATTACCAATGTTAAGTCATGGCCTCCTCGAATTTGAAGATGAACGACCGGTCACGTCTCAAAATTGAAAAAACAAAAAAGACGTGAATGCAATTGTCACTTTTGGCATGCATTATTACCAACTTGGAAATGTTTAACAGTAAATAATATTTTTTAAGACAATGCTTCTTTTAAATATGTTGCGCAGCATATACTCGTTTCAGAAGTCATTAAATTTCACCCCCCCCTTTAAAGAAGCCTACGGTTCGTTCTATAAAATCATCACTTATGAAACTAATGTTTTAGTATACTATTAGATGTAATGAACATGATTCTGCTTTCTGTTATCTAAAGTCTTCTCTAATAAGTGTCAGCTTTAAGAAAAATAATATACTTAATAAACGTGGCCCCTCCTAGCCCGCTTCGTATTTTCTGCCGTAATGAAATTAAAGGATTATAATACAATGGAGAAAATGAGCAGGTGAGCCGTCTTAACGCACATTATTGCGTAGACCCGCTGTGTATGAAATACTCCTATTGTTTATACGAATATACTTATAATTCGAGTTTTGGTATAGTTTCATAGCGATATTATATTTTGTACTTGAAAATGAAAAAAGATTTCCTTATTATGTAAATTTAATATAAAATCTCATATTTCTTCTACTTCTACTAGTACTACTAGTAAGGCTTAAATAATGTTTTATGACTGTTGACCCTTTAGATATAATGCTAAAAATAATTGGATGCTTTCAAAAAGTAAACTTCTGTCACAAATTTTCTCCGGCAGAATCCAAAATGCCCCCCTAACCATTTTGTTTCGCCCTATAAGATTCGCACTGAAATTTTAACGGTTTATCCCTGTTTTACATTTGATTTTTGGTGCAACAGTTCATGTCAATTAGATAAATAATTTTTTGGGTATTAAATTTTTTTAAACATCTCATGAGCGACCATTTTGTTCCACACCAGTTTAGTCTTAGGTTAAAGTTGATGTTTGGATAAAATTTAAGGTCTATTCCATTAGTAGTTTCTTAATTAACATGTTTTTAACACCTTGTAAGGCCGCTATTTTGCTTTTCCATGTGAGATTTTTATCAATATGCTACCATTCCATCCTCATAGTACCTTTGATTTTTCACCAAAATTTGAGGACAATCGTATAAGCAGTTTTTGAGTTTTTGAGCTATGCAGGCACAAACAGTTCAGAATTATAACAAACTTTCCTCTAATGAGAAAAGAAAAAAGAGAAAATATAAATTGCTTAGCAACTTAGTAACTGAAATTAAATTAATTGGTTTAAGTTTTGACGCCAAGTCAGAGGCTGATTCCAAAACCTAACAATACAAACAGTATATATCTAAAAATTAAATTAAAATTAATAATGAAAAAACTATAAAATTGGGCTTTTTAACTATATTCGATACATAAAATTGCAAAAATTAAGGTTTTTTTTTTTGTATATTTGGCTTTGCGTAATTCAGTTTAAAAGTATTGCTGGTATTTTTATGAGTAGCTATTTATAATTGTTTTTAATTACTATATTTTCAGTAACGGACTATTTTGTTGCTAGTTGTCCTTGTTCAACTAGCATATTTAACAAAGGTATCGAATTCTTATTAAAATTTACTGAACATTACTTTCTTTCAGCCTACTAATGCACTTCTTTAATTTTCTATTTTTAGAGGAAGTTTCCTTCATTATAGTTCTTTAATTAATCCCATAGACATTATCAAATAAATGTTAACACATATTAGATTTTTTGGTTTTCCTTAAATCTTCTGTTATTATACTACTAATATGTTTTGTGTTTTAAATACAGTTCTGTTGATAAATCGTGTTGTTATTTGTTTAATTTTGTATGATAAAATTGGTATATAAGGCATAAAACGGTTTATAATAGATTTATTTTAATTTTGTTCTCAACGTGGTTGTTCGAGAGTTTGAAAATATTTATTAATAAAAACAATTGGGTAATTATTACGGATTAAAATATTTTTAAAAATTCTTCTTCATTAATGAAATTTTAATCGTTACAAATGATTTTGACATATACATGTATTAAAATCTCCTTCTTTATCATTACTACGTAATTATAATGGAAATGTATATTTATGAGAAGGTATTCTATATATTTTAGTCTTAAAATTATGTAATTTTTTCCATTTATTTTTTTATTTCATTACTTTATATTACGCATAAACATACTAGAGCCAGAAACCCTTAATGCTATTTAATCATTGTAATACGCTCGTTTTCAGTTAATTATAAGTTCCACACTATAACGTATAAATAAAGTTTAAAACAGTTTTTTAAAAAAATTTCAAATATTGACATTTAAAACTAAATGTAGTTTGAGAGTTCGATGTATTATTTCCCGCTCTACGACGTACTACCGATCTACATTTATTATTTTTAAAATCACTGTGTGTAGTTTAGCGTTTCTGAAAGGACAACTACTAATTTATACATAACTAATAAATTGACATTAAACATATCCTATAAAGAAAACTAAAAATAAACTTGGTTTCTACAAATAATTTATTACAATGATTTTTAAGAATGTCTAATTTGAATCAGATATTTAAAAAAAATCTTTTTAATAAATATTTTTAATTTTTAAGGCTATTCTGACAAATTTGTCTTATGGACTATTTCAGTCGGTTATATAAGGTAAGTGCAGCTATACTGAAAACGTTCGAGAGAGATAAAAGATAAAATAATAATAATCCCCAATTTCGCAACAACAAACAAAATACTAATGAAATTATTCAATAATTTGATTCAATATGGGTTTATTTTGCATATATAGAAACTAAATATAGCTTTTGTCACAAATTGCATTTAATTCGTTATTCAGATAATACTGATATTTTTTATGCAAGTAGAGCAAACATTGGGCATGTTATTTTAATTCATTTTGGAATAAAACAAAAACATTTTGAAAAAACCTTTTGTAGACTACACAGAATTTGGGACACTAAACATATTTTAACAAAAGATTAATATATACGTATGCATCTAGTTAGATTTTGTTAGTACTTAGCACATGTTTTATTCATTATTTCGGTTTATTTTTCCGAACCTGTTCAAAATTCCAGACTGACAAACAAATAAATAAGACATCTATGCACATAGCATAGATTTTTGTTATTTGAACAGTTTTCTTGAAACTATTGTTTTCAAAGTCAGAGGGTGCTTTTACGTTATGCTTTGTCTAGCCATACACCTAGAAAGTGGAAAGTGCTGGTTATTAAGTAAGTTATAATTTTCAATTCACTTGAATATTAATTATCTGGAAATGTATGCATATGGCCCCCTGAAACCCTAATTTACGTACCAAAACGAGGTATTAAATTAATGATAATTTCATTGTCCTACCTCTCCCACAAAATCCTTATTAATGTTAAAATAATTATTAATTGTGGCTCGGGGGTTTCATTCTCTCGTACTTGCGTACCTAAATGATTTATGCATGTTCGTTAAATGAAAATTTTTGTTAAGCACTTGCTTTATTTTAGGTATAATTATTCTACCATAAATATCTTAAAATAAGGTGTTTATTCCGTTTTGATTCGAAATCAATGGAAATAATTTGATTTTATAAGAATAATATGATTAATATGCCTTATTGATTCGTTTAATCAGATAATAATAGAATAAAAATATATTTGTAAACCAGCGTAAAATATTACTTTAAAAAACATTTAATGCTAGTTTGATCGATGCTTAAAGCAAGAAGCAGTGCCTTAACAAATTGTCTTTTATGTAATAAGGAAAAACATCACGATTTGGAAAACTTTTTTTGCTGTGACCACCTAGGTATGAAACTTACAAAAAAGCACTATTAACTTGGCTAGAAAACGCCTTATATCAAGTGAGTGTGATTTGTTTTGCAACTATGGAAACAAAACAAAAATTCTGCACTCCGCTAACGGTTGGAGCTAAAAAAATTACCTCTTCGTTTGGAAACTCTCGATGTATTATGTAGGATGGGCCTGTATAATAAACGTTTTGTTGCAGTAACTAAAAAAATCGAGAAATGCTCGAATCCGTCAATTTTTGATTTTAGGGGGACACATTTCTGAGGTATACCCTAGCGGATGTGTCAATCAGCCTCAAAATCTTAAGTGGCAAGGAGTGTTGAGTGAGACTTTGACCTTTTTGAAACTGTATTGGTATGTTTTAAGAAATTAAAGGAAACACCTATTTATATTTAGAAATTCATCAAAAGCAATATAAGAAAAGCAAAATGTAAACAGCAACAAAATTAATTAACAATAGTTTGTTAAACTGGCAATTTACTGTCTCAGCGCAAATAAATTACAACAATCCCTTGCACTTTGAAATATAAAACTAAAATATTATGTTCGAGAAGGATTAGTACATTGTATATCTAGTAGGAAAAGCTTAACATTCCTGGACGACCGTAGAGATTGCCGGTCGAGGGGCAACCCCAGACAGGGAAAACGCAGTCCCGGAATGTTTCTTTTCCTACGCGGAGTACGTACTATTTTTCCGAAAATCGAAAACTGTTGAAAGGACATAAATTATTATAATCAACTGGTTAAAATTTTAAAATATTCATTATTAATTTTATTAACAAATAGAGGATACCACGAAATATTTGTTTTGAAACTATGGAAACAAAGAACTATTGAATTGAAACTTGACATTTTTTAGTATACAAATAACTGTAAAGTAATAATATTTTCTTACAGTACAAAAGTTTCCTATCAATTATTTTCCGTTGCCTGGCAATGACTAATTGCAAGAAAATATTTACTGAAAAATGTCAACATTTCTAAACGATTTTCGGAAAAAGAAATTATTTCTCTCTTCTTTAAAGATAATGATGTGCCAGGACTTCAGCAGTAACACATTGTATACCTAGTAGAAAAAACTAAACATTCTGGGACGTTTGTAAAGATTCCCGCCGAGACAGGCAATACGGACTCTGGGAATGTAGCTTTTTCTACGAGGTATACATACTATTTTTCCAAAATTCGAAAATTGTTGAAAGGTTATAAATTATTACAAAGAGCTTTACATTTTGAATAAGTATTGTTAATTATATTTACAAATGAAAGATGTCATGAAATATTTGTTTTGCAACTATGGAAACAAACCTATATTGAATTGTCAAAACTGATATTTTTTAGTATACATATAACTGTAAAGAAATAATATTTCCATACAGTATCAAAATAAATATTTCCTACCAGTTATTTTACGTTGGCAATGACTAGTTGCAAGGAAATATTCACTTTTTCTTTCAAAAATGTTATCAAAAATGACAACATTTCCGAACGATTTTCGGAAAAATTGTTTAATAGTAGGCATTCTAAAAAGACATACGTACGTTGGGGAATTAATGCAAACATTAAAACACACAAGGTAAGTGTTAAATAAAAAGTGAAATGTCGAAAATCCTGTTTGAAATGGAGAGGATGAAGTGGTAATTATTGGGCATATTACGATACAATGAGTACCAGACAACTGTCAGTTATGTCAGGTATTTCGCTTATGACTTTTCGGAGAATCTTAAAACACCATCATTTAATCCATTCAAAATTAAATTGGTTCAAGAACTCTGTAAAGTTGACAATGACTGATGTTTACAATATTTCGAGATGATAAGCAAACCAATCCAGAAATTTTTTAACGTTTTTTTTCGGATAAGTATTTTCTTAATGGTACAGTTATTAGAAATATCTGTCGGTATTGGTTGGACTCAAATCTCAGAAGTTTAGTGGAAGATATATACCCAGCACTCCGAAAACTTAAGTGTGCGGACAGAAATTTATGGAAATCGTATCGTTGACTTATTATTTTTACCTGACAATTTATATGGCGAAACTTATTTAGGGTTGTGTTTTTTAACAGCTGTTGATCCAGCACTAATCACTATTATCAAAGAAAAATACATATCGCACAAAAAACTTTACGTTCCAACGTAATATTTTATTGAAAAATTATCAGAGAAAAAAAATCATTCGACCTTTTTTTTTATGGGGCCATTATACACAAATGCAAACAAATAACACCCCAAATACTTCAGAATGTACAACATTTTGAACAGATACTTTATTGTTGTATGGAGATTGGTGGTCTTTCAACATTTACTTGACTGAACTGGATGACATTTAAATTTTTTATAACGTGATTTCTCAAAAAATACTAATCTAATTTAAAAAATGTATGAGTCGTTGGGAAAAGAATTTCAAGTCCCTTAAAACAAGATATCACTTAATAATACTTGTAATTAATTGATATTTTAATCATGGTTTGGTCTAAGTTACAAATTGTTATAGTGATCATATGTCTATGTACTAGATCTTAAGATATTTAAATGGTAGTAATTAATTGATATAGCCCATTTCTGGAGAAAATTCCTCTCAGGAAAATATCAAAAACTAAATTTTTCGCTTTCGAGAGGTGTTGTTTATGAGAAGTGGGTTAAGAGGACATCGAGGAAGAGCCGTGCTTAATCTTTAAAACTGGTCTTATATAGATAATATTGTTCTAAAATCTAGCGATAAATATATCATGAAATGTCCTTAAAATACGGTATGGCTTGCCTTACTAACTATATTTTAATTTAAAAAAAAATTCTCAAGAAAAATGTACGCAGTAGCATTGGAAATCTGTAAAAACATTCATTTTAGAAGAGAGATATTAACTGACACTCCCTATTCTTAGCGGTTGCAACATCTTAGTTCAGATATGGTTTAAGTGCCATATAACTGTAGTATTTTAACAGTTTTTACATTTTTTAATAACACATTTCTCTAGGTAAATAGAACCAAAAACAAATAAAATATTTTACATAACCATGTTTTTAAAGCGACATTATTGGGTTAAGTGAATTACATGCTTATTAAAAAAGGTCATTAAACAAATGAATTTATAGCTGTAATTGATTTGTAACAAGTTTAAATTTTTAGAGAGGTCCAAAAATAAAACGAAATTTGTAAGATAGCTTTCTCCATATTCCAAAAATGGGGAGGGATCCCAAATTAGCAGCTTCTATGATCTATTATGATCCTTCAGCATCCTCCCATGGAAACACCGCTCAGCTAGCACTTAGTCTACAAAAATATGTGAGAATTTTTTTAATCTGTCAAGGGCCAGCATTCTACAAAATTCAACCTTTCTTGTACTTTCATTTGCGTACACACCAAAGAAATGTACATGTATTGTGATAGCTCGGACGCAAACAAATGAGTAACGCTATAAATGAGAACAGCGGTAGTGGCTTGATATTTATTTTGGTTTGTTTACGGCAATATAAAAACTAAGGTCAAAAGCGTGCATGGACAATTGCGTAAATGACTACATTACAATAATGACCGCAAGTTAAGTAGGGGAGTTTTTACATCACTTCACTGAACTAGAACAAGAAAAACTGTTTTATCGTATATTCGCCCTAGATGTCGCAAAGAGAGTAGATGCTTGTTTGCAAATTTAATTATTAAAGTTTCTCAAGTGTTGTTCTTAACAGTGACTATAAAAAATAAGTAAAACATGGGCCCAAAAGTCTTATAATCGGATTTAAAAAACGTGATCAAGAAAAACATTACTGAATTCCTACTCGACAACGACGAATTTCTAAACGATGGTAAAAAAAATCACTGATAAAATACACCTCTACCAAATAATAATAAATACACAAGACTAATGCAGCATTGCTTCTTTGGATTAAACAAATTGATCATCTGGAATAAAAGCAGAGACGTTATAACATTTGTATCTAAGCACTACCGGAAGTCGCCGGGTCCTTAGAGACCCAATAATTTAAACACTCCCCGCTCTGTAGTTGTCAAAATTTCTTGGACTTTGCGACGACCACGCAAAGTTCAGGAGAAGAGCAGATCGGAAGACAAGCGATACTTGCCAGCGATCAGCAATAAAGTTAGGAATAATAAATTAATTTTTCTACGAAAATAGTCCTTCATTTTAAAAACTAAAGTACGACAAATCAAGTAATGCATATTACAGTTAAATATTGGTCCTTCCAGAGACATGAATTAGTGATAATCGGTGAAATAATTATTGCTTTTGCTGTTGCAAATCCAAGAGTAAGTTCTCTACCCATTATTTTCCTTTCTTGTACCGGCTTTGTTTGCGCTGATACAGTGTATTACTGAAAATACGAAATATCTATACGTATAAGTCAATATACGATTTATACGAAAATCTTATGCGATATTCTATTATTTTAAAATACGTTTCTATTGGTACGGCACGACGGTCGCCTCGTTTATAGCCGGTAGCTGGCCATTTTTTATTCCTTTGATTGCGGACAGCGTTGCCAGAAATTTTTTTTGAGTTGGTAGTAAATGTCACTAGATTTAGAAAAAATGTACTAAATTAAAGAAAAATATACTTATCGTATACATACCGTATAGAAAAGCTCGGAAAAAAAGTGTCAACCTAAAAAAATTGTCTCATATTTGGTTCCGGGGGAGTCCAATCTGGTATCTAGTTTTTATTGTTGGCCAAATCAAATAATTCAAAAATATACTAAATTGTGCCTCTAGCGTACTAGTGTACTAGATTGTACAAAAAGGTACTAGATCTAGGCGATGCCACTATTACTTCAGTATACGCAAATTAACGCAAGTTATTTTGATTGTGTTAAATCCTTGATAATTTAAATCTGTTTTAAGTTAGCAGTGACTAAAAACGAAATTAAAAAACTCAATCGGCAAAGGGGTTCAGTTAGAAGTAAACTAACCAAATTCGAAAATTTTCTAAAGTTATGCGATCAATTAAAGAAACAGATGTGATCATCGAGCAAGAAAATTATTATCAACTAGAAACGCGTCTTTCACAGTTTGAAAATCTTGCTCAGGAATTTGATGAAATTCAAAGTAGGATGGGAGCGGTTGTAGACGAGGGGGGATTAGCTGCACAGTTTGAAGATAGTAATACATTTTATTCCTTATATTATTCTGAAATCGCCAAAGTAGAGTACATGTAGGCGAGTTTAAAACAAATATCAAACTTCCTGCTATTGAAATACCAACATTTCATGGCGACTACGAAAATTGGCTCGAATGTTGGGAGGTTTTTGAATCATTAGTACAAATAAACAGTAGTCGAAGTGACATACAACGACACAATTATCTAAAAGACTCATTAGCTGGAAATTCTGTCGAAGTATTTGAATCTCTAGAGTTTTCTGTGGAAAATTACCAAGTAGCGTAGGATCTCTTATGTGAAAGATACAGTGGCCCTTCCAGAACTCTGGTTTGGAGAGGGTAGTGGTTGGCAGAGGGGGGGGGCGAACACCCGTTTAGGCAAATTTTAAACAAAGGTTAGAAAATTAAAGAATTATTATTTAGCCGTACTTAACCTTATTTTTAAAATTCTGAAACTAAAGTATTGATTAAAATATTTGGAAATAAAATAGTAACTATAAATATTTTCAAAATTATATATCTAATACATAGTACACACCTTGTTAAAATAAAATAGAGACCTTGCAATTACAAATTTCTGTGTTTTTATTGGAATAGACAAAAGAAAAGCATTTATCGTTCCCGTCTCCCATCCCGCGTCGTGATTTTTCGTGTATAAATTCTGACAGTGACGAGGGGGGTAAGACCGCAAAACGTCTTATGTGTGCGAGACGTTGTTGCCATATCAGTCGAATATTATTCATACATCGACAAATTATCACAATAATATCTATCAAACTTTCCGTTTAATAATTTATTGTTAAAAGTATTACAAACAAAATATTTTTCAATATTTTGAATAATATGTATTGGGTATCTGGGGGAGATAATTACCCCCTCTACCCATCCCCTTGGAAAGATACAATAATGAAAAACTATTAATTCAAAACCAGGTAAGAGCTATTTTCAATATAGACTTTCTTTGCAAACAATCGTCCAAATTACTTCGTAATACAATCGACGCGTTATCAAAACATTTAAAGGCAACTTAAACAACCCACCGATTCGTGGGATACTCTTATTATTTATATTATTGCTTCTAATTTAGGTAAAACTACAGTACGTGATTGGGAAGAATTTATTGCAAACGATTGCCCGGCTCTCGCGGATCTTCTCGAGACTTTCTAATTAAAGGCATTCGATACGCGAAATAAAAATTCCAAAGATACTCTTAATCAAACAAAAACATATTTTACGGCAAACGAATCAGAAGGCTATAAAATCGCTAACAGTCTAAATTAAAATGGCTAGGGAAATCCTTATTGCCCTTTATCAAGCATAAAACTCATTATATTAGAAATTGTACAGAATTTCTAAAACTATCCGTAAACGAGAGATTAGAACGTGCTAAGCAGCTAAAGCTTTGTATAAATTGCCTAAGAGGTGGACATAAATATAAGTTCTGTAAATTAATAAATTGTAAAAAATGTAACAGTGGCCATAATACATTACAACATTTTCCAAAACTTGAAGAAGTCACTGAAAATGCTTCTGTTAACTCGAAAGCTCTTAATACTTGCAAAATTTAGGATATAGGAAGGGTATTGTTATCCACGGCTTTTGTTCAGTTCCTTGATGAAAATAACAAAACTTATACAGTACGCTCCATTCTAGATTCCGCCTCACAATCGAGTTTTATAACAAAAGATCTATGTAAACGTTTAAATTTAAAAAGGAAAAATGTGTCCATGTCCATAACTGGTATAAATATTCCATTCAAAATGGAACCTTTACTTGGTTTGCCATTAAACATATTTATCCAGTAGATTATAGAACACTTAAGATTCCTAATAATGGTCTTAGCTGACCCATCTTTCACGACAACTGGTCCAATTGATATGTTAATTAGCGCTGATTTATTTTGAAATTTTATTTAAGTTCAGCATTTTAATATAATTTTACAATTTTCCTTTGGGCAACCATTCAACCGTGAGATACAATGTTTAGAAACTGAGTTAAGCAAATTTTGGGAATTAGAAGAGTGCAGTTTAGAGCTCCATTTGTCAAAGAAAGAAAATCTATGCGAACATTTTACAAAAGCCACAAAGCGGGACGTAAACGACCGATTTGTCGTTTTCATTCACAGTCCAAGTCACAAGTTGAAAAAAGGTTCTTAGCATTAGAGCGAAAGTTGTCCCGAAATGAAAATTTAAGAAACGAATACGTGAAATTTATGCGTTAATATGAAGATCTTGGACACATGTAAAAATTTTGAGTAGTAAATCAAAATTACATTACTATACTATATGCCACATCATAAGCTTAAAATATGGCCCCATACAATTTGCAGTCTACATTCGATCTATAGATAGCGATAATAAAATATATATGCACTTAATGTGCTCGAAAACCAAGGTTGCGCCATTAAAATGTGTCAGTAATCCAAGACTAGAGCTCTTCGGAGTCCCATTGTCTGCTCTATTAGTTAAAAATACCATTCAAGCTCTTAAATTCAAATTCGATAATACTATGTTTTGGACCGACTCGACTATTGTCCATCTCCAAGTTCGTTAAAATCATTCGTAGCCAACGGGGGATAATCCTTCTGATATCCGATCTCGCGGCATGGCACCAAATTATTAAAGAAAATGTAAGCTATAGTGGACATGGCTCTCTGAATGCGAAAGTAACTGGCCCAACTCTAAATATACCGTTGAAAATCTACCGGTTTTAAAAACAAATGTGTTGATTTTAATCGGCAAGGTTCAAAATAAGGAAATTTTTGACGTCAATCGTTTTTCTTCATTACATCGCCTTAAATATTCCACAACTTCTGTTCTAAGAATTATTTAAAATTGTCGAATTCCCAAGCAAAGCGCAGCAGCGGCATACTATCAGCTCAAAAAATCAATAATGCGTTTCTTATTTTAATCAAACTTTTACAAAATATGACCTTTCCCGAAGAAATAAACTTAATATCTAAAGGTAAATCCCTACCCAAGAGAAGTAATTACTTTTAAATCCCTTTATAGATGACTTTGGTTTGTTAAGAGTTGCAGGTCGATTGAAAAATTTAGATTTTCCTTACGATGAAAAACAACCTATACTAATCTCGTCGAAACATTGTCTATGTAAATTGATTTTTAAACATGAATATTTAACATTATTACACGCTGGTCCACAACTATTGCGCGATTCTCTGTGGGCAGTGAGCGGAAAAAATCCGACTAAATTTACGGTTCGCCAATGCATTGCCTGTTTTAGACGTAACCCAAAGGTCATTTCTCCGTTTTTCCGTTAGGTATTATGCCGAGTTGATAATACGCCGGACTCTCTGTGATAAGAGCCTGAAAGGGTCAAAATTATAAAAAAATTAAATGGTAGTTAGCCCTGTTTCTGTGTTTCACAGTAAAGACGATTCATTTAGAATTGGTAACCGATTTAGCCAAATAATCTTTCTTAGCTTTAAAATGTTTTGTAAGTCGTCGAGATAAACCAACTCGCCTTTACTCTGACAGCGGAACCAACTTTGTAGGTGCCATATCGAGTTGCAAGAAATGGGTAACTTCTTATTAAAAGAAAAGAATAATGACAAACATGCGCGAAAGAAGGCATAGGCTGGCGGTTTATTCCAATAAACTATCCTCATTTTGGGTGGCTTTGGGAGACTGGCGTGAAGTCCAGTGTCATTTAAAGCGTGTCGTCGGAAATAATTTTCTGTCATTTGAAGAGATGTGTACTGTGTTTGCGCGGTGCTAAGCTCCCGCTCTATTTTTCCTTTAACAACCGACCTCAATGACCTTACTTCTTTGACTCCTGCCCATTTTTTGATCAGAAAGGCGCTTTCATCCACACCGGAACCTGATATAAGACATCTATCAGTTAATCGATTATCCCGATATCAGCTTCTGGACCAAATGCGTCAAAACTTTTGGAGTCGTTGCTACAGAGAGTATATTTCCGAAGTTCAACAACGACCAAAATACCGTGGTACATAGTCGCCATTCAAACTTCAAATGGTATCATTAGAAGATCTGTCTTTTGCCTATTGAGAGTGAGTTGTTTCAAGGCGGGCAGGATGTTGGGGATCCACAAAACCCTACAACCCCATTTTGTTTAACTCGAAGAATAAATTAATTTTTATACGAAAATAGTCCTTTATTTTACATAATAAACAAATCAAGTACCGCATGTTCAACCCAAATAAAATGGATTCATTGAAAACACGAATTTTATATTGAAAAACAGTAAAAATCTACGTCATTCAAAAAAGGGCAGGCGAGGACCTAGTTAAAAAACATCTAATGGTTCAAGAAACTTTTGAACGAAGGATGAAAATATTTTTCAAAATTGACAAAAATATAAATGAAAAATAACTTTTTATTTAGTTGCTCTCAAAATTATTTGTTTTTTTTTTGTATAAATTTAACTGATTTTTGATAACTGTTGCTGATTAGATGGTGCTTACTGCTTAAAAAAACGATTTCTTTAAAATAATACACCTTAATATTAGAAGTATTAGAAAAGCTTTTGAAGAATTTCTAGGTTTTTTTGCCAAAGCAACATTCTTTTGTTTGACAATTTTAACAGAAACCTGAAAAATTGAATGCTTAGATACTTTTAATAAACCAAATTATAGCATTTTTTATTCAGGCGGTACGAATTAAAACGACGGTATATTGATTTTTGTTATGAGTGGTATCTTTGAATAAATAAATGTACAGGAAAGAGCCTAGCCGTGACCTTGACGAAACCGGGAAAATCCCAAGATTCAAAACGATGACCCGTCACAATGACAACACCTTGTTTCCGGTTTTCAGTGGCGTATCCACTGTGATTTTTACTTTGAAATTTAGGAAGTAATTTGAAAACTTATACTTTTGAAAGAGAATTAGAATTAAGGTATGGACTAAATTAAACAAGCCAATTAGTGTGATACATTATTTCAGGAGCCAAAAAAACTGGTGAAACATTAAAATTCATTTCTTTAACAGCTTACTTTAAGTATTACTGAATATTACTTTCTTATAAATACCCTTGTATTCATTCAGGAGTTTAAGTTCAACGTTTGTTGTTATTGATGCTTTAGAATAGACATTGGGTTTGAAATAGCGGCTTATCAAATTTATAAAGAAATGTGACAATTTTGCCGTCTGGACAAAATAAATTAATATAGCGAGAACGCATTCTGGATGATGAGCTGTCGCGACACGTACCCAGTAATTACACAAACTTGATCTAAAGGTTGCTCCTAAGAAGTACTTGCAACTAAGAATTTCACGGCGCAACAATCTGAGAGCATATTTGGAAAAACTTGCAACTCATTTGAAAGTTATATTAGGCTTTCATAAGCTATAAAGTACATGGAATTTTTCTTTTTTGTTTCGTTTCGACTGCCCTTTTGTATTTCTGCTTTATTTTTATTACTTTACTTGAATTTAATAAATACAATTTAATAATTTTTTTTAAAAAGCAGAATGGTTATTTTTAGTTCAACTAGGAAATTATATTTTTTCTAGGTAACTAAAATTATTTATAAAAGTTAAGTAGATAAAAAATATCAACGCACTTAAGACACAACATGCCATACATAATTAAATATAAATAATTTTATTAATACAGTCATTTAAATTGACTCAAATTTAATACAGAACAAAACATTAGATAAATATCTATTTACGAAATATCAACATCTAAGACACATTAAGTTAGAAGAAAATTCAGTAAAATTAATATTAATTATACAAATAAAAACAAAAGAAATTAAAATAGAACTGCTATTATACGGTACCAATACATTTTATAGGTTAAAAATGTTTTATTATATTTTAGAAAAATATTAATATTAGGTATCCTATGTTTTAAAATTACTACCTTTAAACATTCTGATTTGTAAAATAGTGTCGTTGTAAGATGAAGGTTATATAGGTACCAGAAGTTCCTACGCTTTCATTTTTATTTAGTACTAGTTTCCATAAACTCTTAATAAACCAAAGTACAATAGTCAATTATGATTCTTATTTCGAAGTCCAATAACACTCACATTAGATGTCAGTGTGCATTTTTTTTTTAAAAAGCGCAATTTATTCTTTTTACCGTAGTAGTAGACACAGTTTTTGGGAAAATTAGTGGTGAATATGTAAAAAATTTCTCAATTTGCAATTCTCTACTTATTTATTGGCCATTAAATTAGGTACCTACAAACTAAACCTTGTACAAAAAACTTTAAATGACTTTTTATTTCATCTCTCACCGCGCTAACTAGGTTATCTTAGAAATTTTAATTTCTTAATTTTTATGTATATATATATATATATATATATATATATATATATATATATATATATATATATATATATATATATATATATGAATAAAAGATATTTTATTTTGATTCTAGTGTTGGTTAACAATTTTTACGTATTTTCAATAGTTAAATTTATGGTTTAATTAAAGATTATTATTTTCTTTTTCTTTTATTCTAAGATTGGGGATTTTAAATCCGTCATTTTTTAGATTCTAATTTAGGTTTAAGCATTACTTTTTGTACAGTATTTCTCATCCTTTATTTTTGTTTATAGATCTTTAAGTTGTTTTTAAAAGCCATATCTTGTATTTAAATAAAGCACCTGTTAGTCAAAATATCTATATTCAAGAAGAAGATACCAACGTTGCTGCAGTTTGCTGTTGTTCGAGATATATGTGGCCGCTGAATTGGTGAGATAAGATATTAAATTAATTTATTTGATAACATTGTAAATTATAATCTACGAAGACCCCTACAGGGTACCTTTGATTTTATTTATTATATATTAGTTAATTTCAGTAATGTAACACATTTGCATGCTACATTTCAAATAAATAAAAAAAATTAAATATTATAAATTGTTACTGCTCTATAACACCGTTACATATATATTTATACATATATATATATATATATATATATATATATATATATGTTTAGTTCTTCACGGATGGAAAAATACAATGCGTTTTCATTCCGGGTGTACATCCGTTCACTACTGTCGTTCTGAAAAGAACAGTTTTGCTGACGTTTCGCCAAAATCACATCTGGCATTTTCGAAGCTTTCTTTCTCGCGTCCGAATAGAGACTGAAGTGTTGGTGACTGCGACGCTTCCTTTTATACCCCCACTCGGGGCCGAGGGTTATATCTGCGCAGGCGTTGGTCGTTATTTATGTTTTCCGGATGGTGGTGTTGTTGTTGCGCTAATTGCGTTTGAGTTTTTGCGATTTTAGATTTGTCGATTATTGTCTTCCATACTGTTGGTAGTTTTAATGATTCGTCCCTTTTATTCAAATCACCTTGTTTTTCAATTTCTATGGCTTCTTGGATTATTCTGGTCTTATAATGTTCTATATTGGCAATCTCCCTACACCCATCGAAATTTATTTTATGGCCGGTTTCCTGATGATGTAGGAATAAAGCTGAGGTTGTTTGTTTGTTTCGGATGCTGAGTTTATGCTCTTCCACTCTTGCTGATATTCGCCTGTTAGTTTGCCCCACGTACAACTTTTCACAGTCCTGGCACGGAATACTGTATACACCGTGGTTTTCCAGTTTGATTTTATCTTTTGTATAGTAGTACAATAGTCACCAACACTTCAGTCTCTATTCGGACGCGAGAAAGAAAGCTTCGAAAATGCCAAATGTGATTTTGGCGAAACGTCAGCAAAACTGTTCTTTTCAGAACGACAGTAGTGAACGGATGTACACCCGGAATGAAAACACACACACACACACACACATATATATATATTTAAAGGCAAAAATAAGTGTTATTACAATTAAAATCATAATCCTTAAAACGTCAAACAATTAGGTTAGGAACCAAGTGGTATATTTTTGCATGTATGTATCTATAGGTATAGGTATATTCTATTTTTCCCAAAAAAAACATGAAATAAAGTCTTCAAAAGAGGATTTCATATTTTTTTATTTGCCTTTACTTACTGTCTGTTAAACAAATAACATTTGTTGACAAATATAATCAAACTGTTTTCCGTTCAGCACAGTAATTAGACCCAAAAAAGGATAATATAATTTTAGGTATTAAAACTTATTTTGTCCCATAAAATGATTTTCATTATAATAACAATTATTTTTGCCATGAAATCGAATTTAAAAGTGTATAGTTAATTTCTGTACTTACGAAAATACAAATGCACTTACCGCTCGAATGAAATTCCTTTCTTCCTTGTACTTTCAATACGGGTACGACGGCACGCCACACAACTGACCATTTGTTGTATTTAGGATAATGCAAACGACCAAAAATGTGTTACGTTTTATAACGCACAACACAACTTATTAATCAACATTAATATTAAATCGATGTGTGTATTATTTATAAACTGCAAAAACTTAAGCTCAAATTTGTAAAGACGACGGTTTGACAACACACGTCAACAAACCAAAACGTAAACATCAGAAAAATAAGGTCCCAAAAATGACGTAGTTCCGTCAAAGCCTGCTAATTTGAAATAATACATGGTACTCTTTCCTGTTGTCTATTTATTCAAAAAGCGGTGTAGAGATTAATCCAGTTAATTCCGTAAAATTCACAAAAATGCGTTTTTCTGTGATGCCACTTCAGTACTCTAATATTGTTACAAATAATTACGGTTTATAGGTTACCTTCGATCAATATATGTCGTTGCCTTCGCCAAATGCACAATTATGTATAGTTGATCTTCAACAATTACTTATTCAAAAAAATTATATGAACTATATTTTAATTTTTAAGGGTGATATTGGATTTATTAAACTATATACACCTATTGGTTAATGCATATTTAAATGTGTCAACAACAAATGGTTATCGTCTTATTTACTATTACTTCACCTTCAACTCGGCTTCAAGTAGCTGTACAGATCGTATTTTGTTGTGTTTATTGCCCGGTAAGTATGAAAAATATACATATAACAAATTATATAGGTACTTAATATGCTACATTTTTATGTTGTTTCTCAAGCTAAAAGCCATCGTTCTCTTGTGCAAATAAGAATTTATCACAATATATATAACTGCTGGAACTTCCAAGTGCACCAAGGAAATTTTTACTGGAAATTCAAAATGAAATATTTTCAATACGGATGAAGATTTTGAAATGCGGTTTTCACCTTTTGTTTGACCAATATCCATAGTATGCAGTTCAATAAGGGCAGCTTTGGACATCATATCAACTGTGTTATACAGGGGGTTATATAAGACCCTGTCATTTTATTTAAAAGTTTATTCGACCAGAACTTACCATGGAAAATTTCTTTTTCTCTTTGTGCAACCAAAATAATCTCTAGCGATTTTGAAATTTTTTCTTCGTTTCCGACATACGAGGTTTTTTCGAAAAGTTGATTTTTTGGAAATATTCTGCTGAAAAAAGCTCAATTATGGTAATCGAAGGAATATCTATCAGATTATGAACAAGGTAGCACCCTTAAATTTTCCAACATGAATGTTGTAGGGGTTTACTAACAACTAAGAGGTGGACGTGAAATAGTGGTTTCTTGGGTTTGGTTTTTTTGTCAATCCTGAATTCGATGTTGCTTCTAATGCCAGTTTTCGCAATAATGGACATTTTTAACGAAACGTTTTTAAAAATTTGAAATTTGTTCTTGTTCTTACAGATATTGGCTTTAATTCAAAACAGATATTTTAATAAGAAATTAAAAATTGCTTTTTATCATTGATATAATTCTCCTTTTCCTAATAAAATACGGTTTCACATGTTATTTTTGTTTGTACCGACTTACTTAAATTGTTTACACATCACTTCGAATTAACTGAGAATATGTCCCAATAATACAATAGGTAACAAAGGTCTGGAATACTATTTACCTTGCGGAGCAGAAATTCAACATTGTTAAAGTTTAGAATCTGTAGATTTTGGTTCACCCTGTATTGAATATTCATGGTAGAATACTTAAGGGTGCCAATCATGTTCATAATCCGATAGACCATCTGATTGCAATAAGTGGGCTTTGTTTAGCAGAACATTAAAAAAAAAATCAATTCTTCTAAAAAACCCTGTATGTCTGTTTTTTTGTACCTAGCTCTAAATTATTTTGGTTGCAAAAAGAGAAAAATAAATCTTCCACAGTAAGAGTTCTGGTCGAATAAACTTTTCAGAAAATGACACGGTCTTATATAACACCCTGTCTAAGACGGTTACGATGAAGTCCTGAAGCTGTCCTTATCGGGCTGCATTATCTAGGAATTGGTCAAATAAACACCGAAAACCTAACTCAAAATCTCATCAGTATTGAAAATTTTTCATTTTGAATTTCCAGTAAAAATTTCCTTGGTTCACTTCGAACTTCCAGGAGTGTATATTACTTCCCTCGTAAGAGGGAAATATTTTAATCGCCAAAAAATCACCCCACAGGGATTTTTTCACATCTTCACGTCTCATGTTTCCTAGATGCAGGAAAACATATTTTCTCCGTTTCACCGGTCTGTCGATCTGTCTGTCTGCCTCTCTGTCGATCTGTTCGCCACCTAGTTTAAAAAGCACTTACGGGATTGGCTTCAAGTTTTAGTAAAAAATTAAGTTTTATTTGGGAATGCAATGGTAACATTTTGACCTAATGAAATGTTAAAGAAATTATTACTATTTATCCAACTGACTTCATATTTTGCACCAAAATCAAGTACTACGTAAAAATAAACTGGTTTTGGTACGAATCGAAGATTGCGAAACACAGTGGCGGCTTAATATATTTTTTTAAATCAGCCTAAAAAAATACTTATTCGATTGATTTAAAATTTTCTGAAAGGACTAAGTGTGATATAGAGATGAATTGGTAAAATTATGATACGAATTCAAGATGTCGGAACAAAATGGTTGCCCAATAAAATCTTTGTAATCGTAAAAAATCACCCATCCAGGATTTTATAGATTTTCTCGTTTTAAGATCCCTAGATGCCAAAAGGTATGTTTTCTTAATTTCGTTGGTATGGTTCTCTGACTGATCGCATAATAGCTAAAAAACGACTTACTCGATTGATTAATAAAAATCCAATACACCGTAATTTATTTTTTTATTATTATAGTTATTATTTATTTTTCATAATTTTATTTGTACAAAAACTCTGCAAAAAAAATAAATTGTCCTTTATTATTTTCCTATATAAAAAAGGGTTTTAATGCAGGAAACCGAATTTTACCGAATATTTAAACATTTTTATTAGGGCGCCATTTTGTTTTGCCATAGAGGATTCGCTCTAAAATTTCACCAGCCTATCCCTGTTTCGCTTTTGATTTCGGTGCAATTGTGCAAGTCAATGGGATAAGTAGTTTTTTGGTAATGAATTTTTAAATATTTCATTAGGCTGCCATTTTGTTCCGCCACAATAGCTTTATACAAAAAATTTACCAGTTTATCCTCATATCACACTTTATTTTTGTCCAGTTATCAGGTCCATCCGATAAGTAATTTCTTATTAATGATATTTTACGGCTTGTGAGGCCGCCATATTGGATTTTTACCAAGATGTTACCATTCCACAATCCACCCCTTTTTGACCATTGATTTATGTCCAGAGTTTGAAGTAAAGACAGATCGATAGACCGCCAGATCGAAAGAACGATGGAAATGGAAAAACATTTTTTTTGGGGATCCATGAACGGACCTAAAGATCTGCAAAAATATGGGAGGGTGAATTTTCAATGATTACAATACTTCCTTCTTATGAGGGAAGTAAAATGAATATATGAACATCGGTAAATTTCCTTTATCCGGAACTTCCAACCTTAAGAATATTTCCTTTTATTAAGAATATGATGTATGACCCAATTCAATTCCGCACATAGTCATTTAATAACACATTTTGCTCTTTCATTCATATTTGTTGGCTAAAGAAAAAATTGAGGAAGGAATTTTCAGTTACGTTCCTTTACAGATTGTTTTGAGTTGTATATGAAGATACTAAATCAGCGAGATTTGCAACTACCATTTTGTTTTTGCTTTTTCGTAACATCTATATAATTTAGAACATTCGTAGAAAAAAATAAAAATTTCAACATCATTAGGGAAAAAAATTAAGAAAAGGTTCGTTCTTAGCGAAATTCCCAATACCAAATTAAACTGGGACTTCCATGTTTTTGTTATGATTTATGTTAAAACACATTTTTTATTTTAATAATAAATCTATATTGGATTCTTATTTTGTTAGCAGTTAAGAATAATGCCTCGAGGCATAGTTATAACAACGTTTTGCTAGAATAATAATGTTTTAAAGTTTTATTATGTTTTTTAGTAGAAACGCAAAAAGACAAAGTTTTCATTTTTTTACCTTCATGTTGAGTTTATTTAGTACCATCTGATAGACACCCAAAATAATTTCACAAAGAAAAATATCAGCGTAGTTTTGAAAATGTACATCTGCTATATAAAAACTCAGTTTCGTCGATAATTTCAAAAACTGTTTATTTCAGATGCCTGAAATATATACCTAAACGTTCTGTCTGATTTTCCGTATAAAAATATTTTTCTAAGTTTCACTATTATTATTATTATTTTTATCTACCTTGTTGTCTCACAGCATTCCTGTGGTTGTATTTTATACTGACGGGATTATACCAAGTCAGTACCAAAAAAAAAAACAGAAAAAAAAAACAAAAAAAAGGAAAAGGAAAAAAGCAACTATTGTGTATTAAGAAATGATCTAACGATGCTACATGTTTTCAAAATGATGGATTTCTGGATGTAAGTCCTAATTGAGCCAAATGCGATGTAAACGTTGTTGGGCTGAGGCCTGTTACTGATATGACGAGAGGAACAATGAAGACTCTTTCCTGTTTCCACAGCCAGATCTTCTCACTGTATTTCGCTTGGATATTCTCGTCGTTGGAGACAGCCATGTTAATTAAATAAGTGATTTTTTCTTTTTTGGATTGAAAGTAATATCGGGTCTGTTTGCGGGAATTGTTTTATCTGTGTGGATGTCAATGTCCCAGTAGAGCTCGTAGTCTTCGTTTTCAAGTATGGATGTTGGTGTATAATGGTAGTAACGGTCTGTGTTCTCCGTTAGTTTGTATGTTGTGGTAATGCTTGATGAACGACCTTCGCTGCTGAGTTGTGTCTTGCGGTGTATTCAGTTCCGGCCATTATTCTACATCCACTCGTTATGTGATCGGGCGTTTCTTTCTGCTGGTGACATCTCCTGCACCTGTCGCTTTCAATGGGTGTGTTCATGATGATGGGCTTTTGGTAGTTTCTCGTTGCTATGGCTTTGTCCTGGATGGCAAGCAGGAAGCCTTCTGTTTCGAGGAACAGCTGCCCTTCTTGTAACCACGTAGCCACAGCTTTTTATGTATGTGGTCTTGCTTTATGTGGTATGTGTGTTTTCCGTGGAGTATTTTTTCAGACCAGGTGTTCATCTTTACTACTCCTGATTGGATATGACTGTGTGCATATGCAGCGTGGCTCATTTGAAACAGGTCGAGGTGCCTTATTGAGGTTAATTTTTTTGTTGTGGAAACATTTTCGGAGTTCGTAAATTTGTTTTTTATTTAGCTACTGTATATCTATAATTCCCCTCCCTCCTTCTTTTGTCTCGATGGTGAGCCTTTCCTTGCATGCGTTGGGATGTAACTTCCTGTGTTTAGTGAATTCAGAGCGAATGAGAACGTGAATGTTTTCTGTGTCTGTTTTTGACCATTTATTGATACCAAACGAATACGTAAGAATAGGTATGGCGAAGGTGTTAATAGCTTTCGTTAAATTTCTGGAGTTTAATTTTGTTTTTAGCAGTTTTGTGAGTCTTTTGGTTTTAAATTCCGTCTTGAGCTCTGATTTGATATGAGTGTGGTTAACTTTGGTGCTTTGATGAAAGCCTAAGTATCTGTATGTTTCTTCTTTGAGCATGTTATCTATGGTTTTATTGTTTATTGTTTCCATCGTAGGATGGTCTTTCCACTGTCCCTTGTTGATATGAAGTAGCTTGCAGTTACTTATACCAAAATTCCATATTGATGTCCAGGGTAAACGTTTCTGTAATTTTAAGGTGCTCCTTCAGCTGTGTTTTTATGCTTGCGTATAATTTTACCTCATCCATGTACAATAGATGGTTTATTGTTTATAGGTTTAATCTCCCTGGAATATACCTCGACTGATGTAGATCTCTTCTGTTTCGATGTGTTCTTTCTATGTTCTCAGTTCGATTTTTAGTTTTCCTCGTACTCATGTGTAGTATTTTTTATCAATATCTTCGTTCTAGAGTTGATTAGGATATCTGCCACGTAGGCTTTTGTTCAGACATTGGGCTCTCCTTTCTGAGTTGGTTACTGGAGGTATGTTTTCGTTATGATTATTTAGATTGAGTGGCGTGAAGCCCTCATCGGCCTCTATGATTTTCGATATTTTAAGATGGTGGCTTCCATTAAAATATTTGCGAATTTTGCTAACTTGCGACTTACAAAGTTGCATTATAGTTAAAAGTCCTCGTCCTACTTCCCTTCCCGACATATAGAAGCGTTCAATCCCTGGATTTGGGTGATGAAATGAGAATGGTGGGAGCTTCACGCGTTAACCTATCTAGTTCTTTAAGTTCAGTATTACTCCAATTAATAATACCAAAATTATAGCCCATGAGTTAATAGCTTTAAACTAATATTTGACGATTAGCTTGGTATTCAGAAGTTTAGTGTGACGAAAGATATAGTTGTTTTTGAAATCTGTTTTTATTTTGGTATGACAGCTTTCATGGATGTCCAAGTATTTATAAGTTTGTTCTTCTGGGCTGTATTATCAGAGAACGGTAAAAAAAATTAAAAAAATATACAAAAAACATTAATCAGTTACCCTAACTCATGAGAGTACTTAAAGAGTCAAAAAATATATTCACATTATTGCTATACATTAAATGTGTAACACATATAATTTACTGGGGCTCTAGTCAGCATATTTATATGGGGGCGATTACAGTAAAATGTGCGAATATTTCGGTCATTGAATGACGAAACTAAAAATTGTATTTCATTTAATAAAATACGAGCAGTCAATTTTACTGTTTAATAATTTGTATAAGAACGCTAAGGTCTTCTTTTTCTGCGAATGTCTAATGATATCAGATTATAAGGATTTAGCAAAAAGTTGGATAAACCTCCTTCATTTTTAAGTACTTATCAAATCTACGCTGTACAGATTCTAACCTAAGTATATCACACTGATAAATGGGATTCCACACCAATGCTCCATATTCTAATTTTGATCTAACGAAAGAGTTACATCCTTACTAAAGCTTTTCCAGTTCCTGAGTATGAAATCTAAAGTTCTTGGGGCAGATTTAACAACATTCGAGGTCTTTTATTTCGCTACAACAAGAAAGAGTATTCAATTTTATCTTATAATCATACTGTATACATGTTTTTTTTTTGACAGGTGTAAGAAACAACAAAGCATTTAGAGATATTCAGATTAAGTTTATGTATATCACACCATCTACTTATACTGTCTAGCTCACACAACTCGCTCTGCAAAAACTAAGAGTCCACCTAGGAATCAATACTAGTATATATTTTTAAATCGTCAGCAAATAACAGTTTTGAGCAATATAAGCAACTTCAAGTTGGCCAGTGTTATCCAGTGAATAGCAAAAATATTGAGACAAACACGTCAGATTTGTGTGATCTTTTATCTAAGAATCCATGCTGATCAAGAGAGATTATAGACATAGCCTGCTGAAAATCTGTTTATATATAAATATTTCAAAAAGCTTAGAGATATTACAAAGAATTGGAATTGCGCAGCTCTGCTGGATCACCTTTTTTTATTGGTAAAAAGGGATAACGCAATATATATAGTATATATATATATATATATATATATATATATATATATATATATATATATCAAGGGCTTAGATGGAGCAACTCTTTTTGTTTGAACAAAGGACCAAAACTCAGAACTGTCACTAAGAATACAATTATCAGTTTTTTGAATAAAATTTTTAAATTCAATCTTTATTAACATTTTTAGAATCACTCGAATGTTTTTAAAAATGTTATGATAATAATCAGTTTTAAATAATTTGTATTTTTTATAAGCAGATTCTTTATTTTTAATAAGACTGATAATATCTTTGGTATACCATGAAGCGTACCGTCTCCTTTTATTAATTTTATGTAGAACAGATTGAATGAATACACTATTAAGAATATAATAAAAACTCTCACACGCTAAGTCTATAGTAGAGCAGTTGTATAATTAAGGGAAAGTTAGCCTTTCTAAAATTAAACGGTTGTACATTACTTTTACAAACATTAAAATCCTTTTATGGTTCTAGATTACATTCTATAACAAATCTAAGTGGAAGCTAGGGTTTATCCACACTTGACATTACCACTTCATCCTCTGTAACATCACATTTGATGTGCAATACTAAAAAAGGGAGCATTAAAATTTCCGAAAATCACCACTCCTCAGTCTTTAACAAAATCGTGTAGTGCTAAAGCCTCGAAAAAATGTTCATAATAATCGTTTGTAATCGAAGGAGGAATATAAAGAACAATTGCCGTTAGAACAAAGTAACTTACACTTATTTTGCACCCAACTATATCTATTTGAGAAAATTGTTTCGAAATTCCAGAAAAGTTAATGGGGATTAGTTTTAGCGCCACGTATGCTCTGATATTAAAAAATCAGTTCATTACTCCCGCACGAGGGTCAATTTATTAATTTTAACACCCTGTATATATTAAATCTTTAGGTTTCCCTCTCCGTTCTGTGCCCTTTCCAGAAACTGTTTTTTAAGTTCCTGATAACAACTAATTTGCTTAGGAGTCTTGTCAAAAGCAATGGAAATGTTTTCATAATTGGTCGATTGGTTAAGCTTACTTGCATTCCCAATAATTCTGTGTACATCATCCTGCGTTGACAAAGTAATTTTTAACGGTCTGGACGATTTCCTTCACGACTGTATTTTCCCAGCCTGTGAGAACGCAGATCGCTGGGACGAACGTCAGGCGAAATTATTGAGAAAATATTCGAAATATTAGATTTTTCGTTATCAATTTGTTCGTCTTTGTTTAAGGTAGAAGAAGGTTCCTCAAGATTAAAAACAAATATATTTCTCTTGCGAGAATTACGCTCGTTCATATCTGAATCTCCTCAAATAGGGAGGGTGTAAAATTCAAAGTGACCTCATTCCTATCTGATGTAATACCCCGTAGTTTTGTCTCAAGCTCAGTAAGCCTTGCCAAAAGCCTGGACATTTCATTCTCGGTCATTTTTTTTTATATTTGAGAATTAGTTTATGTTAGGGTCGCCATGATTCCACATGATTTTTAACGATCAAGTCTTATTTCTAGTGAGACGCGTATATTCGGCTTTGAATAGACCAGTACAGGCGACGTGCTATGATCCTTTACACCCATCGCACTGAAGCACTGTATCGATCACCCGTCGATTCGATACGAGCACTGCAGTTCAAACATCCCACCATACTGGCAGATTGCTTTCGATAATTCAGGTGAACTGGCAACAAAGTATTAGATTTGTAAATTTAAACAAAAACGGATGATCGTTGGTATAAGACATAAATGGTAAATAAGGTTCTCACATGTTACATTATTGATTTAAAATCAACATGCAATTATAGTTTAAACACTAAACACAAAAATTTAATTGACTTGGGATAACAGAAAATCACAAAAATACTGAAAGAGCTAAAAACTATACATTAGGTATGCGATGTTGCTACCCGGGAGGTGGGGAATATCAGCAATGGTATCGTCGCAGTTGACCAGAGCACCTTTATTGACATTGACGGTTACGCATTTGTCTGATCCAAAACTCATTTTTATGTCCCTTCTGAAGATTTTCGCTGTTTGAATTAGGGATTCGAGCTGTTGCTTAGATTCTGCGAAAAATTTGAGATCGGTCATATACGTATACAAGCTGTCAAAAATGTGGTCCTATCTCTCAGCCGAAACCTGAATACCAGTTTTGTACTATTCAGTAAGCTGGATAGTTGTATTAGCGCGAGGCAAAACCAGACAAGACTCAACGAATCGCCTTGAAAAATTCACTCCGTATACATGCGTTCCCAACAGCAGTCGAATTAATTTTTAGCGTCGTTTTCCATGTTTTCAGATCAGATGGGATAGAAGGTGTATTACACCGGTGTTGATTTTATATATATATATATATATATATATATATATATATATATATATATATATATATATATATATATATATATATATATATATATATATATATATATATGAGCTAGTCGTGAGATATAGAGTCGAAGGCATTTGAATTGTTGATTTAGAAAGTATTCAGATTACATGTGCATGTTTCATGATTACAGCGTCTTTAGTTAACTGTTCTTTGGAACCCAGTGTGCCACGTATACATCATTTCTGTTCTATTGTACTTACAGTATCGGTATATTTTATTATATACAATTATTAATATTGGGTCCTCGGCGTTCAATTTTCCGGAGGCAAAATACTCAGGGAGTGATTGTGGGTCCGCTATTGCTTTAGATAATGCTCGTGAGACGGGAGCGTCTGTTCCACAAAATCGCTTGAGCCACTAATTATTAATGTGGTTTGGTCCTGGGCACTTCCATATTTTGAATATCTTGGACAGAGATCAATACCAAGTCATTGTTGGTATGTTCGCTGTAGGTTCCAAGATCTCTTCCAGACAGGGCTCGTTTATGTCGGCAAACACAGTTTCATCTCATGTTGAGCGCCAGAATTCCTCAAATTCAAGGTTATTTGTAATTGGGTTGTCGTTAGTATTAGAGTTGGAGCAGAGGGATCGATAGAATTTCCGTTTATTCTTCTGAATATTTGAGTTTTGCTGTTTTCTCTTGGATGTTTTATTATACCTTTGAAGTCGAGCCCCTTTCGCTTTGACTTTTTGGCTCAATTCGTCTCGAAAATTATTTAGGAAGGTATTTTCATTAGTCGGAGAAGAATTTATTATTAATTTTTGCTTTATCCGATTAATTGTCTTAATGACCCTTTTTGATCTGTTACCGTAAGGTATTCGGAGAATAAATCAGAATCATTTGCTCGAGTCTTATTCTCCCGGGTTCTGTGACCGGTGGTTTTTTTGTTTGTTCTACACCCTCAGATGCAATCGCCGCATATAATGCAAGATGTATTTCGTCTATGCTATCAAAGTCCATCAGATAGTTTGTCAGAATTGTATTCATAGTGCAGATTAGCCAATTGGTAGAGGTTTCCTGCTGAATTTTAGGCAGCCTTGATCTTTCGGCTGGTAAAAAACAGACAGTTAAGGAATTGATTTTTGAGTTTTCGTTTTCTTTTTCTGGTATGACATTTTCGTTTTCTAGAATAATCTCCTGGCGATGGAGTTGTCTTCCAACTTCTTGTTGAATATCAGCCAGTTCGGCTTGTGTCAGATACCCCTTTTTTATTATAACATTTTTCGAATCGGCGAAATTTTGTTCCGAAAGAGTAATTTGCGGCTGTTTCTGTAAAAATTCTGCGTGCCTCTTCCGTCTCCAGGTGGGTAGTGAGTTTTCTTAGCAATCATTCACGTAATAAAATGTTTGCATTACAGCTATGTTTAATTCTTTAGTCCATTTTATTCGTTGGTTGCGCGATGGGCCAGCCGCAGGTTCAAGTTTTCGACCCACTTGGCGTTTTACTTCTTCGACATCTCTCATCGCCTTCAAGAGTCCGGGTCTGAATTGGTGCGTGACACATCTACACGCCGGAATGATACTTGCTCCATTTCTAGCTTTCGGAGACTCTACCGCGGATTCTCGGAACCCTCTGCTTAAATCACGTTTGCCATAACGTTCAGCCGAAATGGTTCCATTTTGTAGCTTCATATTGGTATGGGATAAAAGTTGCATTTTACGCCAAGCAGGAATTACTCTTATCCAATTCGAAGCAGGGTATCAGACGGAGGACATAAGTAGAATGGTTTCTAATAGGAACTGGTAGGATATTAGATAGGTATATTAGGTTAGGGCAACAATAGCTGGTGAGGTAGGGACTAAAGCATGGGACAGCGGAGAGCTGGGTGTCGCTGGTAGCACCATCTAGATCATACGGATAGCATATCATTACTATTGGCAACAGTGCCAATGTGGCCAGTCTCCAGTTTATTATTATTATTATAATTATTATTATTGGTATTATTGTTGTTATTAAAATTTATAACATTTGAAGTCAATTTCAAGTTGTCTGAAAACGAGGTATATAAATATTTTCTATATAAATTGTATGTACAGGGCTTTTTATATTTTGTGCCCTAGCTATAAGCTTTATTTTAGGAGCTACAGATCAAAATAAAAAAGTAAAAAGGTTTTCTTGTGTATTATTTTTTTGAAATGTCGCAAAAAATAAATGCGCATCGGTAAGTCCAGAAAATTTTAACACTTGTGTTTTTTATTAATGGAACACTCTATATATTATTAGCTCAATTGAAAGATATTTTCTTTTATTCGAGTTTAAAGTAATAATGCATTAATCGTTCATTATATCAAGGCGGCCTGGAAAACAAATATCTGATTTTAATATTGTCGTTGTGATATAGGTAAAGTCTTATTGTTATTACTAATTAAAAGAGTAATTTAGATATTTTTTCTAATATGGGATATACCGAAGGAGAAAAACATCAAATAATTCGAATCCTTTACTTCAATAATTATAGTATATCAAGAGCAAAAAAAAAAGAAGAAACATAATAGGGACAAAAATATTACAAAAATAATTTTACCTATTTTCTATGTATCCTCATTAGTTATTTATGCAATTAGAAATAGTTCTCCATAATTTACATTAATAGAGTTGGAAATAAAATCTCGGTGGACTCTGTTAAGTAATAATATATAATGTTCAACCCTTTGCCCTAATTCTAGTATATTGTGGGACTTATTGAAGTAGACTTTATCTTTCAAAAATCCCTACAAAAAGACCTTCCAATCCAAAAATTATAGCGATTATTTTAATATTCGGTAACCTTCACAACATTCTGCGGCGGTGCGCCATTTTGTTGCCAAATAAGAATAGTGTAATAACCTACTACAATATTCTCTAGATGATTTTTTACGTCATTTTGTATTAAATTTAAATATCCCTCACCATTTAAATTTCCAAAAAAAAAAATAATTGGTCCAGTAATATATATATATATATATATATATATATATACATATATATATATATATATATATATATATATATATATATATATATATATATATATATATATATATATATATATATATATATATATATATATATATATATACAGGGTCCTGCAGCTCACCTCCCGTCTTTTATTATACCTAAACCATTTATTTTAGACAAAATATTTAAAAGCCACTATATGCTGTTGATTAGAGAGCACATTTTAAAAATATTCTTGATTATACAGGGTGTTACAAAAAATAGTGGCGCATAAAAGTTGAATTTTTTAAAATGGAACACCCTATATTTTTTTACATTTTTGGAACACTCTTTGCCTAGTCTACAGACTCCTAGAATATTATCTCTCTTTTTTTAATAGTTTCGGAGAAAAAAGGTAAAATCGAAGAAAAAAAAAATTATAGTCTACATTTAAAATATTTATAAAAATTAGATAAAACATCTTAAAAGCTAAGGTAACCTAGTAGCTTACTGCAAAAGGTTTATAGTTATTCTGCTACGAGTATTATAAGTCTTACTTATACAGGGTGACCCAAATTCCATGTCAAACGTTGCAGAATAAAAAATTATTTTTCTCAATTTTTTCAAATGGAACACCCTTTATATTTTTTTTCTGTCAGGTACAGAATTAACAGATCAACATTTTTTATTATTACACTTATCTCAAAATTCCTGAAGGTTTTTGAAATATTCTTAAAAAACTAATGTTGTACTTTGTTTTTCAGTACGATAATTGAATAAACTCACTAGTAATGTGGAAAAATGGAACACCCTATATATATTTTTTTTCTGTCCGATACAGAATTAACAGATCAACATTTATTATTATTACTTATCTCAAAATTCCTGAAGGTTTTTGAAATATTCTTAAAAAACTAATGTTGTACTTTGTTTTTCAGAACCATAATTGAATAACCTCACTAGTAATGTTCATACCTTCGCGATTTTAAATATTAGATAGGTCATCCTAACATTTTTTCTAATTACGTTTGCTGCATAAAATTTAAATTACTGCCAAGAGTAAAGGCTCGACAGCTTTATTTAACATTATTAACAAATATCTAATTATTGCTAAAATTAATTTTTACTTAGAACATATGTTCGATATGTCTTCCATTCTCTTCGAGGCATAAACGAAGACGGGTATGAAAAGATCTTCCTACTATTCTTAATACTTCGGGCGTAATACTGTGAAATGCGGTTCTAATCCGTTGCTGCATATTTTCGGGAGTTGTTGGAGGTTTGTTGTAAACAATTTCCTTAACGTAGCCCCATAGAAAAAAATCTAATTTCGTTAGATCAGGCGACCGGGGCGGCCACGCACTTGCTCCCTGTCTTCCAATCCATCGATCTGGAAAATTATTATTTAAATGATCCCTAACTGGCAACGAAAAATGTGCTGGAGCACCATCTTGTTGCAACCACATTGTATTTCTCAGATTAACCGGCAAATTTTCGCACAAATTTGGCAAGTGATTTTCTAGGAAGTCGAGATACATGGCTCCAGTTAAATGCCATTAAAAAAATGGGGACCAATAACATGTTCACCAATAATTCCCCCCCACACATTAACTGACCATCTGTGTTGTAGATCAAGCTGCCTAAAAATTCTTGGATTATGGTTGGCGTAGTAATGGTAGTTATGACGATTTACAAATCCATTCTTATGAAATGTGGCCTCATCAGAGAATAAAACTTTATCAAAAAAATCAAAGCTTAACCTAATTTTAGCTTGTGCCCAATTACAAAAGTCAACACGTTTCTCAAAATCTGCTGGAATGAGTTCTTGATGCAACTGAATATGATATGCATGAAATTTATGGCTCTTTAAAATTCGCTGAACAGTTCTTTCGCTTACTCCTACGGCATCCCCGACTGCTTTTTGGCTAACAGAAGGATTTTCCGTGACAGCTAATAGCACAGTTAATTCATTTTCTTCCGTTCGAACGGGCCTATTTCTAACTGGTCTTGTATAATTTACATTTCCCGTTGCCATAAATCTCTTTAATAAGTTCGTCATGCTCCTTCTGTCTGGGTGCCTTCGTTCTGGATAATTTTGCGCATAAATCCTACTGGCCAAAAAGGCATTTCTATGCGATTCTCCTAACACAAAAACCATATCAACCAGTTCTTCGCGGGTGTACTCCATGACGATAGAACGTTCAAATAAAACTTCTAAACAGTGACGCAAACAAACGAAAAATGAACTACGTAGAAGGTAAAGACCACTATATGAAAAATCCGATAATTATTTCAATTTGTAAAACTTAAAAAACGAATAAGTAAATTGCCGATATGTTTTAGTTGTTTGACAGTTTCTAGACAATTTGTTTTTCATGGCCTACTTAAATTCTAGTTAATAATTTGGGCAACACTTGTCAATAATATTAAATAAAGGTTAAGGCCGTTTTACATGCTGCAAGTTTCTTGCAACAAGGGGTTGCACCTGCAAGATATTGCGCGCAATTTGTCTTGCAGACTGTAAAGCGGCAGTTGTATTTCAATTGCAAGTGTCAGCGTATGCCTTTGTGCAAATCTCTTGCAACTTGTAGGAAGACCTGCAGCATGTAAAACGTCTTTACGGCTTAACTCTTGGCAGTAATTCAAATTTTATGCGGTAAACGTAATTACAAAAAATGTTGGGATTTTAGGTTTTTTCCCATAGCTATAACTACGCTGACCTATTTATTATTCAAAATCGCGAAGGTGCTTACTTATGAACATTACTAGTGAGGTTATTCAATTACCGTACTGAAAAACAAAGTACAATATTAGTTTTTTAAGAATATTTCAAAAACCTTCAGGAATTTTGAGATAAGTGTAATAATAAAAAATGTTGATCTGTTAATTCTGTATCGGACAGAAAAAAAATATATATAGGGTGTTCCATTTTTCCACATTACTATTGAGTTTATTCAATTATCGTACTGAAAAACAAAGTACAACATTAGTTTTTTAAGAATATTTCAAAAACCTTCAGGAATTTTGAGATAAGTGTAATAATGAAAAATGTTGATCTGTTAATTCTGTACCGGACAGAAAAAGAATATATAGGGTGTTCCATTTGAAAAAATGGAGAAAAATAATTTTTTATTTTGCAAAGTTTGACATGGAATTTGGGTCACCCTGTATAAGTATACTATAATATATATAACTATAAGCTATAGGTTACCTTAGCTTTTATATTTTTATATATTTTAAATATATAATTTTTTTTTCTTCGATTTTACCTTTTTTCTATTAAAAAAAGAGAGATACTATTCTAGGATATATATAGATTAGGTAAATATGTTTATATAAAAAAATATAGGGTGTTCCATTTAAAAAAATACAATTCTTATGCGCCACTATTTTTTGTAACACCCTGTATAATCAAGAATATTTTTAAAATGTGCTCTCTAATCAACAGCATATAGTGGCTTTTAAATATTTTTTCTAAAATAAATGGTTAAGGTATAATAAAAGACGGGAGGTGAGCTGCAGGACCCTGTATATATATATATATATATATATATATATATATATATATATATATATATATATATTTCTGAAATCATTTGTGATAATGGATAGGATGTTCCATTTAAAAGATCATAAGTGTTGTAATTTTCTGCACTTTGAGATGAGCATTTATTTTTTTGCAACATTTTTAAAAGATAATACGCAGAAAAACACTTAGATTTAAGGTTTTTTTGTAGCTCCTAATATAAAGCCCCTAGGTAGGGCACAAAATATAAATAAAAGCGTACAAAAATATTTAAGTTAATTTACTTTTTAATATTTAATCTAATTACTTCGTAATAACTTGTTAAAAGCATAACATAGAAGAAATATTTTCTAGAATTTAATTAAAATAATTCAATTTTTTTTTCTTTTCTAACGAATGATGATTTTCGCCGTAAGCTTTACAAATAAATGAACTTTCACAAACTGTATTAATTTTAACAAAGTACATGTAGTTAGTTTTCAGGAAATTCTGAATAAAACTTTTCCTCGCTTTCATAATCATATATCTCATGCATATTTCTAACCAAGTGGAAACTAAAAAGGATAACTCAAAGGTTTCAGACTACAGCAAGCCTGCTCCTATTACTAAAGCAAGCATAATTTGTCTTTTAGTATTCTTGCACACAGGAGATTTTAACGGGAACGTAGGCACAGTATGAAAAGATAAGTTCTTGCTATTAAATTAGCGACCCGACGATGGTCACGTATTTGATGCGGAGTATTGTTTAAACTGCTGAATTGGTGATTCAATTTTAAAAAGTCAGAAGTTGGTGCCGTATTAAAATATTTAGATTAACACTGCAGTTTTTTAAGTGCTCCCTCGTGAAACATAATATAATGCAATTAGGACTTATAATCATCATTTTCTGTTTTCTCCGCTCAGAGTTAATTCCAACTAATTTTATATAAGAAACCATGGATCTTGGGATTAGTAGTATTAGTGTGAAATTGGAATTCATATCCGTTTCGCCTTCTATTGCACTAGGCATTTTCGGGATCTTTACTCTACGAGATCCGAATACAGAATGAGCTCGGAGAGATTCAGATGGGCTTTTATACCCCGCTTGTGCATGCCCAATCGTCCACTTATGATGTAGACCGTAACCAGTAACTCTATTTTTGTATGTTTAAAAAATTCAATAGATTCTCTAAGTTTGAATTAATAAAATCCTGGAACCGATGTTTGAACCTTGGTTTCTTTTACATTTAAAATATGAATAGCGCTGGTAAAACACCCTGCATATTTCGTGGAAAAACTAAGACAATCTAGTTGGATTTCTAAGATATTTTTGTCAGTTGCAATGTAGAATCACTATATACAAATGTTCCTGTTACCTACTCAATTTCCATTATATCATAGATATTGGACTATAATCATCTTGATAATAACTTAATCTATCTAATGGAGGCTTGCCTTACATCTAATTATTTCTTTTTGCAAGGAACTTTTTATGAACAAACTTCAGGAGCAGCTATCGGATCTCCTCTATCACTTGTGAAAGCTGATATCTTTATGGAGGCTTAATCTCCTCATATTTCTGGAACACCTTAATCAACAACATTATAATATTAAGTTCACAATGGAAATTAAACCTAATAGAACGATTCCCTTTCTAGACGTATTTGCTTAAATGAAGAAAGATGGTACATTAGGACATGTGTATAGAAAACCGACGCACACAAATAAATACTTGAATGCAAATTCCCACCACCATCCAACACAAAAGAAATTGGTTATCAACTCACTAGTATTTAGAGCCATTTCGATTTCCGGTTCAAGATTTTCTAACATAGGAAACATCGAAACTGACCGAATTTCTGAGAGGCAATGGCTATATACTGAAGATATTACACGTTCAATTAAAATATATAGTAACTCCGCGAAAGAAAAATAATAAGGAGCCACCGCTAGGTAGTGTTATACTTTCGTATCTAAATGACACTACAGACAAAATAGGACGATTACTTTGACGGCGCAACATATGTACAATCTTCAATACGCATAAGGAGATTGGACAATGCTTGCGAACGATGTATTAAAAAGAAACAAATTGTTCTGTCTGCTGTAGCTGAACACTAGCATACCACTGGCCATGTTATAAATATAAAAAAAAACCAAGGTTCTAGCATCGCTGTCAGGATTTTATAAACGAAAAATAAGAGAATCTATTGAAATTTTTAAACATACAAAGAAATTCAGTAGAGATACGGGTTACGGACAACATCACACGTGGAATCTGATCTTAACGCAGGGGTCGTGGTTAGACGAGCACAAGTCGGGTATAAAAGCCCGCCAGAATCTCTCCGAGCTCATTCAATATTCAGATATCGTGGAGTAAAGATCCCTGAACATGTCTCGTGGAATTGAAAGCGAAACGTCGGAAAGTAATTTCAATTTTACACGGTCTAATTCCAAGAACCATGATTTCTTAATTAAACAAAGCCGTGAAAGCTTCCGTCTAATTTTACATAGTTAAGAATTATAATTTTTAAAATTCACTTTTTGTTATAAATCTGCTCGATGGGTTAAATAGCTGTTAATTATGCATAATAAAACCAGCTCTTTTGAATCATTTATATTGGATTATATAGGATGGCTTCTTCAGAATAGGCTATAAAGAATGGCCTGGTAACAGCGCCTCTATTTTCAGCAGCTCTGCGATGAACAGACGGCAACGTTCACGAGATTTTGCCAATTATTTATTATGTTTGTCTATAAATTATATACTTGTAGTGATTTGATAAATCCAGAAATGTTTCCAAAGCCCGAACATATTTTAAAATCTAAGGTCCTTGAACGAAAACAATGGCTTCTGGAAGCCATACCAATGACATTTTTTTCTATATCCTAAATGTTTACTAATGTAAATTTCATCAACAAATGTCAAAAGGTAAAATAGTTAATTTGTTTCTGTTTTAAAAGAAATACTACAATATCGCCCGAAATTTAGAGTTAGAGTGCTTATGCATTATTTAGAGTTTTATGTTAACAAGAATCTAATATATCAATTTTTTTGTAATTTAAAGTTAAATTCTCAACAGTTTTCGTTAAATCTGAATCTTCAAATGCACCACTCAGTTTAGTGGAGCCGTTTTGATGTAGCCTACGTTTCTCATCGCGGTTTTTTTAAACAATTATTATGCGTTTTGTCAAATTCGGAAAACTAGATGGGACTGCCTTAAAGCTGGTTTATTACCAGTTACCGGAAAATACAAGCAGCAAACTACACAAGGATGTAAAAGGAATCCACTAGTTGTTTTTGGTTTCTACCTCTCCTACTGTTAAAGTATTACTATGTTGAGTTACATCCTAACACATAGGAGACTCTGGGCATTTGACGCAATTACAGTAACTAGTAATCACCTCAATTATCCAAATATGTACCTATTTTTTATTGATTTAAGGTAACATAATGTAAAGAAACAAATAATGTTATTTTTTTAATGATAATTTATCTCCAACAATAGAAAGTGTAATTATGTAAGTATACAATTTTTGGAATAAACCAAAATTATTCCCAAAACTCCAAAAACTAGTTTAGTTTTATATGCGGATGATGTGACTGTGTTGATAGCGGGTAACATGCTTCATCAGCTAAAGGAAAATAAGACCCACTCTTTATATATGGCGAACATGTATTATTTATGAAATGTAACAAGGAAAAGGAAATTAGTTAAGTTAAATTATTGTAAATAACCGTTGATAGTAGCCTGAAATGGCATAGTCATAATGCTTATTTTTGGCAAAGTTTGGGAAAACATTTTTTTTAATAAGACTCTAACTTAATCTTTTGCATGTAAGATTTAGTTGACCATTTATTTCGCGAACTTTTATTCTTCCCTGAGTTACGGCACGTTTTTATCGTGTGGATGCCGGTTTGCAGATATACCTTTCAAAGTTCAAAAGATAGGAAGTTATGTCTTTTTTACCTAAGTTAGCTACTTTTATTTTAGCTTTTTATTATTACTGTCAGCAGCTTTTTGAACCTGCATCATAAATGTTTATATGTAAAGACTTTAATTAAAAGTTTCTTTCTGTGTATAGATGGCTCATCAGATAGCTCCATTCCTTAACAACCGAAATCATTGAAAGTGATCCCAGAGTTAGGCCAATAACCCCCTGCCTTTGTCACGTTACAAAGGTTGGGGTATTTTTCCGATTAAAGGTCGATATATATATATATATATATATATATATACATTCAAAAAGCTGCTAACAGTAATAATGAAAAGCTAAAATAAACGTAGCTAACTTAGGTAAAAAACACATAAATTACAAAAATCATTCTTATCAGTATATCCGAAATAACAAGTAATGGAAAGATAAACAATACATGAGAGTAGGTCTAAATATTAGATCAGATCGGTAGTGGCATCTCCAAATACTTCCTAATAAAATTTTATTTTTCGCTCAAACCCACATCTGATTTTACTGCAAAGTTTTTTGTTAAGATTTATATCAAGCGGATTGCGGAAAGAATTAATAAGTCGCTGTGTATTACGCGATAGGGTATTCGCGGATCTTGTACCTACTTTATTAATAATTATATAAGAGAAATGGAAGGTTACAATACTGTCTATGAATTTCGAGCAGCGTCTGATATCTGTAGATATATGTACAAATAGTATAACATGTTTTTTGAGAAACAAAGGCCTAAAAGAAACAGTAGCAACAACTTCAATCGCTCTAATTCCTATCTTTTGAACTTTGAAAGTTATATTTGCAAACCGACATCTACACGATACAATCGTGCCGTAACTCATGGTAGGATAAGAGTTTACGAAATGAATGGTCAACTAAATCTTACATGAAAAAGATTTACTTAAGAGTCTTATTAAAAAAAATGTTTTCCCAACCTTTGCCAAAGATAAGCATTACGACTATGCCATTTCAGGCCACTATCAATGCTTATTCTCAATAATTTAACGTAACTAATTTCCTTTTCCTTGTTACATTTCATAAGTAATACATGTTCGCCATATATAAAGGGTCGGCCTTATTTTCCTTTAGCTGATGAAGCGGGTTACCCGGTATCAACACAGTCACATCATCCACATATAAAACTAAACTAGTTTTTGGACTTCTGGGAATAATTTTGGTTTATTCCAAAAATTGTATATTTAAATATTTACACTATCTATTGTTGGAAATAAATTATCGTTAAAAAAAATAACATTATTTGTTTCTTTACATTATGTTACCTTAAATCAATAAAAAATAGGTCCATATTTCGATAATTGAGGTGAGTACTAGTTACCGTAATTGCGTCAAATGCCCAGAGTCTCCTGTGTGTTAGAATGTAACTCTCAATATAATAATACTTTAACAGTAGGTTGATTCCATTTACATCCTTGTGTAGTTTGCTGCCGAGTTTGCTGCTTATATTTTCCGGTAACTGGTATTATTCGAGAGGACAATTATCTATTGCCAGATGGGATTTTGCAAGAAGTTTCCATTAAAACCAGTTTTAAGGCAGTCCCATCTAGTTTTCCAAATTGGACAAAATGCATAATAATTGTTCAAAAAAAAATCGCGATGAGTAACGTAGGCTACATCAAGACGGCTCCACTAAACTGAGTGGTGCTTTTGAAGATTCAGATTTAACGAAAACTGCTGAGAATTTAACTTTAAATTACAAAAAAAATTGATGTATTAGATTCTTGTTAACTTGAAACTCTAAATAAAGCATGAGCACTCTTAACTAAATTTCGAACGATATTGTAGTATTTTTTTTAGAATAGAAACAAATTAACTATTTTACCCTTTGACATTTGCTGATCAAATTTACATTAGTAGACATTTAGGATATAGAAAAAAATGTCATTGGTATGGCTTCCAGAAGCCATTCTTTTCCTTCCACCACCTTAGATTTTAAAATATGTTCGGGCTTTGGAAACATTTCTGGATTTATCAAATCACTACAAGTATATAATTTATATACAAACATAATAAATAATTGACAAAATCTCTTGAACGTTGCCGTCTGTCCATCGCAGAGCTGCTGAAAATAGAGCCGCTGTTACCAGGCCATTCTTTATAGCCTATTCTGAAGAAGCCATCCTATATAATCCAATATAAATGATTCAAAAGAGCTGGTTTTATTATGCATAATTAACAGCTATTTAACCCCTCGAGCAGATTTATAACAAAAAGTGTATTTTAAAAATTATAATTCTTAACTATATAAAATTAGACGGAAGCTTTCACGGTTTTGTTTAATTAAGAAATCATGGTTTTTGAGATTAGACCATGTAAAATTCGATTCCACAAGGCATCCTCAGGGATCTTTACTTCACGATATCTGAATATTGAATGAGCTCGGAGAGATCCAGACGAGATTTTATACCCGACTTGTGCTCGCCTAACCTTGACCCCTGCGTTAAGATCAGATTCCACGTGTGATTTGGTCCGTAACCCGAATCTCTACTGAATTTCTTTGTATGTTTAAAAATTTCAATAGATTCTCTTATTTTTCGTTTATAAAATCTTGACAGCGATGCTAGATATTTATAACATGGCCAGTGGTATGCTAGTGTTTAATACATCGTTCATGTTCCTTATGTCCTATTTCTCCAACATACACTGCTCCGCAAGAGCAGGGAATTTTATTTACTTCTTAAGTTTGAAAAGGTACAACATCTTTCGCGGATCCCAAGGATTGTCCAATCTCCTAATGCGTATTGAAGATTGTACATATGTTGCGCGGTCAAAGCAATCGTCCTATTTTGTCTGTAGTGCCATTTAGATACGGAAGTACAACACTACCCAACGGTGGCTCCTTATTATTTTTCTTTCGCGGAGTTACTATATATTTTAATTTAACGCGTAAAATCTTCAATGTAATAGCCATTGCCTCTCAGAACTTCGGTTAGTTTCGATGTTTCCGATGTTAGAAAATCTTGAACAGGATCGAAACGGCTCTAAATACTAGTGAGTTGATAACCGATTTATTTTGTGTTGGATGGTGGTGGGAATTTGCATTTAAGTATTTATTTGTGTGCGTCGGTTTTCTATACACAGAATGTCCGAATATACCATTTTCCTTCCTTTGAACAAATACGTCTAGAAAGGGAATCGTTCTATTAGGTTCAATTTCCATTGTGAACTTAATATTATTATGTTGTTGATTAAGGTATTCCAGAAATATGAGGAGATTAAGCCGCCATAAAGATATCCGCTTCCACAAGTGATAAAGGAGATCCGATAGCTGCTCCTGAAGTTTGTTCATAAAAAGTTCTTTGCAAAAAGAAATATTTAGATGTAAGGTAAGCCTCCATTAGATAGATAATAAAGAATAGATAAGATAAGTTATTATCAAGATTATTATAGTCCAATATGCCTGATATCTTAATCTTATTTTACAAAGGTTGTGGTATTTTCCCGGTTAAAGGTCGATATATAAATATATATATATATATATATATATATATATATATATATATATATATATATATATATATATATATATATATATATATATATATATATATATATATATATATATATATATATATATATATATATATATATATATATATATATATATATATATATATATATATATATATATATATATATATATATATATATATATATATATATATATATATATATATATATATATATATATATATATATATATATATATATATATATATTGACAAGAAGGGCAAGTCAAATCAATCATTTTAGTCAAAATTCAAATACAAACCTAAAAGGGGGTATTAAGGTACTCTCGAGTACTGAGTAAAAACAATGTTTCAAAATGTGGTTTTTTACTTTTGTCTTATAGTTTAAGCGACTAATATTTCTGATTTTTAGAGGTAAATGGTTAAACAACTTTAGGTCAAATGAATTTCTCTCTGGTATTTTTAATTTATATCGTGACAATTTTATCAAGCAAGGAGATCTTGTGTTGGGATTATGGACTTCTGAATGAAAAGTCAGTGAGGTAGAACCAGAATGAACAGTGATTTAAAAATGTATATGGGAGGTAAAGGTATAATTTTAAAGAGAGGTTGACAGTGCTTCGCTAATGGAGCACACGCCATTATTTTCATTGCTCTCTTTTGCAAACAAGACACACTTATTTAATCGACCGCATTCCCCCAGAGAACAATACCATAGGTAATATGACTATGCAACAGGGCAAAATATACCATTGTTAGTATATCTAGATGGACAATTTCTCTCAACTGCCTGAGAAGAAACAAAGCTTTTTTTGCTTAATATTTCTATGTGCTGACGAACTCAAAACGTCAACTTGAGTAATCCCCAATATTTTGTAAATCTTGCCTGTGTTTAATATCTATGTGTTTGTTTTAGATAAGTGATTTTTACTAAAAAAAATTTGACTTTGAGATAATTTAAACATAAGAACTGTTCTTTTAAGCCCTATAAGCAATTTTGAGAAAGGCTGAAGTAGCTGTAACGTCAATTGATTGAAACCCTTATGAAACCACTATAGTGTTTCTATATATACCATAGAACCAAATAGCCAAAAAGACTTTTACAAACATACATTTTTGGTTCAAGAACAATACCTCAAAAAAAAAAAAAAAATATATATATATATATATATATATATATATATATATATATATATATATATATATATATATATATATATATATATATATATATATATATATATATATATATATACATAAGGTAGTGGGGGTATATATGGCCCGCCGGATTATATGGCCCAATGGCAAAAAAAATTACAAGCGAACAATTTTTTTAAAATCTGGCAACGCCGATCCCTTCCTAAACGGATCGGAATGCCGAAGAAACCTAGATCAAGGTTAAAATTTCGCATCGGCATTGTATACTCTGCAGTCAAGTGTTGCTGTGTGCATTTCGTCGCTCTGTTATAAATTAATTGAAGGTTAAAAGACAAATATTTTGAGAATTAAAACGACTTAGTGATAGTGGATATAGCACAAACTGTAAGTACTGATGTTGTTAATATATTCTCATAAAAATATTGCATGTTTTTCACATATTTTTTTTTGTTACCTGCCGATAAGTAATATTATCCGTTGCTGGGCCATATTACCATGAAAGACTTTTTGAAAGTTTTAGTAAGGTCATTTTTTTTTACAGATACGGTCAACATGGTGAAAATAAAGGATAAAAATAGAAACATTAGAAAACAGTGGACACAAGAAAATTTGGAGAGTGCGCTGCGAGCAGTTATTAATAACAATCAGTCACAAAGAGAAGTATCAACAAGATTTGGAATTCCACGACGAACTCTCAGAAGATACATAGGAGAAGGTGGTGCTTCAGTAAAACGCTTAGGAAGGCCAAGCATTTTGTCCCCAGAACAAGAAAGAGACTTCGTACAAAGAATTATTAGATACAGCGAAATAGGTTTACCTCTAACTTCCAATTTAGTTCGTCACCAAGCTTATAGATACTGCAGTCGTTTTAACATTGCTAATAACTTTAGCAAAAATAATGAAATGGCGGGCAAAGATTGGTTGCTTCTTTTTATGAGGAGACATCCCGAAATTTCCAGGAGAAAGGCTCAATCAATGAATCCGGCCAGAGCTCAAAAGATGAACAAGCCCATCGCTGCAGACTACTTTCAAAAACTTGGCCAAGTTTTGGATGAACTAAATTTGAAAAACAAACCGCACAGCATTTATAATATGGATGAGAAAGGGTGTCGCCTCACAATCCATCACCAACAAACTGTGCTTGCACTTAAAAGAAGTAAACGGGTTCACCTCATAGCACCAGAACATGCTGAAAATGTCACAGTGGTTGGATGTGCAAACGCAATTGGAAACACAATACCTCCAATGGTTATATTTAAGGGCAAGCGTCTGAAACCGGAATATTGTGACAATGTGCTTCCTGGTACCTTGGTAAAAATGGCTCCAAAGGGCAGTATGGTAACTGACCTTTTTATTGAATTTCTACATCATTTCGCAAAACATAAAGTAGCCGGCCCTGTTTTGTTAATATTTGATGGTGCCTCAACCCACTTAGATTTAAGTATTGTAGAAGCTGCTGATGATTTAAATATTACCTTATTCTGCTTTCCCTCTAACACAACCCACGAATTACAGCCCCTAGACAAATCAGTTTATAAATCATTCGAATCTCATTGGGATACAGAGTTGCTGAGATATTGGGATGTGAACCCTGATAGATCGTTAACGAAAGCACGTTTTAATATTATTTTATCTCAAGTTTATCCCAAATGCATGACTCCCGAAAATATCGTAAATGGGTTTAGAGCTACTGGTATTTACCCTTTTAACCCATCGGCGATACCAGATCGTGCTTTTGCTCCGGCACAACTATCAGAGCGACCTCAAAATGTCCCTGTAACCTTAAACGAACTTCAAAATTCCGAATACACTTCGGAGGATGAAATTCCACTGGCCAGCCTAATGCGAAGAAGGAAGAAAGAAGAAAATACTCTCTCAAACATCCTTGAGACTAATAAGCGACAACCAAACAACCCTGAGGCTCAGAAAAGTCCATCAAAACCATTAAATCCAGATGATTCGTTTAAGGAACTTTTACCTACACCTGACGGTACCAAACGAGTCACTAAAAGAGTTAACCGCCGTAAGGCTCTTAACTATAAAGCTCAAAAGGTAACCCTACAACTTTTTAATGAATCCAATTGCCAGCCTTCCACATCACGACAATCAAAACCATTGCCTTCAAAGCCAGTAGAGTCCTGGTATTGTTCGATTTGTGATACCGACCAACAGATGGACATGCGGTTGTGCTCAACGTGTCTGACATACTACCATGAAGAGTGTGTCGGACTAACAGCAGATGATGAGGATGATTTTGAGTGCCCAAACTGTTCCTAAAGACTTGTTTTTGTTTATTGTTTTTTTTTTGGCAATTTAGTAATTAGTCTAATATGGCCACACTTTGTTTTTCTTATATTTTCCTTTAGTTTTAAATATCTACCAACTAAGTAAGGGTTGTTATTTTATTTTAGTTTGTTTTGAATGATATATTCACTTAGTTTTAAGATGATTTAGTATGGGCCATATTAACCACCAGAGTCGGATAATATGGCCAGATGAAAGGATTTTTATGTTTGACAAAAAAAAATAGTTTGATTCACAAAACACTTAAACCAAATATGTAACTTGGAAGTACAAAGTACATGCTCAACAAATGTAAGTTAAGTTTATATTTTGTTAAATAAAGTTTTGAAAAAAATCATTATTTTGCTTAGGTGGGCCATATATACCCCCACTACCTTATATATATATATACATATCTATATATATATACATATATATATATATATATATATATATATATATATATATATATATATATATATATATATATATATATATATATATATATATATATATATATATATATATATATATATATATATATATATATACGTAGCGTATCAGTGCCGATACAGTTATGAAGCAACACTGAAATTAATAAAATATCATTGTGTCTGACGCGTGTAAATTTATTCATTTAAATTATACATAGGCACCAATATCTTTTTTTCACTGACACTCATACATTGTTACAGAACCGACCGGATACGTCACTGATATGTGTAAATCAATCCTTATTATTTTAAATCGGTTGACTCAGAGCTACTAAGTCTACCTGTAATAAAATTCAGGTATGATGGGTGACCCTCGTAGATTTTTTGTGGATGGCTTGTTTTTTTAAATTGATGTTGGATATTCTATTATAAGTAAGTGCTTTTTTCACCAAAAAAATCGCAGATCTTGTTATCATATGCCCAATATCCGTTAGAAAAAACCGTAAATAAATAACACTCCTTCGTAAAATGCTTTTTGGCATTAAAGTATTTTCGAGTAATCTGAAAGCTAGACAATTTTTTTTATTGAATTAAATGGCTTTCACTAACCGATTAGTTATTAATTAATTACAAAATATTTTAGCTGAGAATTAAAATAATTACATTATATTATAATTAAATCATTAAAACATTTGACATGTTATAAAGGGTGAAATATTCTGAAGCGTGAAAATATGGACTATTTTAAGCATTAAAGTCTTATATAACCGGGAGTCTAAAGCTACTCATTTTTTTAAATAAAAAAAACATGAATATTGCTTTGAGTTGCTTTGTTGTTATTTAAGCAAATTAAATAACAAAATAAATTACCAAAATTAATTAAACAATTAAGTATTAAATCAATCATTAAATCACCCTTATTTTAGAACACGCAATCCGGCAACCACGAAAAAATCTTCCTACGGCTGCAATGTTTTTGTTCTCTAAATTGCTGCTGTAACAGAAAAATACTTACTTGGGTTAATGCAAATTTAGAATTCGGGCATTTTATGCTGCAGTGATATTTGTGTGTGTTAGCATATAGAACAGTTGAACAGATATATGTTACTAAGGTGGAAGCACGACAAAACGCATATTTAATTGCAATAATTTATCGTGACAAATTTCCAAAAAAAACTTTTGTTGTTTGGAAAATTTTTGTTTTTTGGGATCATATGAACACATTAGTGAGGAGTGATACACCCCAAATTCGTTTTAAGCCTTTAAGTAGTTGGTGAATACTTAATTCCCATTACCGTACTTGTTAAATAGTCCCGATTTTCAACACCTGCTTTAAAATTTATTACGTTAGGGGTGGAGTGTGCAAAATGAAAATTGTAATGTTTCTTATTAATATTTTTTATCATAAATATATTTTTAGATTCAAAGCCGTTAAACAATATCTAATTTATTGATTTTTGCGTTTAATTAAATCACAAAATGTTTAAATCTTATTTGTAAATCGAATATAATGATCTTATCTATCTAGCGTCAAAATAACAAATCGTGCAACGCTCAGATATTATAATTGTAGATTTCTAATTTGACAAAGAATCAATTATGTTTAAAATAGTCTCCTCTCCAAATCCTTTGTGTATTGACTTCTGTCAAATAAGACTTCCTTTGCTCTAAAGTAACAGTACTTCTAGTCAAAATAATTTTAGGGTTATATGTGTTCATTTCACCCTGAATATTAACCATATGTTTAATACAAATTGAAAATAACAAAACTCGCATAATATTTCATGTTTGGTACGTATGGCTTGAAAAAGCTATAAAGCAACTCTTTTGATATTGAAATTTAATAAAATTTCAATATCCAAATCACTTCCTTGAGAAGGAGTAGCTAACCAGACTAGAGTTCTGAAATTTGGTAGACTGTATTGACCTAGTTGTATTAACAATTATATCTTCAGAAATTTTAACTCAAAAAGTTTCTCAATTTTTTATATGTATTGTCATTACCTATTTTTACAAAAAAATCAGGAGGGTCGATCTGGCAGATTTTCAATTAAGGGGAAACAAATGGACAATTTTCGGATACCGAGAATTATAACAAATATAAATGAGTTTCGTTACTGTGGAAACATTTTATAAAATATTAGTTTCTAAATAATAAATTTCGATGTGTAAGAGGGTCTTGGTAAAGTTACTGTGCATATTTGAAAATCATATATATCATATTTCTGGCCTTCTTCTTCTCAAATTATTATTCGTTCACTGATTTGTGTGCTTCTCATTTCATTATTGATTTAAAATAATTACCGGTAATGGCCTTATTATATTGCTTGTTACAGTGGCATAGCCAAGGGGGGGAGGAGGAATACTCAAGGGATGCAATTTCTGTTAGTTGTGAAGATTTTTGTCGTTGCTTGTTTTTTTCCACGTGTTATGAAGTTATGTTTTTTTTGGTCGTCGTTTTTTTCCTACGGATTCTTTTAAATTTTCGCTATCCAATTATTTTAGTGCACTTTTACTTTGGGGCCCTTATTAATTTTAGTTAACCCTTTGTTTCACCATTGCTTGAAGCTGATCGGGCCCCCGTCTTTTTTTACTAAAACTTTCGTAATTTAACTTGCTGATACATAGAAAACGGACTCGGTTTGTGAATAATTACTAGACATTATCATGACTAATCAAGCAAAATATTAAACAATTCGTAAAACTTTCGTAATTTAACTTACTGATACATAGAAATACGGACTTGGTTTGTGAATAATTTCTAGACATAATCATGACTAATCAAGCAAAATATTAAACAATTAGTAAAGTTTTCGATCTGTAAGTCTTGTGGTCTAAGTCTGATGGCACGCGACGTGTTGTGGTTGGTTTGGAATGCCACATACCAAAAAATACGTCATTCTGGTTTTTAACCGTTTAAAAAGGACTAGCAGATTTGAGTTTTGCATTAAATTTACTAAAACTTGCTTAATTTAACTTACTGATGAATCGAAACCCGGGCACACTCTATACTGTGATGCCTTCCTCGGTTTGTGAATAATTACTCGCCATCATGATGACTAATCAAGCAAAATATTAAACAATTAGTAAAGCTTTCGATCTGAAAGTCTTGTGGCCTAAGTCTCATGGAACGCAACGTGTTGTGGTTGGTTTGGAACGGCACACACCAAAAAATACGTCATTCTGGTTTGTAGTCGTTTAAAAACGACCACAAAGTGGATTTTTTATTTCCCTTAGTGAGCGTTTTGTGTGCACAACTATCGCAAGTTTGAAAAAGACTTAATTCTTAGTCCCAACTCATTCTAAAAATATTTAAATTTTAAATCAAATCTTCCTGTAAACATTAGATGACTTAAGTCTTATTTCAAATTACCAGAAATGTTTGTTAGTTGTAGTCAAACAAGTACGAGAGAAAGTTAGGTTGCAAAGAATCGGTAAAATTCTTTTACCCGGAACTTCCCTCATTATGAATATTTCCTTTTATTAGGAATAGTGAAGCGTGAATCAATTTACCTCAGATAGTTATTTAGGAACACATATGTAGGATTTGTTTATTGTTGCTTGTCTAGAGGTTGCAAGGTTCTTTCGGGAAAATGAAACAAACAGGGATTTTAAACCGTTGTAAATAAGTTCTATTATTATTTATTAAATGGTAAATGAAATGGTCGGAAAAAGAATATCAATATTAGGATATCAACCTAGCCGATTCTTAAATATTAATATTGTCTCTGTCACACACTTTTACCGTGTAAACACAACTTTAAAGTTTAACGGCCGGATTCACTACGTATACAGGTAATTTAAGAGAAGGTTTATTCGTCCTATCGTCCTAAACAATTAGGTACTCGTCTTTCGTCATAATGCAAGATGGATAAATAACCTTTTGCAACTCACGGTGCGGCGTCTTCCATATATACCGTCTTTTCCGCGAGTTCGTGTTAAACTACCCGGCAGCGATACTACTTCTTTCACGTCTTGTTTCCCACTGCCGCCCAGTACCCGTCGCCCGTTGTTCGTCGTAGAATAAGTTCCCCGTATCCCGGTAATACATGGTTGCCGTGAAAAATAAATGATGAAATATTTGTAAAAACATAGTAATAATTTATTACAAACAACCGACCCTACATTCGCCCATCTGACAAAGAATCCGCCACGGATTCGCTAGTGTAACCAATCCAGGGTTTGAGATACTCAGAACATGTGGTGGTACGCACTGGTCCCTCGTGGTGACTTACTTTTATTACGTCATATCTTTCATGCCCTTTACTCTTGGTGATCTCGTAGGGTCCGAGATATTTACGACTTAACTCCTGGACCGAACTGAGTTCACTTGATAGCGACAAGATCTCCCTCTTTGTATCGTCTTGGTGGTCTTCTTCTCAAATTATATCTTTTCGTGTTTTCCTCCTGTACTTTCAGAATCTGCTTTTTTACTTTCCTCTCGTAGTTTATTTCGATTTTCGTCAAACTCCATTACTACTTCTTTTTCTAACAATTCCTTTATTAATAGGTCTTCTTTATTCCTCATTTGCACTCCTACCAAGATTTCAAAAGGTGTTGCGTTGATGCTTCGTTGAACAGTGCAATTTAAAGCTTTTTGTACCCGATCGAGGTACTTGTACCACTTTGCCGGTTCATCCAAAGCTAATTTCGTCAGTACCGGAATAATAATGCGATTTACTCTCTCCACCTGCCCATTACTCCTTGGTACACCAATTGTAATAAGGATGTGTTCTATATTTTCCTCAGAACAATACTTCTGAAACTCTTCAGCCGTGAAAGCCGTGCCCGGATCACTAATAATCCGAGCTGGATTGCCAAATATCTTTTGCTGCTTTACTAAACAATCAATGGTTTCCTTTGCTCTAGTTGACTTGGTTGCGTAAAGCCACACGAACTTAGAAAAATCATCTATAATTACAAGGATATGCATATATATATATATATATATATATATATATATATATATATATATATATATATATATATAATGATATCACTTTGTAATGGGCCCAAGTGGTCCATGTCATAGATATGAAGCGGACCATCTAATTTGGGGATTCTTCCTTTTTACTTCCAAGGATACAGATTATGCAATTACGAACACAACATTTAATCTTGTTTTGTAGGTTTGGTATCCAAAATTCCCTTTCGATAATTTCTTTAGTCTTACCAACTTCGAAATGTCCAACATCATGTGCCTTTTTTATGACTTCATCTTGCATAGGTTCTAGAAGCACAAAATTATCACGTCCCTTGTGATACTTATATACGATGTCGTTTTTCATAAAGTAATCTTGATAATTTCCGTGATACTTGAAATGTAGGCGTCTTTAGTTTGTGCTAATTTTATTCTCTGTATCATGCCTTCTTCTATCCTAACTTCGTTAATTGCCATCACACTTATGGGAAATCTGCTCAATGCATCCACATGTGGCATTTGGAATCCTCTCCCATGTAATATATTACTATATTTTTGTTAGTAAGATCTCGAAAAATATGCCCAATAAACCTTTGGAATACGGCTGGACTATTACACAAACCGACATCGTAAGAACTCATACTGACCACTGGGTGTGATAAATGATGTGTATTTAATAAACTTCTCCTCTACTGGTACATGAAAGAAACCATTTTTTAAATCAATGGTAATAAAATATTGTGAATCCTGTAGACTATCTAAAACATCCTCAATAAGTGGTACCGGAACCTATCTTTTACTACGATTCGGTTCAATTTCCTAAAATCACAGCACAACCTTGTTTTACCGTCTTTTTTAGTCACCAAAACAATTGGACTAGCATACTCAGACAAACTTGGTCGAATTATGCTTTCACCTAGCCACTCTTCTATTTGTTTATCCACTATTTCCTTTTCTGGTTGAGCCAGTCTTCTTGGGGTCTAATAAATAGGCTGCTCGTCCTTCAAAATAATATTCGTTTTTATATTGGTCGACTTACATTGTTTTGGTTTGTAATTTTCTATGAGATCTTTGGCAATTGTACGGGGCACTCTATCTTGAGTATGTCCAACATCTACTTCTTTATATTCCTTTCTGCCTAAAGAAATTTGCATCAGAAAATTTTCTTTTTCCTTTTTGAAAACTACAATCTCATTATCTGTAATGGTAATATTCACCTGTGACAATATTTCACTCCCAATGATAGCTTTAAGCTAGAGATACTTGTTGGTACTACATAAAATTTTAAAGTGACTGCCTCATCGTTAACTGTAACCTTTTCACAAAATGAACCTATGGTTTCCACCTGATTGTTCCCAATACCTTTTAGATAAACTGTCCCTAGTTTTATAATTTCTGAAAAGTTATTTTCAAAAACATCTAAGCAAATAGCATTGATGTCACTACCTGTGTCTAATAGAGCCACTAGTGGTACATCTTTCAAAATTAATTGTACCCCATTCTTTGGAATTATTTCAATAGTACTTATATTCTTCTTGCCAGAACCTTTCTTGGGACAACTGTTTGATAAATGCCCAAATTCATTACAAGAAAAACATTTTGTTCCTTTCTTCTTATCATGGCACATCTTTGATGTGTGGCCTCTTTCACCACAGTTGTAACATGGACCTACTCTTGATTGCACCCTGTCTTCATTTTTTTTGAAATTTATTGTCACTCTTCTTAAAATGTCGATTCTTCTGTCCTTGGCTAGATTCATCAATCGTCGTAACAGTTTTCATTTCAATTGAAAAAGATTTGTTTCGAAACAAATTCGTAACAGAACTTTACTAGCTTATCTCTATATGACACTTAATACTTGCACAAAATTTGAAATTAATCTAGTTTAGTAGTATTTTTTTAGACTGATTTCTTAAATATTTTATTAAGCCGCCAATTTGTTTTGCTATCTTATATTCATACCAAAATGCTAACAGTTCATTTTTTATTAAGCCGCCATTTTGTTCCGCGATCTTGTATTCGTACCAAAATTTTAACAGTTGATTTCTACATAATACTCGATTTTTGTGCAAATTGGATAATTCGTTTTGTAAGTAATATTTTTTTTAATATTTCATTAGGCCACCATCTTGTTCCGGCATATTGGATTTTTATCAAAATATTACTAGGTCATCTCCATATGAGCCTTAATTTTTGACTAAAATTTGAAGTCAATCTGATGAGTAGTTTTTAAGCTATTCCGCGAGCTCACAGACAGACGGGGACCTACGGAATTTATAAAACATATTTTTTGGCATGTAGGGACGCTAAGATTTGTAAAACCTGAGAGGGTGATTTTTTCAGATTACAAAAATTTTATTTGGCCGCCATTTTGTTCTACCATCTTTAATTAATCACAGTTTTGTTAGTTCATCTCTATACTACAATTAGTTCTGGCACACAATTTAAAATCAGTTCATTAAGTAGTTTTTTCAGGCTGAATGTTTAAATATTTTATTAAACCGCCATTTTGTTCCGCCAACTTGGATTCGTACCAGAATTTTACTAGTTGATTCCAACATAATACTTGATTTTTTTGCAAAATTTAAAATAAATTGGATAAGCATTTTCTTAGTAATAAATTTTTTAACATTTCACTAGGCTGCCATTTTGTTTTGGCCCTAATGGATTTTTACCAAAATGTTACCAGGTTATCCTCATATGACCCTCAATTTTTGACCAAAATTTGAACTGAATCGGGTAAGTAGTTTTTTAGCTATGCCACGAACAGACACACCGACAGATAGACAGACAGACCGACGGAATCGAGAAAACATGTTTTTCGTCATCTAGGGTCCTTGAAACGTAAAGATCTGAAAAAATCTCGGAAGGTGATTTTTTCACGATAACAATACTTCCCTTTTATGAGGGAAATATGCAAACGACCACGATATAAGAAGGATCGATAGACATTATCGCTTATAGAAGGGACCACTTAAATATTTTTAGAACATTTTTTGTCCGCTCCATGTGGCAAAAAAGAAAAAAGCAAACATACAATTTTACTCTCGGATTTTTCTCTGTAACTCTTTAAATAGCGATGAAAACAATACCAACAGTTTCGGCTGTCATTGTGGCTTATGGAAGAGACAGCTTAATATTTTTTGAATTTATTTTGCTCTTGCTTTTTTCCGTATCTTTTCACATAACAAAGAAAAAAAATGTGTTTGGCTAAACATAGTAGTGTTTCCCTATATATGCATGTAAGTCAATGGTTTTCTAAAGTTGAGGTTTATGCGGAGTAAATACAATAAATTGATTGTATCCTGCCGCTTTTTAAGAATATTAACAGAATTTATAAAAATATAGCATTTTACACATTAAAAAAATAAATAATTTTGCTTTCAGAAAACGGTTTCACCCATCTAGACTAACTCTATTTGAAGGAAAAAATTGCATATTTATATTTGTAGAGTGAAAAAAAAAACGTTTTATATACACAAAAATAAAAAATGGGACATGTTTCACAGTTTGTTTTTTTTAGAAACCGCTTTAAAACAAAAAAAAAAACGATTTTTGGGGACTGGTTTGTATCTCTAAGACACCCTGCATTATAAAAAAATAAATATAAAAAAATAGAAGAAGTTGGATGTGTTTTGCCGTTTACTAAAAACCTGAACGCTCGAAGAATATATTCTTTTTTCATTTTCAAAAGGTTGTTTAATCCTAGTGCTACCCTGTATAAAAAAAAATTATTTACATACATAATGAAATAAATTTGACGTATTTTACTGTTTACTAAGAAAAAGAAAATCTTCTGAAATATATATTTTATTCAGGTGGCTATTTCATCCTCTTAAGACTATCCTGTATAGTTAAAAAGAATTATATAACAAAAAATAAAGGAAATTTGATAGAAAATGGGCTGCGTAAGTCTACAATCTTCGACAAAAGTCGCAACTCGTCTTTCGATAAAAAAAATTCGTATCTCTGAAACCGTTTAAACCTCCGATTTGAAAATTTAAGGAGTTTTAGCCAAAATATGCTCCAATATCAGTCCGAGGTCGATAGGTGCAGAAAATAGGTAAAAACTGTGAAATTAAAAGAAAGTTAAGTTTAAGATTTCGCTTCCAGAACAAAAAGAAACTCGTTAGACGAAGTGCAGCGTTATAAGATACTTCACCGTAGAATAAGGTTAAAAAGTCACGTGTTCACGGGGTGTTTGGTTATGGAAAAAACGGTATTTTCAAAACAGATACCCATTTAGGATTATGGTCTCCTTTAAATTCCCCGTCAAAAAATACGTATCGCTAAGTTGGCCGAGGGGTCCGAAGTGATCCTTCTTTAAATCTTATTTACGAAAAAAAGTTGCTATGCGATCCGCGGAACGCTCCCAAAAACAATAGGAACTTAGATCCTATAGCCAGACACCACTCCCAAAAATTTAGTAGCCGTAATATAATCCGTCCCTCAGTTTTCAAAAATAAACTCACATAGTTTCGAGTTTTGTGTAAAACTCGCAATACCCGGAACCCTCAGCGTCAACAGCTTTACCTGACTGAAACTGACTTAAGCCTTTTTATTAACTTAAGTCGAAAATAGTTGAAAGTTTTTAAGTGAATTAATATTCAAATCAGAAATTAATATTTTATGTTAAGTGAAAAGTGACCAACTTTTTACTAGTTTCCAGAATCCTAATAATGTTGAATAATATATTAATATTATATTCTATTAGAATTATTATTATTATAGATAGAATGCATAATCCAATATTTTAGAAAAAAATACCTAAAATAGAAAAACTGAAGTCAATAAAATGATTTAGGTCAATATATGACTTAAATATTTTTAAGTCTCACTCCCTTTATGTTTTTATTTGGGAGATGTGCAGCTGAATATGTTCGTTTGTACAATTGTAGCTCGCAATATAAAACTTAAATTGCCATTAATGATATAGTTTGTCTATATACACGTATCAAATATTAACCGGCATAATTATGGCATACAAAGGACGCCAAATGATTAATTTAATATCAATGATGGAAGATAAGTCAATAACATTACATTATATGATCCAATTATATCATGACAAGACGATATTGAGAGGTCAGATGTCAATGATGGATAGTTATACAGCTCTCAGCAGCCTTAAGTCAATAATATGTTTTAAAAACACATTGGTATTGGCGTTTAATTTTCTTGGGGTACAGATTAAGTAACACATTTGTAATTGAGGGATATGAATCCCTGAAAATAGCGTCACTAATTTTTGTTAAAAGATGCGACTACAACCACAAAATCGTTTGATTCCCGTGCATTATATGTCCTGTTTGGTCGGGAGCGTTGCGAACTTATAAAAAAATAGTGACATTGTTGTCTCTATTTGTATGTACAAAATTGAAACTATTTACACTTCTTGCCACCAGAAAAATATGAAAAATGGTTTGTTGTTACCTATCAATCAGCCACTAATATTTCTGTTAGTTATATACGTACAAAAAATTGAGTCTAATGTTGTAAATGTACAAGTCAGGAATATTTTTTTTGAATACTTCATGACATATAATATCGAAAAACTTTGCTGCCAGTCATATGTACAAACCTCGGCACGAACCAGACCGGCCATCAGACCAGGTCCGAAGTCAGAATATTTTGTAGGTAGGGAAACTTATTTTTAGTTTATAAAATGCCAACTAAATACCGGCTACCAGGAAGGAAATAGAAATAACATAAGATTATTTTAAATTTTGAAGTTTTTTTAATAACTTTAATTATTTCGGAAATTAACACAACTCAAAATAAAAATAACTCAAAATGTAACTGAGCAAATTAGGCTAAAACCGATAATACAAAAAATCACGTTAGAGCAATGAAAAAATTAAAATAACAAAATAACGATTACATACTTTGGTTGGGTAGCATGAAAATAAACTGCTCCTCCAAAAAAAAACAACGACAAGTCTCATACCTTCCTACATTTTTTAATCGATTTGGATTTTATTTATTTAGATTGTACGAAGTGGTAAAGAAGGTAATCTAAAAAAGTAATTACACTACAAGGCGTATTTTCTTAAAGAATGGTTTTGAATATATTTTAAAGTCACTATCGCGAGAATTTTTTTTGACAGTTTTTGTTTACTGTCTTCTAAAAAAAATGGCATTATTTTTTTTCTGAAATCAGCTGATTTTAGGTAAAAATGATGAAAAATGTGCAAATTTATAATTGACTAATGCCACATTTCCATTGTTAATGATACCTTTGGTTAATTTCAAGAAAATAGTTTGTCTTTTTAACTTATACAGTGTTTCAAAATAGGGTTCGTCCTAAGTAAAGTCATAATGTAAGGGTAGAACTATCAAACATTTGATTAATTCGTATACATGTATTACTCCTAAATGCTTACAGATGTTATTATAATGTATAGAGTGTCTCAAATTCTATTATGTGGATTGCATAGAATCTCGGTTGCAATACAGTGTGACCAGTAAAGTCCGATGGCAGAAAATTTTTCCTTGAAAATTCATCCAAAATGACAAAAAACAGTTAGCCACGTAATTTATCTATTATTTAAATCCAATTTTTTTTTCAAAAATTTTGAAAAATCATACAGATTAATGTTGTTTTTGATTTTATAGCTATATACCTACCAAATTTGAATACTAATGGTTGCCGACAATGTTTTCTATTTTTTTTAACTCAATGCTATTTTGCCGAACCGACTGTAAGCAGATCTGAATTCAAGCAGCTATTTTTTGATTTATTATATGCCTACATGCGTTTTCTTAATTAATTTTTTATTTTAAACGCAATTTCGTTGGTAAGAACATAAATGTAATATTTGTATTAAAGTATTGAAACAACCAAATAAAGCCTAAGTTACAACGTAGCCTGAAACAAATAAAAACATTTTTGGTCAAACCATTTTATTATTAAAAGTGCAATAATACCTGGATTCAAATTTGCGCATATTCCGTTACCAAAATAACATTAAATAAGAAAAAAACGAGAAAAAATTTAAGTCAATCAATAAAGTTATGGTATATTGATATAAATTAATATATATTATATAATTAAGTCAATCAATAAGTTATTGAAATTTGAAAACAATCAATAGAATTGAAATTATGGTATATTGATATAAAATAAAAAAAGAAAGAAATTCTTCCCTTGCCATTTTTAAAAAAATTTAGAAGAAATGCCGTTTTTATGATATTTTTTGAAAAGTGTCAAATTTGACAGGTAACAAAAATTACGTGAATAACTTTGTTATTATCATTTTGCGGTCTGTTCCCGAGGTACTGACTAGGCTTCAAAATATTAATACATAATAATAAGGAACACCTACTTTAAGAAAATACACTTGGTTGAAAATTTTAATTTTTATATTACCTTCTTTACCGTTTTATGCAACGCCAAAAATATTAATGCGAGAAAAGCATTCTCGGTCGCTGATTGAAGCATTGAGAATCCGGCAAATTTGTTTAAATCGGTTAAGGAATGTCGACACGACTGACATTTAAAGATCGTATTAAAATATTTTTGCCGTTCTTTTTGACAAGCAGTTTGGTTGCAAACTTATATTTCTCTTTAAATTAAAATATAGAAAAACTAAATTAACAAATTTTAGAACTGTAAATTGCAACCTAATACTAATACTAAACCAACTTTCGCTTAAAATTCAGGGTATTGTGAAAAATTTCTCTCTGAATGCAGTGTCCGAAACTTGAGCTTCATCATAAGGATTAATATGCTGTCGGGAAATTTCGAAACTTCCAAAAAAATCTATAATGTTAATAGTGAAGACATAAAAAGTTGAATGAACCTTCTAAACGTACTTTTTCATTTAATTTTTAAGTCCAGTTTAAAAAGATGGTCTTTAAACCTCTTTGTCCATCAAGCTCCTAAACTAAGATCAATAGACTAAACGTTGATGTTCGATCCCAAGAACGCATTATTAAATTAATAAAACAATTGTATTACTTTACTGTAGATAACCTCCATCTTGTTGCCACTAAATATAAATATATATATATATATATATATATATATATATATATATATATATATATATATACAATCAAAATAATATGTAGTTAACTACTTATCAATTTGATTTTTTTGTCACAGTCGGATGTCTAATTCATTCAATGAAGGAATTGTTTTGTAGATACCGAGAAATCTAAAGACCTTAACTCCTATGACTACATACTACCTTTTAGGATCTCTTTAAAACTGTTTGTACTTTAATATGCTCCTAAATGTAGAAGTTTTGTTTAAACTTAGAATTATTAATTTAAATATGTACTGAACAGAGCAGTTGCTATTTTAATATTTACTATAAGTTTTAAATATTAAATTGTTATTTATTTTATATTTAAGAAATACATAATATGCATATAATAATTAGAATCGAACATCAACATTTAGTCTACTGATATTAGGTTAGAAGTTTGATGGACAAAGAGGTTTAAAACTCTTATTTTAAAATTGGAAAAATTAAATGATAGTTTTGGAAAATAGAGCACGCCACTAAATTTCCTGAAAAAGGACGTTTAAATATATTTAAGAAATAATCGAATCAAACAACTTAAAGTTTATTGTTTTCAAATATTAATATTGTAACAGAACCATAACTTTTTAGAATACGATGGTCAATTAACAAATTGCACTTTATTAATATAATAATTAGAATCGAACATCAACATTTAGTCTACTGATATTAGGTTAGAAGTTTGATGGACAAAGAGGTTTAAAACTCTTATTTTAAAATTGGAAAAATTAAATGAAACTTATTGGTATTCTAAACTGATTATTTGATCTAATTCTTGTTTATATTGTGTAATTCAAATGTTATTAATCTGGAGTGGTATAGATAAGGAATAAGCTTCTGGGTTTTGTATTTACGTACCCAAATCAAATAATTTAGTTGGGATTTCAGTTAGTGTAACTTTACAATAAATTTAAACTATTGTTAGGGAAAACTTAATTCCTTCACTTCTTGTTGGGATGTTATTAAGCTCCCTGGTGGATGGAATTGAGTTAACAATCAATTTTTTTTTTGTTCAGTACATTTTTTTTTCTTGGGGGATAAGTCACTGAATATTTTGTGAATTAAACAATAAAAGTCATTTGTTTCCAACGTGTTGGTTTTCAATTGATCAAGTTAAGTCTTTACCTATTGATAGTGGTTAGATTCAATGCAACTAACTTTTTTTTTCCAAGTTTTATTAAATTAAAACTTGGTGGCGCTCAACTTAAATATTACATCTAAAGTAAGAGATTGTGATATGGAAGTATAGGTAGAGTAACGAGAAAGAAGAATCCGAACCTACCCGACTAGAGCTAGCAATAGTCATCAGATTTGATTCATCAGATCAGATTTAACAGATTTAAGTATGTTTTTGCTATATTTTAATTTAAATAGAAATAAACGTTTGAAACTAAACTGTTTCGTAAAAAGAAAAACATGTTCTTTAAATGTCAGTCGTTCCGACATTTCTTAACCAATTTGAATAAACTTGCCGAACTCTTAATGCTTCAATCAGTGACAGGGAATGCTTTTTTCGCATTACTAATTTTGGCGTTGTATCAGACGGTAAAGAAGATAATGTAAAAATAAAAATTTTCAACTAAATGTATTTTCTTAAAGTAAGTTTTCCTTGGTATTATGTATTTTGAAGCCTAAGTCAGTACATCGGGAACAGACGGCTAAATGACAATAACCAAGTTAGTCACGTAATTATAGTAGCTGTCAAATTTGACACTGTTTTCAAAAAATATCATAAAAACTGCATTTCTTCTAAATTTTTTTAAAAATGGTAACGGAGGAATTTGTTTCTTTTTTGATTTTATACCAATATACCATAATTTCAATTCTATTGATTGTTTTCAAATTTGTCTAACTTTTTTTATTTAATGTTACTTAGGTAGCATAATATGGGCAAAGCTGAATCCAGGTATTACTGCACTTTTATTAATCCAATCGTTTTACCAAAAATGTAACCATTTGTTTCGGGCTACTCTGTAACTTAGGCTTTATTTGGTTATTTCAATACTTTAATACAAATATCACATCTATGTTTTCACCAACGGAATTGCGTTTAATATAAAAAATGAATTAAGAAAATGCACATAGTTAGTTTTTTAGTAGTTCTTATTTATTTAAATTATAATAAAAAAAAATTTTGTCATAATATATTTATTTCTACTTATGCCAAAATCCGTTTTTAAAAACAAATCAAATTTGAACACTTGCAACAACGGACTTTTTACATGTTCATGTTAACAGCAATATTAGCGAGCGGTTGCTGGGTGGCACCAAACAATTTTCCATACCTTTTTGAGGTCAACATTTAAAACATTAAAAGTGACAGATTTGACCAGATATAACAATGTCATTATTTTTTATACATTTTTGTAAAGCTTCCTACCAATAACTGACTGATTGGCAACTAACGATTTTGCCGATATGCTATAGGTAATACTCGAATTTATGTGCACATAATATAGTATAATAATATACAGGGGGTTTCATTAAAAAAGTGAGATATGTAAAAATCGCAACTTCTGATAGTCAGATGTTTTTTATAAGAAGTTTTAAAAATTAGCATAAAAATGTTTAACCCTCCTTGCCACCCTTTGAAACCTTGGTAATTAACATCAGGAGCGTATGGGTTAATATATAGATCATTGCTCTGTACATACCGTATGTGTACCTATAAACTGCAAAAAAATAAAAAGATTTACATATTTATTAATAAAAAAATATTATACAAAACTAATTTTTTTAATGAAACTATTAAATGTTTTTCTAAATTATCTGCTAGAAAAGATTGTCTCTTATTGCTTAATACTGTTTTATAAGTAGAAAAATTATGTCCTACATCTACTGATATTATAGGAGCGTAGTTAAAGCAAGACGTTATCTCAGATTTATTAAACTTATCACAAAAAGTACCAGACAATACATGCGACACGTTAACTAGCGTATTGTACCTTTTTTTTAAACGTCATATAGTTTTTCGGCAACAAAACCTCCAATGTTATTTGTAGCTGAACCTATATTTCATTTTAAGTTTTCAGTCAAACCCACAGATTTTGAAAAACTCAATTTAAAACACTTACCGTTTTCCCCCATGCATTGCAAAAAACACCATTACCTCCTAATGTTAATTCTGAATGCGGTTTTATCCACAATACTACTTTGGGAAACATTTTAAAATACACAATTCGATAATACACTTCTCGAAGTACATAGTTTACATCTAAATGAACGGCTATACTTGACTAATACATAGAAGTTGCAATATTTTGTGAAGTGAACGTCGCTATTACAAGAAAAAACATCTCAGGCTTCAGAATTTCATTTACCTAATACAACAAAATATTTGGGAATTTAGGTTTACTATTTAACAAATGACAGGCGAATATTTTATTTGATCCAAAGAATGCAATTTTATACAAAAATTGTTAAAATATTGAATAAATATGCATTTTACATATATTCCGAACTTTGGCTATAAATATAAGCAAATAAAAAGGAAGTCAGCCTTACGCAAATATAGCATGAACAACCATTTTTATAAAAAATAGAACCGACTTAAAAAAAGCACTAAAAAGTAAAAAATAATATTTTATTCTACATTGAAAATTTGACTTACATTTTTAGTTTTAAATTTTAAAGCCTAAACTTAGGTTAACATTTTGGAGGTCCCTAATAAAATAAACAAGTAGAAAAGATGAACGTAATATATATCGACTCGAGCACTCGTCTAAATAATTAAAATTGGCGTCATTTCCCCTTTTTTATATGCTATGGGACCACTCCGGTAATATCCTGAATATTCCCTGAAAATTTCATCTAAATTGGGCAAACCGTCGAGGAGTAATCGATTGAAATACATAAAAAATACATTGGGTCAAATTGATAACCAAAAAGTAATGCTTATCCCGCACTACCATGATATTTTACTACTTTTAGTGTACCATCGCGTACAAAGATGAACGAGGCTTATTTGACACATTTGTTAATTTCCGCTAGTTATGTTTTCGGGTTTGTTCGTACTTACAAAGCGACAAGATTCGAGCAAACACAGTTTTTATAAGTTTGTCTTTAAGTGCAACATATCCCACTTGTATCGCGTAGTGCTTCAATGTGAGAATTATATTTAAAAACTGGTTGGCTATTCAAAGTTGTGTTATTAAATAATAAATGTATACTTATTTTTGATGTGCTTCAGATAATAACCCAGAATATGATATGAATTCAACTCAAACATAAACGAAACATTTTAAAAACCAATAACTTAAAATGTTCATCTAACACTGAACAATAACAGAAATTAAATACATTTAATAGAAATACATTTGGCTAAACCACAATAATAATATAATAAACATATGATAAAAATATTTTCAACTATGCTTTGCTAAACATTTTTTTGATTTCTGGATTAAAATCCAGTAACTTTTGTCATTTTCCTCCAAACATTCTTAATGAAGTTTAAGTTGAAGTTTTTCGAAGGCTAGGATAATAATCCAACAAACACCAGGTGCTAATCCAAGCCTAGACACTAACAGAAAATAGTTCACTTTGACTTACTTTGCAAGTATATTTTTCATCATTCCATATAAAGGCGCATTGTAGAATTATGAGTTTTATCATTTGAAAATATCACATTTTTCCACATATTATTCTGATTTATATATTATTTTCCCAAATCGAATCTTATGTATTTTGGTGAGATAAATTTTGTTAACAAAATAAGGTTTTTAATAATATTCGAACAGCAAATTCTTCGGAGAGCGGTATAGACTGATCTAGTAAATACGCCTCTCCCTTTACTATGACTGCTGTTTCAAATCGATTATCTTCCAGGTAATGAACTAATCTTGCATCTTGAACTGTATTCGAAATTTTGTGACGCCTGAACCTGGATTTCTTATTATATTTATAAGCTTATTGAATTTCTGTTTTTGCTAATAACTAGAGTCCTAGTGAAGGGGATTTTTGCCGAAGCCGAAGGAGTTCTATCCTATTTTGATAATAATACCCGACTTAAAAATTCATCACATTTCGTGGTTGTAAGTTGTAATACGATAAAAAGAATTTATTTGAGCTTTTGTTTTTTAATACAATGGGATAACGGAGAAATAAAAAAAACTAAAAACGAAAATATTTGTGACTAAAAACGATACTAATAAAAAGTCGTATAATATAATAAATAATAAAACTATCCTATTATTACAATGTATACAATATCTATACAGCTATTGCCAAATAAATATATGTATATATAAATTGTGTTATATGTGTGTGATGGAATACCTCACAATTTACCTTTTTTTTTTAATTTATTTTTCTTTATATTCATTTTGTATATATTTTCTACAGTTTTTGCTATATTTCCATATTGTATTTGTCTAGCCGAAAGTCACTGTTCTCTTGAATAGTTATATTGCTCATGCACAAATTTGTTTTATTCACACATCAAACAATCATTCAAATTGAAACAAATATATAGTTTTATTTCCACAACTTTTTTGAAAAGATCTAACATATAAAAACATATATACATGTATATATATATATATATATATATATATATATATATATATATATATATATATATATATATATATATATATATATATATATATATATATATATATATATATATATATATATATATATATATATATATATATATATATATATGCATAAAAACATACATACATACATACATACATGCATATATACATATGTATATACAAACATTCATTCATTTACCACACCCATTTTAACAATACCACTGCTTCGATACTCCAGTATAACATTTTTAGAATTTTGTTTTTATTTGTTCATCATATTTATTATTTACCTTCATAAAAAAGAAGGTCTTTATTGTAGAAAATGGAATTTTACAGACTTTTTAAACATTTACACCCGTATTCACTAAAGAGGCTTAAATTTCGACTCGAAGACTCTTAGGTCGAACTAGACAGTTATAGGTTAAAGATGACATTTTTAAAAATTAAACATACGTTTTCTAAATACTACAATTACAAAATTACAGTAACATAAGCGAAACATAACTGGCGAACTAAGAGTTTTAACTACCATGGCAACTAGACCTGGTCTAACTTTTAAACCTTTTTAGTGAATACGGGGGTTAATTAAACCGCCATTATGTTTTAAAATAAAGGAGCGAAAAAAGTTTACCAGTTCGTTCCTATTTCACACTTAATTTTTGGGCAAAATGTCAACTTAATTGGATTAGTAATATTTTCATACTACTATTTTAAACATTTAATTAGGCCGCCATTTTGTTTTCCCATAATGACTCCTCACCAAATGTATACCAATTTAGACCTATATTACACTTGATTGTGCAAAACTTAAAGTAGCTTATATTAGCAGTTTTTTTGTAATAGTTTTTTAAACATTTTATTAGGCCGCCAACGAAATGTTACCATGTCATCTCCAAATGAACCTTAATCTTTTACCAAAGTCAATCGTAGTTTTTAGCAATGCTGCAAAAAGGCAGACAGACAAACCGATCTAAGGACTCTGGAAACTAAAGATCTGAAAAAAATCTTGGAGGATGATTTTTTGACGATTACAATACTTTCCTCTTACGAGGAATGTAAAAACAAATAGCATTCTAGTTTCTAGTGAATGTAAAATAATGAAAATAAATCATAAATACTAAGTACACAAGTAATAATAATAAAGTATCTAAAGAAGATCAGAAAAGTGGGTAACTAATAATTAAAATTAAAAAGTTTTGTATTGTATCACGTGGAGATTATTCTGTCACTATAAAGCTGGCCAGCTGAACTAAATAATTGTTCACTAGCTACAAGTGGGAGATGCTAAAATTAATTTCGCAGCCTGTTTTAAGCGCACATATTGGCTAGATTCTCAGTAATGAAATATATTTCGGCTACATTTTGGCTGTGGTCGATTATTTGCCGAACATTGAAATAATAGCCGAAGCCTATCGGTCGAACTTTAATAATAATACATTTTTTAATGTCTTAAATCGATTCCCTTTCTAACGTGTGTATATGTATAGTAACGCTTTCTGTTCTAACGTAGGAACTTTTGAAAGTAAATCTGTCAAATTTGACAACTGCTGCCAAATTTTTGTTTGACAGTAGATAACTTATAGTCCAGGTAAATATACATGTTTTGTCCAAGTTTTTTTTTGGCGGCGCACAGTGAATCGTTTAATACAAGCTAGCGGGACAAAATTGTTTTTACATATTTTTTACCTAATTTCGGTTTCATGTATTTTTTTTAGGTGGTATATTTGTGTTTGGCATACAGGGTGTTGCGTATGCCAGCCGGGCCGGGTGTATCTAGCATATTATACACCTTTTATCGTTTGTTTTGATCAACAATGGATTTTCTGAAATATGTTTAACTGAAGTTGGGGTAATATGAATTTGCATCAAATACTAAATGGCTTTGTAAAGTTAACAAAAAAAACAAAAGGCTATGACAGCTATTAATCCAAACGCAACGTTTTATCGCATTTATGACACACTGGAAAAAATGTTAGGAATTTCAGTGTTTTTTTTTAAGCAAGATCGAAAATAAAAGTCTTTAGTTGCAAAAATATTTTTTTTATGTAACTATTTTTTAAACCTTTTAACATCATAACAGCATAACAGATATTAACAAAAATAATAAATCATAACAAAAGCAATAAACCCAAATAATCAAGAACTAGTTTTATTATCAGTAGTCATATCACGAGTCCATAAGCAGAGTGCCGATAATTCCTTAAAAATATTCATCAATTCCTAAAGAACATAATACAAAATTCTCAGTTTATAACCGAAATCTAATTTTAAAAAAAATACAAAAAAATTCAATACAAATCGTTTCTGTAACCCTTGCTACAGTTTTTCCAAAGTAATTAATCCGAGTCTTCATCGCTAGAGGAATCCTCAACATTATATATATTTAAATCAACTTCTTTCAAAGTACGTGAAGTACTTGGTGCAATAGCATTATTTACTGGGTATACTGGCCTGAGATAATAATGAAAGCACTCGTTCGGGAAAAGCATCTTTCTTTTTTTAGGTTGCTCTCTGAGTGCATTTATGAGTGGATCTGACGTTATCAAGAGCATATTAAGTAAGTCTCTATTCGTGTTATATCTCAAGTTTTTTCTCGTGTGATGTTCACGAAACCTGCGACAGTATATTTCGCGCTTCTTGCGCCTCCTCTGAAAGTTGTCCTATAGGCACAATATGATATATAATAATGGCAGCTCCATGATTAAGAATTTTGTGGACTGTCGCAGGCATATTATAGCACGAATAGAGACTCAAATATAGCTCTCTAGTTTCTGTTGCAAATTCTTCAAACTTTTCCGTGTTTACTTTGAACCCTGAAGAAATAGCTCTTAAAATGGCGTCGAACTTCTGTAGAAGAACCGCGTAGCCCATTGGCAGCACTTAATTCACTCTCATGAAAAAAGCGCCGAGCAGTATTGCACACATCAACAATTAACCCCATTTGGATTTTAAATTGCTTTTGAATTTCTTTTTTACGTATCTCATATAAAGAAGAGTTTAAACGCCATTTCTTATGTTCCAACTTATATGAGATATGCAAAAAGCATTCAAAGCAGCGATCCAAGCGTGCAATGTTGATAAACCAAAGCCATAGTTTTCAATAACGGGAGGTCTGGTCACGGTAATTTTATTCATTTCTGTTGAAGTGCAGCCGCAAATAAAGCATCTTTGTGACGATGCGTTTTCTGAAAGAATATTACATATTTTTCTCTCTTATCTCAGCTGTAGTTTCTGTTATGAAAATATGCTCTTCGGATGGATAACAGTCCTTTTTTGCCTTCTGGAGGCTGTAATATGAAGGGAAAACTTCATTACCAGTCCGAAGAGCATATTTTCTGGTTTGTTTGTATGAATGTGAAGTTGATTTAGAATCTATATAATAGGCTAAGGCTTCCTCACTTGACAAAGGTCTGGACTCCCGCACACTGTTATTCTTCAGGTTTTCCTTTATTCTGGAAACTGTAGAAGAGCTACCAGAAGCAATTGTCCTGATTATATTTGCCGCATCCCGCTTCCCCGATTTTCTAACTACCACTTCTGCGGCAGTTGTTAGCTCCAAAACGGTTCGATTTTCAACCAAATCTTGAACTCTTCGCAGCTTCGTTCTAGAATAGACAAAAAAACGATACTGTTAATTTCATCGACATGGAAAAAAATATTCAGCTCACTTTTTTGAAGCGTTAGCCAGAGTGTCCAATTTTCGCCGGCCAACTTGACTCAGACTGGGGCCAGCCAAAAAAAATTTTTCTTGGGGAATTCCAGAAAATGATAACTGAAAAGCATTTTCGTTGAGCCAACTTTCATTTTCTCCAACGAACTGAGACTTCTTGCGAAAACTTTTCTTCCATTTTCTTTCAAATACTTTGGATGTCTTCGATATTTCTTTCAAAAGGATGTTTTCTTGCTCACTAGTTAAAGAGCGACCTAAAGTGTCTTTGAAATGAGTGCAGAGTTGACGGTTGCGGCCTGCTTGTTTTGGAAAATTTCTGCCAAAGTTCAAAAAATTCTCGGCGCGACACGGTCAGCAGGGTATCTAAAAAATAATAATTTCATGACTAACGCAAAAAAGCGCTCAACCGGAATGGTTTTATTTGGTAGAAAAAACCATACTGATTGATTTAAAAATAGTCTCCATAGCGGCATTTTGCGGCATACTTAGTAGATAGTCCAACGAAGTTTAAGAAAAATTTCTTTTATGTCATATTTTGACAACTTCGGTGATTTCATGCAATATTTGGTACAAATGTTGAAAATATATATATACAAAATACTTTAAATAGAGTACCTACCTTCAGTTAACAAATCCATGTCACGGTTTTTATTTTTTTTTCTTTTTACAATAAAAATACCCACTTTAAATTAGCACAATATTGCATAAAAATGCAGACGCAATTATTTTATCTGTTATCAGTTGACACTTTGAACTTCGGTGTCTATGATACGGTTGACATTCCAAAACCGGAATTTCTGGTTTTTAGCTCTACTCACCTTTCTTAATAAGCGGTAATTAATAAAAAAAGCGTGTCTTGACATGAATTTTGTCCCGCTAGCTTGTATTAGGCGATTCACAGTGCGGCGATGGTACATTTACTTGTTGGTATGTTTTGTTTTTAATTTTGCAAATACTAAAATTTTAATAATAATTAACTTATAGTGGAGTCACTTTATCGAACATTTTCTCGTCAAAGGAGCCTCTCTTCCCCTCGAGTTTTTTTGTATAAACATGAATTTGTTTGAAAGCTTGTGAAAAAAATTTTCTAGTGGTCGCTAATACGTATTTCAAATTTTAGGTCTATTTTTTAAGTAGAAAGAGAAGTTCCTTTTTCACGAAAGTTTCCGGTATTATTAAAGCAAAACAGGGATTATTTTACGGTTCCAAGTTTCTTTATTAATTGTTATGAATATACATACTTGAGTATCTCTGTGAATGCTATATGTACTCCAACAGCAAGGTTCTACTTGATTCGAGTCTAGGCCCCAAAATTCCAACTCTTCTTCGAAAAGTGGCCCACAAACGTTGGTTGGATAATGCAGTTTTCCCGTTCTGAAACAGACGTATATAAGAATATTTTAACTTTCTGTAAAAAATATATATCTCGATACGTATGCACAATAATATGTAAACCTAATTCTTTTTTTTATGTATTTATGAAACAGGGTAAAATTCTAGAGGTACATTTTTAATAAAGGACATTTCACACATCTTATTGGATTTTTCTGGAATTTCGATATGTTAATAGTTCTTAACGTTTAGGTATTTTTGGATATATAGGGTGTTAAACTTAAAATATCGACTAATTTCTTTAGCGCATAGAAAACATTGTGTCTTGAAAATATAACTCGTGGTCACATATCATCATGGCGTTGATGCCATTGGGGGCACATTTTACGATGATGCACAGTTTCTTAATTGTATATATTTTTTGATATCTGGCATGCACATTTACTGAAGATAACATTTTTAGAATACCTGCATTTTCATTCACGTTTCGCTCGATTTGAGAAGAGTTTGTTCTTCAACACAATTGACTCTATCATTTAAACTTTTATCACATATACTACCACAAGAGAGACATTTTTGCCGAAAAATTTTTGATTGATATGAAAGTTTGTTGCTGGGCAATTTCGCGAATAACATTTTTCAACAAAACAAAAAACAGCAACAAACTTGAATAAAATAACAGAAACATGTCCCCTGCAAAAATGACTATTTCACGAAGAACAACAACGATCTAAAGTGGCAGGAATAAGTACTTTTATTTAATTGAAACAAATCAGAATAAATACGAACGGGATTTTTTTTGTAAATGATCATGTATTATTTCCTTTTATGGGTCTTTGGTTATATAAAGTTTAATAATAAGCCCTCTTTGATACTTTTGTCGAGAATAGTAAGAGGTTGGGGAAAAAAAGAAAAGGAGATGAAAATTAAGAAGCTGAGATATCGGGCAATATGCCCTTTTATGGGTCCCTGGATATACAGATCCCAAATTAAGAAAGTATTTGATATTTAATAGAAATTTTAATAATGTTGAGGGGTAGAAAGGGAGGGTTGAAATTTACCGTATATCCATATGTATTTTTGCCTTTATAATTATAATTTTCAGTTTATTTGCCTAGAATGATAATGCATCAATATCATAATAAATTATTTGTTTCATTTACCAATAAACGAAATATTTATTATAAAATGAGTGTTTTATTTTTGTTACAATTTTACATACTTAACACACGTTGCAATAGCTATAAAGACATTATGGTGCAGACCCCATAAGTCTGACGCGTCAAGCTCATTGAAACTAAACGTCAAATTTGACAGTGTTTCGCATCTGGGCTGATACTATAAGAATAATTTATCTATTTTTCTGCCTTCTACCTTCAACTGAGTGACAAATACAATAAAGCGTTCGCTGCAAGAAGACCATAAACGATTACTACTTGGTTTTTGTTACATTTTATTAGGTCTTTGTATGTACTCGAAAGTTGTAAAAAGAATAAATAGTCAATAGTGTTTTGAAAGGTTCTTAGATTAAAGTATGATTATGTCCACCCCAGGTTCAGTGATATCCATAAATAAAATATATGTTTACAAAAAGTGTGAAAAAAATAAAATACAACATGATTGTAAACAATATTATAGGTAACTCACGCATTAAGATTTTTTTTTCACTCCTGTTATTGCGGTTCAAAATTTCCAAACTTCTTAGTGCACTTGTTACATAAGTTAGTATTATTGGGCTAGTTAATAAAAATAAAATTGACGTTAATATTGGCCAACATCTGAAATCTTTTTGATTGATGCTAGATTTTTCAAAAATATTTTTAATGTTTTAAACAGGTAAATAACTAAATTTGTTAAAATTGTTTAAAATATAATTTTTTAATTCTAATTACAAAATTAATCTCATTTAGAAAAAAGAGTTATGGTAATTTTTAAACGCAATTCCATTTTAAGGAGCTGCTACTTTCTGCTTCAAGAGAAGAAAATTAAAAACACATAACTCTATCATTTATCAAGGGTAAGAATCTGTATCAATGTTTTGAGGATATGTGACTTTCCAGTTTCACCAGCTCTGAATTGAACAATTCAAAAATATTCAAGCAATTTCAATATTTTTGTTTTTTGTATTTTTTTCAAAACACCCTACACACAGAAACATTATGTGCCAAAAATTAAGTGATTAATGTTTATCGTGCGCCTGTACGTCATTTAGTTAATAAATTAAACGAGAATCTCGTCTCGTCTCGACTCGTCTTGTCTCGAGTGTCGAGATTATATGGTGTCGAGACGAGACGAGAGTATACATTTCCTCTCGTATCGCGGCATCACTAGGCAGAATTAAAATTTTTAAATTAATATTTTAAAATGTGTAGTTACAATCGAGAAATTATCTTTTTATCGGATAATACATATATGATGTCACTAATTAAAATTTCACTAGATAACACAAATTTAAGGGATTGAAACGGTAAAAAATGCACTCTTGGAGTCAAAACACTAAAACACTTCCTTGATGAGTAAATCGTGAGCAGAAATCAAAAAGTTAAGAATTCTTGGTATCAGAAACTCGAAGTAAAATGTAGCTTAAACACTGTTTAAGTAGGAGACATACTAACGGCGCGGCGCACAGTGAGTTAAATCGGCCGTCTAGCACGACATAAGTCCCAAATGTAATTTTGCAATATTCTTAACATATTCTAAAAATCTATATTTAAGATAGTGTTAATAATAGAAAAATGCAATTGAGAAACAAAATTATAATTACAGTTCTCGGAGGGGAAGCCTTAAAGTTAGTAAATATTTTAAATCTTTTAAATGTTTCTATACATCATTTTCAAAACAGAAAATATGATACTAAACATAGCAAATGTTTTTCTAATTTCTTACATGACTACTGTTTATAATTAAACTTTTCTACGGTATCAAAACTTTTTAAATATTAAAGCCCTTACCTCAGAAAATTTGGGTCTTTTTAGGTATTAATATATTTACGTAGTTTTTTTTTAACTTGTAGAGCATGCAAAAAAAAGTTTGTTGAAGTTTAGTTTAATTTTTATATAAAAAATAAGAAAAAGGATCCCTTTTAACCAAAAACCAAAAAATTAGCTGCTCATAGATGCCCATTCGGGATTTATATAGCTTTAACTATGGCTCCTTAATTACTACTGACTGCACCAAAAAAAACTGCACGATGTTTATATGACCAGAACTTTGCAAATAATCGTCCGAGTGTAATAACGGTAAACATTTTGCAAAGACTAAGGTACAAAATTTCGGAATTTTGTATTACAGCTGTCATCTTTTTAAATTTCAAGATGGCGAACCCATTTTAAAAATATGGATATTTTATTCCTCGGTAGAAGTTTTACATGCCACATCGTGTTAAAACTAAATTAACAGTTATAATGCCACATTATTTCCAAGCAAAATGATAACACTTTTAAAATTCGGTAAATAACTAAGATATAATTTTATAAAACCACACTCCCTTCAATTCTTTTAATATTAGAAATGAAAATTTCAAATAAAAAACTAATCAATTAGGTAAATTTTAACGACTTTTCTACCTTTACAAAAATACATCTTAAACGAAGATATCTCCTAAGCTACCAGTTCAGTGCCAGTAATTGGCATTTTTGTAAAGATAATTTCATAAAAATATAAAAATATATAAAGTGCAATTTATAAAATAAATACAAAAATAAATATAAAAATATATTAAGTGCAATATCTAAAAAATATCGACTTCATTGTATATGGCAAATAACAAAAACAATTTATTTATCACGAAAAGTATACCTAACTAATTAATTTTTATTTGAATGTTTTATTACCAATATCAAAAAAATTAAGGAGTGCTTGGGTGCAGGTGCATACGTAGTGGGCTTTTCTAAAACATTATCTGTTACATATTGTTTAGTCTAAAAGTTCTTCTATTGTTTATGTAATGAATAGAATAGAAACTCAATGATATTTTGTACTCACAATTCTACATAACCTAAATAAAGCAATATTTGACAAGACACCTTGTATTCTATCTTAATTTTATATGCGTCATATAGCTATTAGTTAATAATAAGTTTAAAGCAATGATTCATGCATTTTGACATCAATTGTGTTTTTAAGTTACACAAAATATTACATTTTTATTAAAAACTGAAGCCATTTTAGTAACCCGCATCTTGTTTACATTTTTTTTGCAAAACATTTTGTTACCTATCCTAAAAAAGTATTATATGAAATTTAAAAAACGTTAAAACAATGCTTGAATAATTATGTCGTACTACATGGCCGATTTACCACACTGTGCGGCGTTACCTGAACATCTACGCAAAAATTTGTATTTCCACTACTTTTTCCCTTCTGATTACCCATTGGGCCGTATACACACTGTTTACGCAAGCATACAACTTTCTAACGAATCCACACACATAATCCTAATATCTCATCTGGTGCAAGTGTGAAATTTTAATCCCGGCAAATACCCACGATCTACTTACAGTATCTTCAATAATTTGATACCCGTTCGGGCAGAGTAGTTCTACAAATTAACTCAGATTATCTGATAAATCGCGCGGATAACCGGCAATATTTAGGTGATTTGGAGGTGCCCCAACAACAGTGTCCGCAGTGGCGCAGTGCCTTTTGAAATTGGGTAGGCAATAATAAATTACTGTGTTCCTAAAATTGCTTACCCCTAAAAAAGTGCTTTTGTCTTGCATCAGTATATCCATAAACAGTTTATCTTAATTTATAGTGACTTAAAACCGCTCTCAAAAGACTCAAAAGCGAGATTCTTTTCCCAAAAAAATGCATTAGTTCTTTGTAAAAAATCGATTTAATAAAGCGGCTATTTTTTGAGCCATGTAACACGAGGAGTTAAATTCTGTTTTGCAAAGAAGTGCGACTTAATGATCGTTCCGCAGAATCACTACTACTGTAATATTATTTTTGTTAAAATTGTTTTAATAATTAAGGAAATACACGACAGGTCTTCTTATCTTCAAATAAATTTAAGTATGGACAAAGTTAAGAATATTACGACGAAAAATGTAAACAGTTAAATTAATGTTTCAGTCTGTCAAATAAACCCTTATTGTGACTGCAGCATTGCTTTTTTCTATTCTATGCCTACGATTCTTTTAATATTCGTACAAAAGCACTGCTTTTGGTTTCCGTAAGGTTTATAACGCTGATCAAATTTTGCTTGCCTATTGGCTCTTATGGGGTGCTTTTGTGGCGGAATAATTTTAGGTGGTTCAACACATTTTTTAAAAAAATTTGATGATGGTGGATTTTATATTAAGTTTATGGAAAAAAGGCAATAATAATTTAAACTAATTAAGAGAATTCTTTCTTGCTTATATTATTGTATAAACGCCACAGTGGCGTCAGCGTGATATTCTTGTGCGGGAAGCGAATATCTGAATCGAAATCAAGTTTTGCTTCTCTTTTGCAGTTTTTTGTGGGCGCTAGGAGTCTTTGGTAAAGTTGGGACTATTTTCCCGTAATTTACAAGAAATTCTGTATCCATTTTTGAAAATTTTAAAATATATATAAATATATATAAATATATATATATATATATATATATATATATATATATATATATATATATATATATATATATATATATATATATATATATATATATATATATATATATATATATATATATATATATATATATATATATATATATATATATATATATATATATATATATATATATATATAGGGTGGTCAGAAATGTTTGAAACAAATGGGAAATTGTTTTGTTACCGAGAAATAAAAAAACAGTTTTCGAATAATCAATTGTTCATATCTAATGAACTATAAGAACATTTTTACAGACTACTATTATGGCGGGAAATTTGAAAAACGTGATATGAAATATCAAAAAATAGGTTAAAATATTGAAAACAGTTGTTAGAAAAAAAGTTCAGAATTTTTTTTATGCGTACTGACTGAATTTTAAGGAAAAATATAAACGTATAAGAAATTGTAATTTTTTTAACATATTATGTTTATAAAAAAAAATATTTTTCGAGATTATAAATCATTTGGTGAGCATCTAATGTATGATTTTAAATAAAATACAATAAATATATATTTCTATCTTCGATGAAATAGAAATAAAATAAAAAATTAGTATAGAAGTGATACGATACATGTTTCAATGCCCTGTATCTAAAAGTAAAAAAACGAGACATTTTTTAAAATCCTGAACACGTCGAAAAAGTTGAAATAGTCCTAATTTGTGGTGATAATTATAAAAGTATTAGAGAGGCGGCAGATATTTTCAATATGCGTCATCCAAATAGACGCGTAATTTACCCTGCAATTCTACGAGTATTGCGACAATTTAAAGAAACCGGGACGCTAGATAATCAGTATGCAGTATTATAGACTATGATTGAAACTCCATAGGAATATTACGGATAAACAGTTTTCATCTATGTAAATCTCAATTTAGAAATAAACTATATGATAGTGATTATCGGGGATAATACCACGAGTGCTTAAAAATTTCCGATAATTTTTCACGAATGCGTGTTTTCTTATAATTTTGTAGAGAAAACACGCATGAGTGGAAAATTATCTGGTTAATTTTTAAGCACGAATGGCATTTAGGAGGAATATTCCACGAATCAAATACAGGGAAACTAACCTTTATTAACTGAATATTAAATACATACCTATTTCAAGTTCAGAAATTTGAATTTTGTAACAAATTGAACACAAATTGAATAATAATATACTAATAAAATTATTTGTCTAAATATTGAAAAGTACTTAATATAAATCTAAATATTCAATTTTAATTATTGATTGTATAATAAAAGGTACAGTTCTGATAATTATTAACCACATTGTAGTTTTGCGACGACGTAGAAGATGCCGTCAGACCACTACTTGTACTTGTGCTGGGTGATGCTGCTACAGGGGCTGGATGCACGTGCTGTTGAGATGGTTCTTTTCCAGGTTCCCTCATTTTTTCAATAATTTTTTTGTGGTGATCTGGATCCATATGCAAATAACTTGATAGGGATTTCGCATTCGAATGACCTGTAATTTTTATCAAGTTTTGCTCCGACACTCCGCTTTTGGCCAGGTTGAACACGGCAGTAGCTCTGAGAGAATGGTTGGTAAATTTTTTTGTGGTATTGAGGCCTGATTTCTGTACTTGTTTTTTTGTTAAAGTTGAAATCTCGTTTTCTCCTACTGGACTGTTTTTGAACAATTTTCCGGAAATTTTCCAATGGGGGTTTGGCGTCAAAAATAGTCGAGTGTTGGAGATACTTTTCCTTTTATCTTGTAATTCTTTATAAATTCTTACTGGGCAAAAGATGGGACTTCTCTCGTTTTTCACCAACCATTTCGAATCGGCGAGTTTTCGGCCACCACCTTGACATGTTTTAGAAAAAACAGGGTTGTATTGAATTCTACCTGTTTTTCCTCCAAAGTTGTCAGTTTCTTCTTTGAAAAAAGTTGTTTCGGCTCTTGCACCTTCTCCTCCTCTCCAGGCTAATTCATAGGATAACAGAAAAAAACACTTCTTTTGTAAACCCTCTGGAGTTGATTCATCACAAGCTTCGATTAGATTTTTTAATTCATTGTTTGTTAAAAAAACGGCCGATTCTCTGCGTTTGCCTTCAATACCTTGCAAATGTCTCCTTTTGGCATTTTTTGCGTCTCGGGCCGATTTGAATTCGATCTGCTCGAAGGGATTTATTTTAATTTTGTATTCATTGAAATACCTTTCCATCAATAGTTTCGCCGTCACATTCCAAATAATTTTTACCGCGCCTTCTTTATATTCCTCCCCGTTCATTTTTCGCATATTGTAGGCCCAGCTTTTCAAAATCATTGCTAGTTGGGATACTGGAGTATCTTGGTCAAACGTATAGTTTTTTTCATCGCAGAATGACATAAACTGTCTCCAGATGCTCTTCTTGGATTTAACGGTGTGTCTTGGTTCGCTTCCAATTATATTTTCATCAATTTCCTCTTCTTGAACTAGCCCAAAGCGATTATTCTTATATTGACAACTTTTCAAAAATGTTTGAAAGATACTTTAAAAAAAATCAGTTTCTAGGGACTCTAGCGTCTCTCAAAAGCAGGTTTCATATTGTCAAGATTTAATTTTTTGGTTAGGTATGTAACCACACCTAACCAGGTAAGTGGAAACACCATGTTTCCTAGACGACGTGGTATTTCCGCTATAAATTTTCGAAAACACCACCAGTCTTACGGGAAAATTTGTACATGAGTGGAATATTCACCAGAAAACTGTCGATGGTGGGTGCAGGAAACCCCAAATTTTGTGATTGATCACAGAGATCAGAAATATCAGAAATCCATCGTGTGGTGTGGAATATTTAACCGGCAGTTGGTAGGACCCATCTTTTTTAGAGATAATTTTAACGGCGAAAATTACCATCGGTTCTTAGAAACTACACTTTATGATCTCATACGTGTACTACCTATAAATGTTAGAATAAATATGTGATATCAATACAATGGGTGCCCTGCATACAGTACAAGGAATGTGTCTGAGTGGCTCGATACCACGTTTCCCCGAAGTTGGATTGGAAGACTTTCAAAATTTAATTAGCCGCCGCGTTCACCCGACTTTTCGCCCTTCGATTTTTTCCTCCGGAGATACCTTAAGGAGAAAGTTTATAAACAGAGACAATTCGCAAACCTAGATGAAATTTAAGATTCCATACGAATTTCTGCAAGAGAAATACAACCAGATGTACTTAAGTCAATTGCCGACTAATCCGCCAATAGAACAATTAAGTGTTTGGAGAGAAATGGCGGGCACACTGAATCTGTCCGGTAGTTGTATGTCTAAACCTAAATATGTAATCTTTTCGTTTGATTCTTATTCACTTCTTGTAGTCTTGTTTCTAATACATATTGTTGTTAAACTCTGTATAAAAACTTCTTTGTATACGTTCTAGCAAAATTAATGTATCCTTTCAGTTATTCTGATATTTAAATTTAAATTAAAACTGAAAACAAAGCTTACCATTTATTTCAACTTTTTAGGCCATGCAATTATTCCTGAGTTAGCGTTTAAATAATAGTTAATATTAACAAAATATTGAAATTTGTGATCAGTATTTTAAAAAATGTCTCGTTATTAATTGGCTAACGTATTCAAAGTGCCGGAATCTGGTATTTACTTTTAGATACAGGGCATTGAAACAAGTATGGTATCACTTCTAGAGTAATTTTTCATTTGCTTTCTGTTTCATCCAAGATGAAAATATAAATTAATTTAATTTAATTTAAAATCACCCATTACTTGCTTACTAAATGATTTATTGTGTCGAAAAAAGAATATATATATATATATATATATATATATATATATATATATATATATATATGTAATGAATCCTGGCAACTGTAAGTGTTAAGTCTGCCATATGGAGAAGTAACATCAAAAATAAGAATAAGTTCTCTTGGAGAGTATAAGGTAGTTCCTTAAAGTAGATGGTTTATAAACTCATTAAGAAGTGATTGATCTCAATTCACGTTAGATAGCAGTCAAGGTAGTTCAATCAAAATGAAGAAACATGTTTATGCTCTTCACTGAAATAGAGTTTTTAGACTTTATGCAAAATTTTAAAACATAACATTAGTATAGAACGAACTAAAAAAAGTGTTCTGTGTAACAATACTCCAAAAGGTGGTATAACCGCTGTAAAATTTAAATGTTTCGAGTGCCCTACTTTACGACTTGTTGAACCATTTAATACCCAAAAACTAAGACTTACACATATTATGTATTTTTTTACCCACTCTGATTATGCAAGGTTGTTACAAAGAAGTTAAAAATAAAATATTTTTGGAAATGATGGTGAAGGATGAGCAGGTGTGTTTTTAAATATAATCAACTAGTGAAAAAACACAGCAGATGCCTTTTTTTGTATATATTTTTACTACCTTCAAGTAACTGATTATATGTCTAAAGTAAAAAATAAACTCTGATATTAATGTATTCAAGCCAATTTCAACAGTATTAAGTAAAAGTTAGTTAAATATGAACTCAGCCAAAGTTAAGGGCGGAGTTGTTTACCCTGCTAACAAAGCAAAGTAAGAAAAAATATTATAAATGCTTTCAGTTGTAATTGAGAGCTTACAAGATAAAAGTAAGTTAAAGCAAAATTGAAGTATGCTGATAAATGACATCTCTCCATACATTATATATTAATTATCTAATAAAAAATATAACAGTTATATTAAGTGTTTACCATAATATGTATCTAAACTATAACAGAATGATAAAAGTCCTATTAATTGTATTTCGTGCTGACATTGGTACACTAACTACAAATAACTTTATTACTGGAGAGTAAATATGAGAGCAATATTCAGCAGACAAATAATATTAGACTACGGTTTATGTCGAAATCTGTAAAGTATCAATGTTTATTGACAGAACGCCACAAGTTACTAATAGCTTGCAACAATTTCTAACTTCTTTGCTTATTCCTGAGTTCATAATGTTTTATGCAAATTTTATTCTTTTAACTTATATCAATAAGTACTGTAAGTATGTAAAGAATAAGCTACAAATTTACATTTTTTTAATAAGACCCACATATTTAAAAGAAAATTGTCTGCTATAAAGAAAATACCATTAATGGGTGCATCACAACAGTGTGATGGGGAGTCATAGAGCCAAACACACACAGAGGGAGCTCACTGAAATCAAAAAGTTTAACTGATTACAAAAGGGAAGATTTGTTACCTACAGATCTATAATAAAATCACAGCTATTAGTGAACAACAACAAATTAAAATAGGGGATTTGGCCATAGTGGCGATCTATCAGTTAAGATACCTCAACCAGGATTATTCTCTTTACTAAAACCAAAGTTTATAGAGTATGTAACTTTCAGTAGTATATCGTCAGTGCTGAGGTAGCTAAAAAAAAATCACCAGTATATAGAAAGCATCGTTGATGCGATCATTGCGATGGACGATAGAAAAGACCTGAATCAGAATAGAACGCTGCGCTTTTTACCAGCGCGAAATCCCGAAAAAACCCGAATTATGTAATGCCTAACTTGGTTCTAGGAAATGGATGTCTGCTCAGAATACATCCGCATATATTATTAGAAAGTTAATTGTTGGGTATTGCTGGTAATTTTTAAACAAGTTGTCGAGGATAATAGGTTTTTTGTCAAATATATGGCAGTTGAAGAATTCCGAATGTTTAGATTTCCTTATAGAAGTATAAATATTTGAATGATGTATTTCCGTTTACTTAACTGCCAAATAGCAAGAATGTTATTATAAAAACATTCAAAAATAATTATATGCTTAAATTTTAATCACTTTTATGCAGAGTATTTAATTTATTTATTATCTTTGCTTAAAATGGAAAATAAAACAAATACAAACAGTAGCGTGTATTTGACGGTAACTTTGGTCTCCGATGATTTTAAATTCATACCATAATTTTACTAGTTTTTCTTTATATCACACTTAAAGCTGGCACAAAATTTGAAATTAATCTAATAAGTGTTTTTTTCAGGCTGATTTTTTAAATATTTTATCAAGCTGACTCCAAATGATACTTGTATAAAATTTCAGGTAAATTGTAGTAAAAAGTAGTGTTTTAGGATTTTTATTTTAATTTCACTAGGCCACCATTTAGTTTCGCCGCATTGGATTTTTAACAAAATGTTACCAGGTCATCCTCATATGAGCTTTAATTTTTGCCAAACATTTGAAATCAATTGGTTATGTAGTTTGTTAGCTATGCCGCGAACAGACAGACAGACCGAAGGAATTGAGAAATCTTTTTTTTTTGGTATCTAGTTACCCTAAAACGTGGAAATCCGTAAAGAACTAGAATATTTAATAATTATAATAATTCTCCTTTACGAGGGAACTATTATGAATGGTATTCTCCAAATGTCACTCTAGTCGTAGCAGTTTAGGTTTAGCGTATTATAGCTGTTTTTTACACTTTGTATAACAAGCGTCAGAAAATGCAAAAAATAAAATAGAGTTTGTGAAATAAAATAAATTTATTGAGGAAAATTGTTGCCCGACCCTGTATCACAATATAAGCGGAAACCTTAAGCAAAATTTATGTTTTCAATGGGTTTTTAAATAAAATGATTGTAGGCTTAGTATTTGTCCAAACGTTTTCGTTTACCCTTTGAAATGTAAATAAATCTGCAATATCCAAAAAATAAAATAGGATTTACCTATTTTAACGTTTTTCAAAATACTGTTCTGTAATTTTCTAAGATTTGATGGAAATATCCTCGGTAATATATCAACCATTCAGGTTTCGAATTTCGAAAAATGACCTCTTAATGAGCACCAACAATCTAAGAACAATATATCTTTCAAATTTCATGTTTTTAAGTCCAAGGATTTGAACTGGCCCTTTATAATTCTTTTGTTTTTGGTATGTATGTTACTTACTCAAACAACTGTATAGAGTATAGATGAAAAGATTAGTCCTCAAAAAACCTAAAAATAGAAACGATCGGCAGACCTTCCGCTTTCCGCATGCTAAGCATGCTTTTTAACATACAATTTATGATAGATTTTTTGTCCAGAAAATCAGAAATTTGATTCATTATTTAAACAATCAAATACTAATAATAACGAACAACTTAAAGAGAATGTGTTGACTTGCATGAATCTAAAAAATATTGCGACATTCTTTACAAATAAAAGATAGGTACGGGTTTACAGGACACTAGCAGCAGCCTCATTTTTTTCCCAGATAAGTTCCAGATTTACAAACATACTTTTTTTCCAGATATTATTGACGAGGCAATTAGTGCTTATCCATTAATTGACAGTGCTAAATTAAAATCCGAACTTAGGGTAATATATAATAGGAATGATATGTGCGGCAATAGAGACAGCAATGGTATTCTTCCTTTTTTTGTTATTTCTGATAAAAAATAATCTAAAAGAATGTTTTTCTGAAACTTACAAAACTTTAAAAATTATTTGTATTACTTCAATGACAACTTCTGAATGCAAGATGCTTCTCAACTCTAAATAGTACTAGGTGTTTCTTAGAAAGCACAATGACTCATTGCGCTTGCAATGCTTTCAATAGAAAAATAAAGTAGTTTAAGACATTGCGGATTTTGATAATAAAGGTATTGAAGTGTTTGCTAACTCAAAAAATCGAAGAATGGAATTTAAATATTAATAAAAATTCTTAATATAAATGAATCTTAACAATAAAACCATTCCGTTTTTTTTTCAAGATATAGGGTAAATAATTTTTATTATTCGACTTTTTCCCTGTATATTCAAACCGGGTTATTAGACTGGAATGAAACTCGGTATAGCAAAAACATGTATAAAAGCACATTTTCTCGATAACTTTCTTGACAATATTTCTGACCAGTAGCTTACAAACGAGTAAGATTATGAATGTATTCACCATTATTCGGTCATAGCTTTTTAAATAGGTATTAGAATTTTTAACATTTTGATGTATCAAACTTATTCTCTAATTAATTTAAAAAAAAGGTCATCTTAGTTCCAGCCAATTAATCCGACCACGTGCGACAATTTTAAATAATGAGGAACATTATCAAGATCAATTCAATTTCATTTAACCATGATTACAATTACCTTTTGGTATTGATTTTTAACGTTCCAATGCACTCCTAATACTTTTACTAAGAATAAAAAAAATGTACAACATTATTTCAAATTTAAATATCTCGGACGTGATTTGATTTAGCGACTTTTAACTAGGAGTACTTTTTTGTAAAATTAATCAGAGATTAAGCATAATACTAATAACTAAATCGCCAAAAATGTCATTTTAGTTCAAGCCGATGAATCCGACCACGTGCGATAATTTTAAAATCAATACAATTTCATCCAATTATCAAAAATAATGATTACTTCACATGAATAACCACGGCAATTAACTTTTGGTATTGATTTTTAATTTTCCAATGCACTCTTGTTACTTGTACTAAGAAACCATTCAACATTATTTATTATTAATAATTTTAACTAAGAGTACATTATTTTTTTTTTGTAAAATTAATCAGAGATTAAGCATAATAGTAATAAAAAAATGTCAATACTAGAAATATTGATAAAAATATACTTTAAATATATAATATACTATATATATATATATATATATATATATATATATATATATATATATATATATATATATATATATATATATATATATATATATATATATATATATATATATATATATATATATATATATATATATATATATATATATATATATATATATATATATATATATATATATATATATATATATATATATATATATATATAAATTATATAATAATTTCTTATATTCCTTTTTGGAGAGATATTAACTTTATTTAAGTTTAAAGGCTTAGTTGGAGTGGTTATTAGTGTACGTAGGATAGTAATTAGGAGATTGTGGGTAATTTGTATTTATAAATATTTTAATAGTTCCTAAGAAAAAAAATATTTTTTATATAATTTATTTATTTTAGAGGATCAATGAAACATTCGTTATTTCATTTTAGCTTTAAGAAAAACCTTCCACTTGATTTTAAACACTTAGGCAGATTCTATAATAATTCATTATCCAAACAATATTTTACCATTTGCTTATAAAAATTCTTTAGCCATATATTTTTTGATAAAAAAACTACTTTATCTAATGTCTATGGGACATATACAGAAAAATCTGAAGATGATTTTTTAAATTTAGCGTTACATTATTCCTATATATTGAAAATTGTCACAAAAACTCTAGCGATCATAAAGGAAATTGGCAGTGTCTGTACTTTCTACTAAACATGTATAATTTTCTATATACCTGAAATCGCAAGGACATGTGACATTAATTGCCAGGGGTAAGCTCCTAATTAGTGTATTTTAAAGATATATATTCTTTCAGCTTCTAAGCAACCAACTTAAGCTCTATAAAGTTGAAAAGAACCAAAAATGTATGTTTCACCTTCTACAAGAAAGTCTATTAAGACATTAGTAACCATCATCTAAATTTTGGAGCGAATTGCCTGTACTAGCCTGGAGGAATCGGATACTAATCAAGAAAATTACAAATGTTTAAAATTAACTAGTATTTTTTAATGTTCCTTAATTTATGGACACAGAAAAATCGACAGTGCTGTTCCTTTGTTTAGAAAAATGTTGTTTTTTTTCATATAACACACCCTAAGTTTTAAAACTCTGCGAATGAATCATACAGATATCATCGTGAACGATTACAGCAAAAGGCTTGTCTATTTTAAATAATAAAGAAAAAATTTTAAATGTGGCAACGCCGCACAAAAAAATTTAGAACTTGGCATGTTTTAATTTCCCGCTCTTTATACAAAATTTCGTAAGTACCTGTAACTGCATGATGCAGTACCTGTGCCAATAATTCCTGTAGATAAGCCCATTACTTATTCAGTATAAAGATCAAGTTTTCTTAAGCCCATATTTGGCAACGCCCCAGAAAAATTTTTAGAATTTGGCTTGTAACATTATACCTAAAACAACATTTGTTACAATAGCTTAAGCGTAATTAGAAAAAAAAATAATTCTCGCACTTTATACATAACTGGATTTTTTTCCTGGTATCTGGAACTTCATGATGAAATACCTGTGCCAATAAATTGCTCTAGATCAGCTCATTACTTATTCACAATAAACTATAAAGATCAAGTTATCTTTGGCTGGTATTTGCTACGCAGCCAACTTGAATTTTATGAAATTTGTTTGACACACCCTGTACAAGAAAGCCTTTCGAGACATTAGTTACTGTGCTCTTAATTCGAGAATGAATTACCTGCAAGCTAAAAAAGAAATTGAGAAAATTAAAATTGACTTGCTGTTTTAAATATTCCATAATTTAAAGGACGTAGTGTAAATATATTTTTATATCATAACACTCCAACTGTTTTACATTTTGCAACATTTTTATATTTCTCTACATTTTTATTTTTAATTAACAGAAATTTCCTTTTATTTTACTAAGTCATTTGTACCTAAATTATGCTGTCTATAGGCAACTTAAAATACATTTCGGTTAAAAACTGACTCAACAGGGTTCACGCGCTGCAGAAATACAAAGACACGAGGGCGATTTACCATTTAAGGTTATGTAGACAAAGGATCAGTGTAAGGCGGTAAACAGCCATTTTATGAAAAAAAAAATAGATGGGACGGAATCTGATTCAAAATTTGATGAAAATGGACAATTTTGCTACTAATTTTTTCATTCTAAATCCGAATTTTTCATAAAAATTCGCATTTAGCGCCCAGCTATACATATTTCCCTACTAAAATCACATTGAAGCTAATACATATCTCTTATAGTTTTAACATAATATTGCAGCGGCGGAAAGCTTGCAACTGATCTTTAATACTGCGTGCAGTTCCCCCTTAATGAAAATTAATTCATATGTTTCATCATATATTAAATTTGTCAATAGCGTTTCGGCCTTAGTTTTGGCCTTTCTCAAATCTAAAAGTTTTTTTTAGCACTCTTATTATACAATATAAAATATTTAGAATATAAAACTTACCATACAACGTAAACAGTATCAATAAAAATATTCACATGATCTACATTAACATACATATTAAATTTTAAAATAATAGGACGTTCACAGCATTAAAATATATGGGACAACAAAGATATAAATATTTTATTTAAGTTATTTACATCTTTTTTGTCGTTTATGGCGTTTTTGTTTTTATGGATTTCAGCCATTTTGAAAAATTCCGTTTTTTTAAATTAGGTTCCGTTTTTAATATCCTGGTTTGTTAATAGTTAGACGTACGTTTTTTGGACATTTCATCATTAGTTAATGCCGTGGACTTCTTTTTGTCGTATTTGTGACTTTTTAACCTATTGTCCAAATACTGGCTGGTTTGTCCAATATAAACACCATTGCAATTGTTATATGGAATCTGATAAACGATATTACTTTCTCTATTTATAGGTGTTTTTGTTTTTAAACTACTGAAATTTTTTCACAATAAGTTATATGCTTTGTGGTATGTTGAGATATTATGTTTTATAAACAGTTTTTGAAATTGCTGGGATAAACCATTTATGAAGGGCAAAGAGATATATTTTGTTTTCTTAGAATCTGATTTAATATTAGGCGTTGCAGGATTGTAATATTTATGTATTCTGGTTTTAAAAAGTTTATTAATTCATTTTAAAGGGTATTAGTTCAACTCTAATGCTGCTTTAGCTTTTTTGATGGCTCTCTCTATTCCGGATCAGAGAGTTTAACTGCCCAATCTGCTACACCAATTAAGACAGATCTTTTTTATGATGTTGGGTGGCAAGAAGTAAAAATTAGGTATCGAGACGACGAAGTTTGTTTGGTATACCATTCCGTTTAATAATATTTCCCATATGGTATAACGTTAGGTGTAGAAAGTTATTCTGTTGTTTTCCTCGATTTCCATTGTAAACTGTCACAAATACGACAAAAAGAATGCCACGGCATTAACTAATCATGAAATATCGAAAAAACATACTTTTAACTATCAACAAACCAGAATATTAAAAACGGAACCTAATTTAAAAAAAAGGGAATTTTTCGAGATGGCTGAAATCTATAAAAACAAAAACGCCATAAACGACAAAAAAGATGTAAATACTTATATCGTTATTAGAATAGTATTCCCATAGCTCGTTTGTGTTTCTTTCGATATATTTGAATGCTGTGGACGTCCTATTATCTTAAAATTGAATGTGTATGTAAATGTTACTTATGTGAATATTTTTATTGATACTGTTTACATTCTATGGTAAGTTTTATATTCTAAATATTTTATATTGTTATAATGAGATGTGCTTAAAAAACTTTTAGATTTGAGAAAGGCCAAAGCTTGGACCGAAATGTTATTAACAAATTTAATACAAGATTAAACGTATGCATTAATTATCATTAACAAGTGACCTTAAAACAAGAAATAAAAGAAAACTATATATATACGATAATAAATTTAAAGACCTTCTATGTGATACATCGACGTATAAAGAAATGAAAAATAACCCTACCGACCAATATCAAAAATTAAATAATCAGCTAATAGATAAATGGGACAAAAAAGGTTACATTTCACCAAACACCACAAAAAAATTAAAAATACACAACGCATTGCCGCCAAAAATTTACGGTCTACCTAAATTGCATAAAGATGGTATCCCTTTACGCCCCATTGCTTCTTGCATACAATCTCCTTTTAATAACCTATCCAAATTTTTAAAAGATATAATTTCAAACGTAATTAACAAAAATCAATATTATATAAAAGATTCATTTCATTTCAAGGAAAAAATTAAAGAAATTCAGTTACCTAAAAACAATAAATTGATATCCTTAGATCTCACTCTATACAAATGTTCCTATAATTTTAGCTAAGGACATAATTTCCAAAAAATGGAATGAAATAAAGAAATATACAAGTATACCCTTGGACGATTTTTTAGAGGCAGTGCAGTTAACACTAAACTCCACGTATTTCTTATATGAAGATAAAATCTATAAACAGTTAGACGGTTGCGCAATGGGTGCCAATATATCTAGTGTTATCGTCCGACTGGTATTAGAAGACCTAGAAGAAACAATTATTTCTCAACTAGATTGCAATTTTTCTTTAGATACGTGGACGATTGTAAAACTGCGGTTCCACAAGATAAAATCGATAACGTACTTACAAAATTCAATAGTTATCATAACAAGCTTCAATTTACTGTTGAAATCGAAGAAAACATGAAACTTAATTTCTTAGATATCACTTTACACAGAAAAAATGATGCAACAAAGACAGAATTGTATACTAAAAAAACTTGGTCTGCTAGATACACTAATTACCTTTCACAACATCCCCTTTCTCAAAAAAAATCGGTAATAATAGGGCTTGCAGATAGGGCCATTCAACCATCAGACGTAGAATTTAGACAACAATCCATTAACAAAGCTAAAGAAGCTCTTATAAAAAATAGCTATCCAAAACATCTTATACATTCTATTTTTAAAAACAGAATACACAAATTCTACAACAAAACCGATGCTCGATCACAAAATAAAAACCAAAAACAAAATTATATAACACTTCCCTATATTAAAAGACTGTCGGAAAAAATCCAACATGTAATGGCCAAACACAACATACATATTGCCCACAAAGGATATAATTTATTAAACCGTCATTATACCAAATTAAAAGCAAAAATCGAAAAATTAAAAAAAAACACATGTTATATATGAAATACATTGTAACGATTGTAATGGCATTTATATTGGTCAAACTAGCCAATACCTGCAATCTAGATTAAAATCACACAAATACGACAAACGCAACCAAACGGCCCTTACCAACACGAACAAAATGAAAAACACACTTTTAATTTCAACAACACCAGAATTTTAAAAACGGAATCCAATACCAAAAAAAGAGAAATTTATGAAACAATTGAAATTAAAAGAAACAGTCGAGCTATTAACGATAAAAGAGATATTAATTCCCCTAACAAAATCTACTTTAATCTAATTTAACATACAATAATAGCATGAAAAAAAAATATTGGCTTATAAAAAAAATCAAAAAAATGTAAATATAAATTTCAACTCCATTCAAAAATAATTAAAAGAAATGTTTATAACGAAACTTTTATTCTAATTAAGGAATAGTACCTACCTCCTTCCTGCAACGTAAACATATTCTTTCCGGCAAAAATCGATATTCATATTTCAGTACAGTTGACTCCGGTAAACACACAACAACAGTGTTTTACGGTCGAAAATGTGGCTCGTTTTAAACAGAATATATATGTATTAATGTCGTATTGTTCTAGGGTAAGTTAATTTTATATAAAAGATTGTGTGAAATGTCCCAAAATTTTAATTCGTTTTTTTCATTTATATTGTAGTTTTGAAAAAGGCAAGTTTTAAAGTATTTCTATTAAATATGACTACACACTAGGTCAAATAATTTTTTCATTCCGAACCAATACCCAAGAATTAACCGAAAAACATATACAGAAAGGTTCAAGAACTTCTACAACTATATAAATATATATATATATATATATATATATATATATATATATATATATATATATATATATGCCGGGAAGGCAACAAGTAGTTAAAATTAAATAGATTAATTAGATCATGGTAGGTCTTTTAATATCTGCAAATGAATAATCATGAAGGAGAACGGAGAAAAATAATTAATAGATTTCTCGACTTACCTGTAAGGATGATCGATCTAAAGTATTTGAGCTGTTGTCCGAAATGATTATTTGCCCTCCTGTTACCCACGCCTTATGATTTAATTAGCCTACTAAATGCAAATATTCAATCCGTAGGGCGACCGGGCAACCTTATCAACAGACCGAGTCGTATACAGTTTTTACCAAATATAGTATGAGTCAATGCATTCTACAAGTGAATAATAAATTCGAGAACAGCTCAAATAATTTAGATCGATCATCCTTACACGTAAGTCGATCAATCTATTAATTGTTTACGTTGTCATTCTTTTGCGATATGGTAGGCTGTAAAGCTTTAAATGTTGTAGTCATTGAAAAAGTTGTAGTTAATAATTGCCTATTTCTATGTTTAACATATTAATATACATAAATAGAATAAGATTAGTCTGTGGTCTGTGTGCCAGGATATTAAAATACACATAAATATTTGATACATACAATTAAATTAATCTCTTAATAGCTAGGTATAGGTATTAAACATTATATAAAAAAGTGGGGAAATGAATGTCTAAGTTCCATGTCGTCGTTATATCATTATCTAAACCTCTATATTCTGTTGAATAAAAATATACCATAAATTTCGCCATATATTTCCTTCTTGGATAGTTTATTTAAGCATTTAGGTAACGAAAATGGGTATATCCTATCGACCCTCCACTGTAATTACTCTAGTGTTTCTATCCGAAGCGTTACATTTTATTGTTTACGTGGTTCACGCACTTTCCTACTAACATTGGAATAACTCTTTCATCGATCGACATGCAATTCGACATATTCGATTAACATTTTTATACAGTAATTAAACTAGTCTGGTTAAGAAGTGTTTTATAAGATTTAGAAAATAAAGAAGTATTTTATAAGATATAAAAAATAAACCGTAGTTAAGTACTTCTTTCATATCACGCTAAGAGTAACATCCCCTCCAGGCTGAGTGTAGTGATCAGTACAATGCGAATATTGTTCTGTAAACATCCATTATAAACGTCGATAATCAGGCTAGGAGTGTATATTATCATTATTTCTTTTGATAAATGGTACAACTTACAGAAAACATAGTTTTTGTGTCCATGTTACGTAATGTTAGTTATATAGCTGATGTATTAAAAATTTGTCAATTTTCATTAGTTTCCTTACCGGAATATGTCTATCGTAATTTCATACGTTCATCTCTCCTCTTCTCCGCTGTTTAATAAAATGTATTTAAGAACCATTATGTTCGCGAGTTTTAACTTGCTTAAGATAATAAATGTATAAGTTAACATGCGGGTTCACAATAGCTAAATATTTTATCATTGGATGCACTCAAACTCAACAATGATATCGTAACTACTGATTTTTTTAGCTACTTCAGTACTAACGGTATATTTTAAAATTTACCTTGTCTAAAAACTTCGGTCTTAGTGAAGAGAATAAGCATATTTCCTTGAGCTATCTCCACTGATGCATCTCTAGGTAACAAATCTTCCTTTTTAAAATCAGTTAAACATTTGGCTCTCAATGAGATGTCTATGTGTGTGTTTTTGTCTATGACTTCCTATCACTCTCTTGAGTTACTGTAGATAATTATTTTTATTTTTCATATAGCAAACTTTTAGATAGGTAATGCGTATGTTGCAAATTTCTGTCAAACATATATTTTTTCTCTCATGCTCCCGATTTGAAAGTGATTTTTTACTACAAAACTATTACCATACGTCTCTATATTTGATGGTTTAGCTTGTGCTTAGTATAATATAGGTAATGTTCCCACGGAGGATATTATAAAAAATATATTACGAATTAATTTTATAAGCGTTTAATATTATTTATATCTATACACTGATAAACTTTCTAAAGCGAAATAATTGACTGACTTCGTCACAAAGAATGCAAATTAAGGATATATTTATACTATTTATATTGTAAAATACCCTCTCTGCTTACACAATCACATTTTATACCCCTACATCGACTTGCAGTTGACACGTTGACACTTATTTATTCTTGTTAAATTGTTTGCTTTTATTCAGTTATATCTGGTTACATTTCGATAAATTCAGATACAAGAAATGAGATATCTGTCTATATATCTATCTAGCGCGAACGAAGAGATATCAGTTCAAGATGGATTTGAACACCTTTTACCCTCAATAACTACCTTTTAATTAATTTTAAATATTTTAAAACAACTTTAGCTCTTATTGTGATACACTTAATGCTTTCGATTGTCAGTATTCATTACACAACCAGTTGCTTATGTGTGGTTAGAAGTTTGAGTTTGTAAATAACTATTGCCTGATCTACCTACATATCTATCTATTTATCCGTATATCTATCTGTCTTCCTAACTAACCTAACCTAACCTAGCTACCTAGCCATCTGTATGTCTATTCTTTCACTCTCAGTAAACGTCTTATAGTTTTCATGACTATTTCTACTTAAAAAGTGGAAAGTAGATCGAGTTAAAATATTATAAAACTATAACCTAACCTAATCTAAATAACTATCCATCTATATGTCTATTCATTTCTTTAATCTTTCACTGTCAGTAAAGGTCTTATAGTTTTCATGACTGTTTCTACGCAAAAAGTGGAAAGTAGATCACGTTAAAATATAATAAAATTTCTAAAAAGAAATAATTATGATTTCTAAAAAATTTGAGACGACATGAAATAATTGAATTTTCAATATATGTTTAATTTATAATGTAATCACTAGTACGAGAGAAATATAACCGATGTAATAAATATTAATACATAAACAACGTAACAGTTTTTATGTAAACGTGACTAACGAAACCACACACACAGACACATACACGCAGACACACACCCACCTACACACACACACACACACACATACACACACACCCACCCACTATATATACCTACACACACACATACACGAACACTTTAAAATGTGTAATACTAAACACTAACTCAATCAATAAGTGACAATGTAATAACCCGAAATTACATATAAAAGTTCTCTAGTAGTCAAACACAATCGTTTAGAAATTCACTCTCATCTATACTTTGGCTGGACCTTTTATGATAAATATCTTTAGCCACCACATTTTCAGTAGTTCTCTTTTAAATAGCCATCTTTATTAATAAATATTGCCTGTTTCACTGAAATATATATTTGCATAAACGGCAGTGTCTTGTATTTTTAAATTAATTTGAGCTATATAAGTATCTTTTTACATTTTAATTTAAATAACCTAATAAGTAATAATTGCCAATTTCAGATGTTAAATTATTTAACATTTACCCACAAAGGTAGTAACACGGAAAGGTTTCAAAAGCAAGACCGCGAAGTGTGAAAAGTATTCTACTCGGCAAAGTGTGAAAGGCAACATCAAGTGCGAAAAATCGATCATTTATTTGGTCTAGTTAGGTTAGAGTGTCTATTTGGTTAGGTTAGGCAAATATATTTAGATTCAAAAATATCGCATCGTTTAGGTAGATGTAAAAATGATGTCATCAACGGACAATAGTCTGGGGAACAGATTTGTGGGAGCTCCGAAATAAGTCGATCATACTCTTGTAGTCAGAGTGCTAGTGGTTGATTTTGCTGATATGTTGTGTGCATGGCTATGCACCATGCGACGGAAATAGCCGTTTTTTGCAAAGAAAAAGTAGTATAGGTGTATATATTAATACTTTTAACAAGTAGTATAATAAAAAAAGTAATAAAAATAGGAAATGAAAGAAATACAATTAAATCTAAAAGTAGTAGAATAACGTGTGTTTATTAATAGTTTTAACAAATAACATAATAATAAAAAATAAGAAATGAAAGGTCACAAGTAAATTTAAAAGTAGTAAACTAATGTGTATTTATAAATAATTGTAACAAGTAAAAACGGGTGATAATTTTAAAGTGTTGCAAGGCGATATCTGAAAAATGGTTTGGAATTTTTTTATAAAAATTTGATAAGTGAGGCAGGGGGACAGATTTTAACTTCGATCATTAATAACTAGATATAACATCATCCACGAATTAGGACAAAATGTGTGTCCGCAAAGTAAGAGGGGAATTTGTTTGTTTTTATTGGATATTTACTAATAATAATGCTGCGATATTTTTACTTACTGGCCAAACTAAATTTGGTCGCGAAATTTTGAGAACAAGGAAAACAAATACAATTTTGGACTTTTTTGGTCCTGCTGTTTGAATGAATATTCGTTATGTGTATTTTAGGGTTTGAATTTTTAGAAAATATCTTGTTACAATGTTTGCAAATGTACTCCATTATGGGTACTTAAATTCTCGGGCGTGCTCGTAGAATATATTGCGCGTATCGCATGAACTCGCTTGATAAGAGGTTTTAAAATAAAAAAACTGATAAAGACGCCATTGCCAAAATTCAAATTATGCATACATTGATCATCCCATGGTGTAACTAATTTACCTACTTATATATTATTTGTTAAAATCGTCAACAATATGGAGTAGTCTTAGAATTCTTATGGTCCTCATAGTTAAAGAGCTTCACTAACTTTTTCGTGAACGTAAGAGATATAAAAATAGTTTTTATATCGTATAATTTTAAATAGTTAGCAGATTTTTGAGAAGTCAGTGGGTGACAACAGTTATTGTTTAACATACAGTAAGCAACGCTCGATGTCCACATTTAATAATTAAGTAAATTTAATTAATTTCTTAAAGAGAGGAAAAAAAAGGCTTTTGGCAGCTTCGAGATGGTACATCTTTGGCTACTAATTATTTTAATGTGAATATTTATTTTTAAATATCTAATAGTGATTTATCCCCAGAGATATATGTTTTGAATTTTGTTAGTATATCTATTACCAAAGGAAATATTCAGAGTTTTCTCAATTCTTGACAATAACGGATTTACTTTTGCATTATTCCTAAACAGACAGGCTATTTTGTAGATAACCTTTGCTTACTCCAAAGCAAATTTTTTAGCTCAAAATTTCAGAATATTTATACAGGTGCGAAAAAAATGCAAAAATTATTCGTTTAAAATTTGTAAATGGCCCTAGACTGAAAAGTTAACACACACAAAATTATAAAGCCTATACAGAGAAGAATTCAACACTATGGTGGAATCACAAATCATCCCAGGTCTAACACGTGCAGAGAAAATGAGAAAGTATTCTACATAAATTCAATTTCTCTAATATCTCTGGCTGCTACCAGATATTCTTGAGAGTTCGGGGTGAAGATATTAGCTTTTATTGTTCCTAACTTGTACATTTGTAACCATCGTTTTATAAATTTTTTTGAATACTGTTTCAATTTTCGAATGATAATAAGTTTTTCTTTTTGATATTTTCTGTATACATCTTGTAAATATTTGCCACATAGGCCCCTTCTATGAATAGAGTTTATAAATAAATAATTATAACTTTTTCTTCCAGTCAGTTACAAATTTTAACGAATATTTTTTACACTACCTGTATTAACACAAATATGCCTTTTTTTCTTTTCTTTAATAAAAAAAAATATACTTTATTGAATTTAACTCTATCTACCTCAACGTATGGACCAACTGATAACTAAAAAAATTGAACCTTTTGTTTTAAGGTAGCGGCAACCAAACTTAATTAACGTCTATAGTAACTTAGAAAACACGACCATATTTCTCAAAATAGAGAATATTTTTTTTTTGTTTAACTTCCTTAACTTTTAGAAATAAAAAAAAAACCCTTAATCCGTAACGAAAGGATTCCCTCTATAATTTTTACATGTTTATGCATCCCAAACGATTTTTTAAATATCTTTAAATCATTATGGTCGTCCATAGTTTAGGTTTTTTAACTCACCTCTATGGTTATTGTGCATCAAATTTTTCCACCGGTTGACCTTGTTTCTCCTAGAAATAATGTTAATTGTTTGTAACGGAAAACTGAAAGCCTTTTATTATTATAATAATAATACGCCCCTCTGAATGGTTAATAACTTTCCTCAAAACTAGTTTATCAAAGCAAATCTAATTTAATTTAATACTTAACAGCGTTGTGATCTAACTGAAAACCGATTTAAAACACTAAAATATAAGTATTCTCTGTACGCTACACGGCCGCACAACACAAGAGCTTGTCTATGCCAATCGTGTAAACTCGGAGCTCCTATAAATCTGTTCCCCAGAATCTTGTGGGTGGGCGGCTAGGTCCGGCTCTATATGAATTGGGTCGATTTCGATGAGTCATAAAAAACATAGTTTAGAATACGGGAGAGGGGACAACGAAGGCTCTACCTTTACTATTTTCGTTTGTTAGTTATGATGCTTGTAAAGCGCATTTTATTTTTAGCATATTACGTGATTGGACTAGCTATGCTATGACTGAGCGAAATGAAACATTGTTATTAGTTTATTGGCTTTTATATGGAAGTTTTCATTTTTGACGCTAATTATATATCGATTATTTAGAAACTACATACATTTTCTAGTCATTAGTGACGTCTTATGTTTAGATACCAGGTTCCATATAAATACCACCATTTTCTAATTAGTTAGTTAGTCTAAGTTGTTACTTCGTCGTATATTCGTAGAACTTAAGAAAATTGTAATTTTGGAATTGATCGAATAAATTCGTTTTAAATTGTAATAAACGTTTTTTTAAAAACGGTCTTTCTTGAAAATTACGCTTAAATCGCTAGAAGCAAGAGATAGACATGTGATTTGCATATTAATGTAAGACTGTTTTTACCAATTAAGCTATTTTAGGGATAAATATAAAAGTTTTCAAGTAGTCCAAAACAATACAAAGAACGTTAAGAAAACGGGTACAGTTTAACCAAGAAAAGTCTGTTTATTCGGAGAGCCAAAATCAAAAATTCAAAGCTTGCTAGCGGTAAAAGAAGTTTTCACTTTTTTGAAGAAATCTAATGCATGATTTAGGACTTAAGGTACTTAAGAGCAATGCATTATTTGTGGCATAAATTAGTTGCTGGAAAGCATGTGTATTAAACAATGAATGTCACTCTGGAAAAGTAGATTTACAATAATTGCATCACTTAAAATTTTAACAGAACCAGTGAAATTTAAAAAAGACGTATTTAAGATTTATTTGCTTAGCTCCACGTAAATTTTCTGATGTAAGTGCAACTAACATAACAGAGTGATACAAAAAAATGTATTAACGATTAACATAAACACGTAAGTTATAATGTAGGGTCGATCAACTTATCAGGCTAAAAACTCTTTCTCTTATGCGCACATAAAAAACACATTTCTTGTGCTTAGACACTGAAAACCTCAATTCTAAGGATCAGTGCGTTTGAAATAACTACCAGAAAATCTCCTATTACATTCTTCAACCACTTGAATGTTTTAAATGGCCAAAATACATGCAAAAGTCTAAAAGTCTGTCACCCTGAATCCTGATGTTGACCTTTTAGAGGTTTGGTGCCTCGTCTTCAACAAATAATTTGAGCTGGGGCCCAAGTCAACTCCTAGATGCACACATCTGAATCAGACTAAGGCTTCAGCTCCTTTACTTTAAGATACTAAAACCAGGAAGCCAGCGAATATAAAACTAAATCTTTCAATCAGAATAATCATCAAATCATCTAATGTACTTTCCCCCACAAAATAATCAATCACCTGTTATCACTGCTCAACAAAGCGACAATCAATTTCGACCAACGAACTTTTTTTAAAGTCAACATATCATTTGCAGCCACAATTTTTCTAGAAAGATACTTTACCCACATGACAATTATTGCAGTTAATATGTTGGTAATAATTTACATACTTTGAGATATTATAGAATAATTCACCAAAGCTCTTATTAGACTCACGGATGCACCACATACAGACAACACGTCTTCAGTTTGCGAAAATGCACAATCTCATATAAACCCTCAATCTCCACAATATGAACCCTAATTTAAAGTTTCTAAAACAATTTTCTCTAAAACCACTTCTCGCACTTAATCCTAAAATCTTTTATATTAAAGACGGTTAAAAGTCTTTATTAATAACCGGTTAACGTCTTTACTAATATTAATAACGATGCTATTCTAGGTTTATATTTTTCTTTAAATAAAATCTATTTTCTCAGATATTATGAACGCATCATCAATTTAAAATCAAAATAATTACTAATGGTTTTTAAAACGAGCCCTTTATATAAAAATGTCATTAATCTTAGTAAATATTTATAAAATTACTAAATAAAAAATCCCAATACAAAGGCCGTACGGAAAACATATTTAATATAAAGAGTGAACTGTCAATAACGGACCCGATATTATAATATGCCCTAGAAAAATATGAGGTTAGATTCCCATAGTTCTTGTCTACGCAAATATATTTTATGCTCAAGAAAAAAATAACTACCGGCGCCCTTGTCGAATACTGATGGAGCCCTGCTGCAGTCCCGTGTTATCGACCCTTTGAATAACTCTTCTTTTAAAACCTTTATTACAAGTAGTTGGGAAACTTTTACTTGATTTGCTGGTTCTAAAACCTGTAAAAGACGTACATACAATATTAGATAACTTAGATAACTAAAAACTTTAGGTATATCCTCGAAGTTTAACAAGTATCATTAAATAGACAGGTTTGCAGGTAGAAAACTAACAATGTTAAATTCGCTTTATCAGACCATCTCAGATAACATTTGCGAAGTAGGAAAATAAATTTAGGTGTTAAAGACCTATTACTCACAAATGTGCTCCGTGATTGATGTTATTGTTTGCAGCTTTTAAAATAAAGCTTTCATCAGGTTTGAAAATAAAGCGCCCAAAAAGCGGTTTGTTCGTTTCCAAAGCTTTGTATGGGCAAATAAGTTTTTAAATAATTATTGTGTGAATTTTAACGGTTGGTAGTTCGTTGCAGGGTTTAGTCTATTATGTAGGCTTCGTGTGTACTGTTTGCTCTAAACCACGTCTTAGAAAGGTAATTCATAAATTTGTTCCTATTCGAAGGTAAATCCGATATTAAGATGAATGATGTGTTATATACACAAAACATTTGAACAGTACCTTTGCCGGAGATCCATACGTGACTACGTCATTGACATATGGTCTGAAAAGTCTTTGTACAGCGTTTTTTTCGAGTGGAATGATAGGATATAAGGTCTGTACGTCGAAATTTATTAATAGGTGGATTGTATATTACAAAGAATATGTGTAAGATCTTCAGAGCTTCTAAAATGGGAACCGGCTTGTTCAACTATCGGCTAAAATGTGCTGACTAAACAGTTTTCTGGTTTATTAAGCAGCAAGTTAGAAGCATTTACAATTATTGGTGAAGTCGTCAGGCTTATGAATTTTTGAAACTCTGCACAGATTAGGGCACCTAATGGCTTTTGTCTTGAAATAAGCGTTTTTTTTTTAGATTCTGAGTCTACAAGAATTTTGTTAATTTTAATTATTTTTTTCAAGAATTTTGTAGGAAAGCTGATTTCTAGGTTGTCTCGAATAGTCTTAATTACGGAGGTGTAATCTTCTGAATTATTAACGACAATTGTGAATGAAGCCTTTCAATCAAACAAACAAACAAATGTATGCTTTATTGTCGCAGGAAAATTGTTACAAAAACAAAGCGAAATTTACCTTAAAACAAAAAAAAACAAAACAATGAAAAAACGAAATATTGATAAAAAAAAAACATTTTTCGATAGGTCAATGCAAATACATAAATTGTAAATATAACATTCGTTATATACGTAACATTGCCGTAAAGCGGTTAACGAATCCATGTGACCTAGCAAAAGGAAATAAACAATCCATATGCGAGGTGAATAATTTCGATGACATTGAAATTAAACAAAAAGTGTACTGAACTAGTATAGTAATTAAAGTGTATTAGAAAAAAAAAATGAAAATGTATAACTTTAATCTAATGTTAACGGACTATTAGACAGTTCATTCCTTATAAAATATTTTCAAATGCCTTGCAGCAACACGATTTAAGTAAACAAGCAAATAAAAAACATTTTAGTGACATTATTCACTATAAAAATCAATAACGCAGTAAAAAGGACTCTCAATGAGGTGCGCTTTAGTTTTTTTTCGGAAAAGTGCAAACATAGGGTTTGTTTTTAAATATTCTGGAAGATGATTGTAAAGTTTTATGGCCTTGTAAATAATTGATTTTTTTATTAATTCTGTGGAAGGAATGGGAAGGTATGTCATGCCTAGAGTTTCTGGTAGGATATACGTGTTGTGGCCTTTCCGGCAATATGCTTATATGTTTTCTTATCAAACAGACGGTTTCTAAAATAAATAATGCAGGAAATGTTATTATTTCATGTTTTTTGAAATAGTATTGGCAGTGCGCTCTATTATTTAGACCAAACAAATAGCGGATTGCTCTCTTTTGAACCCTAAAAATACTAAGACATTGCTCGGTGGTATATCAGCCCCAAAAGGGAAGGCCATAACGGAGATGGGATTCGAATAAAGAGAAATAAGTAAGTCTGGCAGAAGACAAGTCCAGTTCTTTTGAAACTGATTGAACGACAAAGCAGGCGGTAGAAAGCTTTTTAGTTAAGGTGTCAATATGCTTAGGCCATTTTAGGTTGTTATTTATATTCAAACCCAGGAAGGACTCAACGTATTTAATATTCCTGTTAAGTAGCTGAAGTGGTTGTAAAGTCCTCTTATAAGGTAAGGCCACCGTTTTATCCAACTGAATTAGATTGAAATCGGACCAAGCCTTAATCATAACAAGGTCGTTGGAAATATTAGAATCACTCCATGTTATGCTTGTATCGTCAGCAAAGAGAGAGATTTTTCCATTATTTTTTAGTTTGGTGATATCATTAATATATAACAAAAAAAGAATAGGTCCCAAGACTGAACCTTGAAGGATCCCACTTGTAATCAATTTACAATCAGAATCAGAAATATTTCCCTTACAAATTGTTGCCTATTCCAGAGATAAGATTTAACCAATTTAAAGAAATACTCCGGATTCCATAAAAGTTCAACTTGTTTATCAAAATTTCATGACTAACACAGTCAAAGGCTTTTGCATAGTCGCAAAAAACTAAGGCGGTGGGGTGGTTGTTATTGAGGGATAAGTAGACCTCGCTAAGCAACGAGAACATGACATCACTGGTGCACTTGTTGGGTAAAAATTCAAACTGATCTGGGGATATTATCTAATGTTTAAGGAGAAATGGCATAAGATGATTCTTTAGTAACCTTTCAATGATTTTTGATAGTAGTGGTAGTAGAGCAATTGGGCGATAATTGCAAGAGTTAGTTTTTTTACTCCCTTTATGAAGAGGAATAATTGTAGCTGTTTTAAGGCATTCAGGGAATATACCTTGTATAAGGGATTAATTCATTAGTGTTGTAAGGGCCTCTATGACTGGAAGCAGCAGGTTATGGAATATTTTAATTGATAGGTCATCAGTGCTATACGTAGATTTGCTTGTGATGTTATTAATTTCTTTCAATAGTTCCATGCTGCTAACAGGGCTTAAGAAAAGGCTATCAGCGACATTTTTCAATGGAGTGAGAAACGATAGAGGGTCCAAACTTGACGAGATACCAGAGGTAACATTTTTGCTTACAAACAAAATAATCATTTAGGTCATTTGGCCTTGGCATATAATGGACCAGGTTTCCTTTGAAACGTTTTTAGACTTTGTTAGACGTTTTTGAAAGTAATTTTTTTTGCTGACTTGATTAGTTTAATATAGATCATCCTATAATTATAGATATAGTCGAGAATAAGAATGGAGTCGGTGAATTTTTTTATATATAAGAGGGAACGCATATTTTTAGCACAGATGCGTAGTCCTTTCGTGGTCCACGGTCTATGATGTTTAGGTTTGATAGTCTTAAGCGGGAAGACCCTATTAAAAGCACTTAAAAATTTTATTTAAGAAAGCTCTAAAATTTGAGTTAACATTTTTAAATTCAAAATTCCAGTCGATGTTTAAACAAATATTATGAAATTCTGAAAAATTGGCGGCCCCGATGGCGAGGTCGCTGTAAGGGCCTAAGAGGAATATTAAATTTAGAAAATTGTTGAAATTTAATAAAAGTATAATAATATATTGAAGATCGATTTTAATATTATTAAAGATTGAAGGGTTAAAGGGAGAACTGTTGAACCGTTAATGATCTCTCGGCGAGGACTTTGAAACTCGGCCTCTAGATGGATTTGGTGGTACTTTTCGGTTTCCCAAGGTCTATAGGGCTGGGCTGCCGTCGGCTAACTAGATAACTAGTGATCGGTAGAGTGGGTCGGGGTAAAAATAGAAAAAGTATGCGCCACCTGTTTTTATGGCCCTGAAAAGAAAGCCCCAGACCGGATAAACTTAAGAAAAACAGGAAAACTACAAAAACTTTACAATAACACCAATATCCTTAATATTAAAAATATATTTACGAAAACTGACCGTTATAGCCTTGTTTATATATAGATTATAGTCACACTTAGCTCATATAAAGTTTAATAAATGAGATGAAAGACATATTAATAATTATTACCTTTTCTTACGACTTTCCTGAGTATGAACAAAAGAAAGAGAGAGAGAGAGAGCTGTCTTTAAAATATAGGAAGAGGTCGTAAGATGTGACGTAACCTAACCTAGGATTCTTCCAAATAATTTTGCATGTTGCACTTAAATTTTTATATATTTAATAATAAGTGGTAAGCTCATCAAGATTTAACTATGTTAAGTATCTCAGAAAGAAAGGTAGTGTTGGTTTTATACCAATTTAACTTAAATCAAAGGCTACAAAACTTACATCATTCAAGTTTTAAGTACAGTACTTGTCAGTGATTCAATTACCTTCGAAATAGGCCTATTTAACCCAGTTTACAAATAAATGTGCAAATTCATAAAACAACAGTGCGGTGTACTGAGTGCTATTCGTTAAAAGTTAAAAACTAGACATGATTTAAAGTGTTTCGTTAAAGTTCATTATATATTAATTCTATTATCAAAATGGAATTGGCTCTATTTGGCACATAATAACACTAACAGACATTCAAGTATGTTCCCAAGACAACACACACAGATCCAACCTGAAGTTGATTATATTTGATACGTAGAAGAGTCTGTCGAGGATCTCACAACAGCATCGAGGATGTACATATGGTTGGCAGGCCTAGTTTCATACAGCTTGAAACATGACTCCTGAGGGACTGCAAGCAAGCTTCAGAGTGACTGTGCTACTGCTAAAGTTCATCAGCACACAAGAACATTGGACCAAAACATCAAATAAAAAAAAAGGCCTAAAAGGAACAAATCAAGATAGAAGAAAGTTCGAGAACCCAAGGTAGGTAAATTATACATTTTAGTTTTAATAATAAATATTTGTGAGAGAATGATGAAAATGAGACTTACCAATGATATATTGGTCTTTTCAAAGAGTCATGTGACTTGGAATGAAAAATGGGTTTCTTCCACTAAAATTCTAATTTTAACTCAGCTAGCATAGCTATAGGACACTTAAACAATAATTCACCCAAAATAATTAGAATGGACCCATTTTTCGAAGAAAAATCGGCAAAAATGCCCTAAAGACAACCAAAAGTTCCAGAATATGGTCTGCGTTTTTTTTTAACTCCTTCTGTCACTTTTTCTTTCTCCTGTTGGATAGAAACCTAGAGATTTTTGATACAACCCTGATGTTGGTACTACTAATTGTTAATGAAGTTGACAGATATTACAAAATTAATTTAAATTTAGATACATTTTATTTTTGTTTTGAGATAATTAGGATATACCAAAATGTTAGTTAAAATTACAATGGTAAGTTTCAAAATGAAGATTTTTGATCATATCAATTTTCTTTACTCTGATTTCCTATTTTCCTAATTCCTAACCTTATTGTTTGTTATTGTTTTTACTAAAGTTTATTTAATGTGCTTTCTCTTAATTTCAGAAAAATATCAGCTTTATTTCTACAAAGGGGCTTGATGTTACTGAAAAACAAATACAGTAAGAGCTAATGAGAGCTATCACTAGAATACAAGGTAAACTTTGATTCCTTTTACTTAACTTAGCCTAAAATTGTCAACTCCATAATCATGTAACAAATTTGTACCTAAAATTGCTAATTTTAATAATTTGTTTCAGAATGAGAAGAATGTGCCTATGAAGGTCTCCACCACTTGGTTTATTGTTATAAAGTTAACCTAGGATTACTGAGATTGTGATTTTAAATTTTGAATTAAACGATAAAAAAACATTAAATATGTGTCTTATTTTATTATTATTATGAAGATTATAGGAACTGGTAAGCATATTTTATAGGTATTATCTTAAATAAAAATATAGCAAAATTCTAAATTTCTGTTAGGAAAATATAACCCGTTACAAAATATTGCTTCGTGATCGGAAAGACCTGTGTTACAAACCTGAGATTGAACCTCTGATGGAGAAAAATCAGACGTTACGTAATCAATGATAGAAGAAGAGTATTTTGAACTTCTAGTTGGAGACGATACATGCATTGCAAGACCGAAAGAGTCACAAACAGCAGCATAGTCAATATTAAGATCCCCGCATAGAATTTTCCTGCCTTTTACTGGTAAACTATCTAGCAAATTTAGCAGGTAATTAAAGAAAGATGCACATCAGAATTTGGTGATCTATAAATACAGATTACATAGAGATCAAAGTTTTGATTATACACTATAAAAATTCAAAAAAGTTATCCGCTAACAAATGGTCATATTTAGTTACCGAGAAGAAATCCCCATTTAGAGAAAGAATCAGTGTTCCTCCATGAGCTGAGTTATTTCTGTCAAATCCAGCTATTGTGAAATATCTCTCCACATGAAAGGGTTCGTTTAGATTCAGCCAGTGCTCAATAATTGCGACCAGTTGGGGGAGCCTCAATTCTTCTAGAAAGAGGTACAACTCGTCAGTTTTATTTCTTAGAGAAACGATATTAAACAGAACCATACTAAGACCCGTAACAAAAGGATGGTTTGAGGAATCTAGTTCCTCAGGACACATCAAGTTATCTACATTTTTTTTTCGGGGAATTGCTGGAAAATTAGTTTTTGTGGCATTCTCTAGTCCTTTGAAGATGAATCGTTCTCTCCGAAGTTACATAGGATCACACTTCTGCTGTACTGAATCTATAAGCATCATGGAAGTCGTAGTCAATCTTATGCAGGGTTTTATCATCTATAGGAATGCCTTCAGAAGCCAAAAACAGCCTGGTGCTGGTATTTATAAATCCTGCAAAGTGAAATGACGCAAGTTGTTCATGTAGAAAGGCGAGATATAACTTGAAGGCCTTTAAAATGGTAGCCTCTCTTAGTCTTGACATGAGGAAACGATTATCAGAACTTTTTTCGGCCAACGTAATCATCATTGTTGGGGGAGTCATTGGATCAAAAGCTGGTTCTTGGACATGATGAGTCAGGCTCTTTGTCTGAAGTTATTATAATGCCCTTTTGAGTAGTTGTGAGTTGCCGGAGTTCGAATTAGCGTGCAGTTTCGTGGTTGTAGTGGGAGAAAGGTGGTTAGCTGCAGATTTTTTAGAAATATCGGATTCAGCTGACCATTTTATTACAACACCATGGGGCCATAGGTTGCCGCCTAAAAGCTTTTCAGCGGAGTTTCTTGATTGGGTTCCAATTTCAAAATCAATATTTGAGTTATGATTGATTAGGTGTTAGCATCGAATAAACTTTGTAGTGCCCAACTTTTCATTTACGTAGTGAACTATGTTGCTAGGTGTAACGCCTGTAGGAAGATTTTTTACCATTACATAGTACCACGGACGCGTATTATTACAATCTCGTATACTAGAGCCTTCAATAATAATGAAAGTATCCGCTAGAGGAGACTCAGTTTGTGTAGAGGCGGTAAAGCAGGTAGTTTCCATAGTTTGTGTAGACAAAGATATGTTGGTAGGGTATGCCTTTCTGAAAGGCTTACACTTATTTTGGTTTTCAAATTTGGAGTATAACTCCTTTACCAAGTCTGTTACACTATTTATGTTACTCTTTATGTTTTTACTTCAACAGAAGTACTTGGATTTTTATCGCTTCTTCAGCATTGTAGAAGGAATTTCAGAAATACTGAAAATATTCTGTTCCATATCTCTTAAAGACTTTAACAGCATATCTGGCTTGTAAATGGAAAACTCTTCTGACAGTTTATGGATATCGTCAATATTTTTCTCCAAGTGGTCCCACCTGGATTCACTCCTCAGCAAAATGTCATACATTTCAGAAATTGTCGTTGACAATTGTGCTACACGGTTGGCGTCCGAGTCAAAAAGTTCGTGTCGAATCAAATTTTGCGATACCTTTGTGATTGTATCGTTGAGATGTTTTAAATTGGGAAAGTCGCACAGGGCACAAACAAATCGGAGGTGGGTTGATTTTTGCAACATTAGGAGTTTTGTGGTAGCTTTATCAAGGCCCGTGCAGTTCATGCAAAAAAATCGTTTACACTCGCCACTACAACGAAGTTTATTATATTTGTCTTTTTCAGAGAATTCTTTATGGCAATTTTCACACTTGTATTCAGCCATTGTAAAAGAAAAAAAGAAAGAAAAATCGTGGCACGATTCGTGAAAATACAAAGCGAAAAAGAAACAGAACTCAAAATAAACACACGTACACACGTACTGCGTAGCCGCTGAACTGCGAAGAACGCAAACACAACACAACCGAACAGTATGACAGTCGAGCTACTACTACTACTGTCTCCAAGTAACATATGCAGCGTAGTTTTTGAAAAAAATATTAAACCACGAGTCTACTGGTGAAATAATTGGCATCATGTGGCTTGAAAGCTTTTAATATTCTTCTTATAATTTGAAAAATTTGTTTAGCGGTTACTATTTGTTATAAGATTGACTTACTTTCTTCGTCATCAAAAAGTTTTACACACATAAGGTTGCTGTGCGTAAGATGTTTTCTATTTTCTGGTGAATTGCTTTACAGGTTTTGAAATATCTTTTTTAACGTTTCTGATTTGGCTTATCTGTTTCGGTACGTCAATTTGGTAGGATTTCAGACAATATTAGGCAACCATGAGGTTGTGGAACGATTAATGAATGAAAGTTAATGTTTGTTAAAGCTGAACTGCACACAGCAAACGAAATATCAGCGACAAGATCAAGTCACGTTCAAAGTAATATGAAAAGATACTGACGTGTTGGAAAATGGATATATATATATAACACTAAAAGAAACTGCGGCTAACAGAATAAATTACAATTATTATTTGAGCGGCGGCGCGCGCCTCGGATAATATTTAGGAATTTACTTGCTTATTTCTGTCCTTAGGATGTTTCGTGGGAGGGGAGCGAAATTATTTTAATTTGTATAAAGTGAAGACTTTATTTTGGTTGTTGAATTTTATTACGATATTTGAATATTTAAAACAGGGAGGGGATAATAAAGGGAGGATCTATAAATCTCGTTTAAGGGGAGGGGGCGAATTACTATTTTCAAGTGATGCAGTGCTTTCATTTATACATAATATTGTATACGGTGCCCCTTTCGCCCCCTCTAAATCCGACAGTGAATTTATCAGTTTTAATTTCGATGTGCAGATCGTTATTCGTTATTCCCTCGTTCGATTTCTGTTTGATTTTCGATCTGCGATTTGCGAATTTATAATAAAATGTATCAGTGTTTTTGTGATTTTTACTTCCCTCTTAAAAGAGAGGTATTGTAATCGTGAAAAAATTACCCTCCGAAATGTTTGCACTCTTCACCTAGAGACCGTAAAACAGATTTTCTTCATTCCATCGGTCTGTCTGTCTGTTCGAAGCATAGCTAAAAAATACTCACCCGATTAACTTGTTGACAAATGTTGGTCAAAAATTAAGGGTCAATTGAGATGACTTGGTAATATTTTGGTATGGTATGGCGGAAGAAAATGGCAGCCTAGCGTTAAAAAAATTGTTACTAAAAAAATAACTGACCAAACAAAATGGCGGCGTAAAAAAATATTAAAAATATCAGCCTGGAAAAACTACTTATTGAATTGATTTCCAATTTTGTGCGAGAATTAAGTGTGATATAAAGTGAACAGTTAAAATTGTGGTACGAATTCAAGATGGCGGCCAAATATGTTTGTAATCGTGAAGATATCACCCTCCCAGGTTTACATATCTTCATGTTTTAGCGTCCCTAGATGCCAAAAATTATGTTTGCTTTATTCGTCGGACTATTGGTGGGTATATCTGTCAGTTCGCAGCATAGCTAAAAGCTACTTAACCGGTTGACTTCAGGTAGTCAAAAATTAAGGATAATATGGAGGTGACTTGATAACATTCTGGTAAAATTCTAATATGGCCTAACAAAATGGCGCTTTAGTGAAATGTTAAAAAAAATTAAAATTACTTATATAATTTACCTCAAATTGTTAACAAAATCAAGTGTGTGAACTGTTAACATTTTGGTCCAAATCCAAGATAGAAAAACAAAATGGCGGCCTAATAAAATATTTAAAAAATCAGCATAATAAAATTACTTATTAGATCGAATTCAAACTTTATGCAAGCATTAAATGTGATTTAGATATAAACTGGTAAAATTGTGGTACAAATTCAAGAAAAAATGGCGGCAAAATAAAATATTTAGTACACATATTCATATTTAACTGGCTTCAAATTTTGCACAAAAATTAAATGTAATATAAGAGATAAACTGATCGAATTCAAAAAGACAGGACAAAATTGCGGTCTTAAAAAAGTGAATGTAAAAAGTACTTATTCAATTTATTTGAGATTTTGCTCAAAAATCAAGAATGGCACAGGTAGAAACTGTTTGGTACCCATCTAATATGGTGGAACAATAGAAATGTTTGGAAAGACAGTATAAATGTGTTAATGAATAACTATGTGTGGAACTAAACTGGTTCACACTTCGTTATTCCTAATAAAAGGATTATGTTATATAGTTTCTTACGGGTTTTTCAAAATTTAACCATTAACAATATCCCTTTACCTAAAAAATATTTAACGACGATTCTTTTGTTAATGGCTTTTAAAAATAATTATCCAAATATAAATTTTAGAATTTGTTAAAATTCCACTCTCAAGCGATTAAAAGGGAGTTATTTTTATTGCCCCATATAACAGCTAATATATTGTATTATTAATACACTATGTACGCTATACAGATTAAGTATTGAAGTCGCAAAATTGTTTTTTAAAAATATAAGTTGGGTTTAATCGACGTTTTAGAGTACCTAGAATATGAAAAATATATTTTTAGAACAAAATTTTATGATATCTGTTCGATTGTGTGCGTCTGCGTATACGTAAACAAAATTTGCGCCAACCAACGATAATTTGAGAACGGTCAAACCGGTTCGCTTAAAATTTGAACCAAAAGTAGTCTAAGTTAGTGTCTCGCGGTGATTAGATTTTGGGTATCACGGACGAAGATTTAAAAAAAAAGAATATTTTTAGGGGTAAAAAAATAAAAAAACATATAACATGAGAACGCAACAGTCAAATTGAGAACTATGAATAGTTGGGTTTAATGTTTTGACATTGAAAAATTGTGTGTGTGTGTGTGTGTCCAAAAACGACGAAACACGTCAATTTTTGTATATGCAAAATAATGTTTTGTCCATTATACAGGGTAGTCCTGTAAACAAGATACATTATGCAAAAATCGGCGTAACATGTCAAACTTCTTTTTTTTTAAGTAAATGTCTAGGCTTTGAAAGAAACCTCGTTAATAATTTTATTTTTTGGCAATGTATATTGCTGATTTTCTATAAAAACTTTGAGAAATCGGAATCAAACTAATAAAGACAGCAAATACACATTATACTCGTGGTACTAGATTCAAGACACGTATACATATATGTCTTGTTGTGCAGTAATGAAGAATTAGTTTGACGCCGACTTCAAAAAGTCAAATTTTTAAGATGGAATAAAATATTTTTTACTTTTTATTTTTTTAGGTCAGTTTAATTTTTTTATATTTTTTTACATAACATAATAAATTAATCCTTTGTTTAGCATTTTGCTAGTTTAGAAAAAAAAAATGTTTCTTATGAATCCAAAACTCTCCCGCGGAATAGTCAATAACTCCGATAAATAAAACTACTTAAAAAACACTGAGAAGTCTAAAAATTACATTTTATTCCATCACAGAAATTTGACTCCAGCTAAGACCTAATTAGTGTTTAATATCACCATCAAAATTTACAGTTTCTATTAGTTTGTCGCCAACTTCATGAAGTTAAATTTCCAAGATTTAATTAAGTATTATTTTTTACTTTTCTTAATCGGTTTTATTTTTTCTGTAATTTTTTCTATTTAATCCTTCATTTAAAAAAAGGTTCTATTGTAAATGTCAAACTACGAAAAATAGAAACATGATACTTCATATATTTTTTTAATTTCTACTCGTCCCCCCCCACGCACCTCAGTTATGACATGGGAAAAGTTTTATGTCCAGAGTAAACTTATCTAATATTATTGACATTCATTAAGATTTGTAATTAACTAGCGAAATAACCTGACCAGGAAAATTATTGCCTCCCATTAGATCAGGGCTCTACCTCCAGGTATGTCAAAATTACATTTTTAATTAATTACAGTTTCATGCTCCAAATTTCAATATATATCAAAGTATTTAAAAGTGCAAAACTCTCTATCAGAAAATAATTTAAAGTGGCGTCATTACTCCATTTTTACTGTTTTTGATATATTTTCTATTAAATAACGCCGGTACCACACTAAAAACTTCTTTGAAAAATCATCTATGTTGGCCATACAACTAATATTACAGATAAACGATATCTTGACATGAATAGAAAATCAGCAATCCAAACGGTTAAAAATTAAAATAGTAAAATTGCACTTTGTGTCATTGTGTCCCTGAAACCCACGAAAACTATATGAAAATTGATATGTTTAGACTTCCTCCTCCCCATAAACTTTTTGTGCCAAGAATAAATGTATTTGCTATGTTAAAAACATTTAAACTTATGACACAAAAAATATCATTACTAAGTAATGAATCCCACCCCCCCTGTCGAGTACTAAATTTTAAGGCAATATTATAACAAAGGAATTTAAAGTTACCGTGGGAAGGGATTCAAAATGGCGCTATGCCGCCATTTTTTTTAGTGCTTATTATATGACCACCCCGGTACTCTCCTGAATACTTCCTGAAAAATTTATTCAAATCGCTCAATGTATCACTAAGTGTAATCGAGGTTCATACATAAATAAAATCGGTAAATTTCCTTTACCCGGGACTTCCCCCGTTATGATTTTTTGTTGGGAATAGTGAAGTATGAGTGAAATGGGACCCAATTCGGTTCAGTAAATAGTCACAGTATATGTGTTACATATACTGTATTTTCAAACATTTTTATTGGGCGCCATTTTATTCCATCATATTGCATTCCTACCAATATTTTACCAGTTTTTTTCTACCTATGCTACAATTGACTTTAGGGTATAATTTAAAATAAACTGAATACGGAGTTTCCACATTGTCAAATACCGCCATTTTGTTACGTCATGATTAATTCGTACCAGTTTATCCCATTTCACACTTAATTTTCCTTAAATTCGTACCACACCAGTTTATCACTATATCACACTTAATTCTTGCACAAAAATTAAAGTGCATTTAATAAATAGTATTTTCAGGCTGATTTTTTAAATATTTTATTAGGCCGGTATTTTGTTTTGCTATCTTGAATTCATATCAAAATGTTACCAGTTCATTTCTATGTAACACTTAATTTTTTGTGCAAAATTGGATAATTAGTTTTTTTAGTAATAATGTTATTAACATTGTTCAGCCATATTAGATTTTTACCAAAATATTACCAGCTCATCACCCATCACCATATGACTCCTAATTTTTGATCAAAATTTGAAGTAAATCGTAAGTAGTCTTTAAGATAGGCCGCGAACTGACAGCTATACAGACAGACTGACAGACCAGCCGACGGAATTATTAAAACATATTTTTGGCATATAAAAACGCTAAAATATATGTAAAACCTGAAAGAGTGTTTTTTTTCACGATTACGAGCATTTTATTTTTAAATATTTATTTATTATATATATATTTGATTCCAACATACTACTTTAATGTTGGTGCAAAACTTGAGATAAATTGGATAAGTAGTTTTTTTAATATTAATTTTTTTAACAATTTACTAGGGTGCCATTTTGTTTCGCCATATTGGATTTTTACCAAAATATTACTAGATCATCCCCAGGTGACCCTTAATTTTTTATCAAAATTTGAACTCAATCGGATAAGTAGTCTTTAAACTATGCCGCGAACTGACAGACAAACAGACACTCCGGCAGATGGGCCGACGGAATTTATAAAACATATTTTTAGCATCTAGGGACACTAAAACGTGAAGATATGTAAAACCTGAAATGGTGAATTTTTCACGATTACAAACATTTTATTTGGCCACCATTTTGTTCGGCCATCTTCAATTAGTACCACAATTTCACTAGTTGGTCCCTACAACACAATTATTTATTCAACTGCCATTTTGTTCCGCCATCTTGGATTCGTCCAAAATGTTACCTGTTGATTCTAACATAATATTTGATATTTGTGCAAAATTTGGAAAAAATGGATAAGTAGTTTTTTAATAATATTTTTTTAACATTTCATTACACCGCCATTTTGTTTGGCCATACTGGATTTGTACCAAAAATTACCAGGCTCTCACCATGTCAATCGGGTAAATAGTTTTTTTAGCTATACCGCGAACAGACAACCAGACAGACCGATGGAATGTTATGGCATCTAGGGACCCTGAAACGTGAAGATCTGAAAAAATCCGGGAGGACGATTATTTCACGATTACAATACTTCCTTTTTTGAAGTCGGTACCAATTCAGTTATATACAGATTGTTTTAGATCCGATATATTTTTAATTTGGGTTAAATTTTACTGTAAAATATCTCTACATTAATTCGTTAATAAAGCACCCCGATTCGTAAACAAAACTTTAATGAAGAATATACGCCACAGACAAATAAAACTTTTACATGAGACGTTCAAACAAGTTTCGAACTAACGTTAATATTTCGACTGAGTACCGAATCACACTTCTTCCTTGCAGCCGGTTCGGGATATTGATTTTCTTATAATTCTAAAAATAGATTTGATGCTTATGTCTAAGTCAAGTCGATCACCGAAGTAGTGGAGTTATATTTATTTCCATAATTTAAAAGACGTAGTGTAAATATATGTTTTTATCATAACAGTCCACCTGTTTTACATTTTGCAACATTTTTATATTTCTCCACATTTTTATTTTTAATTAACATATTTTTTTTTATTTCACTAAATCACTGGTACATTACTTTTAAATATATTTATATGTTTTTGGTCATAGTTTTTTTCAGTGTATCATAATAACTCAATTCGAGACGCTTCCTTCACGTCAGAACTTGAAAAGTTATGCTGTCTATAGGCAACTTAAAATACATTTCGGTTAAAAACCGGCTCAACAGGGTTCACGCGCTGCGGAAATACAAAGACACGAGTGCGATTTAACATCTTAAATTTTGCAGGTAGACAAAGGATCAGTGTAGGGCGGTAAACAGTGATTTGGTGAAAAAAAAAATTATATGGGTCGGTATCTGCGTCAAAAAATGATCGAAAATGGACAACTTTGCCACTAATTTTTTCATTCGATTTTTTTATAAAAAATCGCATTTAGCGCCCAACTATTCATTCAGCGGCGGAAGGCAACTGATCCGTAATACTGCGTGCAGTTCCCCCTCAATAATAAGTTAACGACATCTTGCAAAATGCCACAAGACGACGAGTTTATGATATTTTTTAATTTGAAAAGAAACGTAGGCCGCTATAAATTTGCTACGAACAATACATTAGTGGTTCAGGGTTTACAAAATGCATTACTTTACATAAATTAATTTATGTTAATAAAACTATATACACCAACGACGAAAGGCGCTTTCGTGACTATTTATTAATTATGAGAAACAACCCTTTAATGTTTTTAAGTTTATCCCTGCAACATTTATCTTAATTTTTCTAATTTTAGAAAAATAACAGAAAAAGATTATGAAAACTTTAAAGCCGGACTGATCATCCAGCATCGAGCGCCCCTTGATGTATTTTTATTTTAGTTTATATGTGTTTATAACAATAAAATTCAAGAACATTGTCAAAATATATAAATAGTGGAGATCAGTAAAGTAAGCAACATACGGACACTAGAATAAGTATTTTATTTAAAACTGACTGGCAACTCTGCACGAATAGTAGAGTTTTGTCTATCTGAGACAACAGGTCAGTAATCTTGCTTATTATAGAATCTACAAAAAATTTAGTCTCCGGTTTTCATTATAAATTACAGTAAATTAAAATAACTTTCTCGAGTTTAAACCCTCTGAGATCTTAGTTTAATATCTTACTGCAGAAATTCTCTGTTATCTATTAATCAAAACATAAAATGTATACAGGCCTTAGCTTTGTACATCTTAGATTTTCGAATCAACCATAATTGAGTGAAGACGTTGTGCCAGAGAATCATATGGTTAGAATCTTAGGCCCCTCTTTTAGATCGTCAAGTGCATTTCTGTTACATACGCCCGAATTACATCAAGGTATTCTACATGATTTAGACAGAAATAGATCTGTTACAAGCTCAACATGTGACCTTTTCTTTTTCCTTGTGACTCCACAAGTCATTTGTAGTGAACAAAATCGAAATCGGGTCTAAAATAGTGAATCCTTAAAGAATATAAATAGAAATTACCATCTAGACTTTATTTATGTGATTTAGTACTGGCTTACCTCAAGATGTAGTGACCTTTATGTCACTGCTAACGTCCATTCGATCTTATCGGTTGCTTCCAAAAAAAGATTTGCGCCAAAAAACTGGGCTGGTAAAAAAACAACCTAAAGGAGTTTCAAGTAACAACATCGAGTTAGATGTCTGTCGACATACATAATTTACACATTTTTTTCTATTACACCTACAGACGTCAGAAGCTCTGGCAGTACGGGCGGTTTCCTAACAGCAAAATTAAGACAATTTTTAAATATGCTACAAAACGCAGGATCAAACAAAGAGATGGATTAGGTAAAAACTGCGTTTAATTGAAAAGTCATGTTTTAGCATATCCAGACGCTAAAAAAGAATTTTCTAAGAGGTCTTTGTGTCTCTGTCCTCCATAAGCATAGTGCTACATAATATGTGAAATATAATTTATAAAAAAAATGAGAAGAAAAATACACATTTTGTGAACTAAACAAATTGTACGAAAACATTTTAAATGTTTTTGGGTCTGCTTTTTACACGGGTTATATTAAAATTAATGAAAATTCGAAACCATGGTTTACACCAGAATTAGCCAGACCGATTTAAATAAAACGAATCCTTTTTGAAATTATGGATAGCTCTCAAATTAATTAATTTATATCATTAAAGTTTTACTTTAGAATGGACACATGCAATTTAAGCACTATCTATTCAAGTGTTTTACACAAATACAAAAAAAAATTTATTACCTGTGTCATAAAAAACATTGTAGTATTAACATAATAAATAAAATAGTAAAAAATAAAAAATGATATTAAAATATATGTAACATAAATATGTATTGCAATCCGTAGTGTGTAATTTTGTCGACTTTTTTTTGGTTTTATGTTAAAATTGTGTGTTTGTTATTTACTATTTTAGCCATGACTTAATATTTTAATGAGACAGTATTGTGTGTGGTTCTTTAACATGATTACCGCTATTTATTGTGCACGTTATTGGTGATAAATACCCATAACGTACCGACACACTACTCCATGGATTTCAATTTTGCATTAATTAGATGGATATATTAAGGACAAAGATATCAGTCGTCAGAAATTCTGTTTTAGTATGAATCCCTTGTGGTTTGGTACTGTTAAGTTAGGTGTATATGTGTCGTTCTCATGTGATTTTTAGTTTTTTTGTGTGTGTGTTTGGAACCATACACAATATTGGTGAGTTATTTTGTATAACTTTTATGTATTAATTCTCTTCATTTTCGTATGTTAGTTTTTCATTTAGAATTGAAAAGTCCCTTTTGACTATTTGTGCCTTTTCTGTTCTTTACAGACCCTTGACAAAGTCTCAATAAAGTAGACGAAACGTTGGAAAGAATATAATTTTGGTTTTGTTAACCTAGTCCTGAATACCACTATACTTCACACTTATACAATAAACGAAGCTACAAAATTTAAAAAATATATTAATTATATTAACCAAGAAATAGTTTAAAACATCGGTTTTAGCAGGGTAAATTTCATATATCTTAAAGAAATAACTTTATATTTAAACATTTTTATAATATTTATCCACATTTATTATTTAAAGCAGTATATTTTTTTCTATTTTAAAAATGTTTAAACAAAACTTAAACTGGTAACTTAAGTGACTGAAACATATGTTACTGTTGCAGAAAAATCAAAACGAATGAATCTTTTAAAACTACATCTTAGTCTATACATATGCTTGAAAAAAATTTTAAAATACCGAAATTTAACGTAATTTAATTTCTATACAAAGAGTAAACTTAAATGACAAATTATAAATGATAATTAAAATATCGAAATTTTAGACCGTTTTTTAAGCTGCCATAGGCTCCCAGTCAGGTACGATTAATGGGAAGAGACTTCTGGTAACATTTATTGGGGCAGAAATTGCGAAAAGTATTTCATCTTCCTTATACCAAATTTTATTTTTCGGATCAGTCTATATAAATTTATTTTCTCCTATGTCCTTAAAAGTATTTACCTAATATTGCTGACCTTCATTATTAATGATAACACCTAGTAACAAGCAGTTGTCGTAAATCACAACATACAAACTTTCTTTATGCAAAGAGATTATCTGATGCGTACTTAATGTGCCGGGTATTTTCTTTACCTCGACATTCTTTTTGTCTTCTCTGCTTAATTTCGGAATCCTCAATAAAGCACAAAGTGATTTCAGTTTTTTTTAACTGGTTCAAATAATTGTTGAAATTGTATAACCCAAAATGCTGTTTGTTGTTGCGTCACTGTACTTTATATAGCTGATATTATTTTAACATATCAGCAGAAATGCTTATTGATAATTTTCTCTTATATAGTTATTAATAAAATTAGTCTGTGCTGGAAATTCAACAAGCGTGTTTCATTTTTAATAATAATTGCCTGTCATTGCCTATATCAATTTCTTTTGAGACAAGATTATCACCAAGTCACTTTATTCCAGCTCCAATACTATCTGAGGCACCCTTTCCATGGTAGGATTCGGAATAGCTCCATGACCCATGTTTAAACCCAATCTCATGAAAGGTTTTAAAACATTTCTTTTATTTTTGTATTGGGTTGCTAGCCCATCGCTAAAAAAATGTATTGTGTCTATATTCTTGCATGTTAAATTCAGCAATTTAGGGGTAAGTTGAGCCCAGATTGCTGATGGAGCATGCTTTCTACACCCGTAGACTGTGCAATACATCTTATTTTTTTGGTCTTCAAAATAGACTGCAACTGTATGTATCGTAACTCCTTCATGTGATGGTCCAAAATACAGGGTTTGACGAACTTAGTTAACAAGAGTAATTCTCCGAGAAATCCATATGAATCACTGCTTCTCCGTAACATAATTGTTCCTTGCAACGACGGAATTCACTAAATTGGTGTCTGATTGTAAACACATGCTTGGAAAATGTTTGTTGATTTCTGTGTTAAACGTAAATTAGATCACCAAGTTTCGCTTCTTCTTTTGCTTTTATCGTTTTTATACCTTGTTCCTATTTTTTTCAAATTCGGTCCTTTCAGTTTTCCATCTAGAATAAAAACTAGAGCAATAGCATCATTATTATAACATAAACCACAGTGTTCGTCATACTTTCCATAGTCTCACTATTGCAACACACAAGACTACATAACTTCTCCAAATTTCGTTCAGCGGTTGCCTTTTCCCCAGAATTGGCGACGTCTGTAGAAGGTAGCCAAACTTATTTTGCTGAAGGTTTCATGCAGATCCTTTAAATTTTCGGGTAGCAATATTTGCCATTGTGTTGCGAAGTACTTACTTTTAGAGACGATGGGGTTGTGTTCAGTACAGTTGCTAGCTGACGTTCCCGGGTTTTAGCATTCTGACGTTTTCTGCATATTTTCTCCCCACTCTTTTCGCTGCTTTCTTTTTCCTTTATCTGATTACTCTGCAATAGATTTATCAATTTTCATATCCCTTCTTTGCTGTGCCCTCTCTCTCATTTTTTTCAAATATTCGGCTCTACTCCTGGGATCAGCGTTAATACGCTCTGTATCTTTTTGTTTTCAAGCTGGTATTAAACCCATATCGATTTTCTGGAAAGGAAGGTAGCTCTGCTTTAGACTTCGAAGGAAATGCACCAGACACAACTAAAACGCTCTGGGAAACTAGTTTGGTTCCACTATTGTCAGATTGACGAATTATATCTACCGATATATTGGGTAACATATGTGATCATAACCACGTTGACATAACGTGGCTAAATAATAAGAAAATATCTTTAAAAAAATTATTTACCAAAACGCTATTTCTGGAATTTATACATATTTTTAGTAATATAAACGATATTTCTGGACAAATGTATACAATTTTTAGTAGTCATTAAAGTTTTTTAAAAATAATAATAATATAAAGTTCCTCATTCATATTGGTGACTTATGTAATATTTGTCGCACAAAAAAAATATTTTTCAAGTTATAAAAATATATATATTTTACATAAGAACTCTCTTAATAATGTTGCTGATTCTTAATTTACTAAAAAAAAACGCCATTTTGCAAATACTTGGTGACCCCAGGGGCACAAGTTATATGAGAATTTACCATTTATATGAGAAGTTCAGTGGAACAATAATTAACTTACATCTTGAGGCAAAATAAAACACGTACCAGAAGAAACTGAGCAATATCTATCTACGAAGTTCCGTAGTTATCTAGAACGGGAATTTTGCAGCCACGCACGGACAGATACGTGCTTGCAAAATGAAATACATGTACGTATTGTTTGCTAGGAAAATACATTTAAAATTAATATGTTTGGAGCCTTCATTTCAATTTGGTGAGTGCTTTTATTCCATGCAGAATTATTTAAACACGCATATAAACGAACACGTGTTTGGAAGCCTCAACAGAAGTAAATAAGACGAAGTTGCAATATTCGTTATTTTTTATAAAATAATGTGTAACCCTGTTGCAATGTAACAAACAAAAATCGTCTAAATGATGGATTGATGATGGTTTCATTTATTCTTAGAACATTCTGAAATTGTTGTTTTTTTACTTTACTTGTAATATGTCAAATATTGTACTATTATTTGATCTTCTGATTCAGAATTTTTCATGTAATGAATATTAAAAGAGGTAATTCCTTGGATCATTTTAAGAAAAAAAGTATATGTATCCGCAAATGCTTTATTGTTGAAATAGAGGGTGTTAAAGTTAAAAAAAAAGACTTTTTTTGTTAATAATTCCGAAACAATAAGAACTATTTGATGCATAAGTCTATGCGGATGAAACAACCAATCGACGAATACTGAGTAGCCGGCTTTAAACATCCTATTCAGGTATTCTTATATTCATTCTAGTTGCGTTTATTTTTTTTAATAATCGTCACGCTATTAAAGTTAATGACATATATCTAGTATTAGTATATGCAGTATGCTAAGTATTATAGAGTAATGTTAAATTTAATATAATTTTTATATACAACATGATGTTTAAATAAATAAATAAAAAATGTAATGAAGCGTAACTTCGATTTTTATGTACATACGACCCGTGTACAGAATTTTCGGTGTAAGAAGACTTTCATAAAAAACACACGGAAATGTTCGCCAGCTTCATTCGATTTTGAACTAATAAAAAATATATTTTTAAAAATTTCATAGGGTATATATGGCCCAAGAAAAAATATATGATTTCCTTTTAAATTTGATAACAGTTAAATTTGTTTTTATCATTTATACTAACTTACCTGTAATAGTTTAAAATTTGCGCAAATACTCCCGGATGTCTATCGAAAAAATACTCGTTCAGGATTGGATCGTAGTTTGCCAATGCTTCTGTAAGTCGAGAAAGTCTGGTGGCGGGAATTTTTTTAAGCGTAGCCTTGTAAGTTTCGTAACGGATGCCGCCTACATTCAGTATTATCCGATTTTCACCATCCATACCACCATTTCAAATATCCTGAAACCAAAAAGTCAGATTAGTATATAAGGTGTTTATTTTAAAACTTACTATGCTGATAAATTTAAAATTTGTATGTTACAGACTATTCTAAACTAGCTTTAGAAACCATACTTTTGTGTTACTTATTAGCTTTTAAAATCGATTTTTTAATAAATAATATCTTTAAGTTCAGTTTTTTTTTAATAGTTTGTAAGATTTCTGAGACTTTATATTAAATGGCATTTTGTTATATCGAATCGACCCTCTATGAGAAATTGTCTTATAAGCATCTCCTTTAAAAACATAATTTAAATGTAAGTCTTTCATTTATATCAAAATAATTGTTTTTAGGCAAATAAATTAATTTTTATTTTCTAAATAAAAATTTGAACTAAATAAAAAATTAAATTACGAACATTTAACCATTCTAATTTTCCTAACGTTAAATTAATGTTTGTATATTTATTACAATTTAATAAGATCAGCTTGGCATTATTTTGAAAAATTTGTAATTTACAAAATTTTCTTCTTTAACCAAATACCAAAATGTAGAACCATTTAAAATGTGAATAGATAATGGTATTAAAAATACTTTTTTGGAGAAAAAAACTTAAATTTAGAAAATTTCTTTTAAAATATCCAATTTTTCCAGCAGTTTTACTAATAGTATTTTCAAAATGTAAGTTAAAATGTAATCTATCATCTACAAATATGCCTAAATATTTAAAGGATTTCACTTTTTCCAAATTTGATCTTTGTAATGAAATAGACATTATTAGTGTTTAAATTTTTACCCAAAACCATGCATTTTATCTTACACAGATTTAATTTTAATTTATTTTCTTTAAGCCAATTTGATAAAACATTTACCTACATCCGAATTAGTAAAATTTTGTGTTGCTAATATATTTCTGTCTAGTGTAAAAAATAATATATTATCAGAAAATAATTGAATATGGCAATGTTTTAAAATTGATGAAATACATTTATATACAAAATAAAAGGTAATGGATCCAAAATACTACCTTGAGGGACACCTATATCAATAAACTTGTCACTCTAAATTTTACTTGATACTCTTGTAATATCACAATATTTATATATATATATATATATATATATATATATATATATATATATATATATATATATATATATATATATATATATATATATATATATATATATATATATATATATATATATACCTATTTTCCATGAAAAAATAATCGACCCCTTTAAACCTGCTACCTCTCTGAGATACTTCCTAAAATATCTTAAATACGAAGGGGAGTCGACTGGTATACGTGCCTTTATAATATCTACACAGTGTACAAATTTCGGGTCACCTTGACGGTTTCGACAAAGCCCCCCTTCCCCCTTTATGCACACAGAAAATAATTGATGACTAAAATAAGAATATACATAGCTTTGCATATTTATTTTATAAACAATGTATTTTATAAACAAATGTCACCGCCAGCCCGGAAAAGAACTGATGACAAATATGCCTAAATATTTAAAGGATTTCACTTTTTCCAAATTTGATCTTTGTAATGAAATAGACATTATTAGTGTTTAAATTTTTACCCAAAACCATGCATTTTATCTTACATAGATTTAATTTTAATTTATTTTCTTTAAGCCAATTTGATAAAACATTTACCTACATCCGAATTACTAAAATTTTGTGTTGCTAATATATTTCTGTCTAGTGTAAAAAATAATATATTATCAGAAAATAATTGAATATGGCAATGTTTTAAAATTGATGAAATACATTTATATACAAAATAAAAGGTAATGGATCCAAAATACTACCTTGAGGGACACCTATATCAATAAACTTGTCACTCTAAATTTTACTTGATACTCTTGTAATATCACAATATTTATATATAAATATATATATATATATATATATATATATATATATATATATATATATATATATATATATATATATATATATATACAACACGAAATAGCGGGGTTGCAGCCTAATAATCCTATTGATGTTACTGGGACATTAAATAGATGACTCTATTTACTTTGTGAAAGCTTTCGGATTTATTTTAATCCTTCATCAGTCACACTACAAAATGGTTTGTTAATATAAAGTAAATTATTAAAATATTTTAGACTTACTGTAAGTGAGGTTACAAATATAAACAGCTATCCAATAGGAAATTCATTTCTGTGAATGAAAGGAACACCTCTTTATATAAGTATTTAACACAAAACAAACAGACTGGAAAAAACAATAACAAAAAATTTTTTTTTTTTTTTTTTTTGATTACACACGAAACCGTTGAAAGGTAGGTTTCCAATGTATTCGACCGGAGTCGAGGCTTAACTAGAATATTAAGAATAAAATATATGCACCTATTTGTTTCTTTTTTAGATAGCAAAAAAAAAAAAAATAATCCTTCTTTTGTGTTTTGAAGGCCAGGACGATTATTTGGTTTTAAGGTTTAATAAATTGCTATATATTATATTGAGATTCTGTATATCCGATTTTTTATTCATCGGGTTTTCCTGATTATTTATGTGCACCATTTCGAGAAAATTTCTTTTAAAATAATTAATTTCACATTCGAGAATCTCCGCCTCTGCGAAATTTGCTGAATGACCTGTGTCTCTTACGTGTTGGGAAAGGGCACATGCTTCGGGTTTTATTCTTATATCACTTTTATGAGATATTATTCTATCTTTTAGAGGCCTTGAGGTTTGCCCTATGTATTTTTTATTGCAATGTAAACAATCTATTTTATATACTACATTTGATTTGTTATGCCTTTTTGTTTTATCTTTAAGAGAACTAAAAAGTTTGCTCGTAGGTTTAACGGCTTTATTGGCTATAACAATATTTTCTTTTTTGAATATGTTCGCTAATTTAGGGGTTAATTCCTGAACGTATGGAAAGGAAACATACTTTTTTATTATTGGAGGGCTAGTAGAAACAGTTGGTGAATTGTTTGGTACTATAGTGTCAGTTGAATAGATTAATTTCTTTAGCAGGCTTTGAGGGTAAGAGTTGTCCAATAGTAGGTTATTTAGACGTTTTAGATTTTGATCCTTTAATGACTGATGACAGATTGACAAAATTCTATTTTTTAGGCCAAGTATGAGGTTTATTTTCATTTTTTCGGAATGGTATGAGAAATAATTTAAATATCTACCTGAGCTGCTTGGTTTTATGTACCAGTCCAATATAATTTTATTACTGTTGGTTCTAATAAGTCTTGTATCTAAAAATGGCACACTTCTCTCAGATTCCATTTCAATTGTGAATTTAATGTACTGATTATAATTATTGAAAATATTGAGTAGCTCTGTTTCGCTTCCAATCGGAATGGCGCAAATTAAATCATCAACATATTTTTTTAAAAAGGGTATTTCAAAGTTCAGCTTTGGGATGCAATCGTATAATAAATCATCCATTACGTATTGCGCTAAAATGGGAGACATTTTTGAGCCCATAGGGGTTCCGAAAACTTGTTTGTAAAATTGATTGTCAAAAGAGAAACAGGTATTGTTAAAAACAAATTCTATTATTTCTAAGAAGTTTGATTGATTTAAAGAACAGTGATTTTTGATTTTGGACCAATTTTTTTTAATACTAACTTTGACTAATTCTAATGGGATATTGGAAAATAAAGACGTAACATCTAAGCTTATAATGTGGTAATTTTCCGGTAGCTGAAACTCGTTAATAAAATTTGCAAAATTAAAAGAGTCTGCTATGTAGTATTCGTTATTATAATCGTATGCAGTGTTTAAAACCTCTGTAATAAAACCAGCTAGTTGAGCAGTTGGGGAATCTATGGAGGATATTATTGGTCTAAGAGAAATTGTGGGTTTATGTGTTTTTGGCAAACCGTAAAACTTGGGGCAAATAGAGTTATAAATCATCAATTTTTTCGCAGTAGCGTCCGATAGTTGTTTTGATTTTTTCAATTTTGAAATTATTTGGTTGGCTTTTTGTTGAATTGTAGATGTAGGATCGCGTGGAATTTTTTTGTAATAAACTTCGTCACTAAGTAAGGACATAGCCAGTTGTAAATATTGTTCTTTGTAAATTGCGACCGTGACGTTGCCTTTGTCAGATCTCGTAATGTAGATATCTGGGTGTTGTTTTAAAAAAATCTTGGTTTTATTATACCATTTAGTTGTCTCTGAGAAAGTAACCTCTTCTGTATGAAAATAATTGGTGATGACATTGGCCGCCTGTGCACTGTAAATATTTTTTTCACGCATATTGTCTACGTGTGATATTGTTAATTCAACGTCTGCTAAAATATGTGGGACTGAGACGTCCTTTTTGGAAACGGGGAGACAAAACTTGGGCCCTAATGATCGGATATTTTTTGCTTCTGTTGGAAAAACGACAGGTGTAAGATTTTTGAACCAACAGTCCTTAATTTTAATGCGATTTAATTTATTTGATTTAAGTTCGTCAATCTTTTTAAGATTGTTGCTTTTTGTCTTGTAAAAAGCCTGGTTATACACTATATTTTGTCTCCGGAAAAACTCAAGATGAATGTTTATAGGTATATTTTCCTCTATTCTCAGTCGATATGTGCTAAGTGCCTTTTCCATTCTTTCAACATTTCCGTGTGTTATCTTAATCTCTAAATTTAAAATCTTACGGCTAAGTTTGTTTCTAAAACTAAAAATCATCTGTCCAGTTCTTCCTTCTTGGACATTCACGAGGCCTGTAACTCCTTTGATTTGATCGGTAATATGCCTAGGGGTTAACCCAAGACGTCTGCACTGGAGAAGAAATATCTTCCTATTTTTCAGCGAAGCTAGTTTGATGTTGAGTTTTGCCCAGTTTCTCAAGTAATTTGCACAATTTAAACCATATGTAGTAGAAATTTCCTGGTAAAACCCCATTCCTGATTAACAGATTCTTTATAATTTCACGGCTGTTTGAAAATGAAATGGACAACACGAAATAGCGGGGTTGCAGCCTAATAATCCTATTGATGTTACTGGGACATTAAATAGATGACTCTATTTACTTTGTGAAAGCTTTCGGATTTATTTTAATCCTTCATCAGTCACACTACAAAATGGTTTGTTAATATAAAGTAAATTATTAAAATATTTTAGACTTACTGTAAGTGAGGTTACAAATATAAACAGCTATCCAATAGGAAATTCATTTCTGTGAATGAAAGGAACACCTCTTTATATAAGTATTTAACACAAAACAAACAGACTGGAAAAAACAATAACAAAAAATTTTTTTTTTTTTTTTTTTTTGATTACACACGAAACCGTTGAAAGGTAGGTTTCCAATGTATTCGACCGGAGTCGAGGCTTAACTAGAATATTAAGAATAAAATATATGCACCTATTTGTTTCTTTTTTAGATAGCAAAAAAAAAAAAAAAAATAATAATCCTTCTTTTGTGTTTTGAAGGCCAGGACGATTATTTGGTTTTAAGGTTTAATAAATTGCTATATATTATATTGAGATTCTGTATATCCGATTTTTTATTCATCGGGTTTTCCTGATTATTTATGTGCACCATTTCGAGAAAATTTCTTTTAAAATAATTAATTTCACATTCGAGAATCTCCGCCTCTGCGAAATTTGCTGAATGACCTGTGTCTCTTACGTGTTGGGAAAGGGCACATGCTTCGGGTTTTATTCTTATATCACTTTTATGAGATATTATTCTATCTTTTAGAGGCCTTGAGGTTTGCCCTATGTATTTTTTATTGCAATGTAAACAATCTATTTTATATACTACATTTGATTTGTTATGCCTTTTTGTTTTATCTTTAAGAGAACTAAAAAGTTTGCTCGTAGGTTTAACGGCTTTATTGGCTATAACAATATTTTCTTTTTTGAATATGTTCGCTAATTTAGGGGTTAATTCCTGAACGTATGGAAAGGAAACATACTTTTTTATTATTGGAGGGCTAGTAGAAACAGTTGGTGAATTGTTTGGTACTATAGTGTCAGTTGAATAGATTAATTTCTTTAGCAGGCTTTGAGGGTAAGAGTTGTCCAATAGTAGGTTATTTAGACGTTTTAGATTTTGATCCTTTAATGACTGATGACAGATTGACAAAATTCTATTTTTTAGGCCAAGTATGAGGTTTATTTTCATTTTTTCGGAATGGTATGAGAAATAATTTAAATATCTACCTGAGCTGCTTGGTTTTATGTACCAGTCCAATATAATTTTATTACTGTTGGTTCTAATAAGTCTTGTATCTAAAAATGGCACACTTCTCTCAGATTCCATTTCAATTGTGAATTTAATGTACTGATTATAATTATTGAAAATATTGAGTAGCTCTGTTTCGCTTCCAATCGGAATGGCGCAAATTAAATCATCAACATATTTTTTTAAAAAGGGTATTTCAAAGTTCAGCTTTGGGATGCAATCGTATAATAAATCATCCATTACGTATTGCGCTAAAATGGGAGACATTTTTGAGCCCATAGGGGTTCCGAAAACTTGTTTGTAAAATTGATTGTCAAAAGAGAAACAGGTATTGTTAAAAACAAATTCTATTATTTCTAAGAAGTTTGATTGATTTAAAGAACAGTGATTTTTGATTTTGGACCAATTTTTTTTAATACTAACTTTGACTAATTCTAATGGGATATTGGAAAATAAAGACGTAACATCTAAGCTTATAATGTGGTAATTTTCCGGTAGCTGAAACTCGTTAATAAAATTTGCAAAATTAAAAGAGTCTGCTATGTAGTATTCGTTATTATAATCGTATGCAGTGTTTAAAACCTCTGTAATAAAACCAGCTAGTTGAGCAGTTGGGGAATCTATGGAGGATATTATTGGTCTAAGAGAAATTGTGGGTTTATGTGTTTTTGGCAAACCGTAAAACTTGGGGCAAATAGAGTTATAAATCATCAATTTTTTCGCAGTAGCGTCCGATAGTTGTTTTGATTTTTTCAATTTTGAAATTATTTGGTTGGCTTTTTGTTGAATTGTAGATGTAGGATCGCGTGGAATTTTTTTGTAATAAACTTCGTCACTAAGTAAGGACATAGCCAGTTGTAAATATTGTTCTTTGTAAATTGCGACCGTGACGTTGCCTTTGTCAGATCTCGTAATGTAGATATCTGGGTGTTGTTTTAAAAAAATCTTGGTTTTATTATACCATTTAGTTGTCTCTGAGAAAGTAACCTCTTCTGTATGAAAATAATTGGTGATGACATTGGCCGCCTGTGCACTGTAAATATTTTTTTCACGCATATTGTCTACGTGTGATATTGTTAATTCAACGTCTGCTAAAATATGTGGGACTGAGACGTCCTTTTTGGAAACGGGGAGACAAAACTTGGGCCCTAATGATAGGATATTTTTTGCTTCTGTTGGAAAAACGACAGGTGTAAGATTTTTGAACCAACAGTCCTTAATTTTAATGCGATTTAATTTATTTGATTTAAGTTCGTCAATCTTTTTAAGATTGTTGCTTTTTGTCTTGTAAAAAGCCTGGTTATACACTATATTTTGTCTCCCGAAAAACTCAAGATGAATGTTTATAGGTATATTTTCCTCTATTCTCAGTCGATATGTGCTAAGTGCCTTTTCCATTCTTTCAACATTTCCGTGTGTTATCTTAATCTCTAAATTTAAAATCTTACGGCTAAGTTTGTTTTAAAACTAAAAATCATCTGTCCAGTTCTTCCTTCTTGGACATTCACGAGGCCTGTAACTCCTTTGATTTGATCGGTAATATGCCTAGGGGTTAACCCAAGACGTCTGCACTGGAGAAGAAATATCTTCCTATTTTTCAGCGAAGCTAGTTTGATGTTGAGTTTTGCCCAGTTTCTCAAGTAATTTGCACAATTTAAACCATATGTAAGAAATTTCCTGGTAAAACCCCATTCCTGATTAACAGATTCTTTATAATTTCACGGGTGTTTGACAATGAAATGGACAACACGAAATAGCGGGGTTGCAGCCTAATAATCCTATTGATGTTACTGGGACATTAAATAGATGACTCTATTTACTTTGTGAAAGCTTTCGGGTTATTTTAATCCTTCATCAGTCACACTACAAAATGGTTTGTTAATATAAAGTAAATTATTAAAATATTTTAGACTTACTGTAAGTGAGGTTACAAATAAAAACAGCTATCCAATAGGAAAATCATTTCTGTGAATGAAACGAACACCTCATTATATAAGTATTTAAAACAAAACAAACAGACTTGCACGAAACCGTTGAAAGGTTTTCCAATGTTAATCGATTAACTAGAATATTAAGAATAAAATATATGCAAAATCCTTCTTTTGTGTTTTGAAGGCCACGATTATTTTAATCCGATTTTTTAGTGACGAAGTTTATTACAAAAAAATTCCAATCTACAATTCAACAAAAAGCCAACCAAATAATTTCAAAATTGAAAAAATTTTTGATGATTTATAACTCTGTTTGCCCCAAGTTTTACGGTTTGCCAAAAACACATAAACCCACAATTTCTCTTAGACCAATAATATCCTCCATAGATTCCCCAACTGCTCAACTAGCTGGTTTTATTACAGAGGTTTTAAACACTGCATACGATTATAATAACGAATACTACATAGCAAAATTTTGCAAATTTTATTAACGAGTTTCAGCTATTACCACATTATAAGCTTAGATGTTAAAATATCCCATTAGAATTAGTCAAAGTTAGTATTAAAAAAAATTGGTCCAAAATCAAAAATCACTGTTCTTTAAATCAATCAAACTTCTTAGAAATAATAAACAATACCTGTTTCTCTTTTGACAATCAATTTTACAAACAAGTTTTCGGAACCCCTATGGGCTCAAAAATGTCTCCCATTTTAGCGCAATACGTAATGGATGATTTATTATACGATTGCATCCCAAAGCTGAACTTTGAAATACCCTTTTTAAAAAAATATGTTGATGATTTAATTTGCGCCATTCCGATTGGAAGCGAAACAGAGCTACTCAATATTTTCAATAATTATAATCAGTACATTAAATTCACAATTGAAATGGAATCTGAGAGAAGTGTGCCATTTTTAGATACAAGACTTATTAGAACCAACAGTAATAAAATTATATTGGACTGGTACATAAAACCAAGCAGCTCAGGTAGATATTTAAATTATTTCTCATACCATTCCGAAAAAATGAAAATAAACCTCATACTTGGCCTAAAAAATAGAATTTTGTCAATCTGTCATCAGTCATTAAAGGATCAAAATCTAAAACGTCTAAATAACCTACTATTGGACAACTCTTACCCTCAAAGCCTGCTAAAGAAATTAATCTATTCAACTGACACTATAGTACCAAACAATTCACCAACTGTTTCTACTAGCCCTCCAATAATAAAAAAGTATGTTTCCTTTCCATACGTTCAGGAATTAACCCCTAAATTAGCGAACATATTCAAAAAAGAAAATATTGTTATAGCCAATAAAGCCGTTAAACCTACGAGCAAACTTTTTAGTTCTCTTAAAGATAAAACAAAAAGGCATAACAAATCAAATGTAGTATATAAAATAGATTGTTTACATTGCAATAAAAAATACATAGGGCAAACCTCAAGGCCTCTAAAAGATAGAATAATATCTCATAAAAGTGATATAAGAATAAAACCCGAAGCATGTGCCCTTTCCCAACACGTAAGAGACACAGGTCATTCAGCAAATTTCGCAGAGGCGGAGATTCTCGAATGTGAAATTAATTATTTTAAAAGAAATTTTCTCGAAATGGTGCACATAAATAATCAGGAAAACCCGATGAATAAAAAATCGGATATACAGAATCTCAATATAATATATAGCAATTTATTAAACCTTAAAACCAAATAATCGTCCTGGCCTTCAAAACACAAAAGAAGGATTATTTTTTTTTTTTTTTTTTTTGCTATCTAAAAAAGAAACAAATAGGTGCATATATTTTATTCTTAATATTCTAGTTAAGCCTCGACTCCGGTCGAATACATTGGAAACCTACCTTTCAACGGTTTCGTGTGTAATCAAAAAAAAAAAAAAAAAAATTTTTGTTATTGTTTTTTCCAGTCTGTTTGTTTTGTGTTAAATACTTATATAAAGAGGTGTTCCTTTCATTCACAGAAATGAATTTCCTATTGGATAGCTGTTTATATTTGTAACCTCACTTACAGTAAGTCTAAAATATTTTAATAATTTACTTTATATTAACAAACCATTTTGTAGTGTGACTGATGAAGGATTAAAATAAATCCGAAAGCTTTCACAAAGTAAATAGAGTCATCTATTTAATGTCCCAGTAACATCAATAGGATTATTAGGCTGCAACCCCGCTATTTCGTGTTGTCCATTTCATTTTCAAACAGCCGTGAAATTATAAAGAATCTGTTAATCAGGAATGGGGTTTTACCAGGAAATTTCTACTACATATGGTTTAAATTGTGCAAATTACTTGAGAAACTGGGCAAAACTCAACATCAAACTAGCTTCGCTGAAAAATAGGAAGATATTTCTTCTCCAGTGCAGACGTCTTGGGTTAACCCCTAGGCATATTACCGATCAAATCAAAGGAGTTACAGGCCTCGTGAATGTCCAAGAAGGAAGAACTGGACAGATGATTTTTAGTTTTAGAAACAAACTTAGCCGTAAGATTTTAAATTTAGAGATTAAGATAACACACGGAAATGTTGAAAGAATGGAAAAGGCACTTAGCACATATCGACTGAGAATAGAGGAAAATATACCTATAAACATTCATCTTGAGTTTTTCCGGAGACAAAATATAGTGTATAACCAGGCTTTTTACAAGACAAAAAGCAACAATCTTAAAAAGATTGACGAACTTAAATCAAATAAATTAAATCGCATTAAAATTAAGGACTGTTGGTTCAAAAATCTTACACCTGTCGTTTTTCCAACAGAAGCAAAAAATATCCTATCATTAGGGCCCAAGTTTTGTCTCCCCGTTTCCAAAAAGGACGTCTCAGTCCCACATATTTTAGCAGACGTTGAATTAACAATATCACACGTAGACAATATGCGTGAAAAAAATATTTACAGTGCACAGGCGGCCAATGTCATCACCAATTATTTTCATACAGAAGAGGTTACTTTCTCAGAGACAACTAAATGGTATAATAAAACCAAGATTTTTTTAAAACAACACCCAGATATCTACATTACGAGATCTGACAAAGGCAACGTCACGGTCGCAATTTACAAAGAACAATATTTACAACTGGCTATGTCCTTACTTAGTGACGAAGTTTATTACAAAAAAATTCCACGCGATCCTACATCTACAATTCAACAAAAAGCCAACCAAATAATTTCAAAATTGAAAAAATCAAAACAACTATCGGACGCTACTGCGAAAAAATTGATGATTTATAACTCTATTTGCCCCAAGTTTTACGGTTTGCCAAAAACACATAAACCCACAATTTCTCTTAGACCAATAATATCCTCCATAGATTCCCCAACTGCTCAACTAGCTGGTTTTATTACAGAGGTTTTAAACACTGCATACGATTATAATAACGAATACTACATAGCAGACTCTTTTAATTTTGCAAATTTTATTAACGAGTTTCAGCTACCGGAAAATTACCACATTATAAGCTTAGATGTTACGTCTTTATTTTCCAATATCCCATTAGAATTAGTCAAAGTTAGTATTAAAAAAAATTGGTCCAAAATCAAAAATCACTGTTCTTTAAATCAATCAAACTTCTTAGAAATAATAGAATTTGTTTTTAACAATACCTGTTTCTCTTTTGACAATCAATTTTACAAACAAGTTTTCGGAACCCCTATGGGCTCAAAAATGTCTCCCATTTTAGCGCAATACGTAATGGATGATTTATTATACGATTGCATCCCAAAGCTGAACTTTGAAATACCCTTTTTAAAAAAATATGTTGATGATTTAATTTGCGCCATTCCGATTGGAAGCGAAACAGAGCTACTCAATATTTTCAATAATTATAATCAGTACATTAAATTCACAATTGAAATGGAATCTGAGAGAAGTGTGCCATTTTTAGATACAAGACTTATTAGAACCAACAGTAATAAAATTATATTGGACTGGTACATAAAACCAAGCAGCTCAGGTAGATATTTAAATTATTTCTCATACCATTCCGAAAAAATGAAAATAAACCTCATACTTGGCCTAAAAAATAGAATTTTGTCAATCTGTCATCAGTCATTAAAGGATCAAAATCTAAAACGTCTAAATAACCTACTATTGGACAACTCTTACCCTCAAAGCCTGCTAAAGAAATTAATCTATTCAACTGACACTATAGTACCAAACAATTCACCAACTGTTTCTACTAGCCCTCCAATAATAAAAAAGTATGTTTCCTTTCCATACGTTCAGGAATTAACCCCTAAATTAGCGAACATATTCAAAAAAGAAAATATTGTTATAGCCAATAAAGCCGTTAAACCTACGAGCAAACTTTTTAGTTCTCTTAAAGATAAAACAAAAAGGCATAACAAATCAAATGTAGTATATAAAATAGATTGTTTACATTGCAATAAAAAATACATAGGGCAAACCTCAAGGCCTCTAAAAGATAGAATAATATCTCATAAAAGTGATATAAGAATAAAACCCGAAGCATGTGCCCTTTCCCAACACGTAAGAGACACAGGTCATTCAGCAAATTTCGCAGAGGCGGAGATTCTCGAATGTGAAATTAATTATTTTAAAAGAAATTTTCTCGAAATGGTGCACATAAATAATCAGGAAAACCCGATGAATAAAAAATCGGATATACAGAATCTCAATATAATATATAGCAATTTATTAAACCTTAAAACCAAATAATCGTCCTGGCCTTCAAAACACAAAAGAAGGATTATTTTTTTTTTTTTTTTTTTTGCTATCTAAAAAAGAAACAAATAGGTGCATATATTTTATTCTTAATATTCTAGTTAAGCCTCGACTCCGGTCGAATACATTGGAAACCTACCTTTCAACGGTTTCGTGTGTAATCAAAAAAAAAAAAAAATTTTTTGTTATTGTTTTTTCCAGTCTGTTTGTTTTGTGTTAAATACTTATATAAAGAGGTGTTCCTTTCATTCACAGAAATGAATTTCCTATTGGATAGCTGTTTATATTTGTAACCTCACTTACAGTAAGTCTAAAATATTTTAATAATTTACTTTATATTAACAAACCATTTTGTAGTGTGACTGATGAAGGATTAAAATAAATCCGAAAGCTTTCACAAAGTAAATAGAGTCATCTATTTAATGTCCCAGTAACATCAATAGGATTATTAGGCTGCAACCCCGCTATTTCGTGTTGTCCACCTCTCTGAGATACTTCCTAAAATATCTTAAATACGAAGGGGAGTCGACTGGTATACGTGCCTTTATAATATCTACACAGTGTACAAATTTCGGGTCACCTTGACGGTTTCGACAAAGCCCCCCTTCCCCCTTTATGCACACAGAAAATAATTGATGACTAAAATAAGAATATACATAGCTTTGCATATTTATTTTATAAACAATGTATTTTATAAACAAATGTCACCGCCAGCCCGGAAAAGAACTGATGACTGCTCCGCCCCCAGCCCTATAGTAGTTACGCCACTCTCTACATTTTGCCCCATATTTCTTTTAAACATGAATTTCTAGTTTCCCAATAATTATAGGGGAAATGACCGACAATTTTACCCTTGCAATAATGACGGCTGAAAATCACACCATTCGGGAGACTGTGTGGAAAAAAAAAGTAAGTGCCAGCACAAGTTTGGCAGCCTAAACTCGGGGTTGAAAGTTGCCTGGCAATAGGTTGAACTTGTAAAGGGTGTCTAAAATAAGACGCTCTACTCCTTTATATGGCGATAAAGCAGAAATTTAAAGACAGAACTATGAGTTTAATTGAGATTTAATTTTGATAAATAGATATAAAAAAAAATTGATAAACACATGTTTTGAAATAAACGTAATAAATAATGTACTTAGTCGTCGAAAATCCTTTCCATTTCTTTCCAAAGAGAAATAACCATTCTTGGCCAACATTCTGAAATGATATACCTCTTTATTTAGCTGTTATTCGAATTTCGAAGTTTAGTGCAGCGATCTTATACACATGGCCATTTGGACTTGCAGAACTACGGGACTATTGGCTTGCTTCTTCCAGTCTATTTTTAAGAAGATCTAACATTAAGCTAAGTCGTAATGTGGTGGCTTACGATTGTTGGAAGTAGAGAAACTCTTCATTAATCAAAATATTGCCACGCTGATACGTTTGTTTGTCTTTTGCTTCAGAGATGCAAATTATTGAAATATTTTTTGTGGATTGTAAAATTTCAATACACCAAATTAAGGTTTATGAAAAATGTAGTTTTAATAGATCTTTTATAGCCCCTCGGTGTAACATAATATTTATAAAAAATTACCATGCTGTAAGCAATAGTATTTTTTTTGTATAATATTTTTCACTTTTTTATTGTCTACGATGAAATTTATCCACACTGATATTTCGAATTGAATTTATACAAAGCCATTAGTTGGGACCTAATACCAGATTCGAACTATCAGACTTATTCTATTTTCGCTATAAATTCCTCGCAGATCAGCTCTGAACGGGGTATAGGCTTATTTGCTTATGTCCGGTCCTATCCTGCCTGATAAAACCGATTTCGGAGCGGAAAATCTAGACAATAACTTGATTAAAATCGATGCTCGAGTATGACGACAATTTAAATTGTATTTTTAGTTTGAGTTAATGTACCACAAACTAGATTAGTACTCCCTAAAGCCGCATTATGGTAGAAAGTTGTGAGTTAGGAAAATTAATAAAAATAATTTTTTTTTATAATAAAACAAAACCTTCAAATACGTGCAAAAATTACTTAATCACAAAAATATATTTATATATTGAGCATTTTGATGTCCATACCAATAGTATAATGTCTTACTATTACTTTTAGTTTGGCGCCGACTTCACAGATTAAAATTAAAAAATATGTTTAACGTTTTTTTATATGCATGTTGTTATGGGACCACTCCAGCAATATTCTGAACATTCCCTAAACATTTCACCTAAATAAAAATAACAAACCATCGCGGAATAATCGATGTACATACATAAAAAATACATATAGTCGAACTGATAAACTTCTCAAGTCGGTGAAAATCGAAATATATCGGGTTAATCTTCGTTTAAAAAATGAATTTAAAATCTAAAGCCTTTCTCGCTGCAAATAAAAGTACCCAATAATCCCTAAAAAATGCAATATTCTTAAAATCCTTTCAATGTTATTTATATGAACTTTGTTTAATTTTTTATACAATTTTACTTGATACTCTTGTAATATCACAATATTATTATAAGTATAAAAAATGTTTCAAATTCTAGCTTTTAATGAGGAATTCAAATATGTAATAAAATACTAACTAGTCTCGGTCTAAGTCAGATATACAAATGTTAAAAATAATTCAGCATGGCACGTGTTTCAACCTTGCGGTCCTCATCAGGCAACAGAAAGCAACTATAAAATACACATATTAGACGAACCCAATGTCAACGTGAAAATGTCAGAATTCATCTAATATCTGTACTGTATAGCCGTTTTCTGTTTTAATTTGTAGTGGTCATTTAGTTATAAGGTCAGATGATTACCGTAAGGCCGAAACACGTGTCACGCTTATTTGAAGTAACATATATCTGACTGAGACCGAGACCAGTTTATTCTTTTTTAAATTTCTATAATCAGGTCTCTTAGAGAGAAATGGACGATTTCTCTGAACTAATTGTTATTGCTAAACGGGGGGTCCTCCAACCCAGGAGGTCACTTTAACATATTTTTTACTAAATAGCTGAAAAACTATTTCTCTTATTCCAATCATTACAAATATACAGTAAAAAAAACTATTTTTTGTTTCTCGAAAAATTTTTTATGTAGATTCTTAAAATGAAACAAAGATAAGAAAAACGATGTTTATTTACTTCTAAGAATATTTTTTCCAATAATTAAAAATATAGTTTCATAACCCATTTTATCCAAAAACTTAAAACTGTTTTATCTTACAGCAGCTCATTTTTTATGCGTTGACGGTGTCGACAGTGTTAACAGTTTTCGGGTTAATTGGTTTATCGGCGGGCACTTACTTCGTCATCGAAACTGACTTGTGAAACCTGTATGTGTCAACCGCAGTTGACTTGTTTAGCTCGTGTTCTTTCAAGTTTTTAGATATCTTTATAAAATTAAAAAAAAAATACAACTGCTAGAAATATTATGAATAATCATTGCTTTCTGCATCCTATTTTTTTCTAAGGGAGTGCTATCGGGTTCTCGACTAGTACTCGGAATTAGATCGTCTAATACAGGATTATTATTATATTGTTGCGTATAACGCAAAACTGCAAAGTCAGTACTTGAGTCACTGTCTTCGTTTTCAATGTCGTTTAACACAGCTGATGTATTGTTTACGTTAATCTCGACACAGAATAGCGCGTCGGCGTTCGTATTTTTCTTACGTTTTTTGTATAAGATTTCATAATCGAATTCTTCAAGTTTAAGACGCCATCTAATTAAACGTGAATTTGGTTCTTTTAGATTCATTAACCATTGAAGAGGTTGATGATCTGTTATTATTTTAAATTTTCTACCAAATAAGTATGGTCTGAAATATCGCGTTCCGTATACTATAGCTAATAATTCTTTTTCTATAGTAGAATAATTTTGTTCAGATGAATTAAGCGTTCTTGACGCATACGCAATAGGTTTATCTTGACCTATGGGTCCTTGTGAGAGTACACAACCTAGGGCAACATTTCTTGCGTCAGTAATTAGATTAAATTCTTTAGTAAAATCTGGGTACTGTAAAAGAGGTTCATTTATTAATAGAGACGTACAGTCTTCGAATGTTTTTATATATAGTGGGTCATTAATATTTATAACTGAATGTTTCTTTAAACAATTAATGAATGGTTTAGTTATTTTTGCAAAGTTCGGAATGAATTTTCTATAGTAACCTAAAAGTCCAAGAAATCTTTTGATTTCTTTCGTAGTTTTAGGAATTGGATATTTCAAAATAGCTTGTATTTTATCTGGGTTTGGGTTAACACCTTCAGGCGTAATTATATGGCCTAAGAAAGCTACTTCTTTTTTGAGAAATTCGGATTTGTCTAGTTAAATTTTAAAATTACTTTCACGCAATCTTTTAAATATTTGTTTTAAATTAACCATGGGTTCTTGTAAAGAAGTGAAAGAGACAATAATGTCATCCATATAGACAAAACATATTTTATTATTTAAATCTCTTAAAACGTTATCCATCATTCGTTGGAACGTTGCGTGGGCTTTTTAAGACCAAAAGGCATTCTCATATATTCATAATGTCCATTTTCAACATCAAAAGCTGTCTTTTTTATGTCACCTGGGTGCATTTCAATTTGGCGAAAACCACTTGCCAAATCTAGAGTAGAAAAGTATTGACATCGTCCTAACTTATCTAATATGTCTAAAATATTAGGAATTCCATATTTGTCATCAATAGTTTTAGAATTAATTTTTCTGAAATCGGACACAATCCTATATTTACGTTTTTAGGTATGTTTTTGAATTGTTATATCTGGAGGTAAAAGAGCTGTTGTAATTTATATCTTCTTATATACTTCTTAATAGTAAGTAACACATATCATGCATGAATTATTTTAGTTTTGCCCATATGTGATATTAAGCGACTGTGTTTCTTTACCTTGAAATCTGATTGGAATTATCGTTTTACTGTGAAGTTCTAGGTGGCATTTACATGGAAGCTAAATAATATTTGACGCTATTGTTGTGCTGTCAGTTAGGTGTATAATACGTTATTGCTGGATTGGTAATGCGCGACCCTACCCTTGTTTGCGCATATTGGCTGAATAACATAATTTATTTTCAGAACGTTTGCATTAGTCCAGGCTTGTCTCTATATTTTAACTTTTTTGTTGATAATGTCGACTTATTTCTCCAGCCACTCTCATACAGACGGTATTATGACAAGTGAAAGAAAATGTGACTAATTTAAGCTTTCTTAGGTATTTATGTAGTACCAGTTTACTACTAGTAAGGCTACATACGATGATTGAAAGTTTGTGTTATTTTGAAGCATCTTCGAAGTAGATGGCTAACTCATATATGTTTTTTCTTCCTTCAATGTATTGCTATACTTTATTGAGGACACATAGTTTCAGGTCTATAATTGGCATGCGAAGTTGTTAACTAGCGTATAGGATGTCCTGCTTTTTCATAGCTCTCATAAATAAAGCAATTCTTCTCAAAAGAGTTATGTAGTTTTTTCCCTCTGTGGTCAAAAGTAAGCGTTTCTGTTGATGCTTAATATTTTAAGTTTTTATTCTAATTTTAGTCTTTTTTTGGGGCTGTAGCTGTCTTTGCCTGGACTTGTTCCATTTTTCTGTTTTCGAGTTCGATCCTATTCTATGATCATGAAGCCCAAATTAAACCAGTCATCTTCATTGTCAAGTACTTCTAAAAATATTTTAATATTAATAATTTACATTCTTCTCTTTCTTCCTCTAGACACCTACCATTCACATGTACTTATCTATATATCTTTAAGTTTTTTCAACCAGGGGACTATGTAGGTCATATCAGATGTTGTCTGAGAGCTCAGTCAGTTGTGCCTCCTAATACCTCCACAATTTGTTCTTGACTCCTGATGCTGGACTGGAAGGAATTAATTTTTACTAATATTTTATTTATTTGTTTGTTTATTTATTTATAGTTATTTTTAGGTAAATGCGACGCAGCCTCCTCATATCTATACTATTATAACACGACTTGTTATAAAAACCATATTACCTCTTTATTTTTATCTTTATTTTTTCTATATAATTTTATTTTATATTGCTATATCTTTTTTCTAGAACTATATGCGCATTTCTTAGTCTTAAAGTTCTTTTATTATACGAAACACTTCTTATTTTCGCATTTGTACGTTCCTCTGGTTTTACTCTAACACTTTTCTTAATTCCTAACTTTCTTCTACTACTCTACAGAGTTATCCGTTATGTTTAGATATAAACCTACGGCCGTAGCCTGTTGATGTATCGTTTACGTTAATCTCGACACAGGATAGCGCGCCGGCGTTCGTATTTTTCTTACCTTTTTTATATAAGATTTCATAATCGAATTCTTCGAGTTTAAGACGCCATCTAATTAAACGTGAATTTGGTTCTTTTAAATTTATTAACCATTGAAAAGGTTGATGATCTGTTAATATTTTAAATTTTCTACCAAATAAGTATGGTCTGAAATATCGCGTTCCGTATACTATAGCTAATAATTCTTTTTCTATACTAGAATATTTTGTTCAGATGAATTAACCGTTCTTGACGCATACGCAATAGGTTTATCTTGACCTATGGGTCCTTGTGAGCCTACACAACCTAGGGCAACATTTCTTGCGTCAGTAATTAGATTAGTAATTCTTTAGTAAAATCTGGGTACTGTAAAAGAGGTTCATTTATTAATAGAGGCGTACAGTCTTCGAATGTTTTTATATATAGTGGATCATTAATATTTATAACTGAATGTTTCTTTAAACAATTAGTGAATGGTTTAGTCATTTTTGCAAAGTTCGGAATAAATTTTCTATAGTAACCTAAAAGTCCAAGAAATCCTTTGATTTCTTTCGTAGTTTTAGGAATTTGATATTTCAAAATAGCTTGTATTTTATCTGGGTTTGGGTTAACACCTTCAGGCGTAATTATATGGCCTAAGAAAGCTACTTCTTTTTTGAGAAATTCGGATTTGTCTAGTTAAATTTTAAAATTACTTTCACGCAATCTTTTAAATATTTGTTTTAAATTAACCATGTGTTCTTGTAAAGAAGTGAAAAAGACGATAATGTCATCCATATAGACAAAACATATTTTATTATTTAAATCTCTTAAAACTTTATCCATCATTCGTTGGAACGTTGCGTGGGCGTTTTTAAGACCAAAAAGGCATTCTCATATATTCATAATGTCCATTTTCAACATTAAAAGCTGTCTTTTTTATGTCATCAGGGTGCATTTCAATTTGGCGAAAACCACTTGCCAAACCTAGAGTAGAAAAGTATTGACATCGTCCTAACTTATCTAATATGTCTGAAATATTAGGAATTCCATATTTGTCATCAATAGTTTTAGAATTAATTTTTCTGAAATCGGACACAATCCTATATTTACGTTTTTAGGTATGTTTTTGAATTGTTATATCTTGAGGTAAAAGAGCTGTTGTAATTTATATCTTCTTATGTACTTCTTAATAGTAAGTAACACATATCATGCATGAATTATTTTAGTTTTGCCCATGTGTTTCTTTACCTTGAAATCTGATTGGAATTATCGTTTTACTGTGAAGTTCTAGGTGGCATTTACATGGAAGCTAAATCTTTCTTGGTCCTGGTGCTGACGAAATATTTGACGCTATTGTTGTGCTGTCAGTTAGGTGTATAATACGTTATTGCTGGATTGGTAATGCGCGACCCTACCCTTGTTTGCGCATATTGGCTGAATAACATAATTTATTTTCAGAACGTTTGCATTAGTCCAGGCTTGTCTCTATATTTTAACTTTTTTGTTGATAATGTCGACTTATTTCTCCAGCCACTGTCATACAGACGGTATTATGACAAGTGAAAGAAAATGTGACTAATTTAAGCTTTCTTAGGTATTTATGTAGTACCAGTTTACTACTAGTAAGGCTACATACGATGATTGAAAGTTTGTGTTATTTTGAAGCATCTTCGAAGTAGATGGCTAACTCATATATGTTTTTTCTTCCTTCAATGGATTGCTATACTTTATTGAGGACACATAGTTTTAGGTCTACAATTGGCATGCGAAGTTGTTAACTAGCGTATAGGATGTCCTGCTTTTTCATAGCTCTCGTAAATAAAGCAATTTTTCTCAAAAGAGTTATGTAGTTTTTTCCCTCTGTGGCCAAAAGTAAGCGCTTCTGTTGATGCTTAATATTTTAAGTTTTTGTTCTAATTTTAGTCTTTTTTGAGGCTGTAGCTGTCTTTGCCTGGACTTGTTACATTTTTCTGGATTTATGATAACAACTGATTCTACGTTTTTTGTTAAGGAGTTCGATCCTATTCTATGATCATGAAGCCCAAATTAAACCAGTCATCTTCATTGTCAAGTACTTCTAAAAATATTTTAATATTAATAATTTACATTCTTCTCTTTCTTCCTCTAGACACCTACGATTCACATGTACTTATCTATATATCTTTCGGTTTTTTCAACCAGGGGACTAGCACTTTTCTTAATTTCTAACTTTCTTCTACTACTCTACAGAGTTATTCGTTATAATTAGATATAAACCTACGGCCGTAGCCTGCTGATGTATCGTTTACGTTAATCTCGACACAGGATAGCGCGCCGCCGGCGTTCGTATTTTTCTTACCTTTTTTATATAAGATTTCATAATCGAATTCTTCGAGTTTAAGACGCCATCTAATTGAACGTGAATTTGGTTCTTTTAAATTTATTAACCATTGAAGAGGTTGATGATCTGTTATTATTTTAAATTTTCTACCAAATAAATATGGTCTGAAATATCGCGTTCCGTATACTATAGCTAATAATTCTTTTTCTATAGTAGAATAATTTTGTTCAGATGAATTAAGCGTTCTTGACGCATACGCAATAGGTTTATCTTGACCTATGGGTCCTTGTGAGAGTACACAACCTAGGGCAACATTTCTTGCGTCAGTAATTAGATTAAATTCTTTAGTAAAATCTGGGTACTGTAAAAGAGGTCCATTTATTAATAGAGACGTACAGTCTTCGAATGTTTTTATATATAGTGGGTCATTAATATTTATAACTGAATGTTTCTTGAAACAATTAGTGAATGGTTTAGTTATTTTTGCAAAGTTCGGAATACATTTTCTATAGTAACCTAAAAGTCCAAGAAATCCTTCGATTTCTTTCGTAGTTTTAGAAATTGGATATTTCAAAATAGCTTGTATTTTATCTGGGTTTGGGTTAACACCTTCAGGCGTAATTATATGGCCTAAGAAAGCTACTTCTTTTTTGAGAAATTCGGATTTGTCTAGTTAAATTTTAAAATTACTTTCACGCAATCTTTTAAATATTTGTTTTAAATTAACCATGTGTTCTTATAAAGAAGTGAAAAAAACAATAATGTCATCCATATAGACAAAACATATTTTATTATTTAAATCTCTTAAAACTTTATCCATCATTCGTTGGAACGTTGCGTGAGCGTTTTGAAGACCAAAAGGCATTCTCATATATTCATAATGTCCATTTTCAACATTAAAAGCTGTCTTTTTTATGTCATCAGGGTGCATTTCAATTTGGCGAAAACCACTTGCCAAACCTAGAGTAGAAAAGTATTGACATCGTCCTAACTTATCTAATATGTCTGAAATATTAGGAATTCCATATTTGTCATCAATAGTTTTAGAATTAATTTTTCTGAAATCGGACACAATCCTATATTTACGTTTTTAGGTATGTTTTTGAATTGTTATATCTTGAGGTAAAAGAGCTGCTGTAATTTATATCTCCTTATATACTTCTTAATAGTAAGTAACACATTTCATGCATGAATTATTTTAGTTTTGCCCATGTGTGATATTAAGCGACTGTGTTTCTTTACCTTGAAATCTGATTGGAATTATCGTTTTACTGTGAAGTTCTAGGTGGCATTAACATGGAAGCTAAATCTTTCTTGGTTCTGGTGCTGACGAAATATTTGACGCTATTGTTGTGCTGTCAGTTAGGTGTATAATACGTTATTGCTGGATTAGTAATGCACGACCCTACCCTTGTTTGCGCATATTGGCTGAATAACATAATTTATTTTCAGAACGTTTGCATTAGTCCAGGCTTGTCTCTATATTTTAACTTTTTTGTTGATAATGTCGACTTATTTCTCCAGCCACTGTCATACAGACGGTATTATGACGAGTGAAAGAAAATGTGACTAATTTAAGCTTTCTTAGGTATTTATGTAGTACCAGTTTACTACTAGTAAGGCTACATATGATGATTGAAAGTTTGTGTTATTTTGAAGCATCTTCGAATTAGATTGCTAACTCATATATGTATTTTCTTCCTTCAATGTATTGCTATACTTTATTGAGGACACATAGTTTTAGGTCTACAATTGGCATGGGAAGTTGTTAACTAGCGTATAGGACGTCCTGCTTTTTCATAGCTCTCGTATAAAGCAATTTTTCTCAAAAGAGTTATGTAGTTTTTTCCCTCTGTGGCCAAAAGTAAGCGTTTCTGTTGATGCTTAATACTTTAAGTTTTTGTTCTAATTTTAGTCTTTTTTTGGGGCTGTAGCTGTCTTTGCCTGGACTTGTTCCATTTTTCTGGATTTATGATAACAACTGATTCTACGTTTTTCGTTAGGGAGTTCGACCCTATTCTATGATCATGAAGCCCAAATTAAACCAGTCATCTTCATTGTCAAGTACTTCTAAAAATATTTTAATATTAATAATTTACATTCTTTTCTTTCTTCCTCTAGACACCTACGATTCACATGTACTTATCTATATATCTTTAGGTTTTTTCAACCAGGGGACTAGCACTTTTCTTAATTCCTAACTTTCTTCTACTACTCTACAGAGTTATTCGTTATAATTAGGTATAAACCTACGGCCGTAGCCTGCTGATGTATCGTTTACGTTAATCTCGACACAGGATAGCGCGCCGGCGCGCGTTCGTATTTTTCTTACCTTTTTTATATAAGATTTCATAATCGAATTCTTTGAGTTTAAAACGCCATCTAATTAAACGTGAATTTGGTTCCTTTAAGTTCATTAACCATTGAAGAGGTTGATGATCTGTTATTATTTTATATTTTCTACCAAATAAGTATGGTCTGAAATATCGCGTTCCGTATACTATAGCTAATAATTCTTTTTCTATAGTAGAATCATTTTGATCAGATGAATTAAGCGTTCTTGACGCATACGCAATAGGTTTATCTTGACCTATGGGTCCTTGTGAGAGTACACAACCTAGGGCAACATTTCTTGCGTCAGTAATTAGATTAAATTCTTTAGTAAAATCTGGGTACTGTAAAAGAGGTCCATTTATTAATAGAGACGTACAGTCTTCGAATGTTTTTATATATAGTGGGTCATTAATATTTATAACTAAATGTTTCTTTAAACAATTACTGAATGGTTTAGTTATTTTTGCAAATTTCGGAATAAATTTTGTATAGTAACCTAAAAGTCCAAGAAATCCTTTGATTTCTTTCGTAGTTTTAGGAATTGGATATTTCAAAATAGCTTGTATTTTATCTGGGTTTGTGTTAACACCTTCAGGCGTAATTATATGGCCTAAGAAAGCTACTTCTTTTTTGAGAAATTCGGATTTGTCTAGTTAAATTTTAAAATTACTTTCACGTAATCATTTAAATATTTGTTTTAAATTAACCATGTGCTCTTGTAAAGAAGTGAAAAGGACAATAATGTCATCCATATAGACAAAACATATTTTATTGTTTAAATCTCTTTAAAACTTTATCCATCATTCGTTGGAACGTTGCGTGGGCATTTTTAAGACCAAAAGGCATTCTCATATATTCATAATGTCCATTTTCAACATTAAAAGCTGTCTTTTTTGTGTCACCAGGGTGCATTTCAATTTGGTGAAAACCACTTGCCAAATCTAGAGTAGAAAAGTATTGACATCGTCCTAACTTATCTAATATGTCTGAAATATTAGGAATTCCATATTTGTCATCAATAGTTTTAGAATTAATTTTTCTGAAAGCGGACACAATCCTATATTTCGTTTTTGGGTATGTTTTTGAATTGTTATATCTTGAGGTAAAAGAGCTGTTGTATTTTATATCTTCTTATATATTTCTTAATAGAAAAGTAACACCTATCATGCATGATTTATTTTAGTTTTGCCCATGTGTGATATTAAGCGACTGTGTTTCTTTACTTTGAAATCTGATTGGAATTATCGTTTTACTATGAAGTTCTAGGTGGAATTTACATGGAAGCTAAATTTTTCTTGGTCCTGGAGCTGACGAAATATTTGACGCTATTGTTATGCTGTGTCAGTTAGGTGTATAATACGCTATTGCTGAATTGGTAATGTTAGTTGAATAACATAATTTATTTTCAGAGCGTTTGCATAAGTCCAGGCATGTCTTTATATTTTAACTTTTTTGTTGATAATGTCCACTTATTTCTCCAGCCACTGTCATACAGACGGTATTATGACAAGTAAAAGAAAATGTGACTAATTTAAGCTTTCTTAGGTATTTATGTAGTACCAGTTTACTACTAGTAAGGCTACATATGATGATTGAAAGTGTGTGTTATTTTGAAGCATCTTCGAAATAGATGGCTAATTTATATATGTTTTTTTTTCAGCAATGTATTGCTATATTTTATTGAGGACACATAGTTTTGGGTCTATAATTGGCACGCGAAGTTGTTAGCTAGCTTGTTAAGTAGCGTATAGGACATCCTGCTTTTTCATAGCTCTCGTAAATAAAGCAATTTTTCTCAAAAGAGTTATATTGTTTTTTTCCTTTGTGACCAAAAGTAAGCGTTTCTGTTGATGCTTAATTATTTTTTCTGTGCTTAATATTTTAAATTTTTATTCTAATTTTAGTTTTTTTTTTGGGCTGCAGCTGCCTTTGTCTGGACTTGTTCCATTTTTCTGGATTTTTGATAACAACTGATTCTACGTTTTTCGTTAGGGGGTTCAATCCGTTTCAATGATCATGAAGCCCAACTGATTGATTTCGTTGCCACACTATATTGAGACCATCTGCTATAAAGGATAGTGAAATTAAACCAATCATCTTCATTGTCAAGTACTTCTAAAAATATTTTAATATTAATGATTTACATTCTTCTCTTTGTTCCTCTAAACACCTACGATTCACGTGTACTTATATATCTTTGGGTTTTTTGAACCAGGGGACTATGTAGGTCGACGGTATTGAGACTTCGTATCAGATGTTGTCTGAGAGCTCAGTCAGTTGTGCCTCCTAATACCTCTACCATTTCTCCTTTACACCTGATGCTGGACTGGAAGGAATTAATTTTTACTAATATTTTATTTATTTGTTTGTTTATTTATTTATAGTTATTTTTAAGTAAATGCGACGCAGCCTCTTCATATCTATACTATTACAACATGCCTTGTTATAAAAAAACCATATTACCTCTTTATTTTTGTCTATATAATTTTATCTTAAATTGCTATATCTTTTTTCTAGAACTATATGCGCACTTCTTAGTCCTAAAGTTCTTTTATTATGCAAAACTCTTCTTATTTTGGCATTTGTACGTTCCTCTGGTTTTACTCTAGCACTTTTCTTAATTCCTAACTTTCTTCTACTACTCTACGGAGTTATTCATTATATTTAGATATCCACCTACAGCCGTAAAGAAAGAAACTTTGAATACAAAATTTGTTGGGTTTTTTGTGTATCATCTTTTGGATACTTCAGATATCTTTCGAAAATTAAAAAGTATATATGACATATATTTTATTAAATGGAATACCCTGTATATTATTAACTAGTCTATTTATCCTGATTTCAAAAATATATAGTTTGTTTCAGGTTCGGTCGGTTCAGCCGTTTTCGAGCTATTTCAGTTTAAATATTATCGTTTCGGTAAACGAGACCTCACCCATATTCTCAGTGATATGGTCGTCTACCTTGGTCATCACTATGACGCAAAAATGTAATTAATTTCATTAATTATTGTTAAATATTTTCTTGTTCTTTCGTTATAAGGCATTTCATTGTAAGAATAATGTTTTCAATTTTTCTGATCTTTCGTTGATTGGAATTTTGTTGCTCGAAATGATTAATTATATTCTTGATTGTATTTATTGATGGAATTCTTTTTCCCGGATATATCCGCCGATATTCGACTAATTCTGGCAACGTTATTATCGATTGAATAAAAGAGTCTTGTTACTTCTCGTTTTTCTTCCACAGAATAACCCATTTGAATTATTTTCAGCAAAATTAAATAAGTAATATCACACACATTTATCGATAAATGCCATCCAGCGCATTTTTGCATCAAAGTGATGACCAAGGCAGACTTGACTATATCACCGAGAATGTGGCTAAAGTCTCCTTTACCGAAACGACAATGTTTAAACTGAAATAGCTCGAAAACGGCTGTACCAAATATCAATAAACTATATATTTTTGAACTCATGGAAAGATCTTTCATTCTAGCTAATAATATTCGTATATTATATAATTTTTTTAACTTCCAAAAGCTTTTTTTGAAATCTGAAATATCCAAAAGATAGTAGACAAAAAACTCTACAACTTTTGCATTTAAAGTGTTTTTCCAAACCCTATAATTACGGCTGTAGGTGGGAGTAAAAATATGTCAAAATATAATAAATCACCCTGTACATGTTTGCTATGAAATACCTATAGACTTTCGTATTTTTCTTATTCTAGACTCTTGTGGCCATTTATAAATAAATATATACATTTCTTTTTCTTCTGTAAATTTTTATTTTCTTCATAGATTCGCTAATTTTTTCACATTTTCCTCTAGTTTCAATTTTCTTTACTTCTTCTCCCTTCTTGTCACTTCTGCTAAGTATTTCAGAACTTACTTCACCTTGACCAGCTTGAATAATTCTATAAATACATTTTTCTTGAAAAATCTTCTGAAAATTTTATACAAATTATCTGGCGTCCCCTAGTTATTTCTAATTTTACTGTAATGTGACTATCCTGATAGCGATTTCCTCTTCTTTATACTAGGGGTTTTCTTATAATCTTCTCTTTCAGTTTTCATTTTCTCTCTACCTTTTTTCTCTTGTCGTGACGAAATCCCATCATAAATACACATATTTCTTGAAATCAAAAAGAAAAATCCTCATTTCTTCTGTAAAGTTTGTCCTCCATTTTCCTATTTTTTACTCTTCTTTTTTCTTCTGTACAGGGTTGTCCAACGAAGGGTAAACACCTTTATAATTTCTTTATTTTACAAGATATTGAAAAATGGTAAAAACAAAAGTTGTAGGGATTTTAGAGAGGAATAAGGATAATTTATGATAAAAACAATTGAACATCAAATAAAAAAATTACGCGAAAAAATTATGGTTATTTTGCTTATTTTAAATGGAACACCCTGTATATTATTGCATTTTTGGATTCTCCCGAAAATTCTAAACACTTTTTATATAAGATATTACACCTTTAAACCTAATAGTTTCAGAGCTATGAACAGTTGAAAATAAGTATTTTGGCTAATTTGCATTATTGTAAAACCTATCTAATGAAATAGGTACCATGAGTATACGAAAGTTGGTACTTCAGCTTGTACCATAGTAAGCACCACTATTAATTAAAGTGGCCAAGAGGCCGATTTTTACTTGTTTTTAGCTTAAAAACATATGAATTTAGGAATAACGAAGTGGCAACATATCTGCAATAACTAAACGAGTAGATATTAAATAACGACGGAACAATATTTATTATAAACCAAATCTATAATAACTTAACGAATATGTATTAAATAACGACGGAACAATATGTATTATAAACAAAATCTATAATAACTAAACAAATAGGTATCAAAGAACAAGGAAACAAAACTTATGAGAAAAAAATCTAGTTTTCAAAAATGCCTCCTTCAGCGGCTAAGCATATTTGCATGCGTTCTATAAAGTTTTCTTGAGTGTTACGTAACATTTCGTTGTTAACGGCTCTAAAGGCCTCTTGTATTCTCTCCTTCATTTCGTTTGGACCTTCACAAGGCGTAGCATTTACAAAATTGTCGACGAATCCCCATAAAAAGTAATCCAAAGGACTGAGGTCCGGAGACCTAGGGGGCCATAGAATCGGTCCTTCGGCTTCATTATTTACGTACCATGGATTCCCCCTATTACCTATCCAATTCGATCCATGACGTTCAGTTAAAAAGTATGTGACATCACGTGTGCCATGCGGTGGGGCCCCATCATGTTGAAACCACATATTGTTTCTAACTTGAATGTTCACATTTTCTAATAAAATCGGCAGTGACTCCCTTAAAAAGTTTAAATATATGTTACCAGTTAAATTACCCTGGAAAAAATATGGTCCAATAACATAATCGTTTACAATGCCACCCCACACGTTCACGGACCATCTTTCTTGTTTCATAATTTCCCTCTCCAATTAGGATTTTGTTGACTGTAGTACCTTATATTATGTCGGTTCATAGTACGGTCACTCCTAAACGTAGACTCATCTGTGAATAACACATTTCTAAAAAAGTCAGGGTTTTGGTAAGTTTTCTCTATAGCCAAACAACAAAAATCTACTCTTTTTCTATATCTCCAGGTAGTAACTTTTGGTGATATGAAATACGATAGGGATGGACTTTGTGATTTTGTAAAATTCTCTTCACAGATGTGTAAGACATACCAAGTGCTTCGCTCCGAGAATTGGTAATTTGAATTGGATTTTCATAAATAGAAAGCAGAACTCTTAGCTGATTTTCCTCATTGAGAACAGGCTTGTTAACAACGACTCTCTTCTTATAATCCACGTTTCCGGCCTCGCGGAATCTAACTCCTAATTTTTTTAATGTTCCTAAACTTGGTTATCGTCTATTAGGATATCTGTCCAGATACTCTCGTTTGGACGGTCTTAACTGGTAACCATTCCTCGCCAATATATTTAACACATCTATCATTTCGGCTTTGGAATAACGTGTGATGTTTCTGTTCATCTTTAACAACTAACAACTTCACTAAAATAATATTCTTTAAAAAGTAAACTACCGAAAGTTTGACAAATCTTTGATTAACTTGTTGCCCGGCAACCAAACGACAGTATTTGCACAGGTATCTCGATAAACGATAACCAAGTTTAAACACGTTAAAGAAATTAGGAGTTAGATTCTGCAGCGAGCCCGGGAATGCGGATTATAAGAAGAGGGTTGTTAACAAGCCTTTTTTTAATGAGGAAAATCAGCCACGAGTTTTTTTTTGAAACATATATTTTGTTTATAATAAATATTGTTCCGTCGTTATTTAATATCTACTCGTTTAGTTATTGCAGATATGTTGCCACTTCGTTATTCCTAAATTCATATGTTTTTAAGCTAAAAACAAGTAAAAATCGGCCTCTTGGCCACTTTAATTAATAGTGGTGCTTACTATAGTACAAGCTGAAGTACCAACTTTCGTATACTCATGGTACCTATTTCATTAGATAGGTTTTACAATAATGCAAATTAGCTAAAATACTGATTTTCAACTGTTCATAGCTCCGAAACTATTAGGTTTAAAGGTGTAATATCTTATATAAAAAGTGTTTAGAATTTTCGGGAGAATCCAAAAATGCAATAATATACAGGGTGTTCCATTTAAAATAAGCAAAATAACCATAATTTTTTCGCGTAATTTTTTTATTTGATGTTCAATTGTTTTTATCATAAATTATCCTTATTCCTCTCTAAAATCCCTACAACTTTTGTTTTTACCATTTTTCAATATCTTGTAAAATAAAGAAATTATAAAGGTGTTTACCCTTCGTTGGACAACCCTGTACGTCTCTTCAATAAAATAAAAAGTTGCTAGTTTATTAGAAACTTGTATTATGACTAATCTCAATTCTTTATATCACATACACATTAAGTACTTCATTGTTTTCCTATACTTCCTACTTTGAATCTAAATCTTCTATTCCTCACTTCTTCTCTAAACTCTAAACTGATTGTATAATTCTTCTAGCATTCTGGGATTCTTAAAAAAATTCTACCTATTAGATCATTAGTCGAGAATAATGATTTAGACATAGTATTTTTGTCTGAGACCTGGATTTCTGGTGGGGATAGCTCATCCTTATTTCAAATTCCAAATTATCAATTTTTCAGAAAAGATCATGAGGGCTGAGGCGTAGTGGTATACGCTAAAACAGAATATGTCCTTAATATTATTACGTTTCACTTTAATATAAATGTACAGTTGGAATTCTTAGTATTTAAAATTAAAATTGCAAATAAAACGCTTTTCTCGTATTTTATAGACCACCTTCTTTAGAATTCAACAGTCTGATATCCGATTTCGATAACATATTTTCTTCATCGTTTCCTACTGTAGACAAACTTTTTTGCTTCAGTGACTTTAACATCAATCTGTTAAACTTACGAAACTAATTAACATCTCTCTCTGAAAATAGAAGAACCCACTCGGATATGCGGGACTGCAAGTACGTTAATTGACGCACTTTTTGTAACAAACCATTCTTTAGTAATTAAAAGCGGAGTTTTACCGGCCGATAATATTTCTGTCCATAAAATTATTTATTGCGAAATGAATTTGAGGAAAGTTCGAAATTGCCCTCAATTAATTCAATACCGGTGTTTTAAAAATTTTAATTTTAATGATTTTTTAAATGACCAGTATAACCTACCTCGGATGAATATAATTTATAAAAATAACATTGATAAAAAATTATAAATATTTAATGAGCTTATTTTGTATTTGTTTAATAAACACACTCTAATAACTAAACCTAAAACTCCTTGGTTAACCGAAAATATAAAGGTTTTTATGAGGCAAAGAGACAGCGCATTGCAGAAGTACAAGAGAACTAAACTTCGTAAAGATTGGATTACTTATAAATATTTAAGAAATTTTACATTGGCTGAAATTAGACGAGAGAAAAAAAAGTTATTATATACATTGTGCACAGAAAAGAACTCCCGAAAATTGTGGTCAGCTGTAAAAAACTTTAATATTTGTGAAAACAAAAATACTACAATTCCTTGTAATTTGTCTGACCCTGATGAAATAAATTCTCTTTTTGCTACATTTTTACAAAATGTATTAGGCTGTGGTGAAAAGGTTAACTATTTTAAAAACAATATTTCCAACCACAATTTAAAATTTTTATTTAAATTAGCAGAAATATCTGAAAATTTTAAATAGTATAAATACCATTGAACTGGGATTGATGGCATTTCGTCTGTAATGCTTAAGTACTGTAGCCCTTATATTGATCAATATATTACACATATAATTAACTCTTGTAAAGAAATAAGTTATTTCCCTGATCAATGAAAAATATCAATAGAAAAACCTCTATCAAAAACTTCAAATTCGAAAAGATTTAATGATTTGCGTGTTAAAAGTATACTTCCTTCTATATCAAAAATATTTGAAAAAATGATGCATAGTCAAATGTATATTTATTTCGTTAACAATAGTATTATACCCAACACCCAGTGCGGATTTAGAAAGAAATTTGGCACTACAGTAGCTCTTGCTAACGTAATAGATGATATTGTTCGGGCTTGTGACAAGCAAATGAATAGTTTGTTAGTACTGCTCGACTTTTCAAAAGCTTTCGACACTATTAATCATGAATTGCTTATTTCTAAGTTGAAATATTATGGTTTTGAAAATGATTCTTTTCCTCTTATTAAGTCGTACTTATCTAACAGATTTCAGGCTTATTTTCCAATAATAAATATTCTGATCGAGTTAAGTTACTTTCTGGTCTACCTTAAGGTTCAGTTTTAGGTCCGTTACACTTTCTTATTTATACCTCGCATATACTAGAGTCTTTAACTTTTTGTCAGGTCCAAGCATTCGCCGACGATACGCAAATATATTGTAGTTTTTATTCTAATAATTATATAGAAATTGAGACCAATATAAATCATGACCTAAAAATTTTAAGTGAACTCTCAAAGAGCAATAACTTGCATTTAAACCCATCTAAATCGTGTCTTTTAATTTTTGGAAATAAGAATAAAGTTGATTTTCTGAAAAACATACTTAATATATCAATAAACGACTCAAAACTAAATTTTGTTGATTGTGCGAAAAAGACTTAGATTCAAGGACCACCTTAAAATTTTTTTTCAAAAAACTTACCTGTCCTTAATAGTGTTATATAATAACAGACTTACATTAAACAGAAATTTAAGAAGACATTTATATGAATCCATTGTTTTGTTCAATTTTAATTTACGAATGGATTCTCGACGAAATCTTTACTTTTGTACTTTTTTAATTAAAATTATCAATGATCCTGCTTCTCCTTCTTTATTTCGACACCGGCTGCTATTTCGTAGTGATATGCATAATGTTAACGTTAGCATGAAACATGGCTTCACTACGCCCAATCACCAGAGCGCCGTTTTTTATTGTGGACTTTCATATAATACTGTAAAATTCTATAATTTAATACCATTTAAATTTTCAGATTTAAAGTTTGATTTGTTTAAATCCAATTTTTTGCTAGGCCCTTTTTGACTTCATCGTTCTTTTGGCTAGCCTGCTTGATGTTCCTTGTGAACATTGTGTGTTTCCAAAACCTCTATTTTTATTCTCTTGATATTCCTGAATTTTCTTGCTGGTCTTTAATTTTTTAAAAGCATACAAAATTTGTTTATTTTCTGAAAGTTCTTAAATAATAATTTGTCGTGTGTGAAGCTTGACTTGATCCTCATTCTTTTTCTGCATTTAACCCTCTTTTACATTTTTTTTATAACTTCTGAGGTTGCTTTTTACAGCCTTATGGTCACCCGGCTTGCTGAATAAAATTTAACGAACAAAGGAGCCGTTCACCATAATGTCAACAACTGTGCTTTTTAGAACTTAATTGATTAATATTCTGGGCAAGAAAATTTTAGTGTCACGGAAACTCTTTCTCTCGCCAAATTTCTTAATAATTTGAATTTATCACGTTGGATAAAATCGCAAAACGTAAATTAAAATAAATATATTAATAGAGACTTATGAAGTCGGGCTTGAAGTTGCAAACGACAGTTCCAAAAAATCTAACTTTCTTGAAGAAACTGACAAAGTTTAGGACGATTTCCGAAAAAGCCATAATCAAATCGTTTATTAAATTTCAGAAGATAAATTTGGTACCTACGATTCTTTACGAGTTGCTGCTGATAAGGCGTTTTATGGCAGAAAAGTGATAAAACATGAAATTTTAATGAGCGATTCAAGTGCGAATTTTTCCTGACATAATTCTATTACGGGTATACCACTTAAATTAACAGCAAGGTTGCCTAAAATGGTTTTACCTATATTTGCTGCAGATTTTAGGAAATGGTTGCGTTTTTTTGATCTGCATAATAGTCTTGTATACGAAAACCTTGACCTTTTCAATGTAGAAAAATTTCAGTACCTCCTTACCTCATTGGATAAAAAACCATTGGCTTTAATAAAAGGTCTTCCATTAACTGAAATAATTATATAATAATAATAATAGATGTCTTTTATTGTTTTTTTTACAAAACATTATACAAATGTATACACTTAAACTAAAAGAAAAAAAATACCAGAAAGCGAGGCGCAGTCTAGCCGAGAAGGCTACTCTACTGAACCAGGCTGCCTGATTACGTGAAAAAAATTCTTTATACTAGGGAAAAAAAATTGTAGTAAATGGAAAAATTAATTTAGAAAAAAGTGGTAGTAAATAAAGTTGGGAACCTTTCGTGTACCTGCCCACAAAGAAAACACGAAATTCAAAAAAATATGAATAGTTGAGAAACTTATATTTGAGCGTTAACAAGATATTTCTTGTATTGAAGTTTAAATTTATTTTTACTTAAGTCTATTAGATCGTTTGGCAGTGAGTTGTATAATTTTATGACGTTATAAGTAAACGACCTTTGAAACATGGTACTCTGATGATGAGGTAGTGTAATTTTATTCCGAAATCTAACCTTTCGAGAGTGAATCTCTGCTCGAAACAAGAACTTAATTTCCATTAAAAAACTTCCTAAATATAGGGATCTACGGTTATCAATTTCGAACCAGTTTAGTTCGTTAAAAGTATGAGAAATATGATGGAATTTTCTAAGACCGAAGATAAGCCTTGAACATGTGTTTTGTACTTTCTGAATCCGATTTTTATCTGCCGCATCTAGACAAGGGCCGTATACAAAATCACAATAATTAAAGTTTGACAAAACTAGTGAATCACAAAGCATCTTGCGTAAAGATAAGCTCAGAATATGGCGGCTATTATATAATATCTTCAAGGATAAATATGATTTTTTAATTAATATTTTAATATATTCTCTAAATCGGAATTACGTATCTAATACAATACCCAAATTACGTGCAGAGGTGACCACAGAAAGCCTGACATTATTAATATTAACATTCATACTTTGTTCTAGAAAAACTCTTCTGTTTTTAGAAACAAATATCATCAAAAATGATTTTAAAGGATTAAGTTTTAGATTATGATCTAAAGATAATTCTCTCAGAACATTTAAATCTTCGTTTATTAAACTTGATGCGTTTAGAAAGTCCAGCCAAGGATTCAACCTTGCGGTACGCCTGGCAAGATTTCAACCTGCTCTGAATAAGTGCCGTTACAAAGTATTTTTTGATATCTATTCGAGAAGTATGACTTTATTAACTCAACTGATGCTTCTTGGACTCCAACATATTTAAGTTTTGATAATAAAAGCTCATGGCTTATGGTATCAAAAGCTTTTGAAAAATCGAGAACCAATGCAGTATTTACTTGTTTATAACTAGCAACCATAAATCCGTTATACTAACTAACGCGACAGAAGTACTCAAATGTTTTCGAAAACCACACTGACTATCCGGAATAATATTATTACGAGTGCAATACTGATATAATTGATTGTATAAAATCTTTTCAAAAATTCTAGAAAGAAGTGGTAAAATGCTAATAATTCTAAGATCACTAAAATGTGTTGGATTCTTTGTTTTAGGTAATGGCTTACCTATTGAAATTTTCCATTGATCTTTTTTTGCTGCCACTACCGATCTTTTCTTAATATTTGATAAAAATCGCACTAATATCGTAGGCCGGTCTTTATTCTTCTTGTCAATAACGAACACAAAATCCAAGTCATTACAGGTACATGCAATTTTCACACGGTCTTGTATAAAGGAAGCAACACAATTTGCCATATTATCGGCGCTGTTAATTTGAAGACCACAAATTCGCAAGAAGTTGTTCTTGTTACTTTGTTCTAGAACGTCAGAACATTCCCGCAAATTGTGAATGGACACAGTGTTTTTGGAGACAGTTTCTTCGAATTTTTGTAAAGAACTACACAACGAAGATAGTTTGCTGTCCAACTTACTCAGTTTTTCATGAATCTTCTCCTCCGTAGTAGCTTATGAAACACTTGGAGGAAAGATATATCAAAATAAAAGATTATAAGCCACGTACCATTATAATTAAATATCTCAAGCTTTTTCTGTACAGAAGGGGACTTCTAAAGTACATAGAAATAATTTACATATTTTTTTTTAGAAAATGTAGCTGCTCTATGCGTTTTGCAATCTCCTGTTGACCAGTGTAATTTTCTTTTATTGTAAATGCTTCTTCAGAAATTGGACTTAGCTACCAGAACTGATTTCGAAATACAAAATACTTCAGATTTTCCGACTTACTTTGAACAAAAATAATTTTTGGGGAATAAATATAAAGCTTTAGACACTTGGCTGCTCCAAACAATAATTTAGGTTTTAAAGTAAATAGCAAACAACATACTTTTCATTTCATAAATTTTAGAAACAATAAAATCCTTCAGAATAAAAATTCGCTTCCGGAATGGATTACTTGAGGTAATCAAAATAATATCATTAACCACAATATCTCACTCATTATATAGATTTTCAAATTTATTTGAAGAACTTTAGATGTAGGGTTTGTGGAGTAACTCATCATATTTTATGACATGTAGATACAAATTCGGAGACATTTTCTGCTGTCTAAAATCAGTCTGCTATAGATCCAACGTTGCCAAGTTCTTCTTAATGTCAACTCAATACAGAGTCAAACATTAATCCTGCCATTAATGCTATGGCAAGCACAGTAATTATCCCTCAATCTACTGTACTCTTTTCTACAGCTATTATATAAGCCAGGGATAGTCGACGCAATTTTAAAAAAATCGTTTCAATACTGCTAGCATGGCCAACTTTATCTCTGAAAAATGTGTGACTAGACCACGAAATCAAGCTTCTATTCCATTTGAAGGATTAAACGATATGTCAGCTCAAATAGCGGGATACCAATTGTATTATAAAACCTTGCGACCAGTGAAATCTTAGGTTTTCTTTTAATGCTATTATCTTACCCAAATTATGTTCGGGATTAATGAGTGACTGTGACATATGGTGTCTCATCTGCTTCCTATTCAAATCTTAGGACTATACAAGAGCTTGCTAATCAGGAGGCATCTCTGGAAACCACAACAGTGAGGAGAAATATCTATATTGTTGTTGCTCCCAGTAAAAATAATGACCTTAATATCATCTTACAGCTTCAAGCAGAGCTTATTTAACAAAAACGGAGAGTTTTGAGCTCAGAAAATTGGTTAGTAATCTTTTTTGTTGCAGTTATAGTGCCCATGTAGTAAACGAAATATTTTATCAGAAATTAGGGGAGTATTTGATCCAATAAGGATTTATTTCTTTCATTATTCTATTCGCAAATATATTTTGCAGAAATTATGTGCATCAAAAAGATTCTGGGATGATACTCCCTCCGATAAAATTCTCCTAATTTGGAATACATATGAGTCTGATTTATATCGTCTTACAGAAATAGAAATCTCAAGGCGTGTAGTAGTTAACGATCTTCTGCGCATCGACTTGCGTGGGTTCTGTAACACTTCATAAATAGGCTACGCAATACTTTCATACCGAATTGCATATCTGGCATCGTTAAACCTTTTCTCGTTACTGCAAAATATGAAGTCGCTCCTCTAAAAACCATTTCCATTTATGGTTGATCTGACTCATCAATCACTTTATCCTGGTTGAGCGCCAGTGTTACTAAGTGGAAAATCAAAATTGATAAATATTCCTTCCTGATTTCGAGGGTGCTAGTAGGCAACTTCCAATGCAGCTAAACAGTTGAAGTTTTAATCTTTTTGGAGGTCCTTATTTTATCGGCTTAGCCAAAGCGGGCGTGAAGTCCATGAAGGCGCCTTGGTACCCTGAATTTTATCCTACCTTTTGACTCTGATCTCATTTGTGATAAACTCGTGACTTATGTGAGCAATAAGCGCAGATCCATTGATCTACTGGCTTTGATTTCAGGGCATTTTTTAACCATGGAACCACTTGCTAATGGTATTCATGATTCTGATTCAAGTTTAATTGCATTACAAACTCCTAATTTCTTATCTGTTTATTGCCATTTATTTTAATTGTCTGGAAATAATTGTTTTTTTTATTATTTTGGGCATACATGATGCATATTTTATATCACATCGTACAAATTTGATATATCCCCCTTTAGCACTCTTGCCTTTGGTTTTATTATATGCATGATAATTACTCTCGCAGCCGTTCCCCGTAAAGAAATTGCTGACTGGCAGGAACTCCCAGAAAAATCTTAAGGTTTTTTGTACTGGATTCCTAACAGGAAACTTTTTCCTCATATGTTAAACATTAATGTGACAAGTGAACAAAAAAAAAGTCAACACAAAAAGAGGGCTTGCCTGAACCGCGGAACAGTATTGTTTAAGCTGAGAGTGCCTTTTATCCTTTGTGTGCCTTCTTTCTTTAACTCATTTAACTATGTTCTACACCCTAGAGATACAGTCCATTACTTACACGCGCATCCGCTTCACTTAGTATATATAAATATATATATATATATATATATATATATATATATATATATATATATATATATATATATATATATATATATATGGTAAAATTTTATAAAGAAAAGTTGTTTAGAATCACTTAGAAATAAAAACCTGAAAATACTAATATTTTGGACTGAGATTCAAGTTTTTGTGTTGCATGCTAAATTTATTAAACATTTAACTTTCTATAAAAATTACATTCCAAATTCTGAGGATTAATTAATTGTCTTTGCAACAGACAAATATATTTGTTATTATTAAAAATATTAAGTCTAAATAAGTTACATTAAAACTAAAATTCCAAAACTAATAACTAATGAGGTAGAAACAATAATCAAAAGCTACGAAACTCTTGATAATTCCTCCTAAAGATGATAATTGTTTATCCCGCCAATGTTTCCGAGCGACCCCTTAAAAGCAAATTAGTACATACAGTTCAATGTCTCGATGAGAGTAGACGTGCAAATTTCCATTCTGCAGTATTGTCACAAAGAAGAAAAAAAACCTAATCTTTATCGGAATTACCTGTGTTAAATTTTTGTTTGGATTGGGGTGATAAACTTAAATATCTGTAAATAATGACTCGTTTTAGCAGACAAGAACATAAGATTGACGAAGCAATTAATTCTAAAATTCTGGCTAAATTCGACGAAAAATTAATTACTACCTTAATGAATAAAATATCAGAACAGCTCCAGAATAAAATAAAATTGCTGGATATGAGAGTAAAATAGAAATCTTGAGAAAAATATACAGGAACTACTAACTAAACTATGATATGGAGGAGCTAAGAAAGGAAAAGGACCAGTGACGGCTAGTCAGGGGCGGCAGGGTCGGCGTACCAGAAAATATACAGGGAAAATTATCTTTTTAAAAAAGTAAATATTTTTCAAAAATAATTTTGCAAACATCCTAAAAACGCACAAAACCAAAATGTAGTTTATTATTTCTTGGCACATAGCCAAATAAGAAGGTATCTCTATTATAATTGCTTGATTAACATACAAATAACGCCGTTAACAGCAGACCGCGGGCCACCGTCCACAGATATTCTAATATATTTATTTCATTCAGACGGTGGCTCGGCCAGCCGACTACATCATCTTACATGAAATACTTCATCTACTAGTTCACGCGGTACGTGTTACGTTCGCCTACATCCCATGCTCTTACCTCGGTTATAACGTCCGTCGTAGCCCAACACCCCACACCACACCAGCTAGTCTCGATGTGGCCGTATCCCCAGAATTTTTCTCATTCTCAATTGAATACTACAGGTATTAATTGTAATTATTATAAAATGAGGCTACTTGTTTTAAAATTAATTTTAGTTAGTTCTTTGATTTAGTCATGACTAATGATAGTTAATATATTATATTAGCAAGTCTTACTTCATGTTACATGTTTAAATGTGGTGACGAAATAAATGCAAGTGAAGTTAAAATATCATTTGCAATTTGTTTTAGAAATCGGCCGACCGAATCGTGGTTCTTTCTGGACAATGTGCTTTTTTTGCTTGTGTATGTAGCTTCCACTTTGTTTGACATCTATTTTATTTTCCTCTTGAGGCAAGATACATTAAAAGATTAAATTGACTGACTAGAGCGCTTTAATAAGATTTTTTTCTGGTTTATTAAATTTATACTCTTGCCTAGATCTGCTATATATAGGTATATATAGGAGGGGGATTAATTTAAAAAAAAAGCTTTTTAATATATTTTATTATAAATGGTATGAGAACAACATAAATACCTATATTTTTTATCATACTTGTGGCATAACTGAAAAAGCCTCTAATAAATAGTTATAGAATAATGTCCAATTTTTTTCCTACAGCAAATTTATTAATTACATTGTTTATATTTATATTATAATTTATTTATTACATTTATATATGTCAATACTCTATCTATGGATATGCAAGAGACCTAATCCAACAGGGCGCTCTTGTGCTATAGTGTTTCGTAGCCAAGTTTTTAATCGTAATTTCCAGGTAAAAATATGTAAATTACACATGATGTTTGACCGGTCTTTGGCCGGGAAAGGGGGGGTAATTACCTCATTACCCCTTCACTGTAAAACCGCTTTTGATTGGCCTTGAGTCTCGGCCGACCCTAAATTTTAGAGTAGGAGCCTTCACTGAAAAGGACATCATCGATCAACAGAGCCCTAAGAATACTTTAAGGATTTTTGGAGTCGAAGAAAAACACAATGAAAATCTAGAGGAATATGTATTGAACTCATTTAGAATTAAGTTAAATGCCGAGGTAAATATTAATGAAATTGATTAGTGCTATCGCATAGATGGAACAACAGTCACTCGAGGATATTGAAAGAGATTTAAGAAGAACTGATGCTTTAGAAAATTTCAATATATATTGCTTAAATTTTAGAAGCCTACAGAAAAATTTTACCAACCTATTAGTGCAGCTTGATAACTATTTTATTTTTGCAGATAATACATTGTTATTGTTTTAGCTAAAACAAAACATGGCATTTAAATTCTTACAATTTTGAAATTCCCAATTTTAATTTCTATTATAACTCGGCAAATTTTAATCAAAATGTTGGTGTTGTGTTTTATATTAAAAGGACTTAATTAGTAAAGTTGAATACATATGCCTGAATGAAGTTACATTTTCTAAAATTAGCTATTGCAAACAAGACAAAAGTTTTAATCTCATAGTGTGCTATCGACTTCCGTCAACTGATCCTAATTTATTTATAACAGATTTCAAAACTATTATTAAGAACAGGAATTACGACATTAATCTATTTTTAGGTGACATTAATATATTTTTAGGTGATATTAATATCGATATTCTGGATAAAAAAAATCATGTAGTAAACACCTATATAAATTTGTTGTGTACTCTTGGATATTTTTCAAATATTACTAAACCTTCTAGAGTAACAGAAACGTCCCAAACACACGTTTGGAAAGTTTCTGTCAATCAATACACAAGTGTTACACTTAGCATGTAGTACTGTTTCAGTATGATTGACGTTTCGTTTTCGATTTTGTCATATCAAGCAATCTATTATTTCAGATCTTCCTGGGTACAAGCCTGCCTGATGAAATCGTGATCGCAGGAGGGTACCCTGTGACATAATCGAGAGCAATTCTTATTGTAGGTCGTTTTGCACTTGCAAAAATTATATATTTTTGCTTCTCCCTCTCTCTCTCTATATATATATATATATATTATATATATATATATATATATATATATATATATATATATATATATATATATATATATATATATATATATATATATATATATATATATATATATATATATATATATATATATATATATATATATATATATATATATATATATATATATATATATATATATATATATATATATTAAAGGGTAGTCTTGACCGACTAGTTGAACAACAAGTAACCTAATTATTGGGGTATCGGTCCTAATTTAGGGCTAGATTTAAATTGCTTTTAAGCTACGCCAAGCTTTCGGTAATGATTATTACCTTCTTCAGGGCTGCAATATGAGAAGAAATTTGTTTTTTATTTCTGTATGCACATTAATTAGGAATTGAGGATTTTTAGAAAAAAAAAAAAAACAAGGTAGAAAATTGTACTCACTGCTTTGCAATTAGTATCGATAACTTCTTGCGAAAAACAAACACACTTTGACCTTAACATTAAAATTAGATTTTACATACTGGCAGGAATTCCTGTTCTCCATATATTTTTATATTGAAATAGGAAGCAAGTAAATTTCTTATGTAGGTTTTTCTGACATGTAAAGAATGTTATAGTACGTTCTGTCAGGATGATTGAAACACAGATCTAGGATTTAGCTATGTAATCACATCGATATACATCCAGATACAAAGAAAAATCAGTAGCTGAGAAATATCTTAATCAAACCAGAACAAGTATGAATTAAACGTCGAATTTATGCCTACGAAAAACTACTCGAATGGAAGAGACTGACTATAGAAAGGTATATGGATATAATACGTACAAATACTTATATTTTTTAAAAGGAAAATTCTGTGTTATTTAAACTATTATTGTTGTTCGTATAATTGTTCAGACTGAGTAAATTTGAATAAATAGAACTAAGGTCTTCGATATCAGCTCTCTTATTTAACGAATTAGGATTCAGAAATATTTCCACCATTTCCAGAAACAGTCTCTTGTTATAATTAGTTTCCTTACATAATATTTGGGTATCATTAAAGTTGAATAAGTGCCCTGATTGATTTGTGTGTTCTGAAAGTGCACAAGTATTTTTCATTAATCTACAGTGGCTTTTATGCGAAGTTATTCTGTCTTTTAGGACCCTAGAGGTTTGGCCTATGTAAATACCCTCACACTCTGAACAAGGAATACTGTATACAATGTTTGATGTTTTTTGTATTTCATCCCTATCTTTTAATTTTGTAAAAGTGTTGCCTACTATTTTATTATGTTTAAAGGCGATTTTAATTTAAGGATCATACTTGAACAACTTGGTTATTTTTGTTGAAATTTCTTTTATGTAAGGTAACGAAAAATAGTACCTCGGTCTATTTTGAGAATCGAAGGCACTGATGTTGAGACTTATTCCATCATTTCTCTCTCCAGGGTTGATTATTGGAGCTGTGTTATATAATAGTTTTTTTAATAACTTTTGTGGATATGAATTCTTGAAGAGAATATCATACAATCTTTTTAAGTTTCTAATTGTCTTAAATTGCTAATTGTTATACTTATCTCTAAATTAATTAGTTTGCTGTTCAACCTGTCATTGAATTCGAGAACCATCTGTCCTGTATGTCCCTCACTAAACCCTAAAAGAACGTCCACAATTTGATATTCTCTATTCTCTCTAACACATATAAAAAATAAATTAAAAGAAACTGTCTCTGATAATATAATTAATGAGTTTAATAATAGACAAACTCTTTCTTATGAAAAATATTTTAAAAAAATTAGAATTGACAATGTTAAGAAATTTAATCAACTGAAAAATCAACAACATATTTTCAATTTCCACATCGAACCTAATTGGGTTAAAAATATTTCAGGAATAGAGATCCCTGAGGATGTAAAAAACTTTTTAGGGTTGGGATTTAAATTTAGCTTACCTTTAAATAAAAATGAAATATCAATAAAAAACTTATTAGCTGATCTAGAAAACATAATAAAATATTACCCTAACAATACAACAAAAAATATCACAAGGGCTAAGTTTACAAATATACTTACTAACTTCTTGAGAAGACCAGTTAATCAAAGTTATCTTAATGTTCTATTTTATAAATCAAAACAATTTTTTAAGAGCCATGATGAGCTTATTGTAACTAGGGCAGATAAAGGAAATGTCACTGTTATTATGTCTAAACTAACATATATAAATAAATCCGAAGAGATTTTACATAATCAGACCTACTACAAGCAGCTCACCAGGGATCCCACATCAACTAATCAACAAAAAGCTAACAGACTAGTAAAAAAACTTAAAGATCAAGGGCAATTGAGTGATAAAATTTCTAAAAGTCTCACAATTTACGATCAGACTTCCCCAAAATTTTATGGGCTTCCCAAAATTCACAAACCAGAATTATCTTTGAGACCAATAATTTCTTCACTTAATGCCCCAAATAGTAAATTAGCACAATTTCTCACAGATATTTTAACTATTGCATACAATAAAAACAACGAATACTATATCACAGATTCATTCCAATTTTCAGAATTAATAAACGGAAAACAAATTCCACATAATTATGTCCTAATAAGCCTAGATGTCATTTCTCTTTTTAGTAATATTCCCTATACATTAGCAAAAAATAGCATAACAAAAAATTGGGAGTCTATAAGCCAATACACAGATCTCAACTTGAACAACTTTTTAGAAATATTAAAATTTATTTTTGACAGTACATATTGCATGTTTAATCAAAAGTATTATAAACAAATTTTAGGCACCCCCATGGGGGCCACTCTTTCTCCCATCATTTCTCAATACGTAATGGATGATTTGTTGGATGACTGCATTCCTAAACTGTCTTTTCAACTACCGTTTTTAAAAAAATACGTGGATGATTTAATCACTTCTGTACCTGGAGAAGGGGTAGAAGAGGTCTTACAAGTGTTTAATAGCTATAACCAATACATTCAGTTTACAGTAGAAAGGGAAACTGACAATAGTGTTCCGTTTTTAGACACCAAACTAATTAGGAATGACAACAACCAGATTTTACTAGACTGGTACATAAAACCTACCAGTTCTGGTAGATATCTTAATTTCCATTCCAACCACCCCAAAAAAATAAAGATCAATCTAGTATTGGCTCTAAAAACACGTATTGAAAGGATTTCTCACCCTAGTCTACTTAGAAAAAACTTAAAAAGATTGTATGATATTCTCCTCAAGAATTCATATCCACAAAAGTTATTAAAAAAACTATTATATAACACAGCTCCAATAATCAACCCTGGAGAGAGAAATGATGGAATAAGTCTCAACATCAGTGCCTTCGATTCTCAAAATAGACCGAGGTACTATTTTTCGTTACCTTACATAAAAGAAATTTCAACAAAAATAACCAAGTTGTTCAAGTATGATCCTTCAATTAAAATCGCCTTTAAACATAATAAAATAGTAGGCAACACTTTTACAAAATTAAAAGATAGGGATGAAATACAAAAAACATCAAACATTGTATACAGTATTCCTTGTTCAGAGTGTGAGGGTATTTACATAGGCCAAACCTCTAGGGTCCTAAAAGACAGAATAACTTCGCATAAAAGCGACTGTAGATTAATGAAAAATACTTGTGCACTTTCAGAACACACAAATCAATCAGGGCACTTATTCAACTTTAATGATACCCAAATATTATGTAAGGAAACTAATTATAACAAGAGACTGTTTCTGGAAATGGTGGAAATATTTCTGAATCCTAATTCGTTAAATAAGAGAGCTGATATCGAAGACCTTAGTTCTATTTATTCAAATTTACTCAGTCTGAACAATTATACGAACAACAATAATAGTTTAAATAACACAGAATTTTCCTTTTAAAAAATATAAGTATTTGTACGTATTATATCCATATACCTTTCTATAGTCAGTCTCTTCAATTCGAGTAGTTTTTCGTAGGCATAAATTCGACGTTTAATTCATACTTGTTCTGGTTTGATTAAGATATTTCTCAGCTACTGATTTTTCTTTGTATCTGGATGTATATCGATGTGATTACATAGCTAAATCCTAGATCTGTGTTTCAATCATCCTGACAGAACGTACTATAACATTCTTTACATGTCAAAAAAACCTACATAAGAAATTTACTTGCTTCCTATTTCAATATAAAAATATATGGAGAACAGGAATTCCTGCCAGTATGTAAAATCTAATTTTAATGTTAAGGTCAAAGTGTGTTTGTTTTTCGCAAGAAGTTATCGATACTAATTGCAAAGCAGTGAGTACAATTTTCTACCTTTTTTTTTTTTTCTAAAAATCCTCAATTTCTAATTAATGTGCATACAGAAATAAAAAACAAATTTCTTCTCATATTGCAGCCCTGAAGAAGGTAATAATCATTACCGAAAGCTTGGCGTAGCTTAAAAGCAATTTAAATTTAGCCCTAAATTAGGACCGATACCCCAATAATTAGGTTACTTGTTATATATATATATATATATATATATATATATATATATATATATATATACATTTTTTTTCGGTGCTATTTTCTTGGTTTTTGGTCACTTTTCCATGTTTTTATTTTTTAATCATATTTATTTTGACTGACGTTTCAACCTAGATTTGGTCTTTTTCAAAGTCTAAAATAGAGGAGAACAATTTTGTTTTTCGTAAAATTACGTATATTTTTTTAAATAACTTACCAGGAACGAAAATGAATCCAACCATCATATGGGACATGAACATACATATAACCTAAATTACATTACTTTTTATTTTAGCATACAAACAGAACAGACACACAGGACACAGGTGTTATTGTCACAGAATAAAATAAACTGACACATATTAGTGTTAATTTGTATTCAGATAGCAACTGTGGGTTTTAAAAAATCGATATATATATATATATATATATATATATATATATATATATTTTGCTTAAGTTGTTTACGTCTTTTTTATCATTGATTGAGTTTTGGTTTTTATAGATTTCTACCATTTCTAGGAATTCCCGTTTTATTAAAAGAGGCTCAGTTTTTAAAATTTTAGTGTTTTTAAAGTCAAAAGTATGATTTTTTGAGTTTTTGTGATTTGTTAGGGCAGTGCAATTTTTTTTATCATATTTATAGCCATTTATTCGGTTTTCTAAATATTGGCTAGTCTGTCCTATATAAACACCATCACAATTATTACATGGGATTTGGTATATGACATTGCTTTCTTTATTTGTGGGGGTTTTCGATTTCAGTTTAGTAAAATTCTTTTCTAATAAATTAAAACCTTTGTGACAGACGGCGATATTATAGGGTTTAAATAGGTTTTGAAATTTTTGAGATAAACCATCAACAAAAGGCAAGGATAAGAAGGTGGTTGAGTTTTTTTGTTTATTTTTTGGACAGTATGTGGAATTGTAAAATTTGTGAATTCTGTAATTAAATATTTTTGTTGATTAAAAAAGTTGGGTAATTGTTTAGTTTTTTAATACATGATTCTCTATATTCCGGATCGGAGAGGTGTATGGCTCGATCGGCTAATCCAATCGGTTTTTATATTTTCGTTTATATGATGAAGGGTGATATCCAGAAAATTAATTTTTTGATTTTGTTCCAGTTCATATGTGGTATACTAAAAATACATGGTCTTCAAGATATTTGAATTTTAACTCTAATCATCCTATTTCACAAAAAAAATCCGTAATTATTGGATTAGCCGATCAAGCCATACACCTCTCCGATGCGGAATATAGAGAATCATGTATCAAAAAAGCTAAAAATGCATTAAAACTAAACAATTACCCAACTTTTTTAATCAACAAAAATATTTAAAAACAGAATTCACAAATTTTACAATTCCACATACTGTCCAAAAAATAAACAAAAAAAACCATCTTCTTATCCTTGTCTTTTGTTGATGGTTTATCTCAAAAATTTCAAAACCTATTTAAACCATATAATATCGCCGTCTGTCACAAAGTTTTTAATTTATTAGAAAAGAATTTTACTAAACTGAAACCGAAAACCCCCACAAATAAAAAAAGCAATGTCATATACCAAATCCCATGTAATAATTGTGATGGTGTTTATATAGGACAGACTAGCCAATACTTAGAAAACCGAATAAATGGCCATACATATGATAAAAAAAATTGCACTGTCCTAACAAATCACAAAAACTCAACAAATCATACTTTTGACTTTAAAAACACTACAATTTTAAAAACTGAGCCTCTTTTAAAAAAAACGGGAATTCCTAGAAATGGTAGAAATTCATAAAAACAAAAACTCAATCAATGATAAAAAAGATGTAAACAACTTAAGCAAAATATATATATCGATTTTATAAAACCCACAGTTGCGATCTGAATACAAATTAATACTAATATGTGTCAGTTTATTTTATTATGTGACAATAACACCTGTGTCCTGTGTGTCTGTTCTGTTTGTATGCTAAAATAAAAAGTAATGTAATTTAGGTTATATGTATGTTCATGTCCCATATGATGGTTGGATTTATTTTCGTTCCTGGTAAGTTATTTAAAAAAATCTATGTGATTTTACGAAAAACAAAATTGTTCTCCTCTATTTTAGACTTTGAAAAAGACCAAATCTAGGTTGAAACGTCAGTCAAAATAAATATGATTAAAAAATAAAAACATTTTTCCTTTAAAAAGTGATCAAAAACCAAGAAATTAGCACCGAAAAATATATATAGTAGAACTAGGTCAAAGAAAACAAAAATATATATATATATATATATATATATATATATATATATATATATATATATATATATATATATATATATATATATATATATATATATATATATATATATATATATATATATATATATATATATATATATATATATATATATATATATATATATATATATATATATATATATATATATATATATATATATATATATATATATATATATATATATATATATATATATATATATATACATATACATACATATATATTAATATGAAATATACCGTCGGATTTCATTGGAAGTCTTCGAGTGCTGAGCTGTAGGGCTAACAAACGCGTCACTACGCAATGTTGCCATCTTCAGGTAAAAATAACAATACAAATTTCAATTTTATTTAAATAAGAAAACGTACTTTTGATGAGACTTTTTAAACAAATTAGAAATTATTTCACCTCTTGCATGTAATCTTTTTCACAAAGGGCGAAATTTTGTATTTTTCTACCAGCGTAGCAGAGCGCCTTAAATAATTTATTTAAACTTTGTTTTTATATGTAAAGATTATAATAAAGATAAATAGTAGGTAGTGATGACACGTCTGTGGATAGAGATAGAGAAATTGGTCCAGTGTTCCAGTCCAAAAAGTTTTGATTTTTTAAAATTGAACTTAATTCCAAATGGTAATATTCCGAAACGTCATTTTATTGTCTACAAATTTACTATTTGATTCCACAACGTACTATTAAATATATTTCAATATTTTAAATGGTTTTTTATAATTTTTAGTGAATTAAAATGTTTTTGGGATGAAAGCATTTTTTTAGATAATAAGTTAGTGAACCCTTAATTTAAATTCAAGTAAAAGATATTCACAAAATTCGTAAAAAGTCCAAAATCGCCCGCAAAACTAAATATATTTTATGGCAAAGGAATATGTCCTATTATGGAATTTTAAGGAAAAATCTGCCCCAATCTGCAACTGTTAAGGAAAATTGAAGTATATTTATATTGACGGTTTATAAGGCGATGGATTTATAATAGGCAACTCAAAATTTTTTCTTTCCCATTTGACTGCGTGCTGGTACAAAATTTGGCTGTTTTAACTAAGTATATGTTACTTCGCTTTCTAAAGGATAACAAGAATAGGTATATATAAGGTAAATCCCAGGCAAAGCTACATAGGAAAAAGGAGAAAATTGAATAATAATTGTAAAGCAAATATTTGAATAGATACATCTTCCTATTATGTCGGCAGCAACACCTAACAAAAATACTTGAAATGGAAATATGTCCATATATGGAATTTTAAAGAAAAAGCTACCCCAATCTTCAACTGGTTAGGAAAATGAAAATATATTGACGATTTATAAGCGATGGGTTTATAATAGGCAACTCAAAAATTTTTTTTTCTATTTGACTGCGGGCTGGTCCAAAATTGGATGTTTTAACTAAGTATATGTTACTTCACTTTCTAAAAGATAATAAAAATAGGTATATATAAGGTAAATCCCAGGCAAATTTATATAGGAAAAAAGAGAAAATTATATAATAATTTTAAAGCAAATATTTGAACAGATACATTTTCCAATTATGTAGGCAGCAACACCCAACAAAATTACTTGAAATTGTTGTAGAATCACCTAAATTTAACGTTGTTATTAAATCAAAATCAGTAACGTACCGAGAAATTACTTGTGGGGCTGGTTTTCCAATATTATCCATTAAAATTTGGGCTTCGAAAAAGCTTATATTTTAATTTTAGGTTTGGGATCAGGGAGAGGGGGGGTTAACCCCCAAAACCAACAGTGTTCTACTGATAATGATTAAATTATTAGAAGTCCAGCAAAACTATTTCAATGAAAATATTCCATTACGTTCCAGGGAACAAAGTAAATTAGTTCTCCAAATAATATAACAAAAAGCCTACTCAATATTGCTAATATCTTCTCAGGGTATTGTTTTGAATATTCTGTTTTCCGGTTTTTCTGCCTATCGTATCTCTTAACTTTACTATTCTGAATTAAGGCAATTTACGTAATTAAATTCCAATTATCAAAACTTTAATAACCAGAAAACAATAATTAAAAACGGGCATATGGTACAAATTATGTCAATAGTTTTCGGAATTTATTTACCCATAATGACGTTTCATAAATATTTAAATAACGTTATTTTACGAAAGTTTTTCATTTGCTGTCTAAATTTCAAAATACCCTGTATACAATATGCTCCAGGAAGTATGCAACATATGGGAAACTTTTTCAGAAAATTAAAAAAAAAATAAATTTAGAATATCTCCGCTATTATTGCACTTTTTCACATGCATTGAATCTATGCAAAATCAGGTAACCTGTGCCTAAATGTTTAGAAAATAGATTAAATTAACTTATTTAGACTTGTATATTTTTAATAATTACAAATGGTTTTGTCTGTTACGATGGGATTTAATTAATCTTCAGAATTTTGAAAGTCATTTTTATAGAAAGTTAAATGCCTAATTTAAGTAAGCCTACAGAAAAACTCGAAAATCAATCCAAAATATTAGTATTTTAATGTTTTAGTTTAATGTTGAAAATTTAATGAAACATTTTTTTTTGGAACAAGCGGCAATTATTTTATAACTAAACATAAGTTTTCATTCTAAAAACGTTTCTCTATAAGATTTGGTCATATTTTTAAAATTGAGGGTAATTTGTTCTTGATCAGTTTTTACATTTTTTTTGCCAACCATGTATACCTTTTGACTTTTACTAATATTATCTACTGCTAATACAGTATTTTTTGATGCACTATTTTTTATAAAGAATAACTTTTTTGAGAAATAGTTTCTTCTTCTTGGACCATCCTGTATATATAGAACACAATTTTTAGGTGGTTGGTATTGTGTTATATTTGTTATTAACAATACGTAAAATAAATACTCAAAAATCTGTCTTAAAGAAAACTCTGCAATATATTTTCAACATTTTTCTTATAATCTGAAGAATCCAAAACATCCAATTCCCTTGAATTAAATCAAATACGGCGACGGCCGGCGTGGTTATTATAGCCACTGTCAGAACTAATGAGTAAATATTTAGATACATCTGATTAAATTTTTGGTAGCCACTTTTGAGGTGCAATACTTTTCCGAATTTTGTATGTTCCCTTTAATAAAATTGGTTGTTTTCTATCATTTTCAATGTACTGTAGAGGGGAACCATAGGCAACCATCGACGTTCTAGATTTATAGGTAGAATAAGTTTTATGAAAATCGAACCATCGATATTTTGACTAGATACAGTACCTACTGATTTAAAATAGACATCAGTAATAATTTGCCTTACATTTTATACATTTAGTTAATGTCATTTAGGCCACATAAAGTTTTCTAAAGACAAAATGGGTAACGCAAAATGAATGAATTCCTTGAAAATTAAAAAAATATAAAGAAAAACGGTAAAACATGTCAAACTTTTTATATTTTTTCCTATATAAAACATTTCTTTTTAGCTATACAGGGTAGCCATAGAAAGATGAATCAGCCACTTAAAGTTGAAAAAAAAAGTAATTTCAGAAACATTTAGCTTACTTAGAAAAGAGTGAAACTTGTTAAATTTCTTTTATTTTTTTGTATATATTTTTTTTCAAATATATACCATGTATTATTTTTTCTGAAAACTAAAATATTTCTTTTTATTATACAGGGCTGCCCTAGAAGGATAAAACAGGGCCTTCAAAGTAAAAATATATTTCAAGAGTGGTTACCTATTTTAGTAAACGGCGAAACCTATCAAGTGTCTTTTATTTTGTTTGAATATAAAACATTTTGTCCATTGCGCTAGATATATGAAGCAAATATATTTTATTTCCTCGCACATAAAACCTAATTAATTATATTACTAATATATTGTGTGAACCATATAGTCTGACCTCTGTCAAGAAACACTGTCTTCTCTAGTAACTTCTACAGTACTTAAAATTTTTAAATACGGTTTTCAAAGTTTCATGTGACTTTTGGTGGCGTAATTTATTTGAAAAAAAAATTTTTGACATCTGTCAAAAAATGACTTTTTTACCGTAACTTTTAAACTGCTTAAAATTTTGAAATACTGTTTTCACAGTTCCATGCAATATTTAGTAGCGTACTTTAATAAAAAAATATTTTAACATCTGTCAAAAAGAACTGACTTTTTCCGTAACATCTAAAATACTTACAATTTTTAAAAACGGTTTTCACAGTTTCCTGTTTTCGTAGAGTAATTTATTTAAAAAAAATATAACAGCAGTCAAAAAACTGTCTTTTACCCGTAACATCTAAAAAAAAAACAATTGTTTTTCCCATAACTTTTCGACTGTTAAAGTTTTACAATTCCATATTACTAAGTGGTGTTATTTATTACAAAAAATATTTTGACAATTGTTCCAAACAATTGTTTTTCCCATAACATATAAACTGCTTAAAATTTTTAAATTCCGGTTTCACAGTTCTATCATAGTTCGATGTAATTTTTAGTGGCGTCTATTTCAAATAAATATTTTGACATCTGTTAAAGGCAATGGTTTTCCCTGTATTTTTACAATGCTTAAATTTTTTAAATTCGGTTTTCAGAGTTCCATGTAATTTTAATTTAGGCAGCAGTAAAAAGAATGTCTTTTTCTGTAGCTTCTGATGTACTCTAAGTTTTTATGTAGGGGTTTCACAGTTCAAAGTAAGTCTAATTGAGGTAACTTAATTAAAACAAAGTTTTGACACCTGTCCAAAAATGTTTTCCCTATAACTTCGGAACTGCGTAACATTTTTAGATACGGCTGTCACAATTCCATATAATTTTAATGAGTGATTTACTTTAGAAAAATATTTTGGCAGCAGTCAAAAAAACGTCTAGTCTTTTAAACAGATTTTTTTAATGAGATTTTTACAGATAGACGTAACTTTTTATAACCTGTTTTGTGAAAAAAATATTTGACAGCTGCCAAACAATTAATTTTGTGTGTGGTTTATTACCCTCTCATTATAATATTGATTTATGTGCATATCGTATTCGGCATGAAACTTCCTACTATAGCAACTCTCAATAATATAAAAACCTTATAAAGTGGGATAATAGTTTTATAGTGTTGTGAACTCTATTATTGCGCAAAAAAGTACGTGGCAAATAGATAGCCGAGCTATATTGTTATACTAATAAACCACAACTATAGATGTGTATTTTTTATATTATCAGACTGGTGATTTTCATCTGTATACTTATAAAAAATATGAATATTCCGTAGCTATAGATTCGATTTTAAAATTATATTGACTTGGTAAACGAGTTCGACAGTTTTAAACTGTTTCTTAGTTTTAATCACTGACCTTAATTGCAGTTTAATTTAAAGCTTTTTCTAATTTCAAAAATCAAAACTTTTTTAATGCGAACCTCATCGGTGACTATCGTAGTACGCCCTATACATTTTGATTTTGCATCAAAAGCTTTCCATAGCATTTTATCATTTATAAACAAATTACTATATTCTAATTGAAAATAATCTCTTTACTAGTGATTTTTCCCAATTTTATTAATTCTTAAGTTATTTTCCCAACTTTTAAGCTATCCAAATTTCGCGTGCTTTATTTTCTCCTAAAGACTTTTAACTCTTAATAACTTGGTATTATGGTAATATTCTTAAGAATTTTGGAAGAAAAAATAGAAACGCGAAAAATTATTGTTTAAAAGTAAGCCGGACAGATATTCAGACTTACAAAAATGAGGTTTTTTTTAATTGTCAATAAGTGGAAAACAATTTAATTTAGATAAAAGGTTATTAATCTTTTGTTTTTTACAACACCACGTATTATTATTATTTATTATTTTTTTAGTATTACTTATTTCTAATATGTTTATAATATTAAATATAGATAACAATTATTTAATTTAAACTAAACTTAACATATGATGGTTTATATAGGTGGGGCACCTGAGTGTAAACCTGCTTTAAATATCCAAAATTTCATTAAACATTTAATACTGTTTGTAATTGGGAATTTAACATTTAATTAACCGACTTTTTGCACCTAATTAATATTCACTGTAGTGTAAAATAAATTTAACAACAACCGGTCCAATAACAAAATTATTCTATAAAGCTAAAACTGAACTGAATCTACTCTGTATAATCTCACTATTAGATCTTATCTATGCTTTACCTTGTTTCTTTCTTTAAATGAGTTGTATATTATTGTAACTTTGAACCGAGATTTCTCCTTTCGTTTCTAAAGCCAAACTGGGTATGATAACATACATTTTACAGTTTATAGTTTTCTAGATAATTGAGAAGTCTATTTCTTATCGCTTTTCCCAGTACGTTAATATCTGGACCTGCTGCAGAGTCATTTTTAATTCATTTATTAGTTGTTCCGTTTGTTTAGGTGTGATTTCTGTCTAGTACAGAGAACATACTTTTGTTTAAATGTACTGCATCTTAAATGTGAATATACTTGAGCTATTTCCATTTTATTAGAATATGTTTAATTTTACCCGTACCTTAATTTATTACCCTCCATACTTTTTTCATATGATTAAATTCTTCTGTAAGTTCACTTTTATAATAAACGTCAATTTTTTTTCAGTAAGGAATTCAAAAAAAATTTCTGTATTTTTATATGCTTCCCTTAGACTATTGTTTGTTTTGTTTTTAATTACTATTCTACTTAAAATCCTTCAGTAATCCACGCCTTACGTTTTTGAATAGTTTTTTGTTAGAGATTGTATGAGAATCTTAATTATTAGTTAGATGGCGCCTGGGCCAATCTGGGATAGAACAATCTGCCGTTTTTCTGTTTTTAAATCCTTTTTTTTTTTAATCGTTACATGATTACTGGTATGGTACTCTATTATTGCTTTGTTTAGTTTTAAATGTATAAGAATAATTAAATGTCATACACGAGGGCTCTGTAAACGCGATTTGCGATCAAAATTCTTTACAATTGGAAACGAAGAATCTGGCTCAAGCTTTAACAGGGAATGGATATTGCACTGAGGATTTTAGACGATCCATTAGAACATATAATGATCATACTCCACGATATGAAACTAATAGGGATTTACCGTTAGGAAATTTAATTCTTTCGTTTATACACGGAATAATACAACAATAAGATTGCAAAGTTACTTTGCCGGTCCAGCTTACATACAACACACACAAGAAAATTGGACAATGTTTGCGATTCCCAAAGGATATCATTCCTTTCCAATCGGAAGGAGTATATGCAATTCCTTGTTCGTGTGATACAATACAATACATACTGTATCTGCTGTATTTCAACACCAACGTTCCACTGAACATGTCATAAATGTAAAAGAAACCATCGGTGTCGGAATTCTATAAATGGAAAGCTAGAGAAAGTATTGAAATTTACAAGCATCCCAACAATTTTAATAGAGATACAGGCTTTAGCCCACATCATACGTAGAAACCGGTCGTCACACCGGCTCAGGATCGGAGCTCGGAGAACTCATAACGTGGAATTTGGGGGGGATGGGGAACAAACTACGTCAGAATTCTTTGAAAGCACTGTAAAAGAGGCGTGCAGGGGCAGCACACAAAGCTTATACAAGGGAATACAAGGGATGCCGTACTGGTGGGACAATGATATAGCAACGAAAAGAAGAGAATATATTACCCAAAGGAAGAATTTAACCAGGATGACAGGAGACATAAATACTACCGAAGAAACTAAAGAAGCAGCTACGGCTGACTATAAGAAAATCAAGAAGATACTTAAAAAGAAAACCAATGAAGCAAAAAATAAAAACTGGGAAAAAATATGCAGAGAACCGGACGATGACATTTTCGGACAAAGCTATAAAATAGCGATGAAAAATTTCAAAGCTTTTGCCCCATGCGACCTGGACTTGGATACAAAAAAAGACGTAGTAAGGGAATTGTTTCCGACAAAGGCACTTAGACCAAGAAGCCAAAGGCAACCAGCACATGTAGAACTGTTTTCACAGGGAAACGACGCCCTCAGAACACTTAAAATCGGTAAAGCACCCGGCCATGATGGAATCCCGCCCGAAGCTGTTAAGATAATTGGCAAGACCGCACCAAACTGGCTACTGAATGGGCTAACAAGCAAGCAGACCTTTCCAAAAACCTGGAAGGAAGCTAAACTGGTTCTAATACCGAAGCCAAAAAAAGAACTGACGGATGCCATAGGCAAACTGTATGAGAAAATGGTTAAGAAAAGACTGGAAGATGAGCTTGAGAACAGAGAGGGACTATCAGAAAGTCAGTTTGGATTCATGAGAGGTAAATCCACCCTGCATGCAGTGGAAAGAGTCATGCAGCTTACTTGAGAACATGAAAAGAAAAAATGGACCACTCTGATAATCTTAGATGTTAGAAACGCCTTTAACAGCGCAGGATGGGGAGACATAATAAAAGAACTGCAAAGAAGGGAAGTATCAGAGTATCAGAGTATCTTAGTAATATTGTAAATAATTATCTGGAAGACAGGTCTCTGGAAATAGAAAAAGGGGAAGAATACCAAATTACCGCTGGAGTACCACAAGGCTCTGTCCTTGGACCCTTATTATGGAATTTAATGTACGATGGGGTGCTTAAGGAGAAAATGCCAGATGGCACTTGGACAATAGGCTTTGCCGACGATCTGGCTCTAGTAGCGACAGCGGATGGACCAGAAGAATCAGTAAATAAGACAGAAGATGCACTGCAAATCATAGACCTGTGGATGAAGAAGCATCTCTTGCAACTTGCTCCTGAGAAAACAGAAGCGGTAGATTTTAAGAGGAAGATAGGAAGGAGAGAAATAAAATTCAGACTCAGTGAAGCCCAAATGGAACCAAGGAAACATGTTAAGTATCTAGGAATAACAATAGACGATAGAGGGACTTTTAGCACATACGTTAAAGAAACTGTCAAAAAAGCAGACACTAAGCTAGCAGCTATGTCAAGAATTATGATTAATATAAAAGGTCCGGGAAATAGAAAGAGGGAAGCATTGTATAACGTAATTCAATCTATACTCACATATGGAGCACCCATCTGGCACTCAGTACTCACTAAAAGAAAATACAGGGATCTATTGATATCAACACAAAGGAAGGCATTATTAAGAGTTATAAGTGGGTACAGAACCATCTCAGCACGTGCTGCACAAGTAGTGGCAGGAATACTCCCTATAGACATGCTAATCGAAGAAAGGACAAGACTGCATAACCGAGAAGAGAGAGGCAAGTCTGGAAAGTTGGCAAGGAAGGTAGTGGACGAAAACCCTCATCACGGACTTAAGAACACGGACTAAACGTAAGCATAGAATAACTGACTATTACCTAACTCAAGTTCTGACTGGACACGGGTCTTTTAAAACTTAGACTGTTCGACTGGGTAAAGGAGATGACATATGCATTTATTGCGATAATGTAAGAGACACGGGAACACATACAGTATTCGAATGCGGGAGATGGGAAAATGACAGACGGGGAACAAACATGTAACTGGGAGGTATATTAAATCAAAATAAAATGATTGACATGATGTTAGGAAGCGAAGATAAATGGCGGACAGTTAGGAAATACATAAGAAAAATAATGAAAAGGAAAGAAGAGGAGGAAAGAGAGCAATAAATTGTAATAAGGCAACCTTACAGACAAACAAAGCTGAATCACCACAGGTGGACGGGGGATGTAGGCAAAACCGGAAACTGAGACAAGAAGAAAAGACAGCCCCGTGTACCGATGATATACCAGCTCGACGCTACCAGTACACATAGGCGGTTCTGGAAGGCCATTTGTTCTGTGCTTGCACAGACTACGTCCCCTAAAAAAAAAGTCTCTTCGACCTCATTCAGTGCTTGATCTCGTAAAGTAAATATCTCTGGAGATGACTCGTGCAATCGAAAGCGAAACGTCGGAAAGTTATTCCATTTTGACATGGTCCAATCCCAAGAACCAGGATTTCTTACCCCCAACCGTGAAAATTTTCGTTCTATATTAGGTTAACTTTAAAACTTCTATATTCAACTTTGTATATACAGTTGGTACAGTTAGTTACTCAGATAACGAAATAATGCATGATCTGATGAGGGCCAACATTTATTGATAATAACCTTCAACAAAAAAATCTTGGTTTATTTTTAAAATAAGTTTATCACTGTATTCAAGATCAAGTTTATTATAACGTATTTTTCAGACGTAGAATTTAGTTTTTTCCTTAAATCATTAATATTATTATATTATTAGATTTCCTCTAGTACGCATATATTATTCCCAGAATTTCTTTGCCACATATATACTAATTTGAATTGGTAACATATTTAAAAAATAAAACAACTATTGTATTTCTAGTACTTAGGACTTAAAGAGATTTAATGGGGAAAAAAAATTCATATTTCATATTTCCTTTTATCATTCCTTTATACATAAAACTAAGTATAAATGCCCATTGTTACCGTTTACGTGACATTCACTTAATGTTAAAAAATATGTATATACGTAGGCTATGTTTATAAAAAACTAAACATCGCTAAAAAAGTCATAAATTGAGCTACTAAAATTAAACATTCTTACAAAAAATAAAATAAGTTTTATCAAATCCTTTAATTTTATTTGAAACTTGTCTATTTTAACATGAACGGTACTGATACTAAATTCGATAATTTTACGGAAACAGTAAACTTGGAAATACATGATATATATATATATATATATATATATATATATATATATATATATATATCAACACTTAATAATTTATGAATGGCGACGTTGTATTAGACAGAAATGTTAAATTGGAATTTCTAAAATAAGTTAAAGCCATTAATATTCTAGGCTGTAATAGATCATTGGCATAGTCAAATTTTAAAATAAAATTTAATTTGAACCATTTTTGCCAACTCAAAAACACGCATTTATTCCCGATGTATTGTAAATAAAGTTATGAAAATAATTCTCTAAATCTCTTTCGCTGCTGTTAATATACTTATATTTGTTTTACTAATTTTCTAGGTGTTTTATGCTACCTTCAAAAATTCTTCCCCCACCCCCTTCCTTTTATACCTCCACCGATAATTTTAGACACACAGTTTTGTGGTCGATTTATTTTGGTTTTCAAAAGTTGGCGGCAAACCTATATGCAACTGAATAAAATCGATTACTCATGTTTTTGTTCTTTATGTATTTGCTTTTTAAATTTAATTTTTAACCTATAAGGGCAAAAGTATTATAATCTAGTGATAATTTCAGTAACATTAATTCTAGTATAGGTCTCATTATTGTCCATTATTTGATTCTGTTAATAATTTTTATTCTGTGACATCATCATCTCATATTTATACACCTGCACATGCTTAGTAAAAAAGTCAAGAGACAAAGAAAAAAAAATCATGAAACAGAAAAAAGAAGTTTTTTCCCGAATTGTGTAATACGTCACATAATGAAATATAGAGGTTTTCCAACAGTTCGGTGTAAAAATGCTATGGACTTTAGGGACCCAAATTTAAAAACAGGACCAATTACAGACCTCTGTAAAATATTAGGGATCAAAAAAGGACCACCATTGTGTTGATAAGCAAATTACTTTGAATTTTAGGGTGCATGATAGTGTTAGGTTTTCTCTTGTTTAAATAAGGTTAATACCAGATTTTTCAAATTCTATAATTTCTTTTGGAATTCAATTTTGACCTACAATTTAAAAGGTGCTTATTAACTCTCCAGAGTGTCATTGAATACTATACAAAAACATTTAGATACCATAAAAACTTTCGAGCATTCAGTACATAAAAGTAAATTTTTCCTTTCTTTCTCTCGTTGGGATATTGTATACACATTAGAGTCTTTTTAACTAACTTTAAAAAGAACAGGTTTTGTTTTCGGTCTGTATGTATCTATGTGTGTATGTCCGCCATTTTCCCTCATTTACTAAACGGGTTTAAATGAGGTTTTTCACCATATAATAACAGGTTCCAGGGTGGTTTTAGTACACAAAACAACTCGCTAAGATATAAGGAGCATGCACAGTTTGTTATACATACATCAAACTGATGACAATATAATATTATGGTGTCCAATTGTGAATGTCTTATACAGGGTGCGTAAAAAATAATGCTAAAAAGTACAGAATAAAATAAATGTAAAATATATTTTTTAAAAAATTTTTATTTACAAACTGTTGAACTGAAAAGTAAAAAATAATTAAACTTACATAAACACTGAACTTTTAAAATTTTCTTAAAAGCTTGAGGCGTCTCACGTCATTCTACTTAAATGAGCAAAAACCCGTTAATAAAATTTAAAAACAAAAATAAGAAAAATAAAATGAAAAAATAATTTTTTTCAGTTTCCAAATAAAAATAGAAATTAAAAAATAAAGATATTGAAAATAATAAAGTAGGTGATAAAAATTTAAAAAACATAACTTACTTGAAAAAAACTCTAAATAGTAAAAATGACATTTTAACCGACTTCCAAATTTTTACTTACTAAAGTCGGCTTCAAACCAATACAATAGTAATAGACATAACTTTGGGTATTAGACAATAATATTACTTTTATTTTTTCGGCGTTTTTTTGAAGTCGGTTTTATTATTTTATTTTTCAAATAGTGTTTATTTAAAAATGTTAACAATTCAATATTTCAACAAAAGTATTTTTCTCCTAAATATGAAAACGTCAATATTTATGGTTCGGTTATTTTAATTAACTCACTTGCCTGATTCTATAAGTCTAAGAGACAGAGTGACAATAAGATGCAAAGAATTTGGTTATCTATACTAAAATATAAAAGACTTAGTTGACTGACTCGCTCATCACGCTCCAGCTCAAACCGCTTAAGGTAAAAGGCTGAATTTTGGCATACAGGTTGATTTTAAGGTGTAGAGGTTTGATTAGGAGGGATTTTTTAAAACTCAAATTCCAAGGGGTGAAACCACCCCTTAAATATTACAATATTTTTATTTAAAAAACGGTTTTTTTTATTTAAAAAACAGTTTTTCGGAAAAACGCTTGAACACGTATTTTTTGATTTATTTTTTTACATATTTTAGGATTTTTTAAAAATTTATACAGGGTGTTCAAAGGGGTGAAACCACCACTTAAATAATACAATTTTTTTTTATCTAAAAACCAATTAGTTTTCCGAAAAACCGCTTGAACACTTGTTTTTAAATTTATTTTTTTACATACTTTAGGATTTTCAAAAAATTCATACAATGTGTTCAAAGGGGTAAAACCATCCCTTAAATCTATATCTATACTAACATATAAGACTTAGCCGACTGACTCACTCATCACGTATCAGCTCAAACCGCTTGAGGTAATAGGCCGAATTTTGGCATACAGGTTGATTTTAGGGTGTAGAGGTTCGATAAGAAGGGATTTTTCAAAACTGAAATTCCAAGGGTGTGGAACCTCCCCTTAAATATTACAATATTTTTTATTTAAAAAACGGTCAGTTTTTCTGAAAAACACTTAAACACGTGTTTTTTAATTTATTTTTTTACATATTTTAGGATTTTTTTTTAAATTCATACAGGGTGTTCAAAGGAGTGAAATCATCTCCTCCATCCACCTAATAATACAATATTTTTTTATTTAAAAACCGGTTAGTTTTTCGAAAAAACGTATGAACCATTGTTTTTTAATTTATTTTTTACATATTTTAGGATTTTTAAAAAATTCATACAATGTGTTCAAATGGGGTAAAACCATCCCCTAAATATTATAATATATTTTATTTAAAAACCGTTAGTTATTCGGAAAATGCTTGAACATAATATGCTTTATATTTTAATTTAGTTTAATGGGCTGAAACCACCCCCTTTAGACTATCCTTTTCAGTTTAAACGTGTACAGTTTCCTTTAAAGCTTTGTTCCGCCATGACAATCAACAAAGCTTAAGGCTAATCCTTAAGTAGAGCTGGAGTAGACTTGCGCTACGATTGTTTTTCCCATAGTCAACCCTATGTCGCATGCTCTAGAGTAAGGTTGCGTAGTTGCTTGGCTATTTTACACCCAGAGAATGCAACAACAAACGTGATTTGTAAAGAGGTACTCAAATGAGGCGATTTAAGTACCTCTTTACATTCCTTTCATTATAGTCATATACGCGGAGGAAGTCGTAGGTACCCGCTAGTTTTCAATAAAATCCTCTTTTGCAACTCCTAGTGATGAGCGATTTTTATTGCACGTTTTGGTGCAAATGTCGTATTGTCAACATAAAGAAAAGAGGATCCGAGGTTATGTTACTTGTTTTGTTTTGATTTCGTTGCGTGGCGTGGATTATATGGAGATTTGAAAAAGTTGTTTTTAATTTGTTGTTTCTTCAAGATTAATTGTATTATTTTAAAACAATATTGTTTGCAAAAATCTTGTTGGCTTTACAAAGTTGGTAGCCATAAACCTAAACTGATATATACAAGAGAATTCCAAACAGTAAAACACATCTGTGAAAATATGTTGCACGCCAGGTCTTCTTGCCATATTTGTCTTGCAGGCAACACTCTTGCACAAACTATTGAGGACTGTAAAACGGGCTTAATAGTCACACAGATTTATATTAATATAGCCACTACACTACTGTCAGAGACTCAAGAGCGTACGATATTTTATAGACCTTAAAAAGAATTACTACAATAATCATGCTTATCAACTAATTCAGATAAAAATTCCCCAGGTGAATTCACTGAAAAAAAAATGTCGTAAGTAGAGGTATTAAGTAATAAGTATTAAGTATTAAGTAATATCTTTGACCTTATGTATTTTTCGTCTATATGAGCTTTGGCTTTATTTAGGTCTGTGCAAGCGGTAGGTGATCACGTCGCACGTGTCATCTGTCAGTGTCAAAGTAATATTCCTGATGCAGGATGACGTCATAGGGATAGGTAACGAAGGGATGTAGCAGGTTATGCTTTAGGTGAGCGATAGATCTTAAATCTCTCTACAGGACTGTCAAATAATATTTGCATTTAAGATCACATCAATACTCGATTAGGAAACAAACGACTAGAAAAGGGAGTTGTTGAATTTAATAAATAGAATTTAGTACAAAAAGTGTTTTATTAATAACAATCTTTATAATTATATAACAACTTTATAAATAAAATTAAGAAAAAAGCTAAATATAATGTAATGAAGTAAAAATAAACATAAAATAAAGCTAAATAACATAATTTAAAGAGTATAAATTTATGAAAAGTATCATACGAGTTTTTGAATATAATTTATTCTAGTCATAATAGCCTTTTAGCTCGAATTGAAATTTTACAAACACACATCAAAAAAATATTTCAAGTTAGTCTTGCCAGGGTATTAAAGTAGCATCTGAAAAGTATTTGGCCCAAAATTTAACAAAGAATAAGTCGATTTTTATAACGATCTTTAGAACCAAATATCTGTCATCCTGTAATCATACTGGGGTAAAGATTGCCCCTCCCTATAACTGGGCATAAAGTGCAGTACATTTTAGACTTGCGACTGATTCTATTATCAACTATAAACCCCCATTTTTACATAAGGTTGCCATGCAGAGCAACTCACAAATTTTTATTTAACAGTCATTTACAGATCGGACACTTTTGAAAGTAAATGTCCGGTCATTTTAGTTCATATGTGCAATCATTTTCAAAAATCGATCACTTATAAGTAATTGACCAGTTATTTATGTAGTAATTACCAAACATTGCTGAATTTCGATCACTTTTAAAAATTACTAAACATTTATGAAAGTAACCAGGTCATTTAAAGTCACTTTGGTCACTTTTGGTAAGTGACTTAAGTGATGCTTAACGCTGCTATTTTACGCTTATCACTGTATATATTACTGTATTATTTACATAATAAGAAAATTTAATACAACTGAATATTAATTTGGAGAGCTTGGGAAAATGAAAAAGTGAATCTAAAACTAGTTTTCGGAACGTATGTCTTTAAGGAAAACGATTTATAACTGAGTTTTATTGGTTCTGGTACTAGTAGTTAAGAGTGTGTACGACTCAGGTAGCAATGTATTATATAAATTGTTTTATGTATTTGTCATCAAGATTCAAAGAACAACGTAATGAAGAATAAAATTTGAATTTGTTAAAATTCAAGCCTTATTGAATATTAGCATTAGGTGCGAGAGTATCAATTGATTCATATTAAATAATAATGGGAAGACTTTATAGATTAAAAATGAAAATATCATCAAAAGAATGTATACCCTTACTTCTGTATCATTTCAAAAATATACATTACTTACTTCCGGTCGTTTCATAAAAAAGAAGAAGAAATATTTACACAATGTCACAACAAGGATACTATGATCCCTGTTTGAAACATGTCTTGCAAAACCGCAGAAGCAATGATCCATCCCAGTCAATCGACGATCACGATTTCGCTCCTTTTAGAGCTCATCAGGTTGCCATAGACTAGCGAGCAAAGGCAAAGGCACAAAATGTAATTTTGTGTCCAAATTCCCACATCCGTGCAGGTATTATCATTTTTTTCTACAACTGTGTTTATTACATTATCTTAACTACTCTCCTATTCATTATATTAATAATACAATATATGGTCTGCTATGTAGGAAAATAAAAATATGATAGAAAATATTTTGCAGCTCTCAATATAATTGCCTTAAACAACTAAAACCCTATCTATTCCTATTAACAATGTATAACACCAAAATGTTTAGTTTGTAATACGCGGTTTATGTAAATTCCATATTATTAAATGTTAAGATACCCCATATGTAAAACATCTGAAACCCTTAATGGCCACTGATGATGATTAAGTCAGTATAAGCATAATAGCCTGCAACATCTTTAAAAATTATAAAATATAAAATTTATTATTATTATTATTATTATTAAGCATGATATAGAGATAAACTAAAAATTGTGGTACAAATTCAAGATGGCGGAACAAAATAACGTTAAAAAAAGTAAATATTCTTATGCAATTAATTGAGTTCAAATTGTGCTCAAAAATGAAATGTGATATGTGATATAGGTAGAAACTTTTAAAATATTGCTACGAATCTATTATCGTGGTACAAAATGGCGCACTATAAAAATTTTTGAAAAGGTAGTTTATATTTATGTGCTACTAAATGCCTATATGCGGAACTATTCACTATTGCTAATAAAAGGAAAGATTCATAACACGGAAAGTTCCGGGTAAAGGAAACACCGATCTTTTTTGCGTTTAGAAGAAACCTCAAAGTGGTAAAAACTATTGCGTAGATAAACGAGAAATACTATGCTCGTTAAAATACCCTCTTTTTCCTATTGTAAAGTAAGATAAAGTAAAGCGTATTTTGTAAGGTATGTATTTTACAGGAACATTTAAATGTCTTTTAAATGCACCTTCTACGTATATTTTTATATATATATATATATATATATATATATATATATATATATATATATATATCAACGTATACGTTCCTTTTTATAACATTTTAATTTATCGACCCACAAAATAAGACTGCTAATTATAAATTATATATATTATTTTTTATTGTTGATCAGTTCAAGATTCCTGATTCTAAAACGAATATGAATAGAAGAATGCATATCATTTGGTTTTGCCTATGGATCAGGCATGAGTCAAGTAACAAATAACTACGCAATAAAAAAATTACTATATTGCAAGTTGCCAATCGATTAAATTTATTAATACTTTAGCGGGCTATATACCCGTCATTAATAAATAGGCCGCATTGCAATAAATAATTAAATTAGTCATTAACTTAGATTGCTCATTTTAGTGTTCACTTTACACCGCACCTAATTATAGATATTAATAATTCACTGAATAATTGGAGAACAACCAATTATTTCAAATTTCTTCATAATGGCAACTAATTATGGTTGACGTTTCTTCAACAAAAGCTATTGTTTGAAATATTTTAGAATTTCAGTCCTTCTAATAAAAGAAAACGAGGGCCAACAAAAAATAAATGAAATACGTAATACCCATGCACAATACAAATTTTGAATGTATATAGATAAAAATCAATCTGTCAATTAAGATATCTTTCAATAGAATTTCGTTTCTTAAATTTATTTTGGATTTGTGTAAAATTTAATTTTGCTTCCAAGGGGTGTTTTCTCTTTTCCTTTTCTGAAGAATCATAAAAGATAAAGATAAATATATATTTGTTTCTTTTCAAGATTTTTTTATTTATATAAGTTGTTGTATTTTTCCTGGGCGAATTTTGTATTTTAATTTGGATACCCAATATATTATTACAGATTATAATAGTGCGTTTAAAGACCAGTTCAGCAATATATATTAGTATGCGTTTTTAATGCAAGGCTTAGGATTTATTGGCATTTTTTTCAGTTTTTGATCTATAAATATAGAAATTCAATTTTTTTTATTCACTGATTCGAGTTAATGAAACTTTTGTTAAGATGGTATTGGATAAATGAAGTATTATCTGTAATAACTATTTGTGTTTTTTTTAAATTAAACAATTTTAAAGCTTCGTTAAGAAAGATTAAGTTGCCTCCTAAAGGTGATCATCAATAAATATGAAATGAAACGATGAGTCGTACCCCAATATTGTTGATATCGTTCTTTAATGCCCAATTTATTGTTGAATTATCTTATTTAACTAATTTTACAAAAAGTTACATTTAAATTAAAAAAAAGAAATACGATATGCGAAACTTGGCAACATTGTAATTTTTTTTGTTTTAAAACTTAAGGATTAGACTGCAAATGGATTAAAATTCTATATTCTTTTTTCCGTTACATAACAGACCTATACTAATATATACCGTTGAACTCGTCTTTACATTACATTACATGTCATAATGTCCTAGGCAAAACAAGAAACTTTCTATCAACCTAGGTAAAATGCTAAATAAAATCAAAAAAATTTAAAACAAGCAAAAAAATATTTGTTTTCAAATTTTTCCTCCATCTTTTATGGTGCTCCAAGTAAAGGGAGAGGTCTTATAGCCATGTCACCATGTACAGGTTTAACCATTTGCCAGTTAATTTTTGGGTGTTTGAGCTGCAAATCTTGCGCAGGCATTTTATACATCACATAATCGGTCTAATTTTCAATATGGCGAAACAAAATAGCAGCTTAAGAAAATATTTACATAGTCAATATAAAAAAACTCCTGATTCAAGTAATATCATATTTTGTAGAATAATCATGTGTGACATAAAAATGAAGTGGTACAATTTTAATACGAATCCAAGATAGAGGAATAAAATGTAGTCCTAGAAATTTTTTTAAAATTCGGTGTAAAAAAGCTACTAGTGTCATGTAATGAAAAATTGGTAAAATGCTGGTATTCTGGACTTCAATATGAAATAAAATGGCGGCTTAATAAAAAGTTTTAAAAATAGTGTAAAAAACTACTTTGTAAATTGACTTCAAATTCTGAGTAAAAATCAAACGTGTAAGATTTTTTTCGATTCTAACAATTCTAACAAAGAGGTCTAATAAAATATTTAAAAAATCGGTGTAAAAAGCTACATTATTTATATGACTCGTTAGATTTTTGTACAAATCCAATATGGCTAAAAAATATTATGAGTCTTTATATTATTTTATTAAATATAAAAATTAATACGACATTTTATTTTATTTCAAAGTAAAATATTAAAATTATTAAAAAAAAAATAATAAAAAGGATAAAATTAAAGAATAATAAATCGGTAAATTGGCTTTACCTTCCTTACAAGCCCTTTCTTTTATATCATTATACTTTACGAGATCCTTGAAAAATTGTTATTTTGAAAAGATGAGGTATTGGCGTTATTAGAGTAAAATATATTTTTTTATTATTTTAGTGATGAATTTCAACCCAATGTCCATATAGAATGTTGTTTGAGAGCTATTTGTTTTCTACCTAAGCAAGTTACTTCTATATTTTGGTTATGAGGTATACGCTTTATAAAGGTAAACTATTTTTTTATTATTTAAGGGAAGAATTTCAGTCCCATATCCCCATAGAATTTTTAAGAACTAAATTTTTGCTTCTAAACACGGTAATTCTGGTAGTGAGAGGCAAACCCTTTATAAAAGTTAAATAAATTTTTAATTATATATTAGGTGGTTGTTTAAATTTTGAGTGCTAATTGTTTCCTGCCTAAACAGACTACCCCAATATTATGGCATAGTAAAGTACATTTTTTCTTATTTAAGGTATGAATTTTAACCTCGTGTCCTCACAGAATATTTGTTTACATTTTAAGGGTTAATTGAATGTTGCTTAAGCAGACTACACCTATATATGTTGGTAGAAAGCTTACACATAACGTGCGTTACGTGTAAGTAAGCATTGTACTTACTTTTGATGCGCTTTTGACCCTTGTTTAATTTTCTTGCGGACATTTCGCGGGCACCAGTCCTTGGATTTCAGTAGACCCCACCATGCCTCTAGGTAACTTTTAAATAGCAGATGATATAAGGCTTTGTTGTTGAATAAATAATAGGCCGAGGTTTAACTTATTGCTGGTTTATAAAAACTTAATAAGATGTTCCTAAATACGGTAAGATAGATGTTCCGAAATCTTACAGCCACCAAATCGAAAGTACCCTCGAGGTTGTTAAATTTAATAATTAGTTTTAAAAATAGAAAATGTTCTAATCAGGTATCGGGTTCTTTATTCATTTCGATGAAGTATAAGAACGGTTCAAAAGTACATTTTAAATTGTACCCTTGTATTGTATCCACCAAACTGAAAGAAGCCCTCGGTTATGAATAATTGTTTATTTTAATTTTATTATTATAAAAGTTTGGCAAAACAGATAAGTTTCTATTTTTAATTTTCAAATTTTAACACTTAATTAAATTAAAATTCACTAACCATTCGCTAATTCGTTCATTCGTTTATTCGCCCGCATAGCGTGGAAGATACGGTTCATCCGTTCGATACGTTGCGCGACGATTCCGTCTTTTGGACGGATAATCAAGTATGATAAATTGATAAATAATGTGGATGAAATATTCGTCCATATGAATGGGCGAATCGAACCGAATAGACAGTAGCGGGTTTAAGTGATGCCGTTCGTTGCGTGGGGTTCCAAAACTTAAATAAGTGATTCCCGTCAGCGCAATTGTCGGCCTGACTATGTTCGATACTTATTGGGAATGTCTGGTGCGTGGTGTGATCTAGATGTATATATTTTAATATATGAAAAAGAATCTGATTTTTAGAGCTGAAATTCAGAAAACATTTTTTCGAGCATGCAGTTATAGTTGAAAAATTTAGCAACTTCGTTGGAGCTTTGTCAAAGCAAAATATTATTTTGTACTACTTTAGGGATCAGTTTGAACCCTATATCTCCAGAGAATTTTGTTCAAATTTTAAGAACTAAACCTTTGCTAGCTAAGTAAGTTACATCTAAATTCTGGTAGTGAAGCATTTACTTTATAATAAGAGAATATTTCTTATTATTTAAGGGTTCCTTAAATAATAAGAACGTTGTTCACATCTTGCTAGCTAAGTAAGTTACATCTAAATTCTGGTAGTGAAGCATTTACTTTATAATAAGAGAATATTTCTTATTATTTAAGGGTTCCTTAAATAATAAGAACGTTGTTCACATCTTTAGGGATCATTGTTTGCTATTTAAGCAGGTTACTTCTATATTTTGGTAGAGGCATTCGCTTTATCACAGTATAATATTTTTTTATTATTTAAGAGAATTTCAATAACGTGGTAGGATGTTTTCGTGAGTTCAGGGCAACAAATGAAACCTCCTTTCATTTAGAAAATGCCGACGTTTCGACCTTTATTAGTCTTTATATTCCAAGAAGAAGATTCTGTCAGGAATGAGTATTAAGGTTGTACTCTCTGCACTCCCTCGCAAGATTAGGTAGTGGGGCACCTGGTAGCGCATTGTGATGCCGTTTGGACTAAAGGCTGTCACAAAATCAATTACTATTGAATATGAAGTTTTAGAATTTTTACGTGGATTGAATAAATAAGTATTAAGATGACGTACCGTTTGGCATGTTTTTTATTATTATATTATATTTTATATCTATTATGCAGTGTACAAAAAGTATATATTATAATGTCGAACAAATAACTATGTTGTTTTCTAGCGTTGGTTAATTGTCTAAGGGCTTTTTGAAAGTCTTAAAAATAGAAAATAAAATGTTGGGTCAAAATTTGACATACTACTTAGACAGTGCTGACCAAAAAATCCGCACAAACTTTTGTTTTTAAATTAGTTTTCTAAAATTATTTGTTACGGAGCTAGGAGTGATTTAAAAATTTGTCAAAAATCAGTTTTTTTAAATATCTATTGACAGCTGTTAAATTTTAAAAAATCAAGTTTTAAATTTGAACTTTCTATAATTTCCAAGATGCCTGAACTAAGCATCTAAAAAAACTCAATTATAGGTCTGTTTTTTTTAGTGGGTTTCAAATAATGTTTTGATATTACAGCGAAATCGCATCTGATGATTTTTCTTTTGTAAAATTTGTTTCCTATATATACATACATGTGACTTTTTGTAAAAGTAATTTTTAGCGAAGACAGACAAATATTTCAATTTGGTATTTAATGCTTTCCAACAAGAATATTTAAGGCGCAAAATAGTGCTATTTGAAAATCTGAATTATTTAAAAATTGTATACATATCGATCTAATTATCTTTGAATGAATACCTGGGATCATTTGGGAATCTAAATAGTATATTTTGGACTTTCAATTAAAACATCAGGTTTGCCGATTTTTGACCACTTTTAGTCCCAACGGCATCACAATGCGGCGGCGCGCTTCGAAGTATGTCTCAGTGGCTAAAAGCTATTGAGTTTGTTTCAAAATCGAGCATTGCTGTTTCTGAAATTTGGTTTTCTGTTTCTACGGCTTCATTTACATCTTTTCCGCTCTCCTAAAACTTGAGCTTAAGTTTAATGGCATAAAACTATATCTCAGGAACGATGCGGCCAATCGCCGCCAAACTTTGTTTTAAAGCGTTTAGGACATCATCTTGTTCCTGCCGAAAAATCACAGTTACCAGGTGATTTTTGACAACATGTAACATTGTCAGATGACATGCGATACGTGATTAGCTAGCGCCTGAGCAGATATAAACTAAACTCACGGTTGGTGATCTCAAAAGCTCTCTGAGCAGCCGCTCGCTTTATATCCACACTTCGAGCGACTGCTGACTTCCCTATTAAACTGAGGTCTGGCTGTTTTTTCTTTAATTACATATAATGTAATAATTTAGTGGTAAATGAACTTTCAGCCATTATAACACTCTTGTAACGATATCATTATCGCGACAACATATGCAACGTGCTGACTCACCCCATTCCACAACTCTATGCATAGTACAAAAAATGTGAGAAAGTAGTTGTGGAACGCGGCGAGTCAGCACCTCGAATAATTTGTCAAAATAATGGTAGAGTTTTGTAATGGCTAAAAATTGGTTTATTACTTAACTATTATATGTATATTAAAGAAAAAAACAATTAGACCTCAGCTTAGTGGAACAGAGGAAGTAAGTAGTCGCCCGAAGAGCAGATATAAGGCGCGCACAGCTGCTTGCACAGTTGCTTGGAGCACTTTTTGGACCACCATCCATTGGTGGAGGTTGTTCTCTCAATATCTCTGACAGGCATTTTTCGTGCACGTGTTGTCATCTGAAAATGTCACCTGTCAATGTCAAAAATCACCTGTCAACCGTCATTTGTCAAAACTGTCATGTCTGGAAAGGAACTGATGCAAGACGATGTCATATACATTTTCAAAAAAGATTGGCGCCTATCGGCCGCACCGTTCCTAAAATATAGTTTTTTGCCATTAAGGCCTTAACGACGAGACATAGCAGGACATGCTTTTATATTCCGATATATTTTAGGGTAACTTAACAAGTTTTCGCTAGTGCAGTATTATCTAAAAGCTGAGCTTGGGGCTAAGTGGAATGCGTATAGTAATTTTCAAAAGATTCCTTGTATAAAAATGTAGTTGTGTTATTAAATAGTTATAAATAAAGCCCACTAAAAAATATAATAAAATACATAATGAAAAAAAAACAAATATTACTTTAAAAAAAGCATATTTTTTTAAAGTTCAGTAAATCGGTAAATCTGTTTACCACGAGCATACCTCATTATGAATCATTTCTTTTATTATGATTAGTTCGACCCAATATATTTCCTCACATAGTCATTTAGAAATATACACACATATATCTATATCTTATTCCTATATCACACTTATTTTTTGCACGAATTGGAATATTAATCTAATGAATAGTATTTCAGGCTGATTTTTTAAATTATATATTTGGCCGCCATTTTGTTTTGGTAAAATAAATTAGTACCAAAATGTTACCAATTAATTTCTATATTCCAGATATACCATTCTAATGATATTTATACAAACGTTTTAGCCTCTACACCTGCAATTTTCCATTTTTATAACATTGTTTCCTACTATTTTTTATAATTTTTCTACGCCATACCAACTTTCCAACTCTATTAAAGTTAGAGTCCAACGAACAGGCCTTCCTCTACTGATATCTTTTTAGACTGTAATATATATAATTTATAAAGATAAGAACTTTTTTTTAGTCAACCAACAAAAAATGGGCATGTTGAGTACAGTTTGCGTTATTAAATTGTATGATACCGTTTTTTTTTAAATACCATTTTTCTGAATTGTTGGATACCATATTTTATTTTTCTCATCTAGCAGCTCTGGTCCTATGTAACATTTGATCTTCGTACAAAATTTGAAGCAAATCAGATTAATTTTTTTTACATTTCTCTAGCTGAAATTTTGTTCCGCCATTTTTGTATTAAAATATTACCAGGTCATCCATATATAATCCTTAATTTTTGACCAACATTTGAAGTTAATCGGGTAAGTAGTTTTTTAGGTATGCCGCGAGTTTACAGATATACACCTTTATCGATATGCTCCTGTCAAATGGTGTCTGCCATTTTTGTAGGCCACAAAGCAGGAATTGTTGAATCTGGATTCAGGAATAAAATTGAGACATAACTTTCACTTGTGTATTGTAGTGTTTTTGACTGGGATCCGTTACTGTCTTTGGCACTGTTTAAAGCAGTGCCTGTACTTGTATTACGTTAACTCCTTCGAATAAATAAAAGTACAGAAAAGAGCCTAGCCGTGACCTTGACGAGACCGGGAAAGTCCCATGACAACACCTTGTTTCCGGTTTCCAGTGGCGTATCCACTTTGATTTTTACTTTGAAATTTAGAAAGTAATCTAAAAACTTATACTTTTGAAAGATAACTGTAATTAAGGTATGAACTAAATTAAACAAGCCAATTAGTGTGATAATTGGTGAAACATTAAAATTCATGTCTTTAATAGCTCACTTTAGATATTAAATTTTACTTTTTACATAATAAATCTTTCGTACATATACCTTTATATTTATTCGGGGGTTAAAGTTCAACGTTTGTTGTTATTGATCCATTAAAATTAACACTAGGTTTGAAAGAGTGACCTATCAAAGTTATAAAGAAATGTGGCAATTTTTCCGCCTGGGCAAAATAAATTAACATACCGAGAACGCATTCTGGATGATGAACTATCGCGACACGTGCCCAGTAATTACATTAATTTGATCTAAAGCTTACTACTAAGAAACACCTGCAACTAAGATTTAACGGCGAAACCATAGGAGAGCCTATTTGAAAAAAATTGCAAATCATTTTAAAGGTATATTGTGCTTTCATAAGCTGTAAAATGCATTTTGTTTGTTTCGTTTCGAGTGTCCTTTTGTATTTCTGATTATTATAAAAATCAATAAATAAAATTTATTGATTTTTTTTAAATAAGCAGAATGGTTTTTTTTAGTTGAACTAGGAAATTATAATTTTGAGTAAGTAACTAAAATTATATAGAAAAATGAACTAGTTAAAAATTATCAACGCATTTAAGACACAATAGGCCTTAAATAATTAAATACAAATAATTTTACTAATACAATTTAAATTACGTTTTAAATAAAACAAGCACAAGTATTATTATTTCATTTAAATTTACTCAAATTTAATACAGAACAAAAGAGATAAATACCAAATATCAACATCAAAGACATATTAGGTTAGAAAAGAATTCAGTAAAATTAATATTAACTATAAAAATAAAAACAAAACAAATCATAGAAATGCAAAAATAATTTTGGAAATGTGAATAAAATAATCAAAATAGAATCGTATTATATGGTACCAATAAATTTTATTGGTTAAAAATGCTTTATTACATTTTAGAAAATATTAATATTAGGCATCCAATGTTTTAAAAGTACTCTCTTTAAACACTCTGATTTGTAAAATAGTGCCGCCTGTGAGATGCAGGTTAAATAGGTACCAGAAGTTCCTACGCCTTCATTTTTATTTAGTACTTCCTAGTTTGCCTAACCTCTTATTAAACCAAAGTACAATATTCAGTTATGATTCTTATTTCGAAGTGCAATAACACTCGCATAAGATGTGAGATGTAATATATATATATATATATATATATATATATATATATATATATATATATATATATATATATATTTCATTTATTTATTTACATGTTGCTACATTATCATTTTTTACAAATATGTGCCATTTAAGGGTAAACCCTTGTGTGTGGCACTTTTATAATTAATGTAAACTAATTTACCTAATAACATTTTCATTATATAATGCATTAATTCGTAATTTTCTCTATTAAGCAATCGATGAGCATGAGAGTAAGAAAAAAAACACACATATTGCAAAAATATGCGAATTCAAACAATAAAAAGGGTCATTCTCTATTAAGCAATTAATGAGCATGAGAGTAAAAAAAAACACACATATTGCAAGAGTATGCGAATTTAAACAATAAAAAGTGTCAGACTATGCCAGTCCGCAGACTCGTGGTGGACGTCAACACCCAAAAACTTTAAGAAATAAGGAATAAGCATGTCAATCACGTACACCTGAACAACAATATATATATATATATATATATATATATATATATATATATATATATATATTATATATTAACGTTTAAAATTCTCTACTTGATATTTAACAATGCTTCAGAATAATCTTACTGTTTTTTAATCAAGGATACGATAGTACGCATTAGTTTCTAAAATCCACCGTACACAAATAGCTTAAATTTATTTCTGTGTAGGTTCTTTATATTACCTGGTAATAAATTAAATAACTTTGGTCCCAAAAATAATATACTATGTTGGGTTAGTTTAAAGTTCATTTGGGGAATTTCAATATTACAATTAATTACAGACCGGGTTGTTATCGTATTATAATTTATAAAAATATTCTGGTTTATTGATTTATGTATATAGGGCAATGTTTTTTTTGTATATAGTTGTTTAATGGACAAGACTTTGAATTCTGAAAATAATAGGTTTGACGGGTAGTAATATGGTCTTTTTAGACAAATTTTAATTAGTATTTTCTGTGCTGTTTCGATCTTCTTAATAAATGTTTTATAAGCTGAGCCCCATGATGTTATGCCATATTGAATAATGCTCTGCCCAAATGCATAATATAAAATTTTTATTTGCTAAATATTTAAACAATTTTGGACATTCCCAAAAATATAGAAGAGCTTTCTAATATTTTCGGATAATATTTTAATATGTTCTTTCCAACTAAGCATGTGGTCCACTATAATGCCAAGGTATTTAACTTGCTTGATATAATTAATAGTTTGATTTTGGATTAGTATGTTTTGTAAAGTTGAAAAATTGTTTTGTTTTAAGTTAAAGGGTACAGCATTTGTTTTTTCGATATTCAAAGTTAGATAATTTTCTTGTAGCCACAAACTAACTTCCCTCAATCCATCATTCGAAATCTGGCTTAAAGTATTCCAATTTTTGGCTTTAAAAATTATCACTCTATCGTCTGCAAATGATACTGGACTTCAATAGTATTTTCTAATTTTTATATTTGTTAAAATGAAATTAATTATAATGGTCTAAATTGCCATATAACTTAGACTAAGCATGAACTAAAATTTGTTCATTTTTGTGGGATTAATGGATAGACAGTAAATATTTAAACAGTAAATACTGTGTATATATATATATATATATATATATATATATATATATATATATATATATATATATATATATATATATATATATATATATATATATATATATATATATATATATATATATATATATATATATATATATATATACGTATATATATATATATATATATATATATATATATATATATATATATATATATATATATATATATATATATATATATATATATATATATATATATATATATATATATATATATATATAAATATATATAGTTAGGTCTGGTTAAGTTAGTTTACGCTTACAGAATCCAAATTTTTATTGTTAGTATTTTTGGGATATCTTAAACGATGTAAGGTTAGATTAGGTTAGTCTTTTTTTATTGATTTAAATTAATTTTGGGTTAGACTTATATAATTACACTAAGAATAGCTTATGGAAGCACACATATTTGGGCTACCTAGTGTTAGTTTTTGGTTATCTGCAACAAATAAATAAATTAATAAATACAAGAAAAATTCTACATTTTTGCAAATTTTAACAAAATGTCTTAAATATTTATAGAAATTAAAAAACATATGTACCTATAGGTATAGGTATATTCTATTTCTCCTAAAAAAGTCTAAAAGATGAATTAAAACCTCCAAAAAAGATTTTTTTTGTTTGCTTTTACTGCCTGTTAAACAAATAACATTAGTTGAGGAATAAAATCAAACTGTTTCTCCTTCAGTATCAGACCCAAAAAAAAAGAATAGAATGTTTGATATTAAAATTTATTTTGTCCTATAAAATTGTTCCTAGAAACTCATAACTCTTTTTCTTCCGTTTTAAAACATAATTAAGGTAATTTAAATGCTACTGTGTTTTTTATATACCACTTGGTTCCTAACCTAACTGTTTGACACTTTAAGAATTATGATTTTCATTATAATAACAGTTATTTTTGGCTTTAAACCGGATTTAAAAGTATCTAGTTAATTTCTTCACATACGAAAATACAAATGCACTTACCGTTCTTCCTTGTACTTTTAATACGGGTACGACCAGACGCCACACAACTGACCATTTCTTGCTGTCGGGATAATACAAACCACCAAAAATTTGTTTGTTACCTTTTATAACACACAACACAACTTTTTTTATCAACTTTTATATTAATCCGATGTATTTATAAACTGCTAAAACATAAACTTAAATTTTCAAAGACGACGGTTTGACAACACACGTCAACAAACCAGAATGTAAACATCAGAAAAATAAGGTCCCAAAAATGACGTAGTTCCTTCAAAAGCCAGATACTTTAAAATAATGCATGGGGCTCTTTCCTGTTGTCTATTTATTCAAAGGTTAACTCAAAATGAAATCAGCCGCAACGCGAAAAACTGGATTGTGAGGACCCTTTAAAAACCAAAGGGAATGTTTAAACTGACATGTCCCAGTGCGTAATTTAAAAGAATTAAACGTTTCACATTTATCCGCATCTACTTTGTAAATGTGAAAATTGCGTATCCGTAATGGCAAATAAGCAAGGCCGCTTCTGTGATTTGACCTTTCTCTCTGTGTCTAAGCAAGATTACGTGCATTAAAAAAAGTCACAATCGCGCCCAAACAGTTGAAAGTGAAAGCTGCACGCTCTTGTATCTTATTCGATGCAAATAGTCCCGTTCAAACGGAGAGATAGAGCAAATCCCTCTAGGAGCCCTATATGTAAAGATTGAATTCTTATCTTGCTTATAATAAAGTCGCTTTCTGAACCTTGATAATTAAACCACAACACATAAAACCCAAAAAAACAAAAAGCACCAAAAAGAGCGCGCGGAAAACAAAAAATGGTTGGGACTCCTTGTTCAGTACACAGAGTATTTAGTACTCTATACATTGACCTCCCACCACCTGTTACCATTTGATTTTCAGCAGAATTAAGCATTTTCGCACTTGCGAAGCCTCTGGAAACGACGGGGCTTGTTGCTATAGCCCCCATAAACCAACATTTAATCCTGCCGTGATAGCATTTAGAAGAAGTGGACTTAAAAATGTGTTACATAATTATAGTTGCTACAGAGAAAAAGAAGAGCTGCGGCGAGATGCTCGTAAGCAGATTGTTTTATTTTTCATTTGACATTCAACGAATCGTGGCGTCTCATTGATTTTTTACGGAAGAGATATTATTTAGCGAAATTATTAGTCAGTTAAGTCTAGCCAAGTCGAGAAAAAGTCTAGCTACGGTCAGTAATATTCTGTTAAAAGGTTAACTTCATTTCGGCAATCGCCAAATCATATTTTTGATTAATAGTTCATATTATTAATTAGTCAAATTGTTCGCTATTCTGAATATAGCTTTTATAAATGTTATTAAAAACTGTAATTTGTCAAGAAATTTATTTATTTCCAAGTTATGAGAACAGTTCCATTGTGTCTTTGCATTCACTGTATGACCGTTATAAATCGCAATTTTCAGATAAACGCATTTACTGAATCAGAAATAGGTTTTTTATCTTCACCTGTATTTATTTCCGGTGAATTAAATAAACTAGGTTTTAAATTACCCGACATTAGTGCACCAATTAAAAATTTGTTAACCAAAAAAAAACTACGTAATATTCTATTATATTCTAGTATTTACAGTTCGTGATATCCGAGGTACTTAAATGTTACGACTAAATATGACCTAATAATATAAATTAATGTAAAGTTTATTCCTTTACGAGTGCAAGTAAATTATTAGCTAATATCTCGCCTGCAAATATTTATTGGATATTTTATCAATTCAATACTTTATTAACGAATAAATGCCTTTTGGTCACTGCCCTAACAATACGTGCTATTTTCAAACTAATCGATCTCCAGCACGAGCTAGCCGCAAATGGTAAAACTTTAACAACAGCTTTATCATGAGTTCAATGGTTTATAAATCCGTTACATAATTTCTATTGCATCGTAACAAAAAATGGAATAGAATAAAATATTTCAAAATAAACAGACTTAAAACTGTTATTTTAAAGTACGCGGGAACTTAAGAATGTCAAGAAATGAATGATGTAGATCACATGTTCAAAGATGTGAAAGTATATAGTTGTTTGAAAACTATTATCGTATTAATTGCTTTTAATGTTAAGGAAAGTGAAATCTAAACTGACATACTATCAAAGACTTACATTACTCTCATTTTAATATAGAATAACAAGAGCAAAATTAAATGTTTTTTAAAAAGTGATCGTTATCGTTTTGTGTTATATATGTTTCAGTAATTTGAATTTAATGATTTAAACCATGATGCTCCCCCCTCAGGTTAATGAGTTAGTTCTAGTTCACAGTACATGATGGGCCTTTTTTTACGATTAACACTCGCCTGAAAATTCGTAAGTGGCTTCATTTTAAAGTCATCTAAAACTTTTTTATCTGCGAAAATTCTAAGAAATGGGCAGTTTTCTACGTGGAAATTGGTAAATATGTCAGTTTTATGAGATACCGAAAAGGTATAAACAACATTGATTTTCAATCAATGGAAAAATAATTTACAAAAATCAAAAGAAACATTGGCCTGCAAAAATCATGGTCCGTTTGGCAAAACCTACAACACAAACATGTTAATTTTATGAAGTTCTGTTTATAGACCAACAACCGGCTGATTTCCAGCAAGGGTTTAATAAATATTTATATCATTGAGTGGTTATACTAGCTTACAGCTGTCACAGCCAGTTTTTCCAGACCTACGCCTTAAATATGTCAATTTTATGAGATTATGTTCATTGATGAAAAATTACTTCTTTTTTAACTTTTTGGTTTTTAATTGAAGTACAGAATGTGTGGCCTACAAAAGAAATCAGCCATATATAAAAAAATCGGTAAATTTCCTTTACACGGAATTTCCCTTGTTATGATTTTTTTCCATTTGTTAGGAATAGTGAAGTGTGACCCACTTTAGTTCAGTACATAATCACAGTATATATGTGTTACATATACTGTCTTTTCATTTTTGTTGGGCGCCCTTTTGTTCCATGATATTAAATTCCTACCAACATTTTACAATTTTCTTTCTACCTATGCCACACTTGACTTTTTATTTTCACATTTAATTTTTCTGCAAAATTTAAAATCAATTGAACAAGATTTTTGAAAAATTTTATTTGCCCGCCATTTCGTTTCGCTATCTTAATATTTAGAATTTTCTAGAAAGTATGAGAACTTTGCTATTACTAAAAGATCAGTTTTTGTAATATGTATAGAAAAAACTCATTGTAAAAGAAACTTAAACTCTAAATTTCATGGGAAGAAGACACTGTATGTCGAAACGATTGTCATGGTATAAAATGATATAGTAAAAATTAAAGTTATAGATTCGGTACAAAAACTATACATAAGTACATAAGTTATTCCAACAATATTGTTCAAAAAATTGATTTTCTACTAACATTAACTTATGATTGAAATTTTTAATGTATTTGAAATTAACGCTTATAGGCCGTGCTTCTTTTGCACAAGTATAGTATCCCCAGTAGTATTGCTTTATTATGCATTTTTGATATTCAACAGTATTCAGTAGTGAAAATAAATTGTAGTCTTTTTATATTGAAAAGGCGACACTTTAAAACAATAAATGGGAGCGTCTCAAAAAATTATGTTTTAAATTAACGGCTATCAAACTATTTTGTATTCCAAGGTCTAGAATGTCCGAGGCATTACTATAAAATCTTTCAGCATTCACATTAACAGATATCAGTCCTTCGCCATCCATTCAAGGTTAATACCCTAAATATTGCCCCTAAAAGTTATTAATAATGATGAATTGAATTATATGATGATATATTGTTATGTCAATTTCAGTTGTAGCGATGTGCCTGCTGATTGTTTTACTTACGATTCTGATTCCTGATTAAGTCATCCAGCCGCACCGACAACCATTCTTGATAGGGAACCGAGTAAGTCGAAATTATAAGTCACCCTTTATTATCCTCGTCAGACTTAAGTTTACATATTGTGCAATCCATTGTTGAATCATATTTTTTTATTGTAGAAAATTTCATTGTGGAATGGTTAAAAAATTAAACTTGATAAATATTAAACTTAATTTCGTAAAAAGTTTGCGATATATTTATTTTACTAATTTATGTGAATACATTATAGTTGCAATAGTATACATGCCGTCCTTTTAGTTAATTCAACAGAAGGATGTTGAAATTACAGAAATAAATACTGTTAAACAATTAATCTTCAACTTTAAAAAGAACAATTTATTTTCAATAAAGCTGCTCATAAACTCGCTCGGCTAGAATTTTTTTACAAACTTAACAAAAATTCATGGTTTTGCATCATATTTGATAGACTTGACGATGATGACACCATTCAGAGTTATTCTAATGAAGACTCAGCCAAGCAATACTTTTTTACAAAAAAAATTATGAAGAGGAAGAAGAATTGATCGTCGTCAGGTCAAAAATAAAGATGCATTTTTGCAAAATATAAAAAAAGTATGCCAGCATATTTAACGATTTGGATATGCTAAAAAAATCAGGAGTTAAGTTATTTCAGCGAATATAGACAAAACATTCATCGTCCAGCAACTAATGATTGGCTCGTTAAGGGGATGATTTTAATAAAACAGTTCGAGAACAATTGTGTGGCTACACAGCAAGGTATTTGAATCATCAAGTCTTACCTCTGGTGCACCTGAAAAATTGTTATCAACAGTTCTTGGGAGATTTATATACTGTTGAAGATATTGAATGTCAAAATGTTTTCAGTACTTCGATTTTGAAAGATTTTGTAGAGATAAGTTCAAAAGAAAAATTAAATTTGTAAGGCTGGGCAACAAAATGTTTATTAAATCAGTGGAAATTAACATTGCAGACATTGATGATGAAGAAATTCGTTATATCATATTTGAGCAGGAATCTCAAGAGTTTCCCACAAAATATTGACAACACATACTGGAAATAAAAAAATGCTTTACGAGATTTCGTAGATAGTAAAGTACAAGATAAGGGTGAATGTGACGTTCCCAGATGACTACAGTTGTTTTGGACAACTGCATTGAGCGGTTTGGATAAGAAACTGAAGGATCGCGTAGAATGACTAGCTTCGATCTTTCATAAGATTCTATTTATAATGCCACTAGAAGACATATAAAGCGAAGAAAATAAGTCTTATTAGGTGACATGAAAAACCTTAGAAGCAGGGAAAAAGTTATTAATATTTAAGTAGAATTAGTTACACTATAAGTTATTCTAGCATAGTAGAACTTGAGACATCTGCAGTGTATTGATGTAGCTGAAGTATACTTTTGTGCTTTTCTGGTATTAATCCTACGTCGGCATTACTTTGTGGAGTAGCTTGAGATAGTTCTGACCCATTTATACAAACAACTTCTAGAAAAATACCCTGTACGACATTGTATGTATCATTTACCAAAATATACGTAGAGAGCAAGAATTGCAATCCTTACAATCAACTGCTTATTAATACTTATGAGATGAGTTAAATTGCACATTAAATATTTGAGATTTATCAGATTTCTCTTCGATTAACAATGAGACAACATCTAATATAGAAAACTTAATTGTTTTGAAACAAATTCATTTTATATGTCTACTTTCTCACCAAGTGAAAATGGAAAACACGTCAATGTGGGTAGAGTACGTGGCGACTATTTTGAAGGACGACAGTCGAATGCAAAAAATAGAATACTTAATGGAAATTAATGATTCTCTCAAGGACCCAGACATAACTAAAGAGACATTGCGAAGAAGTTTATCAAATTTCAGAGGAATGTCGAAAAACTTATTTTATTATCATATGCAATCGCATAGTTATGGTTAAAATAATTCCAGGATACTATCTGCTGAAGATGATTTTCAAAAATGATTTATCCACTTTGTCATTATTGAAAGCTATTGGCAAATTTGTAAGAAGTTTGGGCTTTTTAAAAAGCATACATATAGCGGCATTTTAGCTAATGGATCTGTTCAATCTTGCCTTACAGGAAAGCACTTTAACCGGAGTTATTACTTCACATGTATCTCTTGTTTCACAAATTTTGCAGAAGGATTCTCACAATCACATCGATTTAATGTAGAAAATGTAAAATGTTATTTATCGCAATTTAATACCGAAAATAAGATTCGCCCAAATATTAATGATGAAGAGTGCAAAATATTATTCCAGTAATATGAACTATATACAAATGATACTCTGGAAGAAAAGCTTGGCAAAACAACCCAGGTTTATTTAAAGTATATCAAGTTAATTGAGTTTGACTTATGGTAAAGTACAGCATTCGTACGGCAGATGTTTAAATTTGTATTTTCAAAAATTACCCACATATTTTTCACTATGAATCATCAAAATTATACACGGTACTGGATTACGTATTACGATAAATCAATAAATATTGAAAACACACATCCAGGGTTAATCGAAGACTATAAAACTGCTTTCTGGGCGTTCGAAAAACTAGCAAGCCATTTGCCAGATTTCCCATAGGTTTGAAACTGGAGCAGGCAATAAATGCAGATGCTGCTTCCTAGCATAATTCATTTTCAGCATGAAGACTTGAAACCTTCAGTGATCAAAACCTCAATGCTCAGGACAGTCTAGTTATCTAACGTTAGAACTTCAGGAGAAGTGCCACGCATAAAGTTTATCACTAAAACTCGAGATAATGCAAATAAATTTGATTCAATTAAAGAAGGTTAATGTTAGTGCAAAATTAAAGGAATTAAAATCCAAACAGAGATGTTTTTACCGATTACTTTATGCGTCTTTACAAAACAATACAGATACGAAAAAAAATCGGACTCCCGTAGAATACTGACCAAAACCCATCCGCTGACGCGCTCATCGTCAACCCCTCCACACTTAAGTTAGCCTTTCCTGATTAAAGCTCTGGGTCGACCCTCGGTTGCCCGAGAAACAAATGCCTTTTTGCAATTCAATGCCTTACAATAGCACACAATATGTATAGCTATCTGCATGGTAGAAAGCTACTCCTCGGCATCGATGCTCTTTTCATTTTATCGTAGCAACGGTAAAATATGGAGTCAGCCACTTCGAAATAATTCATTGTCAAAGAGGTATCAGCATATCATACAGCCATTATTAAACCGTCAGAAGCTGATATATATATTTTTGATAGATTTTATTTATGGCACAAATTGAAAAATGTTTTGGATGGCTATGGCAAAATTTCGAAACTTATTTTCAAAATACTCATACAAAATTGAAAAAAAGTACCTACATATCGTATTTTATAAATACGCGATACCGAGCGGTTAGGATTACGAGGGTCGTTTGAGTGGTGAAGAAGATATACATTACAATATTCGCAAAGAAAATAAACGCCTAATAGATTTTGGCATATTATTAAAGAGTCCGAATTTCAGGGAAGCATTTGTGAAATTCTTAAGAGACGATTGATTATTTTTTCGTTTTCTGGGATGCAAAAACGGTCAAACTCAATTTTGACAATTGCTATAAATATGAAACTACTGACGGCACAATGAAAAGAATAATAGACTACAATATATCGTGTAATTATAACACGATATATTGTAGAGAGAAGACACTAAATTTTTTATCATATTTGTCAATTAAACTACAACTATATATTAAAGGTGCATTACACAGACTCAGATATATCAATTATATTGTTGGCAAATTTCAAATGTTTGAAAGCAAATGTAGACGATTACGATCGTCTTAAAATATTAATGAAAAGTTCGATAACCTTGGCGAACAATTATAAACATCTTCAGAGGTCTTTCATATTTTCACTAGAAATAAATATAATTTAGCGTTGTTGAAAAAGTAAAAAAGGCATTTAGCTATTCTGAAAAAAAAATTCAAGAAGCTCTTATAGATTTGATAAAAATTGCACCACGTCAACTGAAAAATTTTAAAATGTGCAATGTATATGCTCAAACCTAAAGATATCGACAAAAGACGATATGAATTGTTGTGAAAAAAACTATAAATGAACGAGCCAAAATGAAAAAAAATGTCTGGTGGGTATAAGGGTTCTAACTTGCCTCCAACGAAAATGGAATGAATTATTGCAACAGCTGAAACGAACGGCTTATATAAGCAGTATTTGGTTCAATACACACATGCGATATCTTTGACAATTTTTTGGATTTGATGGGCCAGAAAGTTCTTCTATTCAAGAATTATCGTCTGATATTGAAAGTATTCTATTAAAACTTCATTTTTAAAATATTACAATAACAATATCTTCTACTTCATTAAATATATTTTCTCACATTCAATTATAGAATCCAAAAGTACTATTTTCTATTGTATGCATACTGTTATTGACAATTATCTCAAAAAAAACTGTGTATATTTTATTAAAACCCTGGCTGAAAATCATCCGGTTGTTGATCGATAAATATAGCCTCATAAAACTGACATATTCAGATGTCAGTCATGCATGATTTTTGTAGGCCAATGTTTTGTTGATATTTGTATTAAATTATCTTACCATTAAGTGAAAAATTAAATGGTTATTCATATCTTTTCTATACATCGTAGAATTGACATGTTTACCAATTCTCAGAGTTTTCGTAGATAAAAAAGATGTTGGTTACGTTAAAATGAAGGCACCAATTTTCAGACGAGTGTTAAACGTAAAAAAATCCATGTACTGGGAACTATTCAATAAGCATGTCTGCATTTTAATGTAGGTCCAAAAAAGAATTCAAAGTTTCTGAGCAGGTAAAAACGTACAAGCCATATACTAATCCAGAACTTTAATACTATCTAATATACTGACCTTATCTGCTAAGACAGGAACAAACAAAAAACGGTAAATAACAAAATATTGATGTACATATATTTGTTTTATTTATTAAAATTTTGTCGTCGTTTTCCTGCAGTGGGTTCCGGAGTTGTTTACTTGCATGTTTTTTTGTATTTTTCTGAATAATCCTTTCTGATTGTTTTTAAAGCTCCGAGACCTGCTAAATATCCTTTGTTCTTTTACTTGTTTGCCACCTTGTTTTTTAATGTACTGTAGTGGTAATAATCATTTGTGTTCTATAGAGAAGTCTAATTATGTTAGTTGTATTGTTTACCTTGTATTGTGAGCCTCTAATTCTAAAGAATTGGCCTTGAAGAAGACGACAAATAAATCTTGGAAACATCGGCCAATTTTTAAAAACTGAGGTTTGATTTATGTTCCTAACCCGCTGAAAATCATCTTAAATTTATTAAAATGAGAAAGTTTATACCCGCTTAGAGATAATTTACAACGATGTGTTAAAAGTACAGTAAGATTTCTTCTTCTCTTCGTCTCTTATGGTTCTTGAGATAAAGGGTTAACGTGTTTTATCCCTTAAATTTAAGTTATTTTTAATATGTCTTATTCCCTATTCCCTATTCTTTTTCTATACCCCTGCTGCTTCTGCGATCTAACATTACGTTCTTGTTTAAATTGACTTTCTTAAAGAATCTTTAAATTACGTTAATATTAACTTTTCTAGATGGAAAGAAAGAGAAGAAGACTCAACTGCCATTTTAATAAACAAGCATCTCTCATCCCCTGTCCCACATGACTATTCTCTCGCTACCTTGCTGCTTTTTCGACCTAACATTGGCTTCCCATGACATCCTTTTTACGTAAAAGAAATAAAAATTCCGAAAGCGACTGTTTAAAACTACATTATAAACTTTTGATTGATGATATTATTAGGAAAACTTAATACTATACTGTTCAAGGATTTATAAAAAGTATTAAACTTTCTGTCCATATGAAATTTGACTCACCGGATTATTTTGAAATGGGAAAATGAATTATCGTTTTAGTTAAAATCTATTTTAATAGCGTGTAAAAATAGCTGGATTAATAATTTGTGATTTCAGAAATCACAAGGAGTTATTACTAAAATAAATCTTAAATGATTGATCGACATGGTGATATATATTTTTATGGATACTGTTGTTTATTAAACCTAAAACATTTCAAGATAAGCAATTTAGTATTTAGAATACTGAGTGCGTGATTATTTTAAAATCCATTTAGGTTGTTCTCAAAGGATTTTTTAAAGGCTGAAGTAAAACAAATTATTGTATCAGAACATATATGAATGAGAAAAAAATCGGTAAATTGGCCTTTTCCCTGAACTTTTCTTGTAACGAATTCCACCACAGCTAATATAAATAGTGAACTCCTATAGTTAATTGGTGATAGCTTTATATATATATATATATATATATATATATATATATATATATATATATATATATATATATATATATATATATATATATATATATATATATATATATATATATATATATATATATATATATATATATATATATATATATATATATATATATATATATATATATATATATATATATATATATATATATATATATATATATATAAGAAAGTTTAACGGACAAATAATTCTGCCTTTGATAACAGGACAAATAATTCTGCCTTTGATAAGCTTATTCAGGTATAGGGTCCATAAATCATGGACCACTGTACCGACTACCGGCACAATTGACGACGTTTCGCCCTTTTGGGGCTCATCAGGCCAATGCAGTCATATGGTAGAGATGAAGAAAAATATTCAACGGCAGTTTAAATATATACGATGAAAATTTAAGGCAGTAAGAAATTAACCCAAAGAGTAAAGATGTGTCATCTATGTGTATTATTGTGAGGCTTATTATTTGAACCTCTAGTAGCAATGTAGAAGTATATAGATGTAAAAGTTAAAAACACAAGCGCGATATGCGTAGGCTTTCAATTTTTTGTTTGCCGTGCGATACCAACTATTTTGTTGGTGAAACGACGGCCCAAAGGATGAAAATCCATGATATCGGCTTTTTTAGGGCAAAGTTTCAATAAGAACAAAAAAGTAAATAACGTCCGTAGATAAATTAGTAGGAAGTTTAACGGCCATTCGGACAAATAATTCTGCCTTTGATAAGCTTATTCAGGTATAGGGTCCAAAAATTATGGACTATTATACCGACAAGCCTTTAAGCATTTTTCATCATCTCTACTGGCACAATTGACGACGTTGCCGTGCTATACCAACTATTTTGTAGAGATGATGAAAAATGCTTAAAGGCTTGTCGCTATAATGGTCCAGGTTGCATTTTTTATGAAACAAATGAATATTTCAAAATGAACTATGCAAATTATAAAAAGAAGTTTTCGGAAAAGCTAATTCCAAATTTGCCCCCAAAAAGTGTATTTCTTATTAACAGCAAAACATACCATAACGTGGAAAACAAAAAATACCCCAGTTCTAGTGCCAGAAAAGGTAATCAAGAAGGGTGAAATATCACCTTCACTGATAATATGTTCAAAATTCATTTGTACAGTTTAATTAAAATGAACAATCTGAACAAAATTTATAAAATTCTTGGAGATAATGGAAAAGCTTTCAGACTTTCGCCCTATTATCCAGTTTTAAATTCTATTGACCTCGTATGCCCGTCCCTGAAACAGCACACTGCAGAAAGAAATACTGATTTTAATTTAATTAATGTTAAAACGTTTTTAAATTTCCTCTGTAAATAAGGAAAAGTCGCGATACTATATGGACGTAGAAACATTTCTACATGTAATTCTGAACAGTCTTCTAAAAAATGTGCAAGACGATGACAGTAACAACAAATTACAGAATAGAAAATTAATAACTATTCCAAAAATATACAACTACCTACATTCAAGTAACCCTCATAATGAATAAAAGTCTTCAATTTTTAAAATGTGGTACAGAATTGCTAGTTTGAGCTGCCATAATAGATGTTAACAAAATTACAGAATATCGTTCTTATAACGGTACGTAGTACATATTTTTTTATGGATCTGGGGTCTCTGAAATATAAGTAACTAAAACGACTTAGAGAGTGTTCATTTTTCATAACAATATTTCCCTGTCGAGAAAGTAGTAAAAAAACCCCAATTTAGTATATAGAAGCCCTTTTTCAGCGAATATTCCACTTTTTTAACTTTTTTACATATTTTTTAAATTTGTTCACTTCGCTATGATATCTATTGTTTTACGAACCTCTAAGATTTTTCAAACATATTGGTCAAAATATCCTACATATTTTCAACTTATCAGCAGACAGAATAAGTCAATGAAACCGCTGAAAGCGGTTTCCCAGTAGGACATTTGTGCAATCTATTCTATTCTACTAGGTATAATAATTATTTCTAAAATCAATAGAATTGTACACAAAGTTTTTGATATTTACCATTTAAAGAATAATAACACATCTTAGAAAGTCAAGAAAAATATGCATAATTGCATTTATGAAATTGTTCCATAAATTGTACTGTTTTCCAGTAGACTGAGACTGTAGGGTGGTTTCAAAAAATACCCTTTATGCGGTTTTATATATGAATGCTAGGTATGTATATATAATAATTTTAATTAGCTTTAGTTTGAATGAGGTTCAATTATCTTTTATAGTTTTTAAAACCTCTATCACAATATGAAAATTTAATAAAATTGCATTTTTTAAATAAATGTTTTACTAACTTGGATTAATAAGGCGAAATTTCATTTAGTTAATTCTTAGTGCACTTACTAATTAGAAATAAGTAAAAACAAAACCCTTCGGGTAACAATCAATATGCGTTAATAAAACTATTAAAACATTTGCAAGATTCTTTGGTCATAAGAATATGTAGAAAATATGAACAAAAACAAATTTATTCTAGTTTAAGCGACCAGGATTCCGCATTTGTTTTTATACCTATATACATTATGAAAATATATAAATCAAGGATTTCTGTATCTGGAGTAGAAACTAAGGCTAGCGTATTAGACCTAGTAGCTTTTATGTATTTTTTCCTGTTCATCTAACATGAGATATATTAGTGATAATTGGTTACGTTATTTGTTCCTGAAAACGCATTGCTGCATATTCTCCATTTGACCATATATACAGTGTGTCCGAAAAGTTGCTACCACTAACTTAGGAGTATATAGATTCTATTAAAATATTGCAATTCAGCCATACTTGTTTTAGTTCAAAAGTTTATGTTAAGAAAGATATAAAGTGGTCAAGTTAAAATGTTATTTTAATTTTTTTTAATAAAATGCCTACTTTTCAAGATAAACTTAAAATTAGTAATAGGGAGTTTTTTATAGCGAAGAATAATGTACCTTCATATTTGATGAAACTCCTATAAGGCGCTGCGAACGCTACTTTTTAGAATTAAAATATTCAAATTTTTTTGTATACAAAATTAGGGAACTTGAAAATTAGGGAATTAGAAAAAATATGTTCTTGTCTTTTCTTCCAAAAAAGCTGTACTTTATAAATCTACCTAAAGTTCACCTTTTACGGGATATTTGCTGTTTTAATACTTGATGCAGAATGGATTCAACATTTAGGATATGCGGAGTTTTATTATTTTTATGAAATACCCCAATGCATGCTTTGTAACTTCAATCGAGCTAAATGTTGAGAAATAGTAATATAATAGACCCTAATGTATATTAGAATGCCTTGCTACATTTAGATGAAAAATATTCTGTTAGGGCATTTATACTTACTTCATCAATATCAGAAACTTCTGGTGTTTTATATTCGCTATCCGATTGTGGAAATGTAAACCAAATTTCTTGTACTTGTTCACCTCTTTGATGTAATAACTTCGCTTTTCTATATTCGTTGTTTTTTTGTATCTGATACCGTAATATGAAGTTCGAATGATCGCATCCACCGGTCTCATCGTTGTCCCAAAGTCAATGGGTTCGCCTCGATATCAAATTACTTAATTGCTAGCTTTTCCATTATCAAACAAAAGCACTTTATGCTTCTTGTCTCTAAATGTCAACTAAACACTGTTTCCAGTTTTTCCGCGTTTTTTTCACTTTCATCGTCGCCTCATAAAGTTAAGTAAAACATACCTGTTCACTCCCGTCCAGAGTGTCCACTGTCCATCAGCTGTTCTCGCTTCGGCTAAAACTCCGGCTGACGGACACTTATAACTGAAGTCACTGTAGTAATGTATCTAAATATTTATTTTAGTTCACACTATGGCTAAATGGCATAATGTGGGCAAGTAGAAATATCTAGCGTCTGTATAGAGACTACTTTGATTTCGACAAACACTTAGTATATGAACGAATCACGTTATTTGTAAAAAAATATTATTAAGAAAAAACACGATCTTTAGAAAAAATATTATTTCTGATGAAATAGTTGACTCAAAAGATTATTTTTTAATTTAACTGATTTAAGACCATCTAGTTGTGGAAAAATTGCTGTAAACACTATAAATACGTAACTATCACAATTTGGGTTGTACTATAGGGAAAGTATTCTTGCTAAGAAATTGGTATAATTATAAATTGGTAAATTGCTCATACTTCTTTAAAATCAAAAAAAGCAACAGCAGCAAGAGCATTATCATTATTAGTATCTTCTTCCTTAATTTGGAATCGATATTTCATAAAAGCTGCCTGGAGTAAATCAACATATCAATCACTATATATCGTAATTCTGCTTCAGTTAGCTCAAATCTCATTCGCTCATGTTGCATAATTTACAGATTCTGCATAATGTTAAATAAACTAAGATCTACATGACTACATATTAACATGCATTATTCAAATATTGATGCAATTTAAGACCACAAATTTTTAATGGAATTACAAATAAAAATGTAGGTGGTAATTGTTATGCAGAACAATATGTAATTTTTTTAAATGATGTCAAGTTTATGAGCTTTCCAATTATTAATTACATGCATGTTTGTCAGACTTAAACTGTATAATTATTTGTTCGAGAATTATTGCTTGTTGAAGTCAATGTTTTCGTGTTTAATTGGTTGTTCAAAGAAGAAATCAGCTTAGTAATTCTGAAGATGTGCATAGCAAATATTGTATCTAAATATTCCTTTTTAATATGATGAATGAAACTTGTTTGTAGTACAAATGATTAAAGGAACATAAAAGTCAATAAATGAATTATATGAAGTAGGGGATGTAGGTGGTATTAAGATGTTTGAATGCATGAATACTGCAATATTCGTTGCACATTTCTCTAAGAGTATTGGCGCGAAAAAAAATGTCCACTTAGGTTTGATGTATCGTAAGCCATTCTAAAAAACTATCTTCTTTTATCATATTTTTCAAAAATTACTTTTAATTTATAAGTTAAAAAAGTATTGTCATTTTTTTAATTTTTAAAATTTCCTACGCTCATTTCAACTTCTCCAACCAACCAGAGATCACAATAGTTTAAATTAAAATCTACTGAGTTTGATGATGATGAATGGTGTAAATTAGACCTAACTTTAGATTAGTGACACGTGTAGATAAGTGAAATTCGGTAACACCATTACATCTTAGTATAGTACAGTATACAGTATTGTAGGGATGTGTTAAGGCAATGTTTTTTAGTTTTTAGTTTATATCATGTGAAAAACTATAATGGGTTTAATTAAAATTACGTTGTGAGAAGACGTACGAAAAGCGTGTTTGATCACCATGACAGAGGAGCAGCCACACTTGATATGGACCCTACACGATCCGCTGCCAGTAATAAAAATTAGGATGGTCTCGAGAACCTAATTACTAAGGTATGCAGTAGTTTTGTCAATAAATTGGAGGATTATTTCAATTCTAGGTTTCATAAGATTGATGCAAAGTTTTATAAACCACATTACTACAACGTTCACTAGCCGCTTCCTAGTTCGATCACCACGATAGAGGAGCAGCCATACTTGATATGGGCCTTACACGATCCTCTGCCAGTAATAAATTTGAGGATGATCTCGAGAAGCTAATTAACTAGGTATGTAATGGTTTTGTCAATAAATTGAAGGATTTTTCAATTTTAAGTTTGACAACATTGATCAAAATCTTACCGACGTGTGATAATTTAAAACAATGCAATGTATTAATACAAGATAATCGCAAATCCATATCTTTCCTAGAGGATACAATAAATTCTTTACAACAAAAAATAGAACGCAATACACTACACATTTGCGGAATTCAGGAACACTGGATTGGATGCGACTTCAACATCAATCTTTTAGAGGGTGGATATGCCTCTATACTGTTTACAGGATTGGAGTTGAATAAGTATGACTTGTCTTAATTAGTAAATCGGCCCACTCGTATAACGAATATTCCTGAAACATTTATAGATTTGATTGTTACCTCATCCCCTACAAGAAAATCAACGTTGTTAATATAGACAATGTGTCTGACCACTGCCTTATATCTTGTACTCCCTGTGTCTCTGTACCACAGAAAGAAATAAAATTTAGGACTTTTAGAGATTACAGTAATTCTGATTATATACTTTTTATAAATGATATACAGAATATCAACTGAAATTCGATGTACGAATTGGAACATTTTAGAATTTCTAAACACTAATTTAGAATCATGTCCGTATTCCCCGCGGAGTTTGGAAATGCAAATGGTTTTAATGATTTTTTTTTGTTACATCTTTACCTCATGTCAATGCTGTCATTAATAGTAGTTTATATTGTAACAAATACCTCGAGGGGTTGAGCAGAAGATTTGCTTTTCTCGAGGTGACCGAGGAAAAAGTGAGTAAAATGTCTTTTTAAATTAAATCTAACGACGAAGGAATTGACGGTTTTGACAAGAAATTTTGTACTATTATTACACGGTATCTCGTACCTCATATTACCTACATTACATATCTAATAAACAAGTCTTACCTCAGAAGTATTTCCTACATTGTGGAAAAAAAGCTTGTGGTTCCTGTCCCTAAGAATCCAATAAATATCCTGCAGAAAAAGCAGTTCATGAACAGCTAAATGAATATTTTTTAAAAAATAGCATATTTTCAGCTACATAGTCAAGTTTCCATAGAGCACATAGTACTCCTACCACGTTTTTAAATGTTGTTGATGACGTGGTGAGAGCCCAGGATAAGTCAAAAAATACGTCGTTCTGCTGGACTGCAGCAAGATTTTTGACACAATGAACCACTATATTTCATTAAAATAATTAAAATTTTATAGGCTGAACCCTGGTGCACTTTCTTTTATTAAAAGCTATTTAAATAGAAGTCAAGTCAATACTCTTCGTAACCTCATGCTTAAGATATTCGTATAATTTGAAAAAGTTTGATCATGTAAGTAACTCATCCTTGAGGTGCAAATGGGTGCACCTGGGAGAAAGATATTTAATCCATCTGGCTGTGTTGGTATACAAGATGAGGCTATGGGGTGTACCTACATATCTGGCTGAAAAACTCGTTAGTGGTAGTTAAGTCCATGAACGAGGAACGTGTAATTGTGAACTATATCAGTTGCCCAAGCCCTACCACAATGCTGTTAAGTTATTTAACTTTTTGCCTAGCCCCATCAAATTATGCTCGTCTCTGACTGGATTCAGATCCAAAACGAATGAATTATTAATTATGATGCTTTTATTTTCTTTATTCATTTTTTGTGTGTAAATCTGCCTGTCTTGTGACTATATTCGTATTATTTCCTGATATATTGCCAAATGTTTACTTAATTAATGACAGGTTAGCATTTATCTAGTTTATATAAAATTAAGTTAAGTGTACAGGTTGTTAGGTGAACAGCCATGGTGGATTTCGCCACCTCACTCAATTAAGTGTTTGTATCACACTTTAAGCCGAAATATAAGACATTATTATTATTATTAATAGGTGATATTTTATGTAATTAGTGCTAGTCACACTTTAATTAATGTCCAATTGTTTTCAATTAAAACTGATAACCTAAAGCATATGTACTATTTTAAAGTTTTCATTCATGACAAAGGGCATTAGCATTGCCCTTGTTGTTTTTAACAAGACAGTAGCATCAGGTCAGTTTGTTATTTTTTAGTTGTTATTCATTTTGGAACTTTGACATACAAACACAAATTATTTATTCAAAAATTAACTCCAAGTTAAAATGCATTGTAATAGATGAAAAATGTGAAGCAACATATAGAATAATTGAAATATTAGATTAATATAAAAATGAATACAAATTTGAAATACAACTATTTTTAGAATTAATAAATATATTAAAAACAATCCTAACAACATTCAAATTGTTTTTCGGTGTTAATGAGACCCAGCAGTTTTGAAACATTGTACAACAGTTTTTGTAAACTGTAAAATAATTAATTTTAGTAATTCTCTAAGTATAAAAACTTTATCATAAAACGTAGTTTGGCAAAATGTAGAATGATGATAAAAATAAAAAAAAACAAAAAAATAAAAAAAAATAAAACCGACTTCAACAAAGCAAATAATTATTTTTAACAACCTAAGGTGCTAACAAAAGCCTTATATGTGATATTAGTACTTTCATTTAAAATTCATATTTTTTAGTTTCAGTTTGACGCTGACTTCATAAATCTTATTTCTAAGGTCGTTTAAAATATTTATTTACTTTTCAGTATTTTTACGAAGTTATTTAACACTAATTTAAGAGATATTGTACCAATGTATCGATTAACCGCTGAAGAACTAGAAGAGTTCAGAAATACTAAAGTATGTGGAAAGGACCATTATCACATAACAAGGCAAAACAGATTTAGTGCTGCATATTTCATCTGTAATTTAAACTATAAAATACGCAATTTTATCCCCATTATATTCCAAAATTCAAGTAGTTACGACTTCCACTTAACTACTAACTAACTAACACTACCACATTAAAGAATTGTGTCGTCATGGGGACAATATTGACGTTATAGACCAAGGCAAAGAAAAGTATATATCATTTACAAAAAGCATTTATGTAAATGATTATGATGGTTATGGTGTGAGAGAAAAGAAAAACTTGAGAGAAGTTTTATTGAAAGTTTCAGACTTTTGTCAGCATTATTGAAACATTTTGATGCTGGTTTAGAGATTGGTCAGAAAACATTTCCGATATCTCAAGCAATTTTGTTTAATGCAAAAAAATGGTATTTCTCCATAAACTTTTATGGATTGTAAAGTAGTTAATTATTATAATTAATTTATTATATATATAACTTAGGTACTAACAAAGCCACGTATGTGATATTAGTACTTTCCTTTCAAATTCATACTTTTTAGTTCCAGTTTGACGCCGACTTCATAAATCTTTTTTTTAAGGTCGTTTAAAATGCTTATTTAATTTTCAGTGTTTTTTGAAATAGAATTTATTTTCTTCAAAAAAGTTTTGTTTTTATTATTTTTAGTTTTTTTATTTATATTTTTGATTTTTAATAATTTTTTTTTGGTATTTATTCTTCCTTTCATTTTTGTTCCGTTTTAATAAATAATTTTTAAAAAAGTTACCCTACATACAAAATTTTGCTTTTTATATAAATTTGTTTGGCTACAAACATTTTTGCAAAGATATACAAAGGGCGCAAAAGTAGGCAAAACATAAAAATTTCGAAACCAAAATTACTGAGTTGGCTGAATTAGTAAACTTAAAAATATGATTTCAAGTCATTTAATGCTTTTTTTATACAATATGTAGTTTGAGTGTAATTTAACGGCAAATAGAAGAGGAGGTGGGCATTGGGTACATTAATATGATTTTATCTCATTGTTGTCGATTGGCGTCAAAATTTAAATTATTTAGATTTGAGCATGTCATTTTTTGTTTTCTAAAGGCATGCTGAGGGAGATCACTACATCCAGTATAGTATAGTCTTTAGTTGTTGTCACAGATAACTACTGACCGGTTTTGGAAATTATTTTGATTTTGATATCCATTTAAATTATTTTCTGTGGTCTTTTAGATTTCGATAGGTGTTCTTTAGGTAACTTTCATTTCGAAAAACATTTTATATACACTTTATCTCAACAAACAAATCTCCCTGCAATTGCCCACTCCTTTTTACATTTCAATTTTTTTATGATGCTATGTTAGTTATGTAGAAAGTAGTTTATTGCCAATTTCCGAGCAATATTTTAGCCTATAATAATTATTTCGAAAAGATATTTAAATTCGTGTTCTACTTTTGACGCAATATAGTATTTACTTTCAAATTTTCCGCAATTTATATATGTTTCAATAGTCTGATAATTTTATAATTCCTTAATTTAAAATATATATATATCGAAAACTCTAATTAAAATTTTACCATTCAAACGCTGTGTCTCTTTGAGGCCGTTAATTTATCACGAACGAGGATTTATGAAGAGCATATAAAGCTGAAAGCAATTTGTTTTTTTTTTCGGATTTTTCATTTAAAATCAATTTAAAACGAGATTATTTATAAAAAACTTTTTTTAAGAAGCCCTAATTGTTTTGATATTCTCGTGGTTAAGTATTTTCTACTAATTAGGGTTTATTCAACTACCAAATACAGCAAATAACTTAAAATGACTTTAAATAAAAAATTCTGACATTTTCTCTGTGCGTAGCCTGTTGTCTTACCAAAAAATTCTGCGTGACCGCTGGCCACCGCCAGATCAAGGGAACGCCTCTTACGTGTTCGATAGCATCACCTATTTTATAAGAATAGGAAGATTGGCATACACTGAAAATAGTAGGGTTTTCTATTACTTATGTTGATCTAGACATTCATTTAGACAAGTTGACTTCTTGCCTAAATGAAATTGTATGGATAACTAGAAATATATATCGTCTCTATAGACTACTAAAAAACACGATAAGGCTTTTTTTGTTAAAGGTCTCTAAAATTTGGTAAAATATTAATATTTATAATAAAATAAATACTAAGTTATCAATACACAATACCTCGTAATGTACAGGGTAAGCCTGAAATGCGTGGACAAATGTTGCATGTTCGAAATATTATAATTGTATACCTTGATATATTTCAGGAGTAAACTTGTTTTATTTTCCGATTTATTAATAGATACATACATACATACATACTTACATACAATTTGAAATGTTATACAAAATATATCGACAATAAGTGGCAAGTAATTGTGTCGTGAATAATTATTGTGTGCGGCATTTCGAAATCATGTATTCGTTTCATATAACTATTATCCATACATATATACAAGCATTTTAAAAAATGTTTTAAGTACATGAAGGGTAAGTAAAAATGTCATTTTCATTTTTTCATTTACGTATAATATACAGGTTGCTTCTTTCTTCGCGCTTTTAGATTCGCTAATTTATTATAATAAAATGTAATAATTTTGTTTTACTAATACAAAGTACAAGTACAAGTATTTCAATTTTGCTAATATTATCCTTGACCACCTTTTACTTATTTAATTATAATCCGTCCTGTCTAAAATAAATGCATATAAAATTTTGCATTTCTTAGGTAAGACTAGCGAGAGGTGTTTCATGTGTGTCATTTGGAAATTCAAAAACTTTGGTGAGATTTTTCTCTCGTAACACTATCCTAGGACCATTGCATAATAACTATTAGCAAACTTATTCATTAATACATCAAACGGGCATTTGTTAAAATGAATATGATTCCTTTGTATATCATATAACTGAGAATAATATCAGTTTACAGCAGGGTACTTGATATGTTTATTAATGAATTCCTATTCGTAATTAAATAAGTATCACATTTCCATAGCAGATAGCGATGTAAAAAGTTAGACTTCTATCCTTTCAAATTAGAAATTTAATTTAATAATCTCTTATATATTGTTAGAACAATATTGTTACTTAAGGGGAATATTAAGTTTTGAAACTTTCTTTTTTATGCATTTAACTATATTGATAGATGATATTATATTTTTTAAGTAAAGATGTTACTCAAAAAAAGGAATCTTGACCCAGACGAGTTATTTATTTATTTAAATTAAGGATCCGATGCATAATGCAAGAAAAATATAGCACTTGTATATTAAATACTAAGGAAACATACTTTGATATAAAATTAAAGGTATATTATTCTTATTTATATATCCAGGGTAAAACGTAGTGTACTTTGCCTTTATGTTAGTAACCTAATAACTATGTTAATTTAGTACTTTGTAAAAGCAAGAAATAAAGATAAATACATTTCAGAAATACAAAAAAAAGCATTTGTAAATGACTAAAGTTCCCTGTACTATCTTAGCATTATTCAAACAAACAAACAAAAGCATGCTTTATTGCCGCAGGAAAATTGTTACAATTTTATGGACAAAGCGAAATTTACCTTAAAATAAAAAAAACAAAACAATGAAAAAACAAAATATTAATCATATTTTTCGACAGGTCAATGCAAATACATAAAATGTAAATATAACATTCGTTAGGACATAAATCTGCCGTAAAGCGGTTAACGAATACAAGTGACCTTAACAATAAGGAAATAAACAATATATATATGCGAGGTGAATAATTTCGATGACATTGAAATTATAATTATGCGACCTTAAACTCTATGTTGTTATCGTTATATAAGAAAAATAAGTGAAGTTAAACAAAAAGTGTACTGAACTAATATAGTAATTAAAGTGTATAAAAAAAAGAAAATGTATAACTTTGATCTAATATGTAACAAAAATAATTAATATTAACAGACAGACAGTTAATTCCCTATAAAATGATTTACAAATTCTATGCTAGCAGCTGGAACATGACACCCAAAAAAATTTAAGTAAACAAGAAAAAATATTTTAATGAGCCTTATTCATTATAAAAATCATTAAACAAAAAAGAACCCCCTTGAAATTTCACTTCAAAAAGCCCTTGAGGTTTAACACTGACAACATCAATTGCTCAAAAAATAGATCAGTTGAAAAGATTGTAGCGGAAAGTACATTAAAATTTGAGAATATCGAAAAGCAAATAAAAGGTCCTTTCCAAAATTTTTACGCAGCAAAAAGCGTTAAACGTAAGCCGTATTATTTCGCATACTTAATAAAAGCGACTTAACGTATTTATACAACATTGGTTTAAGAACTACTGTACCAATGTATTAATTAACCGATGAAGAAATAGAAGACTTCAGAAATGCTAAGGAATGTGGTATATGTAAACGACTTTTCGATGAAAATAATTTAAAAATAAAAATAAACTATTATCAAATTACAAGGCAAAAAAGACTTAATGTTGCATATTCCATTTGTAAGTTAAAATACCCAATTTTATCCCCATTGTATTCCCTAATTTAAGTGGTTACGACTGCCACTTCATTAAATAATTGTTTCGTCATGGAGACAATACTGACGTAATAGACCAAAGCAAAGAAAAGTATATATCATTAATAAGAAGTATTTATGTGAATGATTATGTTGATAAAACTGATATTGTGACAGAAAGAAAAAAACTTAAGTTTTATTGAAACCTTGAAATTTTTGACAGCATTATTGAAAAATATCGATGCATGATTAGAGATTGGTCAGGTTAAATAAACACGAAAATATTTCCCCTATTTCAAGCAATTTTATTTAATGTGAAAGAAGGGTATTTTTCCATACAGTTTTATGAATTGTCCAGAAAAATTAATTACCCCATACTTCTATGACTATGTGAGAGCGAAAGAAGTGTTGCGTTTGTTTAATTGTAGGAACTTGGGGGAATATCCAGATTTATATCCAATGTTCTCTTATTATGTGATGTTTTCGAGCAATGTCGAGATACTTGTTTAAATATTTATACACTAGGTCCGTCACAGAACTACTCTTCGACTTTTTAAAAAGGGTATTTGCGTTGAAATAAGTCAGTGTTTGAAAAGGAAGTATTTTGCCAACAATACATTTTTGCCAAACTATGATCCTGCTAAACCATCGTCTTTTACCACTTATTTGCAAGGTCATAGTACGTCGCAATCATCTAGTGGATTTACGTGGCTATCATAACGTGAAATAATTTAAATATTATGGACGTTAAAGAGGATAGTGCACAAAATACGTTTTGGAAATGGATGTGTATTTTCCTGAAGAGTTAAATGTTCCATGTACGGAACTTTCTTTTTTTGTTGAAAATATTAAACTATTAACGGAAATGGCAAACATCCCGAAGTTGATTTCAAATCTCAACCATCAAAGGTAGTACATTGTGCATTATAGAACATTAAAACCAGCTACGTAAAACGGTTTAATGATAATGCGAAGACATAGAATTTTAAAATTTATTCAGTCAGCGTGGTTAAAACTTAAATTGCTTTTAATACAAAATTAGGGAATAAAGCAAAAAATGAATTCCAAAAAGACGTTTTTAAATTATATAATAATGTAGTTCTTCGGAAAATCATGGAAAATATAGAAAATCGAAAAGATATCAAATTAGTTACTTACTGGGATAATTCGAGAGGGAAAGTGAGTTCTAACATTAATTGTTCGACCCAATTTTAAAAATTGTTCAGTAGTTACTAAAAACTTTATAGTTATTCATATGGGTAAAATCATATTAGCTTATAATAAAACAATATATATTAGATTTTCTATATTGAGCATGTCAAAAACTGTAATACATAATTCTTTTTACAGTTTTATTAAAAAAAATTGTAGTGATGCTTTTTTACTATACATTGACGCAGATTCCTTGATATTAAAAACATTTATTGATAACGTTTTCACACTTAATCACAAAAAACCCAGAAAAATTTGACACATCCAATTATTCTGAAGAAAACTCAAAAAAAAATTAATCGAACTTGGGGAGAATAAAACATGAGTTCCCTGGTGATCCGATAGTAAGATTTTATGGGACCGTGGCTAAAGCCTATTATGTCGGCTCACTTAATAGTGAATTAAAAAAGGCTATAGGCATAAAGAAATTGGTAATTGAAAAATCGAATATTGAAGATTATAGGAATGTTGTAGACCGTGGAACTTACATTTTTAGAAAAATTAAGACTTTTCGTAGCGAATGGCATGATAATTATACTGAATTAGTGAATAAAGTGGCATTATCTGAGGATTGTGATAAACGTTATGTAATTACCTCATCAACAAAAATTCTACCTTGAGATCATAAGTATATCGAATTTAATCAGACAGAATTGATTATTAGATTGAAATATTTCGTTCAAATGTGTAATAAAATGCAATTTTATCGAACTGATCCTAATATTAGATTACAATGTTTGGTTAGAATGTATGAAGAATTGATATCTGATGATGATACTGGATTTGGAATAATTTTACATGTGTATTTTAGCTTTAAAAGCATTTTTGTTAAAATAAACACGAATAATAATTCCTACATATTAAAGAGTAGTTTGGAAAACTGTATTTATATACTACTTGTATTTTATTATTCAAATATTAGACTGCAATGTTTGGTTAAAGTGTGTGACGAATTGCTCTCCGGAAATAATGATACTGATAAGTAATGATATGGACAAGTTTCACCTATTACTAACATATGGGTTGAATGGTATGCAATTTGAAAAGTGATTTTTAAAATAATGTTGGTTTGTGGTTTGGAATGTCCTTTTTGCCCTAAAAAAGCAAATGGAGCCCCATTAAGGAATTATTTTCTAGATTAATTCACTACGGAATAATTTTAACCGGAAGTTCTTTACATTTTGTTAAAAGAAACATGAATAGTAACTGTTAAATAATTATTATAAAAATAGTTTGGAAAAAGTGAATTTATAAAACATATTTATTTGATTATAAAAAACTATGAAATTTTATCAGTATGATCCAGATATTAGATTACAATATTTAGTTAAAGTATGTGACGATTTGCAAAAATTTTTTTTTCTTAGATATAAAAAATGGTTGTAAACATATTTAAAAATAGAAAGCTTGCACAGATGACAGCTTTATTTTTCTTCTATTGGACTATAGAAATAAGTTTTATTAAGTAAACATGTATTCTATAAGAATAATAACTATAAGTTAAGTATTTAAAAGACAACTTTTTTTTTATTTATGCGACACTTTAAATTAGGCTAAAGGATGGCAATAAAATAAGTTAATAAAATCTTCTTTTACGCCTGTACTTGGTCTTTAGTTGACACCAATAAAAATATAGGTAAAAATAAATTGTGTAAGGAGCTTCCAGTTGGAATAATTCTGTAGTAAATTAAACTATAAAATAATTTCTTAACGAAGATGCCACGAGGGGATTTGGCGTTTTATGTTAATGAATTCGGCTTGTTTCGCCGTTTTTGGAATTATTATTTTCTATTTTAAACATATAATCGGAGTAAGTATCTACGCTAGTGACTTCAACAATGTCCGAATATTTACCCCAACTATTTCTGTTTTCAATTTTAATTGTCACGTCTTTATGCCCCTTAAAAATATCAAGGATCTTCGGCCATGATATCCAAAGTCTAATCCCGGAGGGACACTAACCTTGAATATGTTATATGTGGAAGTTAAGATTCCGACGGATCGTTAGTCATTATGGCTTATGGAATGAGCGAATAAATATATTGATATTTTGAAATGTTTAAATGTATATTTTTAATAATCTGTTATAGAATACACGTGATTAGAGCAAATATAAATTATAATCGAGGGGTAAACCGCTGAGGAATTACGGTGTACAAATTCTGGGAAGTACAGAGAATTGCAAAGGAATTAGAAGGCAGTACTAGTAATTAGTAGGCATTAATAGGCATTGCTAGGAATTAGTGGGCAATGCTGGGCATTCGTAAGGAATTAGTGAGCATTGATAGGAATTTTTGCAAATAAGTATACACTATTTTTATTTGGATATACAAATTAGAATCGGCTGTTCTGAGAAGGGTACTTTCATGAAAAGCGACTGTGACTTCTAAATGTCAAATCTAGTAATTAAAAAGAAAGTAAAACAAAAAATGGCCTCGGTAATTTACAAATTGGAACATATTTGTAATTAGGGTCGACCTGACAACACCCACTTGAGGGATGATGTCTACTTCCCGGTCTTTATCTATCACGCACTTGTAAGAGTACGCATGCATGGTTGTTTCGCAACTTTTTTCTTTCTCGACTGATCCAGATAGCACTTTTCTGCTTATTTCTTTTATAATAGAGAAGCCAGTAAAGAAGGCTTTTGATAAATTATTTTCATTCAGTGTTGGCGAGCATCGTGTTCCGTACCCTATGACCTCTTGAATATAGAAAAAAATACAAAAACTTGAAAAAATAGAATATTGTTCTCCGTGCCTGCTGCTTAAGTCTCATTAAAATCCAGAAAACTTATATTTTCATTATTTCTTTGTCGATTATTATATGTGATTTCTGTGTTTGTAGCTAATTTACTTGTTCCTACATTTTTGCCAAGGAAATGGTTTTCTAAACATTTAATACCAAGTTTATGAACTAATGAACCAACATAACTATAATTAATTAATCTCAACTAAAGTTAAATTTCGGTCGTTATTATTTAAACAGAATTATCTTCATTAAATAAATAACAGTTACAACTCCGTACGGTGGCAAGTAGATTAAAAACGTTGAGAACAAATTTCATTTAAATTTCGAAAGGTAGAAAAATACACTGACTGGCATGCAACTTGGAATAACTATGGTGAAACATCCTAATAAAAAATATGTATAAATTTAAAAACAGCACTATCATTACTATTATTTTTTACTCTGTTGTCAGGTTTATGATATCATTATATTATTATATTATTATTATTTTTTTTTGTTGTTGTCTCACAGTATTTCTGTGATTCTATTTTAGAGGGGTTATACAAAATAAGTACAAAAAAACAAAAAAAAAAGAAAAAGGAAAACAAAAACAACTATTGCGTATTAATAAGTGATCTAACGATGCTACATGTTTTCAAAATGACCGATTTCAGGGTGTTCTTGTGAATGTCTGTTATTAAGTTCTAATTGAGCCAAATGCGATGTAAACGTTGTTGGAGTGAGACCTGTTACTGATATGACGAGAGGAACAATGATGACTCTTTCCTGTTTCCACAACCTTTTCACTTCCATTGGCAAGTCGGTGTATTTGGCGATCTTCTCACTGTATTTTGCTTAGATGTTCTCGTCGTTGGGGACAGCGATGTCAATTAAATAAGTGATTTTTTTTTTTGGATTGAAAGGTGATATTGGGTCTGTTTGCGGGGATTGTTTTATCTGTGTGGATGTCAATGTCCCAGTGGAGCTTGTAGTCTTCGTTTTCAAATACGGATGTTAGTGTATAATGGTAATAAGGGTCTGTGTTCTCCGTTAGTTTGTATTTTGTGGCTAATGCTTGATGAACGACCTTCGCTGCTGAGTTGTGTCTCGTGGTGTATTCAGCTCCGGCCATTATTCTACATCCACTCGTTGTGTGATCGATCGTTTCTTTCTTCTCGTGACATTTCCTACACCTCTCGTCTTCAATGGTTGTAGCCTTGATGATGTGTTTTCGGTTAGTTTGTTTGCTGTGAAATAATTTTCTGAGTTCGTAAACTTGTTTTTTATTTAGCGATTGTATATCTATAATTCCCCTGCCTCCTTCTTTTCTCTCGATCGTAATGCTTTGGTATGTAACTTCTTGTGTTTAGTGAATTCAGAGCGTATGAGAATCTGAATGTTTTCTATGTCTCTGTATGACCATTTAATGACACCAAACGAATACGTAAGAATAGGTATGGCGAAGGTGTTAATAACTTTCGTTAGATTTCTAGAATTCAGTTTTGTTTTTAGTAGCGTTGTGAGTCTGGTTTTAAATTCCATCTTGAGCTCTGATTTCAAATGAGTGTGGTTAATTTTGGTGCTTTGATGGAAGCCTAGGTATCTGTATGTATCTTCTTTGAGCATGTTATCCATAGTTTCATTGTTGATTGTTTCCCTCGTAGGTTGGTCTTTCTTTCCACTGTCCCTTGTTGATATGAAGTAGCTTGCATTTACTTACACCAAATTCTATGTTGATGTCCAGGGTAAACGTTTCTGTGATTTTAAGGAGTTCCTTTAGTTGTGCCTTTGTGCTTGCATATAATTTTATGTCATCCACGTACAAGAGATGGTTTATTTTCTGTAGGTTATTTTTTTGGTGTTTAATTTGGAATCCGAAGTTTGTGTTATTCAGTGTGTTTAAGAGTGTATTGAGACATGGGCAGAACCACAAAGCACTGAGTGAATCTCCCTGGAATATACCCGTCTGATGTAGATCTCTTCTGTTTCGATGTGCTCTTTTTGTGTTCTCAGGTTGATTTTAGTTTTCCACGTACTCATGATTTGCGTAAGAAATTGCCTGATGTTTTTATTGACTTTATATAATTCTAGCACTCTGGTTAGCCAACTGTGGGGTATTGAATCAATGGCTTTTTTATCATCTATGTAACCAGCATGAAGGTTTCTATAATTTTTCCTGGTTTGTTCCATGATGACGCTGTCTATAATTAGCTGCTCCTTGCATCCTCGGCTAATTATTATTATTATTATTATAATTATAATAATTATTATTATAATTATAATAATTATTATTATAATTATTATTGTTATTGTAATTATTATTATTATATCGTGAAAATACCGAGACTGCAACTATGTAACTTAGGTTCTTAGCTACAAGAAAAATGATAAGAATTGTTGCTATAAAAGAGCACAACTGTTCAGAAATTAGAGGATCTCGCCGGCAATTCTTGGATAGCTTAATTGCGCGATGACAAATATTTTCTTCCTACGCAGATTTAAATTAACTTAATAGAATCAGCTGGTTATCTATAAATTGAAATAAGTTATGATTATAACAAAAATCATAAAATGCCAAAATAATAGATACCAGGTGATTTTTTCATTATTGTTAATTAAAACACATCGAATCCAATTTTCACATTGTCCTACAAAATACATTTTCCAATTTTCCTATCGAAAAAATGTTAGCTACACAAAAACTCGTATAAGAAGTTACAAGTTGTTCTTAGGTAGTTACATTTTTGCTGACGGATTATTATACTTGTTTAAACAATTAATATCATTATCTATTCCTCTAACTAATTAGTGGAAATTTTCTGTGTAATTTATCGGTTTATTTTGACAAGATTTTTAATGCTTAAATCGATTTCAAAATCCAAAATATTTTCTTACTTTGCTTGAAGTTCTTTTATAACGTTTAAATGTATTGGAGCAACCAATAGATAGGTATTTTCAATAAACTTGTTTCTTTCTTTCGAGTCCTTCCTTTCATATATATCTGCAAAAAAACCGTAATAAAATTATGATTTTTATTATCAACAGTAAACCAAGCAGTAAACATTTTTTGTTTTTCTTTATTTTTCGTCTATTAGGCTTCTCTCTAATATCCTAGAAAAATACTTTTATAGTTTAAATGTATAAACTAAAAAGCAAATCGAGGCAAAAGTACAACAATAATAATATAATAATATATATATATATATATATATATATATATAGATATATATATAATTTCAATTAGTTATAATGAGTGAAATACTAAACTAGCAGGATTTTGTTAAATCTTTTTTTAAATTATTTGTTATTATTGATATTAAAGATGCATATTTTATGCAAGAATTGAATTATATTTGGTAATAAACTCGTAAGCTATTATAACATAAACCGAAAGATAATTAAACATTATTCTATTTGTCTTTGACTTGTATGTTAAAGTTTTCTTGGGTGACATTTGCTAAATAACTCACCTGTATAATAAGTAATTATTTCAGCATTATATTGCTGTGAATATTATAGTTTTCGCCACTTTTGTTAGGCATTACAAGGTATTACGTAGAAGGTATTACTGAGAATTTAGGTGTATTACTAGGAATTACTGAGGTATTACAGTGAATTATGGGGAATTAGTAGGCATCGGCGGGAATTTACTAAGGAATTATGGGCATTAGTTAAAAAACATATAGAGACAATTTAGGTCAGCGATTTGCCCGTCGATTATAATTTCAATTTTTGGATATAATTTAAATTCTACGGGGTATAAATTCTTTAACATTCGGTAACAAATGTATTTGATAAAATATTTAAATACCTATAAGATGCTTGCGATTTAAATCAAAATCAAACAAAATATTAAGATTTTAATTTATAATCTACATTCTCTAAATATGTAAGGGCTATTTTAAAAGTTAATTTCTGTTTATTAAATAAAGAATAATAAAACATATGTAAAAATTTCTGAGAAAAAGAAGCAGGGACTGTATGGGATTTGAACTTTCCTCCGTTAGACTGGAACATTTAATAACCAAAGTCTTAACGCTACAAAAACGAAACCTAAAAAGGAAAGACACATCGTAGTACAAAAATAAGGAACTAAAAATAACCGTTTATAACTTATATTTCATAAAAGTATCTAACAAAGATAGAAAAATACATAAAGAAAAATAACGTTTGACGTAACTTGCATTGTGTTCCTCGCTTAAGCAATCAAGCTATCAGACCTATAACAAATTGTTTGGAATTGACCTTACCTATAGTAACTATCAACTATTTCTTATATAGACCTACGACAAAATTAATATACCGGGTGACCACGAAATTGCTAACAAGGCTGTAACTTTTTTAAGATAAGTACTACTAACATGAAATTTTGCAGTGATATATGAGGAAGATTTTCGCTGTATAAACAATCGACTGCCGTTTCCGATTTAACCGGAAATGCTATCAACTTGCTAATATTTTATATTTATATTTATTAAATTCTACATGAAACGTGTATCATACCCTATGTCAATTCCTGATAGTTTTCGAGAAAATGGCGAATGAAACTTTCAATGAATAATAAATAAATAAAGAAATGAAGATAGTTCCAATTTAATACTGTAAATAGTGTTTGTTATGCAACTCATTGCATCTAATGTGACAATCAGGATAATTCCGGTTTACCGGGTGAAGTGAAAAATCACTTTCAAACGATATTTTCCCGTTTTATTTTAATGGGACGACCTATAAACCTACCCAACATCCAAATCTTCAAACAATTTTAAATACTTTCGTGTATCATACGCTATACCTATATCAAGTACTTTTCGAGATATTTCCAATTGAATTATTATATTTGCAATTACCTTTTTTACGCTTAGGCACGCACGATAATTATAAGTAATTTAAAAAAAATAAGAGATTTTCTTCTAAATTTTAATTATTGAAATTGTATTTTACTCGTGAAGAACAAATTGATAGGGAAACTAGAAAAAATCGCAAGGAAGCCAGAGCATTATACGCACAGCGATTTCCGAATCGCCGATATCCATCAGAGTCATACTTTCCTCGGATGGAAAAGTATTTAAAATCGGAAAAGAATCCACCAGGCGAGAATTTCATAGTTAGTGAATAGGCTGAAATTAATACACTGGCTTGTATAGCAATCGATCCTACTATATCAATACGTTTCGTTTTTACTCAATTTACATAGCTGCCAAGTACAAAATATGCTTAGCCTTACAGATAACATATCATAGTCATTTTATTCCTTTTTTATATGTTAAGAACTCAATTTAGTATCATGTGAAATTCAAAAACCCAGTCCTTCCTTAGTACCTATATTTGATGACCGCAAACGTTAAATACATCATTTGCAAAAACAGTTTTGAGCAATACGTTTGCAAATTCTAATGCTTGATTTTCAATAATATTCAACAATAATTCTGAACTGAAGTACTTACTTTAAAAATAGAAGGTGAATAAAAGAATGGCAGCTGTGGTGATTCTTTATTTCACAGCCACCTTGGATCAGAAATTTAATATTTGCCATTTATCAGCCTAAGCGTTAAAAAGGTAATTACACGGTGCAATTGGAAATATCTCGAAAAGTACTTGATATAGGTATAGGGTATTATACACAAAAGTATTTAAAATTGTTTGAAGATTTAGATGTTGAGTAAGTTTACAGGTCGTCTCATTAAAATAAAACGAGAAAATATCGTTTGAATCGTTAAGCAATGAGTTCCTTAACAAACACTATTTACAGTATTAAATTGGAACTATATTCATTTGTTTCATTCGCCATTTTCTCGAAAACTATCAGGAATTAACATAGGGTATAATATATGTTTTATGTTTAGAATTTAGTGTATAGTTTCGTCGCAACCTTTTTATTGTAAAGTCTCAGACATACAGGTGTGTCCATAGAAATTTTTAAGTCATTTTTGTTATTACGAAAAACACTAACTTATTAGGCAAATTACATAACGAAAGAGCCCGATGGATACGTTATCTAAGTCTTATTTTGCAACCTGTATAACATTAAATCTATTTGTTTAACAAACAATTATACAATACACGTAATTAGCATAAAATTAAGATAAATTAGAACAGCAGTTTTTGAAATTAATTTAAATTGTGCGGTTTTTTTTAAATTTATTTACTTAACATTATTTGGCTTTTCTTAATACTATATTTCATTAGTTCCTTAACTGCACATTATACTATATTTGCAATATTAGCTAATATATTATAAGAATTAATTTTCAGCGCATACATTCCTTCACATTAGGTATTTTACCCATATCTCATCTCCACGAATGAAAAGAAAGAAACTTAAATGGTTTAAATATATCTATGCCACTTACTTGCTCTCTTATAGGTGATGGCTAGTCAAAAGCAAAATTTTGAGGTTAGAATGATTGTCATTAATGATACAGGGATTATGTTGCAGTCATTCAGTAGGATCGTTGTAAAATTCTGAAATGCATTATAACAAATTTTACATATAAATCGTTCAAAAATCTCGAGTGGAAACTAATAGGATTCATAAAAATTTCTGAGTTTTATGTTTCAACACTTTTTTGGCTTGATCTAGTCGAATTTCATAAGTTCTTAGTAAGTTCAGAAAATTTCCTTATGGGTACGTCAAAAAAAAATCTTGTAAATTGAAACCCCTTGTTCCAAACTTTAAATAAAAAAAATTGTTTTTTTATTCAATGGTTCCAGACCGTGTCAAAGCGTATGCGATTTTGATGAAAATTTACCAAAAAAATTACACGAAAATGGAAAAAAAGAACGTCATTTTTTCTTCGAACGCTTATTTTACGTATTTTTTGAAGAGTTAGCATAAAGTATTAAAACAGACTAGCTGCTGTTTTAGAGTTTTTTGAAAAATGGGCTGTATAAGCCCACAATCTTCGAGAAAGGTCGCAACTTGTTTTTCGATTAAAAAAACGTATCTCTGAAGCTGTTTAAGCCTGCGAATCTGAAATTTTTGGAGACTTAGCAAGTATAGGTCCGGAGGAGAAAAGTTTAAGATTTCACTCCTAGTATAAAAAAAAAACTTGATAGGCAAAGTGCGGATTTTTAAGATATTTCAGTGTAGATTTCTAAGATATTTCAATGTAGATTTTTGCCGCTGAGACGCCCGAAGAGTCCGAAGTGACCTTTTAATTTTTTTTTCGAAATAAGGATGACATGCGATCCGCCGAGAGCGCTCAAAAATAACAGGCCGATAGAACTCACAGCTGGACATCTTTCCGGAACGTTTCGTAATACGTTCGTCAGTTTTCAAAAATAAAATTTTTTTCCATAGTCTCTTGTTTTAGGTCCCACAGCGCTGTATACCGTCAGGCGCTTTGTATCGTCGTATACTCTCCGGTGTCTACTAAAAACGTACCAAAATTTAGCCCACTACCTACAACCGTTTCATAACGAGGACTATGCAAATGTAAAAAAGACGTGGGGTCAAGTCAATTGGGCGGGGCCCACTTCAAAGGCAAGCGGCAGGTACGTAAGAGTGGACAGTCTTAAACACTACTCAGGATCTACTATTTTTAAGATTTATTGAGATCTGATTACTCGAATTCACCGGACAAAAGAGCCAAATTCTTTTAATATCCCCATATAAAAATATGCTATTTCTTAATGTATTGTTTGAAACAAATATATCATAAATAGATATAATCGCAGACGAGCTGATATCTTAATCTTATTAAATCTAGTAATTTTCATATACTTCCGTTGTAGCCAGGGGTTCTTAAATATTGAGGAAATTAGAAATGCCCAAATGTAACTGAAAAATCGATAAATTTCATTTTCCCGGAACTTCCCTCGTTATGAATATTTCCTTTTATTAGAAATAGTGAAGTCTGACATAAGTAGTTTTTATATTAACACCCCGTCATTTTGTTCCGCTATCTTGAATTCGTACCACAAATTTACCAGTTTATCCCTATATCACATTTAATGCTTGCACAAAATTTGAAATTAATCTAATAAATAGTGTTTTCGTGCTGATTTTTTAAATATTTTAAAAGGCCGCCATTTTATTTTGCTAATTTATATTCATATCAAAATGTTATCAGTTCATTCCTATATAACAGTTGATTTTTGTGCAAAATTTGAGGTAAATTGAATAATTAGTTTTTTCAGTAATAATTTTTTAAAGTTTCACTAGGCCGCCATCTTATTCCGGCATATTGGATATTTATAAAGATATTACCAGACCGTCTCCACATGGCTCTTAATTTTTGACCAACATTTGAAGTCACTCTGATAAATAGTTTTTAAGCTATGCCGTGAACTGACAGATAGACAGACAAACCGACGGACGGACTGACGGAATTGATAAAACGTATTTCTGTTCGGCCATCTTGAATTAATACCACAGTTTAACTAGTTTATCTGTATACCACAATTATGTATGGCACACAATTTGAATTCAGTCCATTAAGTATTTTTTTCAGGCTGAATTTTTAAATATTTTACTGAGCCGGCCTTTTGCTCCGTCATCTAAGATTCGTACCAAAATTTCACCAGCTGATTCCTACATAACACCTGATTTTTGTGCAAAATTTGAGATATATTGGATAAGTAGTTTTTTTAGTAATATTTTTTTAACATTTTATTAGGCTACCATTTTGTTTAGCCATATTGGATTTTCACCAAGGTGTTACCAGGTAATCTCCATATGACCCTTAATTTATTTAACGAAAATTTGAAGTCAATCGGGTAAACACTTTTTAAGCTATACCGTCAACTGACAGACAGACAGACACACCGACGGAATTGATAAAACATACTTTTTGGCATCTAGAGACTCTAAAACGTGAAGATATGTAAAACCTGAGAGGGTGATCTTTTCACAATTACAAATATTTTATACAGCCGTCATCTTGAATTAGTACCTCAGTTTTACTAGTTCATCTGTATACCACAATTATTTTTGGCACACAATTTGAATTCAGTCCATTAAGTAGTTTTTCGGACTGGATTTTAAAATATTTTTCTAAACCGCCATTTTGTTTCGCCATCTTGAACTCGTAACAAAAGTTTATCAGTTGAGTCCTACATAATATTTGATCTTTGTGCGAAATTAGAGGTAAATTGGATAAGCAGTTTTTTAGTAATATTTTTTTTATCATTTATGTAAAATCTGAAAGAGCGATGTTTTCACGATTACAAATATTTTATTTAGCCACCATTTTGTTCCGCCATCTTGAATTAGTATCACAGTTTTATTAGTTCATCTGTATACCACAATTATTTATGGCACACAATTTGAAACCAGGCCCTTAAATAGTTGTTCAGGCTGAATTTTTAAATATTTTATTAAGCCGCCATTTTGTTTCGCCATCTTGGATTCATACCAACATTTTATTAGTTGATTCCTACATAATACTTGATTTTTTTGCAAAATTTGAGATAAATTGGATAAGTAGCTTTTGATTAATAATTTTTTTAACATTTCACTAGGCCGCCATTTTGTTTTGCCATATTGAATTTTTATCAAAATATTACCAGATCATCCCCATAGGACCCTTAATTTTCGGCTAAAATTTGAAGTCAATCCGGCAAGTAGTTTTTGTAGCTATGCCGCGAACAGACATATTTATCGGCATCTAGGGACCCTGAAACGTAAAGATCTGAAAAAATCTAGGAGGGTGATTTTTTTTATTATTACAATACTTCCCTTTTTCGAGGGATATAAAATTACTTTAGAGTTTTATGAAATTTAAATTTACCTCAGTTACCATTCTATGATTTGGTTTAATGCAATGTCTGTTATAAAATGCCAAAAATATATTTATGTTTCTGTATATTTATATAAAATATTTGCAAAAAAAGAGATTTGCTTTATTTAAATAACGTCTTTTGATAAAAATTCGATGAAAGATATCCTCTTTTGGGTTGTAAATTTATTTGTTTATTTTCTTTAATCTAAAATATTTAAAATTCCGGAATTTTGAATGCAATGGATTTTTCTTTCTTTAATACTCTTCGGCCACAATATTAAAAGTTTTAAAGCCCTTCCCATAATTAAAGTTTAAAACTCTTCATTGAAATGTGAATCGATAAAATATCAGTGTACTCGTATAGTTTTTAAATAATTTAAATAAATTGCAAATTCATTAATTGTAACCTGATGCCTAACTTTTAAATAAAAAGTTAATAGTTTTTTAAGAGTTATGTTATTTTTTGTTTTAACATTTTAACTTTCAAACGATTTAAAGTAGTAAGAAGAAGGGAAGATATATTTTATTTTTATGTGTGTTGACGCCCATTTTAATATATTTTCCATCATCCCTTCCCTCTTGAACCCACTAATAAAAATATTCAAAAATTTTTGTGAACGGGCCCTAACAATGTTTAAAACATTGTAGTTATACTTTTATACAGTGTGACGTGGCTCAATAAAAGTAGAGCTGACATCTTAAGACAGTGCAAGGAAGTTTGCACCACTTCTTTTATCATCTCGTAGAATACACAAAGATTGGTGGACACGTTTTGTAAAAAAAATTATTTAAATTTGACTCTAAAATTGGCCAAATTATTCTTTTTGACAAATATTTTATCATAGTATAATACAGATTATTCTCTTTATGCTAATTTAAACAACCAATACATAAAAAAGCAACCTGGATAGTCATTTGCACTGAGTGAGAATGGCGAATGAATGGCAGTTGGGTAATGAGCAACTATGGTTTCCCTAAGGGCTTCCTTTTAGGTGGACGTAAATACCAAAAATAAAGCACAACACAGCTGTAAACAGAGAACTAATTTTGCATTTTACATCGGAGAAAAGATGAAACGATGCGAAAAAACTGCTTTGTGTACGAGAATTTAATTATCCAGAAAGACTATGTAAACAGTCAGCCCTCACAGGCAGCACAGCATCCATTAACTCTCTGTATTTATAGGTTACAAGTTAAAATTTAAATGTTATAGTTTTAAGCACTGTCTGTCAGAAATCTGAAATATTATTCTTAAAACAAATACTAGTCATAACTTTATTAACTCAGTTAAACTGTTTTGTGATAAATATAAAATTACTGAAGATAACCCCTAACCCGCTAAAGCTCACAAGCATATAAAGCAGCCTGTTCATGTAGCAAATTATAATAAATGATTTTATCATTTCTTGACGTTCCTTAAAATGAAAAACCAATAACGTAACTACAAATTTTCGGCTCCCGCGCAAGTGTCGACAGACTTTATATGCAGGGACATAAAATAATTGGTGACTAAAAATAAAAAAAGATCATTGATAGTTTTACATAATCATTTTGACCCTGCTATCAATTGGCCCCCCTCCTGCGTTAGTTCCGTAACTGTGCAAGGGCCCGCCTGATATTTTTAGTTACATAACTAAACTAAAAAAACGATAAAAGATGATGTTCTGGTCAAAAATGTCTACCACGCAGGTAAAAAGAACTATGATAGTTGAAGTTACATAAAACAATATATATGTATATACTGGGTGATTCACGACCCACTGTACATACTTATGTGGTGTATAGGGTATCCCTAGGGTATATCGAAATGGATATTTAAATTGATTAATTCGGCTTTATTACTAAGATACAGGGTGATTTTTATATTTTGGTAAAAATTTGTTCACCCTGTATCTCCTAAACGGCTCAATCCATTTTTTTTAAATTTTGTACACAAACACTCTTGGTATATCATAACTTTTTGACGTTTGAAAAGTATCAAAGTTCCAGGGCCGTATCCAGCCAATTCACACAGGGGAGGGGGGCTAGTTTTGAGACACCCTGTATATCGGAATTCGGTATTTTTGAATTTTTTTCTTAAACTACATTCATTTGTGAACAATAATATGCCACCATCTTGAATGACAAACTAAAGGTTATGTACGAAATTTAAATCTTTAGATAGTACATACCTACCCCTTTTTTTTAGCGGTATCTGTATTAAAGCTTTTAACTAAGTATAAAATTATTTCAATGATTGACTTTAAAAAAAAATTAAATTATCTCTACTAATAAAACACAGCCTTGTCGAATTATTTTTTATTTTTAGTGGCCCAAAAATACCAAAATCTACCCTAACACAATAACGCCTGTCTAACGGTATCTCTACATTTTTGTGCACGCTTTTGTGAATTGCAATTGAGCGTTGAATCATTTACATTTGAGGTTTTTGTCTAAATGCTTGACTTTTAAAAAAATTAAACTATCTCTACTAATAAACCAGTTAATTTCTGTTTTTCTTTTTCGCTTCATCTCTTATCTAATGCTCGAGATCGTGATCATTTTCGGCTACCGTAAAAATTTATCTTTTTTTATTTTTGTTATTGTATACAAATTACGTGTAAGAGCTTGTTTTTTTTTTAATTTTTTTATTTACCTTTATTTTTTTCGTAACCTTAAAACCTACAAAAAAATACAAATTCAATAAATTTTAATACCTAAAAATAATAAAGTAAGCCTTGGAATTTAGACAGATATTTTAAAAATGACATTACGTACATACAATTCAATCATTTGTGTTTGACATTGTTAATTAAAGATTTTTTATTTGAATTTTCTCTTTGCAAAAAGTTTGTACGTTTCAATAATTGTAAAAATGCCGTTATTTACAAATGCTGAGTACGCAGACATCGTATTTGTGTACGGATTTTGTAATGGTAACGGAAGGGCTGCTACAGAAGAATACAGAAGACGATTTCCGGATCGGAGAATTCCAAATCACCAAACGTTTGCCGCAACCTTTAATACATTGCGTGAAAAGGGTAAGTTTCCCTCAACCGATCTTCATGTTGAAAGAGTGGGTGCTAATAACGTGGTCCAAGAAGAGAATATTCTCAACCTTGTGAGGGAAGATCCTACCACAAGCACTAGGTGAATTTCCGCCCAATTAGCGATACCGCAGACAAGAGTATGGAGAACTATAAAAAATGAAAACTTATACCCTTTCCATGTACAAGAGGTACAAAGATTAGAAGAAGGCGACTACTTGCCTAGATTAGCATTTGCTAGGTGTGTAATAAATCATCGAAGAACTATTTTTAGAGCACTATTCACTGATGAAGCCCAATTTACAAGGGACGGAGTCTTTAATTCTAGAAACTCTCATGTATGGGCAGATGAAAATCCTCATTCGTTGCGATTGGCCAATTCTCAACGAAAGTTTTCAGTGAATGTTTGGTGCGGCTTAATAAATAATCATTTAATTGGGCCACATATTTTCCCTCAACGACTAACGGCGGTTGTGTATTTGGACTTTCTACAAAACATTTTACCGGGCTTATTAGAAAATGTAAATTTAAGAGGCATATGGTTTCAACACGATGGGGCACCTGCACATTTTGGAATTGATGTTCGAAATTATCTCAATCAACAATTTCCTGATCGGTGGATTGGACGCGGAGGACCACATCCTTGGCCAGCTAGGTCGCCAGATTTTAATCCAGCCGACTACTTTTTGTGGGGGCATCTAAAACAAAAAGTTTACAGTGTTCCAATCGAAACTAGGGATCAATTAATAAATAGGATACATTTTTATTGCGATGAGGTTAGACAACCCTCTCAAATGATTCACCGCTCAATTGCAAACCTACAAAAGCGTGCACAAAAATGTAGAGACACCGGTGGTATGCATTTTGAAAACATTTTGTAGCTTTTAAGACGTTATTGTGTTAGGGTAGATTTTAGTTTTTTTTGGGCTACTGAAAATAAAAATTAATTCGACAAGGCTGTGTTTTATTAGTAGAGATAGTTTAATTTTTTTTTAAAGTCAATCATAAATAATTTTATACTTAGTTAAAAGCTTTAATACAGATACCGCTAAAAAAGGGGGTATGTACTATCTAAAGATTTAAATTTCGTACATAACCTTTAGTGTGCCATTCAAGATGGTGGCATATTTTTGTTCACAAATGAATGTAGCTTAAGAAAAAAATTCAAAAATACCGAATTCCGATGTACAGGGTGCCTCAAAACTAACCCCCCTCCCCTGTGTGAATTGGCTGGATACGGCCCTGGAACTTTGCTACTTTTCAAACGTCAAAAAGTTATGATATACCAAGAGTGTTTGTGTACAAAATTTTAAAAAAATCTATTAAGCAGTTTAGGAGATACAGGGTGAACAAATTTTTACAAAATACGAAAATCACCCTGTATCTTAGTAATAAAGCCGAATTAATCAATTTAAATATCCATTTCGATATACCCTAGGGATACCCTATACACCACATAAGTATGTACAGTGGGTCGTGAATCACCCAGTATATATATATATATATATATATATATATATATATATATATATATATATATATAAAATTATAATAATTTCTGTTTTTAAATATTTTAAAAGCGTTGTGATATTAATATATTTAAAATATATTTGTTTAGATAGGTAATTATTAAAAACAGCTTTTTAAATAAACAACTACGCTTGTAGATAAAACGAAGAAGGTTCCTTATTTCATTGATATTTCGCACCCTTCCGATCACAACTAAGAGAGAAGAGAGACCAAGTCAATAAATATTGTGTACATGAGTTCTATTTTGATTTCTGCTGCAGGGTTCATAACTAAGAAATATGCTGGTACTTAACAGATAGAACCATAATATCATTAATGCAGATTGAGTGGTAGGGTTGGTTGGGTTAGATCAACAATAAAGTCATAAACTTTTCTAAATAAGTTTAATTTTCTACGTTTCGGTCTATATTAGACCATCTTCAGGAGACTAAAAAATACATAGGATAATAAATATATACATGTACGTATACAAAATTAACAAGTAAAACAACTAGCAAAACTATACAAAATATAACAATAACAACACACCAGTTAAAACTGTTTTTAATATAAATTATTACTAGTATTACTTACAAAACAAGAAAGATTCTTTGTCTTACATTAATTTTATAAACATAGAACATTATGAAATTATTTCCGACGAACACATTTATTTTTAATGCTGATATGGTATTAAATGCCGTATATTGGGTGTGCATAATTTGTTGACCAGAATAAAAAACGTGCTACCGTCGTAATTTATTAAAAAAACTTCACCAAATCTTAAACGTGTAATTAGCTTCACTAGTAGCATAAGCTACCATGAAAATAATTATTTATTTTAGCCCTTAAGGGCACGTTTATTCTTAGGAAAATTTACTAAAACCGCTAAAACCGTGCGACCACCGCTATTTATTACCCAACCTTAGCGAAAATATAGTCCCAAGAGACACTTTACATGCGCTTTAAGTTACCGTAAAAATAATTGTTTAAATCAGCCCTTAAGGGTTACTATACTCTTAAAGATTTTTACTAAAACCGTGCGACCACCGTTATTTATCAATTAAACACAACGAAAATATAGCCCTGAAAGACATTTTACACAAGCTTTATGCTACCATAAAAAATTATTATTTAATTCAGCCCTAAAGGGCTACTTTACTCTTAAAAATTTTTACTAAAACAGTGCGACCACCGTTATTTATAAATCAAACACAACGAAAATATAGCCCTGAAAGACATTTTACACAAGCTTTATGCTACAACAAAAATTATTATTTAATTCAGCCCTAAAGGGCTACTTTACTTTAAAACATTTTTACTTAAACAGTGCGACCACCGTTATTCGTAGATCAAACCCAACGAAAATACAGTCCTGAGTAACAATTTACAAAAGCTTTATGCTACCATAAAAATTATTGTTTAATTCAGCTTTAAAGGGCTACTTTACTCTACACAATTTTTACTAAAACAGTGCGACCACCGGTATTTATAAATCAAACACAACGAAAATATAGTCCTGAGAGACATT